>CM076578.1:1632714071-1633314071 GCA_034641835.2 Pinus albicaulis | reverse complement strand
TCTTCATTATCTAAGGACTTCTCATAGCACTAGTTATGAATATCTAGTAGGTTAAATTCAACAATGGGATTTGCTATCTTGTAATCAACATCAGCCAATGGAATATGTTGAATGTCTATGACTGTGGGTTGTAAAGGATTGAGAACAATAACAGTCTTAGAAGTCATGGCAGGGGTTGGTTTAGGCACTTTGGAAGCTTTAGGTTTGCTAGAGCTCTGTTTTTTTGGTATTTTGGGCTACTTCTGCAAGTTTAGACAATTTGCAGAAGTAATTTTACTTCTAGCAGAGGCTTCTTGGATAAAACAGGAAAAGTATAGTCTTTTCTTAGGGATTTCTTTCAAATTAGGTCTTTCAAAGAGGTTTACAATATTTTGAACTGGCTTAAAACAAGAAACAAGGGTTTCCTGAGTCTTTTAATGAAAAATTGGGCTAAAAAGTCTGTTGAATTTAGGGAAAGAGGCTTAAGATACCTTCAGAGGTTTCCTAGCTCAATTCAGAGTTTAAAGTAGTTCATCAACCTGTAAAAACTCACAATTTTCCCCCAAAATTGTCTACAGCAATAAAACAGGGTTTCTGGAAAACATTTGAGAGGGATTAGCCTGTTTTTTGGGCTTTTTGACAGTTTCTTTAATTGGCTTTTAAGCTCTGAATGTGTTTTTGTTCTTTTAAAGGCCTTTAAAATTTGATTGCAGACTTGAATTTCAGAGAAATACCTGTTGTACATAGGTATTGGGCTTCAAAGAAGTTTTTGAGGTTTTTTGAATGAAACAAAAACTTTTGTAGAGTTTCTGGGGCAATGTAAAGCTCTTCGACGGTCTTCAATGGTCACAGGGAAGATTTTTGCAGGCATTTTGGGCATAAAATTGAGAAAAAATGATGTTTTATAGTCGGAGAGGCGTGTGCAAAGGTTTACGTGTAGGAGAGAAAGGAAATTATTTTCATTTCCAAGGTTTATTATGCATATTATGTCTAATGGAGAATGGAAATTAATGGCAGTTATGTCGTGAAAACGGGCGGTTTTCGGGTTCAATGATTTGAAACAATAAATGGTTATCGTGCACCCTATCGATGGTAGGTGGTTTCAAGGCTAACCCATGCGATCCAATGAGAAATGGGCACGTGGAGGAAAGAGGAAACCATGAAACTGCCTATTTCACGCAGATTTTCCATGGGGGTGATTGCGCAACTTTTCTATGCGATATTATGCTTCCGCCGTCGGATCTTGGCTATGGAACGCGAACGGTTGTGATTGACTGGTGGAGTTTTGTCAGAATGGAAAGGGGCCGGGGTTAAACTTTTGACTTTAATAAATAAGCATTTAATCAAAGTCTAAAACTGATTTATATGGTCAGGCGGGAATAACGTATGTGTCAAACCTTTTAAAACATTTATGAAATGTTTCAACCATATATATGGCTGGGCACGGCTTAATATTTATATAATTTTCGAACACTTTTAACATTTTTTCAAAAACCATAAGGGGGGGCATATTTAAATATAGATATGTTAAACCAATGGAATAAGGGGGGGGGGGGGTTAATATTGCGCACATGGGATATTAAACATTGGTTTTAACTTTAAAATGGTGGGTTTAGAGGGTTATTTTAAATAAAAGGTTTTAATACTATATGGGATGGTGAAGTTAGTGATTTAATAGAATAAATTAGTAGTTAATATGAATAAAGGGATAGTGAAATGGAAACAAAATACATGTTAACTCTAAGTAAAGTGCCAAAAAATAAAACATTGCTTATCTTTCTTTTAATTCACACTTTAACTTAGGATACACTTTTAACTTAGGATAAATGCATTTTTGAGGGTTTATGAATGATTTTTGAAAGGGAAAGAGATTATCTATTTAGGGTTTAGTTTTTACTAAGTAAAAATGTGTTTTTACTTAGGAAAAAGGGATTATGATTTATGAATGAAGGGTAAATGTTGATGAATGTGGATCTAGTGTGGGAATTCAATATTTTTAACTTACCAGTCATCGAGCCTTAGGTTCGGTCCCACAAAAGTAAGAGAAATGCTCTCAGCCTTTTTGACTGATAATTTAGAACACTGAATGTTTGGAGGGGAGGGGAAATTAGTGATTTTTGCCCGATGATACTTTATTACATGATTGCTCAGCTGCTTTCTACCTACCCATCTTTATTTCTAACATTTTACTTCATTTTCATGAGTGCATTTAGGCTTGCAACCCTAAAACATTTTTCTTTCAAAGCTTAAAACTATCAAAGTCTTACCTTATTTCATCCAAGGGCTCAGCTTAAACTGTTGGGCTCCTCCTTATTCTCTACCTATCTACTAATTTCTCAAGTTTAAACCGTTTGAAAATTCTTTATTCTCTATCTAAAACATGAAATTGAAAGCATGAAAAGTTAAGATTAAACTGTTTAACTAATCATGGATTATGGCATTTATTAACACTCTGCACATAATCATTATTCTTGCAATAAAAAAAAAGTAGTGGCATTTGGAGTTGCTCACTTTCAAGTCTTATTTTATCTCTTTTTTTTCTTTTTGGGTCTATATTTTTCTAAGTCCTTTGATCTTTCTTTTAGGACTTTTTACCCTCTTTTTGGCTTTTTATTATTTTTTCATTTTTTCAAAATATGGGAAAACAACTTGCAGAAAGCAAGTTATGTACATATTTACAAGACTATCAGAGTCAATTCAAAATTTATGAACCCTATTATTATAGGACCCTAACACAAGTGATTATGACATAAGATTACATTTTATTGTCCAATTTAATTAGGGGATAATTAAATTTGACACATTTCCAATTTATTAAATAAATTAAATTCCACACTAATGTATCGCTAGGACCCATCACTACATGACCTATGGTCCCACACTAGTGTAGGTGCTATCATGTTACTTCTGGATGCCAATTTCACTATTTCTTGTTGCAAAATTCAACACTCCCTCTCAACAAGAAAGGAATTTCCTTGCTTGGGACATGCAACTCTTACATGCAACACTTCTCTAGTGTTTCTTGCACATGCAAATCTTAAATGCAACACTTCTTTATTGTTTCTCACACATGCAAATTTTACTTGCAACACTTCCGAAACTGAATAGCCTCCAAAAAAATGAATTAGTATAATGCATATGTCATCAGAGTCTTCTGACTACTAGTACCTACTGCACATGTCTACTAGATTCTCTGCGTTGTTGACATCTGCATCCATGCACTCTGCACTATTGCCAACTCTGATCTGGGCTCCAATATCTGACACATGTCACTCTGATTTCTATCTTTTTGACATCTGACTGCATCAATCTAACTAATCCTGCTACTTCTGTACTTTGGGATCCTCGTAGCCAGGTTCGATCCATGAGACGCACCATCTCAATGAACCCTGCCCAAATTTATTCTTGGGATTAATTTTGCACATCGCCCCACCTCACACCTGGAGGTATAGCTACATGTACTCCCTCTACCCATCTGGCTCGAAATTTCTTTGCTTGAGTGGTTTCTGCCACTTCATGATCCTCCGCATGTGGCTGCTCCACATCTTGAGGTTCATTCTTTGGAACAAAGAGTTCCTCATCTGTGTGCAAATCAATCTCCCTCTCAAGGGACAATTGCATGGATTTCTCACACTTCCCCATGGTACATCCCTTCCATGTGTTTATCTGCGCAAGAGTACCCTTTGAAATTTGTTGCATGACCTTCAAAGCTCCGTGGCATAGATGGCCTAATCTCTCGTGCCATAAATCACCCTCATCCTGGCTCACCACTTTGTCTGCTTTACCCATCAATGTTGTGCAGTGCTCTACTTCAAGTTTATAAAGATTCTTCAACTGAATCCCAATCTTCTTGGTTTGTCCCGTGGCTTTGTGTCGAAGGAAAGCTTTTCCTTCACTAAAAACCACATCATAACCTCCATTATCCAACATTGCAACTGAAACTAAATTCTTTTTCAAGCCTGGTACATGCATTACATATTTTTATAAGAATGGTTTACCTGACTGTCTCTGGAAAGTAACTATACCAATCTAGGTAGTGCTATACCTTTCATCGTCAACCATTTTGATATCCATGTAGAGGTCCTTCTCCTCCAAGCTACTGAAAAGTTCTTTGTTTCTCATCATGTGGAAATATGCATCACTATCCAAGTGCCACCTTGATCCCATCGAACTTGAAACCATGCATGCGATCAACGAGAAGTCCAACTCAAATTGTAAGGCCAAAGTCTCACCAACTACAGATCCTGAAGCCTTATTGTTCTTATTCTTTTGTGGACAATTAGTCGCATAATATCCATGCTCGTGACAGTGAAAACACTTCACTCTGGACATGTCACGCTCTTTGCCTTCATCGCCGAACTCAGATTTGGAATAAGATTTATTTCCCTTCCCCTTCTTCACCTTACCATCCAAGGCATACTTTTCTTCATCATCTTCCTTAGATGAAGATCCAACCCTGATAATCCACCTGAATTCTTCTTGCACCAAATCCGACCAAATTCGTTCCCAATCTGGCAGTTTCTCCCTCCCATTAACAAAGTCTTGATAACTATGCCAACTCTTGGGAAGTCCTAGAAGAGCTAGGCTCACCAAGTCATCATCTGCGACAGTTATTCCTACACTCCCAAGCTCATCTCGGCATTGGAAAAACTTGGTTAAATATTTCGGAATAGTGTCATCTTTCTCCATTTTGATTTTCCTGAGCTTGTCCTTCAGTACCAATTTTCTGTGGTCACTGCTACTCTGAAACAGATCTGTCAAAGACTTCCACATTTCATATGGAGTCGCTTTTCCATGGAGACTTGAGACAATGTGATCTCGTACTCCCTCCAATAAGATCCTCCTCGCCCTTGCAACCTTATTTTTCCAAGCATCAAGATTTGTGGCATCTGCTGCAGTGGGTTTGGAAATTTCATTATCAATGAATTATTTCAACCCATTGTCGTCCAGTACTGCCTTCATATTCTCTTTCCACAAAATATAATTGGAACTTCCCTTGAGTGCATACTCCAATCTCAAGCCATTGAAAGCCATTTCGATCTGATTCACCTGTCGCACCAAGAATACTTTTGAAAATTCGAATTCTATTCAGTCACAAACTCAACTTCTCCTCCATTATAGGGATTTCTTATGCTCTGATACCATGTAGAAATACATATGTATATCAATGGATTCAATCCAATCAAGTAATGTACTAAATCTAGATACTGAATCCTTCTACAAATCAATTGCATAAAATAAACATGATCGCCAATCATAACAAGTGAAGAAAGAATCAAATCAAACCAAAACACAAATAATTTTCCTGGGGAAATCTTGTTGCTCAAAACCCCTCTATCTCTATTATATAATGAACCAAGGAATCATGAAACAATTATAATGCACTCTTCTCACAAGAGTCTCCTGCACTCTACTAACCGTCTCATGCTAATCCAGACAAAATCGGGCCAACACTTAGCCAATTCTCAGCCTTCTTTCAGCATGCCTTGCTTACGCAATTCCTCATGAATGCAATCCCTATTCTTTAGGAATTTCAGCCTTCCTCGACTATGATGATTATCATGGAAATCCTGCAGTGTTTTAACTGCATCTGGGCAGCCTGCTAATATCACAACTGATAGTTAACTTCCCCTTAACCTTTGTCTCAACTGGGTCTCCACTGGAACTGACATGCATGCAACTATTAATAGTAAATCATCATTTGCATGGCAGATCACTCATTTTGAATTAAATAAGATTTAATTCACTTGATCTCTCACTTGTGCAACAAAGAGTTACAACTAGTCCAATTGACAACTTTAACTCACTTAACTGATTTTTCATGCATTAAACTCATGCACTTAATTGCAACTTGAACTCTAAAACACATAGAATCACTCTACATGCCTTACCAACCACCTTCAACTCGAAATTCATGAGCTAACTGAGTTTATCATACTCAATTAAGTATTACAAGTGATTATGAGATAAGATTACATTTTATTTTCCAATTTAATTAAGGGATAATTAAATTTGACACATTTCCAATTTATTAAATAAATTTAATTCCACACTATTGTACCTCTAGGACCCATCACTACATGACCTATGGTCCCACACTAGTATAGGTGCTGTCATGTTGCTTCTCGATGCCAATTTCACTGTTTCTTGTTGCAAACTTCAACAAAAAGTTTGTCACCTCATCTCTTTCAATCATTTGTACTCAACAAATAATTTTCCATATTTTCTTTATTTACAGAAATTAAACATCATAATTACAAATTTACAATTAGTTATCATTAGTAATAAATTACTGATAATTAAAATTTCCAATTTCCTTTCATACTATTATGCTTTAACCAGAAACACACATATGCACATTTAATTACATAATTTATCAAGCAAAGGGATATCACATCCCCCCTCCTTATTTTTTATATCATCCTGATGTCTTTCTAGAAATACGCTCAAGTATCTCATCCAAACATAAAGTGATATGCTTCTTTAAAAGCATCCCCCAACTCCGAAGTTGTTTTCTCTAGACTGAAATGTTCCCACAAAACCCTCAGCTACATTATATCTCTATTTTGGAGTGTTACTACCCTCCTATCTAGAATACATAATGGTTCTGCTAGGACTATGCCTCTGGTTTCACTTGTACAACATTCCAATCAAAGATGTGAGTTGGATCATGTACATACTTCTTTAATAAAGACACATGAAAAACATTGTGAAATTTTATGTTTGTTGGGAGGGAAAGTTGATAAAAAATAGGTCCAATTATGGTTAAAACTTCGAAAGGTCCACGATATCTAGATGATAACTTGACACAACTGCCAAGTATGAGTATGATTTTCTTGGGTTTAAATTTTAAATATACATAATTTCCCACATCAAACTCTTTTCAATTATGCATAGCTCTTCTGACGATCATAGGTTGTTTTCAAATTTTGTTTAACTTACTTGACCAATTCTTCCGTTTCCTTTAACATATCTGATCCAAAAACTAATCTATATTCAAGATTCTCCCAGTTTAAGGGTACCTTGCCACTTATTCTATAAATTAATTTGAAAGGGGTAATATTCAAGGAGGTTTTCTATCCATTATTATAATAAAATTATGCTAAGTGCAAATAATTCTCCCATTTAGTTTGTTTTTCCTTAACATATATCCTTAACATATCCTCTAATATCTGATTGGTACTTTCTATTTGGTCATCAGTTTGAGGATGGTAATATGTAATAGAATTTAACTTTGTTCCCATGTCTTCAAACAACCCTTTCCAAAACTTGGATGTGAAATTTTCATCCCTATATGAGATTACAATTTTAGGTATCCTATGGAGTCTGAAAATTTCTCTCATGAATATTTTTGCAATATTTATCTCTTTAAAAGTGGATTTTACAAGGATAAAATGTGTCTATTTACTAATCTTATCAACTACGACCATAATGGAATCATGTTTCCTCCTAGTACTTGGTAGTCAAGTAATGAAATCCATTGAAATTGTCTCCCATTTCCATTCTAGATAGGGTAGGGGTTGCAACAACCCAACAAGGTGTTGATGAGAAGCCTTATAACGTTTTGACACTCAATACATTTAGCCACATATTTTGTTGACTCATTTTTCATATTTGGCCAATAAAATCCTTTCTCAACACAATAATCAACTTTTTGTACCTAGGATGGCAAACTCTTGGATTTTTGCACAACTCCTCTAAAAAAAATAATAATAATAAAAATCAGATTTCAATCATCAAGTACATAAATTCCACCTTTAAGAAACAATACAGCTTTGCTATTTATTGAAAAATCACTCCCCTTTTCATCTAGTGTTTCAATTTTTTTAACTTTTTCCTTGATTTTCAAGTATTTTGAATCATAATTTGCAACCATTTTAATTTTATCTATTACGTTTGTTGACCAACTTGTTGCTAATGTAGCAAAAAATTGATTAAGCTTTCTACTTAAAGCATCAACCATTTTGTTTTCCTTTCCTTTATATGTGTAATCTCAAAATCATATTCACTAATAAATGCTAACCATCTTTCTTGTTTAACATTTATATTAGGTTGATCAAATAGATATTTGAGACTAGCATTGTTAGTCCTCAACTAAAATTTTCCTCCTATAAGATAATGTCTCTAGACTTTAAATCAATGAATGATAGTTGCTAATTCAAGATCACAAATAAAATAGTTTTTCTCATGCTCTTTTAGCTTTCTAGATTGATAACAAATAACATGACCATCCTGCATCAAAAATCCTCCTAAACCTTTCTTACATGCATCTATACATGCTACAAAAGCCTTGTTGGGATCAGCAATTTTAAAATTGGAGCTAGGGTCAAGAGTTGTTTTAACTTATCAAACTTTTGACTCCATTCAATTAAATTAAATTAATGGAAATTAAATTTTCAAATAGAAAATATTTAATAGAAATTTAAAAATTTAAATTAAATTAATGAATCTTAATAAAAATTTTAATTATTGTTTTTTATATAAAAGCTTGTAAATAAAACATATACACATCTCATTAAGTTCCACTAGCACAACCGGTTGAGGATGGGCCTCGTTAGCAAGGACAACCAAGATCAAACCTCATGGGGGGTGGTTGTGCCTTGTGCCAGGGGAAGGATACATGCTAAAAAATCTAGTCAGCTAAGGGTTGGTTTGGCCCAGGCCGTGTGCGATCCTTGAGTGACTTTGACTACTTAGATGCCCTTGGGTCGCGGCTCCTCAACCCACAAGTCAAGACTAGAGGATCACAAAAAACTTGACTATATATATATATACATATCCCTCTATCACATACACAACACAAGATCATAAAGATTATCATCTCAAAAATTCAAATGAAACTTACAAAATGGTAAAAGATACTAATAACCTTTATGATATTTAAATATCTCTAGAGATAGCAACCTCTTTGCAGTGTTGTATGACTTTTTGGAATGGGGAAGGTTGGGAACACATGTAAGAATATTTGATATAATCAATGATGATTATCCTCATGATCAATTGGTAGCTCAATTATGAAAAAAAAAATCATCTTTGGAGCATGTGTGATTTGAGCATCATGTATAATATATTGAAAAATATTTCCAGTTTTCAAAATTTTGGTTTTTAGGGTAAAATATCTATGTTAATATCTATTCCATTGTATATTTTTCCATTTTATTAAGAATCTATTTGCAAGAATTAATTGTACATATTTAAAACCTACACTACTAGTTTTTTTTCCACAACATTGTGACAAGTGGGGATGGGATAGTATTGGGAATTTCCATATACATGTTCGTACCTATGCTTGTATGTTGATATACCTATAATGGAATATGAAAAGGTGGATTACTTCAACAACCCCCTTGAGAGTCATTAGATATAGGAATTACCAATTTTTTCATAATGGATCCTATGCTCACTTTCCATCACATAACAAATTGGAATTAGTAGCCTTTGACAAAGGATGCATGGGATATAATTGGGAAAGTTATTCATGAGATAGAAGAGGTTAAAAATTTAGGATTGGAGGTATATTTGATATCATATCTATATCACAGATGGTATGTTATAATGGTGGTATAAGCGCCCTTGTACAAGCATGTGATCAATCTGCCAAGGGCACTCTCCTTGTTGGCTCCCTAGTGAATGATGTTGAAAATGCAACTTATGATTCCATTTAAGAGACTATTCCCACCTATGAACATCATGCCACATATCATTTTTTGGATAACAAATAATTTCAACACAGGCGGGATTCTGAAAATCACAATTGTATGGTTTAATCGGGAAATACATTTCTTGTGTATTGAGTGATGAAAGCCTTACATGGCCATCGAACTTGGTGGATGCGCTCCTAATCTCTGTAATTATGAAATTGATATGAAATCATTGAATATGCATGAAATTGAGTGTTGGAGAAACAAATTTGGTTCTAGTAGATGCCATTAACCTTCATGAGGTACAAACAATGGGGGATGCAACCATTGATGGTAGATTTTATAGCAAAAGAATGCCTATGGATATGATTAAGAAGAGGGTGAAGTAAAATTGTTTAGGTCTCTTAGTATATTCCCCAAAATTCATTCTCTTAGCTATGGCTTGGATGGTATGGTTTACAAACTCCCACAAAGACACAAATTAAATCCTTCAATCTCACAAAATCGAATGAAACAACAGACACATCAACGTCGCAGCAAGAGAAGTTTTGATATAGGAGACTAGGTATTTTTACGGCTACAACCATACAAATAAATGTCCCTCAAGCAAGCTAAGAAGGATAATAAATTATCGCCAAAGTATTATAATCCTTACAAGGTGTTGCAAAAGATTGGTACTATGGCATACAAATTGGAGCTTCCTGCTTCTTAACGAGTGCATCCAGTTTTCCATGTTTCATGCTTAAAGAAGGTTATGGGTGAAAATATTCTAGTTCAAACAATATTTCCAGAACTTGATGAGGAAGAAAAAATCATATTGGAACCTAAAGCAGTCATGGAAACAAGAACTCGACAGATACAAAATCAATCAATTTCAGAGTATCTCATCAAGTGGAAGAACTTACCCACTGAAGATTCTACATGGGAGGATGAGAATTTTATACAGAAGCACCCAGAGCTACTCAAGCGTTGAGGACAGCACTTTTTTGAAGGAGAGGGGCATGTTAGGTCCCTATATTACTAGTATAGTCCCTTATTGTTGTTAGTGTAACCCCCTTATTGTTATTATTGTACCCTTGTAACCCCCATATTGTTATTATTTTGCCCTTAAATTATTATTGTTAGGTCGGCTAGGATTACATTGTGGCCCCATGGAATCCTATATATAGAAAGGAGGTTTTGTAATTTGTATCATCCAAGAATTGTTCATTCATGTAATGTGTTGGAGGTTGCCCCCTCGAAGTGGCTTATTTATAAGGCGTTGATATCTCTTTTCTTCTATTTTTGGAGCTGGTTTCACAACATCGAGTTACACAAAAAGAGAAAAAATTGCTTCCCAATAACAAAACAAGACAATAACCTACTTTCCTATTACACTAAAATGCATATAAAATGTTTTTTTATCATTATTGTTGCATGTGAGTTTGCTATATTTTTTTTTGGATGTTGATTGAGCGGAAAGTGCTAGAGTTGTTTGGAAAATGATTGGAAACAATGTGCATGTGTTCTTGAAAGAAGTGTGCATGCATTATTAAGAATGAACACACACTTTTGTGATTAATGATGCTAATCCTATTTAATTTTGTGCCTTTATCCCTCTCCCTTCCTCTTTGTTTATATCCCTTGTGATCTTGAAAACAACGCACACATTTTATTTAGAGCATGTGTGCACTTCAATGAGTAACATTCCTAATTCTTATTAATTCCTTACTTCCCATATCTCCTTTCCTCTCTTTCTCAATCACTCACTCATCTCTATTCATATTCCAGTCTCCTTCTCCACTCTCTCTCTCTCCCCCCTTCTCTCTCACTCCCTCTATTTACCTTTGTATCTCCCCCTCTTTCTATGCCCAGCCCCCCCATTTCTCTCTCTTTCCTCTACACCTCTATCCCCCCACTGTTTATCTTCCATATCTCTCTCTTTGTATTGCCCCCCATAAGAAAAGAGTCATGATGTTTGGAATGAAATGTATCTTAGTGTTTGATGTATACGAATGGATAACAACATAGAAATGTCATCATCTTTAACCTCAACCTTAACTCTCTAAAATGACAAATAATTCAACAAGAGTGTGCAATAATGATTCCTTTAAAGTGACACATGTAAGCAAAGTGTCATGATGTGTGCAACATAATGTGTTTTCCCTCCCCTCTCTCCAACCTCTATGTCTATCTACTACTCACTCCCTCTCTCTCTTTTTCTCCATCTCCACCTCTTCCATTCCCTCCTTCCCTCTCTTCCTCCCCCTCCTCTTTCCAAATATATCTAAACCTTCATCTCTCTCCTTCACTCTCTTTCACTATATATTTATCCCTCCCTCCCTCACTACCACTCTCCTCCTCTTTCACTCTCTCTTCCCCCCTCACTCTTGCTCTCTCTCTCTTTGTGTATCTTTCCCATTTCCCCCCCTTCCACTTCCTCTCTCCCTCCCTCTCTTTCACCCCTTGATTAACACACCAATTGATCAGAGGCTCAATATTTAGCTCAAAAATGAAAGTGATTAGAATTTATTGGAAACTGAATGACAACGACCGAACCATCGCCAAGAATCCAATGCAACTCGTTTCGTTGAAAACTGACTTCCAATGAAGAAGTTATAGCCTGCTGCCCGCCGTTCAGAACATGCAATTTTTAAAAAAAAATTGTAGAATAGTGACAATTTGATAACATGGTAGTCCTGTCAGCATACAGGGCATATTCTTCAATTTTTTCCCAGTGGCACTGTGACAAGTGTCACAACTAGATTCGCTAGTTTGGTTTGAAAGTGAATTTTTTTTAAGGATCTACTCCTAAGGTTGAATTCATTTTTTTTCTATTATGAAGTATCTAATCCTAAGTTCGAATTTCAATTTTATATGGTGGCATGATTAATATCCTAAGATCTGAATTTCATACATTATATGGTGGGCGAAATATTTTGTTTAACCTAAGGTTTGGGTTATATTGGATATGGTGGCATATTTAAATATTGGGTTATATAGTCCGAAACTATATGGTGAGAATTTGATATATATATATTATTCAAGTCCGAACCATAGTCCGAAGACCATAGTCTAAGCATTACATACGGTGGGGTACAATTCGCATTTAATCCAAAGTTTATGGGAGCGTGTATTAAATGGTGGCATTACAAAGGTTTGGAGCGAATATTTTTTAAGTTGGAAAAATATATACGAGAAGGAGTGGAGGTTGGGGTTGAACCCATGACCTCTCTCCACATAACCACGCACCTTACCACTGGGCCACGGGTAGGACTTAGGATATGATGGCCAACGCAATTGATTTGAATTTCAATGCATGATCCAATGACGGAAAAGAGGGGGCCAACCCCCTCTCATAAGACCAATCGCTAGAACCGTGGTGGAAGGCTCTGGCTAACTGCACGCTTAGAGCGCTAATATTCATTAAAAAATGCTTATACATTAATTAAAATCCTAGATTAAAATGGCAGAAAATTTGGCAGCACCCCCAATTTCGGTGGAACCACTAGTTTGTCAGGGTCATCTAGAGTCTTCTCCAGATTTAGAGGAGGATTCTAGGGAAAAATTAAATTGGACGCATATTGAGAAGTTTTCGACCAATTTTGGCTCAGAAAGAGTCATTCCTAGCAGATTGGCATGCTCAGAACACATTGGAATAAGTTGAAGAGGCAGAGGAGCAATTATACATGTGTTTTTTTCATATTGAAGAATTTTGAAGCCTAGGACCACCAGGAAGGAATGCCATGCCTAGATTAATTGAAGGTCAAATGGAGTGAAGGAATAGTCATTTTTGATATATTTTTACATTTTGAACTCATTGGAGTATGTTTCAGGAGAATTTTATGCATGTAAACTATTAGCCCCCCATAAATTTCTTGACAAGCAAGCAGGGGGCTAAGTCGTTTACTAAGCCTTCAAGGAATGCATTTTCCCCTGAAAACACATCATCCTTGAAGTATCTTCATGCTTTCTGCCCTTTGATTACTCCCCTCTGCTGTTCTTAAGTCCATAAGCCTCACTGATCGCAAAAATTGTGCTCCAAAAGGCCTACACTTGCCCCTGTACCTCTGCAGAATTATCCATCTCGTCCCTTTTTCCCCCCTTGTCAAAATCCCTCTGCTAATCCTTCTAAACTTTCCCCAAAATCCCCTCTAAACCATATGCACATCCCTTGTGTGGTTTAATTTCCCTTTCTTTCCCCTATCATTACCCTTCTTTGGCCTTAAAATGCATCAAAATGGGCCAAAAAACCCACTTCCTACCTTATATTAAGGCCTAGCACCTTTCGGCCTAGCCCCTTAACCACTTCCCCGCCATATGCCTCGCGCCCAGGACCAAGCGCTTAAGCCCCGAGCGCTAATCTCAATCTCAACCATCAGGCGAGCTCATTTCTATGTGTTAATTTAAAACTTCCGATGTGATTGGAGTTCTGTTCGATCGCATCTCCACCATCCATTTAAACCACAAATCAATGGTCCGCAGCACATCCCGCTTGGTGGTCTCCGTAGCCGAACTTGTCTGAAAACCGCCGGTATCTATCGCACCACCGTTGGGAGGTGGGCTGTATTTTTATTTTCGGAGCGATTCCACTCACCGCCCGACACGTGGCTCCGTCACTGTTTAAAAACCACCCCCCCATCACGTGTTAACATTCGGAATTTGAACCAGCGTGATATGCCTATAAACCGTTCGATCTGGGGCTCCCCATTCAACAGCCATTGCACCATGAAGATGCATGGGAGTTAAAACAAGGAAACCGTACCCCTGGCCCACTGTCCATTGCCCTCCAACGCATTTTCAGCCGTCGATCTCCTCTTGAGATCGAACGGTCCAGATTTAATGCATGCCCGCCACGTCACCCTTTCCACGTAGTTTTGTCATATTCGCCTGTCCTCCTAATATATTCATTCAAATGGTGATTTTTTGAAGTTCTTCATTTAAATTTCCACCTGCGTCCACTAGGCCATTTTCCACTGTGCACTA
The DNA here is from genome assembly GCA_034641835.2 of Pinus albicaulis. Taxonomy (NCBI): domain Eukaryota; kingdom Viridiplantae; phylum Streptophyta; class Pinopsida; order Pinales; family Pinaceae; genus Pinus; species Pinus albicaulis. The sequence continues at coordinate 1,633,299,486 of CM076578.1, read as the reverse complement.
CATTTTTCCGCCATCTCCCTACACTGTTCCACCATTTCACCAGCTGCACGGCCATTTTCTTTGTCCGCACTGCATCCACCACCCCCCATGCATGTTTTTCTTAACAGGTTTTCATGTTTTGAAGGGTTATTAGGTAGTGAAAGCTGCCATGATTACAGAGTCTTTATTACAGCGGTCAAAAACGCAGAAAGGACCATTTTTCAGAGGCCAAAATAATAAAGAAAGCCTGGGAAGGAGCCATGACAGAACTTGCATTTAAAGAGCAGGGTTAAACTCTGCGAAACCTTCCCACAGCCATCAAAGCACCAGATCGAAGACATCATGGAGCACACAGAGGGTACAACGCGCAGAAATTTATGTATATCAGGGTTTTCACATCAGCAGAATGTTTTCCCCATAAAGGACAGAGTGCCCATGCAAATTTTATTCTATACCGTGTTCCTAGAGAATTTCCCACCCTGACAACAGTCCTACGCTATCAGAAACATTAGTTACACAGCATGGCAGACTTGAATCATTGATTTATTTTTGTTCAGTTCACCAAGAGTACTGCAAAGTATTGTAGCCTAATTACACTAGAGACATACCTGGAGTAAATGGAAACCTAACGAAGACCAATCTTTCATACAAAGAGTGCCATGGATAAATGCACATAATTTAAATAGAATGGGCCTCGACCCTCTTTCTCTTCTGATTTTTTAATGCTGCATTTAATTTTTCACCTACTTTCTCTGCTCCACTTGAGCTATAAATTTCATGAAGGGACTCATTGTAAGGTTGTTGATTGGCTATCTAAGAATTGCAAGCTATTTCCTTTGAGACATGTTCTCTGTGTAAAGTTGTAAGATAGGCTGACGAAGATGTTTTCAAACTGAATATCAAGCTATTGGTAATGTTGTACTTGACTGGTGTTGTTTTTTAATATGACAAGCACATTTCTTTGGATCCCGATTTAAAGCAGCTGGTGATGTTTTCTATCTCTGTGTTTTATTTCATTTCATTACATTTCTTCTGGCACGCATCATAAATCTGGCATAGGATTTACCCTTGTTAGGTACCCTATGTCTCTGCTCTCCCTGCCTTTAATGTGTTCTGCTATATATGTATCTAAGGTTTGATTTCAATTGATTTAACCAGTGTAGTGGTTCCATATGCTGCTAGCTGATGTATGAATTAATGAAATCTGATTTTAGATGTTCTTGTTAGGATTTAATTGAATTAATTGGGAACACTAGGAGGTCTAGAACTTGCCTCTATCTCACTAGGATCCTTTTCAATTGATTAAAGCCTTTCTAAGTTCCCTTGAGCTGGAGGCCGAAGCATTGAGAGTTCAAAGTCTCTCTTTGATCTCAGGTTTTCAACTTTGTGTTCTGAATATTTAATGTTTCCTTGCTCTCACCTTCCCTCTTGCCTATCCTACCACACTATCATCTTTAAGATCCAATGCTTTAGATGACTAGCCCAATTGAAAGCCTGCATATTGATTAGCAAGCAAATCCTTTCCTAACTCCATTGCCTAATTGTCTTGAATGTTCCCTGGAAGTATCTCTCCTTTGCCTAAAATCCTCTTTGCTCAGCCTTGTCTTACATCGAACCCTTCTTTTCTGATTCCCAACAACCAAACGAACAATCAAACAAGCAAATCCCGAGCCTTATAACTAGCCTAATATCTTAACCTTTGAACTTCCAAGACATATACCTTAGACAAACATAGATAGATCCCTCTCTAGACCCAGGAGGGCTAGATCCTGAGGTCTGAAAGTGGTTTGATGTTGTCCCATATTTTGGTATTGCCAACCTTGCCAAAACATGGGAACCCCAACATAATGGTGACTCCGCTAGGGAAATTCTGAATATTTCTCACCTTACTGCATCATAAGAGCCTCAGAAAATATAGAAACTCTGGTTAGGTTGGTAGTGAAACACTTCCATTTGCAATTCACTTTCTACACCATTTGTTGTGTTTCTCCCATACTCTTAGACAAAGTATGGAAAGGGCTAGGTAGCCTCCAGATCTCACACTCTTTCAGAGGTGACATATCTGGTAAATACCCTCCTAGTCAATCTCTGGTTAGATTTTGTTGTGTTTGAGATATTCCTAAAAGGGGACATCTCATAAGCTCTGTGGTGGACAGTGCACCCTCTAGAAGCACCCTAAGCCTTCCACCTGGCGACTCCATAGCTCCTTAAAGGCCAAAGACTCCACTGGTGATCAGTAGGCCTGCTGATTATCTTGGTTTCACATAAGACTCCACTGGGAGACCAGCCTCTAAAACATCATCAACCATAAGAGAAGTAACAAAGTAGGGTTAAGCTGCTTGGTTAGAAAACAACATTCTGGCTTCAAGGACCATTCACACAAGAGCTTATCCCAACCCAAACCCACCTGAGATAGTTGAAAACCCTGAGAGTATCCTCAAGATATCTCCTGCACCTATAAGATCAACTATTTCTAGCCACATACATAGAGCTAACTCTGCACCGGAAGATTTCACAGCTCTATTAGCCTCACCTTTTGGCCTAGATTTTCAAAACATCTTATTAAGAACTAGGTCATTCAATGCTCTAGACCAGCCAGATCTTCAACTTCCCAGTTCACCATCTCATAGTGGACAACACATTAGGGACAGGGGAACCCCTCCATCTACACCTCCTGATATTCACTTCATTCAGAACTTGGGGTTCTGCCACCCTAAATATGCCCAACAAGCTTTTGCTGGTCCTAATATCTCTGCCATCCATATACCAACTGCTCAATTTAACCCTCTACCTCCTCAGAACATCATCATAGTAGCCTGGTATGCACCTCTGGTTTTACCCCAGCCTCTAGTGCCCTTACCCAATGATTATCAATCAAAGATCCCACACTTCACTGCAAAAGAGTCTACCACAACCCAACACCATGTAGATAGGATGGAAGATTCTTTTTACTACATGGAGATAGATGATGATATAGTCAAAATGAGAATCTTTGCCCAGAGCTTAGGAGGTGAGGTGAAGAAATGGTTAAAAATCCTGCCTCCTAATAGTATCCAAGACCTCCCTGCTTTATATCAGACCTTCATAAACAAGTGGGAAGTTAAGGCCAATCCTCGCCAAATCCTAACAGAATACATGAACCTTAAAAGAAACGTAGGAGAGAGTGTCCATGACTACTCTGCGAGGTTTAACAGTGTTTACAACTCTCTTCCCCCACACGTGAAACCTCCCCAAGGTATGGCTCTAGTGAAATATCCTGAAGGCTTTGATGCCGACATGGCCTACCAGCTTAGGGAGAGAGACTACAACACACTGGAAGACATGCAAAAGGGAGCAGTGATTGTAGAGGCTAATCTGATTGAGAAAAGGGCAAGATTGAGAGCTGAGAAGAGGGTAACATATAGAGATGACAATGTAGCTTCCTCATCTGACCCCAATTATGACCGCATATCCAAAAACATGGAAAAGCTACAACAAATGATGGAAAAAATGGTTGTCACAGTTAGCAATAAAAGCAGAAACCAAAGTCATAACCAGAACCAGAACTTTAGAAGAAACAACACCACTCCCAACAGACAAAGAGAGTCAGATCAACAAGTTATTCCCCCATTTCAAGAAAAATTCCTTGATGAAGATGAGGGAACCATAGAAGAGTCTGAAGGGAACAAAATAAACATGTTTTAAACAGAAAATTTGATCCATAACTTTTATGCAGAAGAAGATCATCCCTCACCCTCGTATTGGGATGAGGAATGGTTAGAATCTGAAGATTACAGGTTAGGATTTGAAAATGCCATGATGCAGGTTAGAGAAAAATATGAACTTAGGAGCAAGAAAAGCCTAGATAATTCCAAACCCAAAGCTTCTAAGGTTACCATCAAGAAAAGACCTGAGAAACCTTCTAAGGTGACTGCTGAAAGTAACAAATCAGCAGCTGAGAGTTCTGGGAAGAACAAAGGGAAAGACGACCAAAACAGTGAGAAAAAAACTCAACCAACTAGCAGCACTAACACTGTAGTTAGTACTCTTGATAAAACCGTCATCAACACTGTACATAATGAGAATCAGCACACTGATTCAGCCACCAAGGCAGTGGCTAACAAAACAGAGTTGAACGTCTCAAAGAGTTAGTCCACTTTCAACTTGGAAAGTGAGATTGCAAAAATTAAAATCTCTGTCCCACTCTCTGAGCTGGCCACTCAGGATGTACATAAAGGCCAGATTTTGAAAGCATTAAATTTAGGAGAGAATGGTGACACTGTAAATTTTATTGATGATCAACCAGCCCTTCTGTTTGGTCCCAAGATAGAAGGAAAGTTTCAGGAAGGGGTAGTGCCCCCTTTTTATATCAGTCTTAATATCCATGACAAGATCCTTCACAATGTAATTCATGATTCTAGAGCATCACACAACCTGATGCCTAAAGTGGTTATGGAAATATTAGGCCTAGAGATAACCTGTCCCTATAAAGACCTATATTCATTTGACTTTAGCAGAGTAAAGTGTCTTGGCCTGATTAAAGATTTATGTGTGAGCCTTACCTAGATTCCAGCCAAGTGTATGGTCATGGATTTTGTTGTGGCAGATGTGCCACCCAAGTATGGCATGTTGCTGTCAAGATCATGGGGAGAAAAACTGCAAGGAACGATGCAGATGGACAGGGCCTATGCCACAATCCCAATTTTCGGCCAACTTAGAAGACTGTATAGAGAGGCACAAATGAAATTCCTAGTCAGTAGCCCTGAAAAGCCTAAAAATTCACCTTTATACTCTGTACATACAGACCTTGACTCCTTCATCCTTTGTAATGATGAATCCTTAGAAGGGTCAGAGTTCAAAAACAGAGATACAAACAAGGAAATAGAGCCCATAGACTTTAACATAATGGCTACTCTAGACTCAGAGGAGAATGATATAGGAAACTCGGAACAATGCATTGAATAAAAACTCAGAGTGAACCAGAAACAGAATGCAGTCAACCAACTAGTCACCTCTCTGATTTCCACACCCATTACGAAAAATAAAACAACCCGTAGCCTAGTGCAGCCCCTATAATGCAACATAATGACGAACCCAGTTGTAGGGAAGGAAGTGATGATAAAGCAAAAAATGAAAAATTATGCGAAATGAATTTCGATGGGTCATGCACCAAGAGAACTGCTGGGGCAGGAGTGTGGATACATAACATAGAGAGTGATTACGCAGAGAACCATGCCTGCAACCTGCACTTCAAATGTACAAACAATATTGCAGAGTATGAGGCTCTTATCCTAGGCTTAAACCTGTTGAGAAAATTAGGAGCCCGTAGGATAACTGTGCAGGGAGACTCTGAGTTGGTTATAAAGTAGGTGAACGGTGAATACACAGCCAAACACCCTAGGTTGAGAGAATATAGGAACGATGCTGTGGATATATTGAAAACATTTGTCGAATACGAACTAGTGTATGTTCCTAGGAGTCAAAATGTTATTGCAAACGGATTAGCTTGTCTAGCTAGTTCATACCCTAAGACTCCAAGCGACCAACAAATCATAATACAGACCAAATTCAGACCTGCGGTGTCGGATAATGAAAAATATTGGCAGGTCTTCGAGGGCGATAAACAGATTGAATATTTCTTGATGGGCAGGAACGGGTTTGAATTTTCTGATTCAGACTCGAAATCTAATGATGGTTTCCTAAGTGAAGAGCCCTTAGATGAGGAAGAACCACCTTGTAACATAGAAATAAATGCTTTGAACGAACAGATTGAAAATCCAAACGAAAAATGTAAAAACACAGATAGTGAAGAAGTAGAGGTGTTGCAGACCAAAGATAAGAACATACCTCGAGGTCTAACGTCTTTAGAAGACCTTTTTGAATTTGAAGATGTAGCAAAAAAGCCCACTATAGAACACGCCGACTCTGACGTCGAAGAATGCAACATAGGCACTGAAGATAAACCCAAGATGATCAAATTGGCTAAGTCCCTGCCTGCAAACATGAAAAAGAAATACATTGACCTATTCCAGGAATTCATTGATGTGTTTGCTTGGAGTTATGAGGACTTAAGGGCCTATGACACAAACATCATACATCATAAAATACCCTTGAAAGAAAATCAGAAGCCCTTCAAACAAAAACTCCGCAGAATAAACCCAAAACAATTGCCTGCAGTGGAAAAAGAGATTAAGAATATGTATGAGGCAGGCATAATAGTTCCTGTGAGGTTTTTTGATTGGGTCTCAAACCTTGTAGCTGTGAGAAAGAAAACAGGTGAGATCAGATTATGCATAGATTTCAGGAATCTTAATATAGCATCACTCAAAGACAATTACCCTTTGCCAAAAATGGAACATATTCTTCAGAGGGTAGTAGGCTCAAAAAGGATTTCCCTGCTAGATGGTTTTTCAGGTTACAACCAAGTCTTAGTAATCCCAGAAGATCAACTCAAGATAGCCTTTACCACTCCATGGGGCACCTTTATGTATGTTAAAATTCCCTTTGGACTGATGAACGCCGGTGCAACCTTCCAAAGAGAAATGGATATAGCTTTTTCCGATGAGATAGGGCACTTCATTTTCATCTACCTGGATGACATAACAGTCTATTCCAAGACTAAAGAAGAACACGTAAAACATCTGAGAAAGGTCTCTGAAAAATGTAGGAAGTTCGGTCTGTCATTGAATCCTAAAAAGACTGTATTTGGGCTACAAGAAGGTAAGCTTCTTGGCCACATCATATCTGAGAAAGGGATTAGGATAGACCCACAAAGAGTTGAGGGAATACTACAAATCACACACCCAAGAAACATCAAAGAGTTACAGTCCTTCATCGGAAAAATCAACTTCCTCAGAAGGTTTATTCCCAATCTAGCTGAACACCTTAGGAATATGACGAACATGTTAAAGAAAGGTGCAGGAGTTAAATGGACTGTAGAAGCCAAGAAATCCTTTGAATCAGTCAAACTTGCACTTACCTGAGCTCTTGTCTTAATCAGCCCTGATTTCTCAAAGGATTTTTTGATTTTCCCATTTTCATCCGAGCATACTGTAGCTGCAGTTCTGCTGTAGGAAAACCCAGAGGGAATGGAGCAACCCATTTATTTTTTCAGCAAAGCACTGAGAGATGCACCCTTGAAATACAACATCATGGAAAAACAGGCCTATGCCTTAGTCAAGGCCTTGAAATACTTTAGGGTGTACATATTGCATTCCCACACCATAGCCTATGTGCCTAGCATAGTGGTCAATGATATCTTGTCCCAAGACCCAGATGGGAAGAGGGGAAAATAGATTGCTGTGATCTTAGAATACAACCTTGAGATAAAACCCACCAAACTAATCAAGGGTCAGGGCTTAGCTCGACTAATGGCCGAATGAAATCTACAATCCCTTGACATTAACATGGTAGATACCTTGGATGAGCAACAGGTATTTCCTATTCCCACTGTTGAAGAGAAGTTTCAGAGCTCTCCTTAGTATTTTGACATTCTGTATGTGCTTACACACCTCAATGCCCCTCCTGAACTATCAAAGACCAAGGCCAGATTCTTAAAGCTAAAAGACAGAAGCTATTGCATAATGAATGAGGGCTTATACTGGAAAAATCCAAATGGCCTATTGCTTAAATGTTTGCCTGAGTCTGAAGCAGAAAAGATTAAACAAGAATTCCATGCAGGAGAGTGTGGAGGCCACCTGAACTGGAAAGCCACTGCAAACAAAATATTCAGAGCTGGCTACTATTGGCCTACACTCTTCAATGATATCCATAAGATGGTAATTGCCTACCACAAATGCCAGATTTTCGAAGGCAAAAGAAATCTCCTCCCCTTACTTCTACAACCCATCACTGTTGAAGGTCCCTTTATGCAATGGGGCCTAGATTTCATAGGATAAATTCACCCTGCTTCTTCTGCACAACACAAATGGATCTTAACAGCCATAGACTACTTCAATAAGTGGATAGAGGCCATACCTACTAGGAATGCCACAGATTCAGTCATCATTAGGTTCCTAGAAGGTCATATCCTCTCTCGGTTTGGTTTCCCAAGGAAAATAATCACTGATAATGCTGCTGCTTTTGGATACAAGAAAATGGTTGATTTTTGTCACAGGTATCAAATAGAACTTGGTCATTCAACTGCCTATTACCCACAAGGTAATGGCTTAGTTGAATCAAAAAACAAGAGCCTAGTGACCATCATCAAAAAGCTACTAGAAGAGAATAAAAAGTCATGGCATAACAAGTTAGTGCATGATTTGTGGGCTGACAGGCTTACAACAAAGAAATCCATTGGCTTGTCACCATACCAGCTTGTCTACGAGAAAGAAGTAGTTTTTCCTACCAGTTTGGGTGTACCAGTGATCAAACTTGTCCAAGAGATCCAGACAGAAGAAGATAGCATGATTAGAAGGATAAATCAAACAATTCATCTCTAGAAAACAAGGGAAGAGGTCTATAACAGAGCTATCAAAGTTTAGGAAAATATAAAGAAGCTATTTGAAAAAAGAACTAAGGCCTCTGATTTCAAATCGGAGATAAAGTTCTGAAGTGGGACTCAAGGAGAGAGGACAAAGGAAAGCACGGCAAATTTGACAATTTGTGGCAAGGTCCATACATCATCCAGGCCACTGTGGGTTCAAATGCCTTTTTTCTACAAGAGTTAGATGGTACTGAGCTGTTTGGGGGCCCTATCAATGGCAGGATGCTCAAACACTACTTCTGCTGATTTCCAATTTCCAGTTTCCATTCCCATTGTACATACCATTGCAATGTTTTGTTTTCAAGAAAGAGAGAAAATGTTCCAAAAAAAGAGGAGAGTTTCAAACATGCTCAAACATGAACCTCTAAAGTGCAAATATTGGCTCTAACATGATCAAAACCTGAGCCAAGGGAAGTAAAGATAGCTGGTTCAAACATGCCCAAAACCTGGACCAACAAAGAAGAAAGAAGAATTAGCTCTAACAAGCCCGAAGCCGAAGCTGAAATGAAGAAGAGAAAGTGACTCTAACAAGCTCAAAACTTGAGTCATGAAGAGAAGAAGGATGCTTCAAACTTCAGATTTCAAGCCTTCAAAGTTTTGTTTTCGGTTTTTTGCAAGTTTCTCTCCATGTGCAACTGTCTTTATGCCTTGGATCCATAGAAAACTAGACTGTCTAATCCTAGTTTGACTGTTTTTAAATTTCTGTGGTAGAAAGTAGAGAAGAAATCTGCTAGATAGTTTAATCCCAGCAGATGTTAGGTTAGGTAGAGAAACATATGAGACCAACAGTCTAATCTGGTTTCATGGAGCAATAAGGGTAGAATTAGAGTAGGTTTATCTTATTTTTTGTAAAAAAAGAAAAAAAGAAAAAAAAAATATGTAAAGGGTCTGCTAGTTCAAATGCACCCTAGAAGAAAAAATGCTAGGATTGTAGGAAGGGTAGGTAGAGTGTTGGGGAATTTTTTCTGTTGGTTGATGTATCTATCATGTTGTGGCAGCTGATCCAAAGAAAGAAAGGATGTGCCAAGCAATAGGCATATGGCCTACACCAAAGATCATTTCTAAATTCTTGACTCCTTCAAGAAGAAGCCATCCCCATGTGGAGCCACTATTAGCCCCCCATAAATTTCTTGACAAGCAAGCAGGGGGCTAAGTCATTTACTAAGCCTTCAAGGAATGCATTTTCCCCTGAAAACACATCATCCTTGAAGTCTCTTCATGCTCTCTGCCCTTTGATTACTCCCCTCTGATGTTCTTAAGTCCATAAGCCTCACTGATCGCAAAAATTGTGCTCCAAAAGGCCTACACTTGCCCTTGTACCTCTGCAGAATTCTCCATCTCATCCCTTTTCCCCCCCTTGTCAAAATCCCTCCCCTAATCCTTCTAAACTTTCCCCAAAATCCCCTCTAAACCATACACACATCCCTTGTGTGGTTTAATTTCCCTTTCTTTCCCCTATCGTTACCCTTCTTTGGCCTTAAAATGCATCAAAATGGGCCAAAAAACCCACTTCCTACCTTATATTAAGGCCTAGCCCTTTTTGGCCTAGCCCCTTAACCACTTCCCCACCATATGCCCTGCGCCCAGGACCAACCGCTTAAGCCCTGAGCACTAATCTCAATCGCAACCATCAGGCGAGCGCATTTCTATGTGTTAAATTAAAACTTCCGATGCGATTGGAGTTCTGTTCGATCGCGTCTCCACCGTCCGTTTAAACCACAGATCAACGGTCCGCAGTACATCCCGCCTAGTGGTCCCCGCAGCCACGCCATTCCGAAAACTGTTGGTATCTATCGCACCGCCGTTGGGAGGTGGGCTGTATTTTTATTTTCGGAGCGATTCCACTCACCGCCTCACACGTGGCTCTGTCACTGTTTAAAAATTGCCCCCCCATCGCGCGTTAACATTCGGCATTTGACCTGGCGCGATATGCCTATAAACCGTCCGATCTAGGGCTCTCCATCCAACGACCATCACACCACGAATATGCACAAGAGTTAAACCAAGGCAACCGTACCACTGGCCCATTGTCCATTGCCCTCCGACACATTTTCAGCCATCGATCTCCTCCTGAGATCAAACACGTCACCCTTTCCATGTACTTTTGTCGTATTCACCCATCCTCCTAATATATTCATTCAAATGGTGATTTTTCGAAGTTCTTCATTTAAATTTCCGCCCGCGTCCACCAGGCCATTTTCCACTATGCACTACATTTTTCTACCATCTCCCTACACTGTTCCACCATTTCACCAGCTGCACGACCATTTTCATTGTCCGCACTGCATCCACCACCCCCCATGCGTGTTTTTCTTAACAGGTTTTTGTGTTTTGCAGGGTTATCAGGTAGTGAAAGCCGCCATGATTACAGAGTCTTTATTACAGTGGCCAAAAATGTAGAAAGGACCATTTTTCAGAGGCCGAAATCATAAAGAAAGCCTGGAAGGAGCCATGACAGGACTTGCATTTAAAGAGCAGGGTGAAACTCTACGAAACCTTCCCACAGCCATCAAAGCACCAGATCGAAGACATCATGGAGCACACAGAGGGTACAACGTGCAAAAATTTATGTATATCAGGGTTTTCACATCAGCAGAATGTTTTCGCCATAAAGGACAGAGTGCCCATGCAGCTTTTATTCTATACCGTGTTCCTAGAGAATTTCCCACCCTGACAACAGTCCAACGCTATCATAAACATTAGTTACACAACATGGCAGACTTGAATCATTGATTTATTTTTGTTGAGTTCACCAAGAGTACTGCAAAGTATTGTAGCCTAAGTACACCAGAGACATACCTGGAGTAAATGGAAACCTGACGAAGACCACTCTTTCATCCAAAGAGTGCCATGGATAAATGCACAGAATTTAAATAGAATGGGCCTCGACCCTCTTCCTCTTCTGAGTTTTTAATGCTGCATTTAGTTTTTCACCTACTTTCTCTGCTCCACTTGAGCTATAAATTTCATGAAGGGACTCATTGTAAGGTTGTTGATCGACTATCTGAGAATTGCAAGCTGTTTCCATTGAGACATGTTCTCTGTGTAAAGTTGTAAGATAGGCTGAGGAAGATGTTTTCAGACTAAATATCAAGCTATTGGTAATGTTGCACTTGACTGGTGTTGTTTTTTAATATGACAAGAACATTTCTTTGGATCCTAATTTAAAGCAGCTGGTGATGTTTTCTATCTCTGCGTTTTATTTCATTTCATTACATTTCTTCTGGCATGCATTAGAAATATGGCATAGGATTTACCCTTGTTAGGTACCCTATGTCTCTGCTCTCCCTGCCTTTAATGTTTTTCTGCTATATGTGTATCTGAGGTTTGATTTCAATTGATTTAACCAGTGTAGTGGTTCCATATGCTGCTAGTTGATGTATGAATTAATGAAATCTGATTTTAGATGTTCTTGTTAGGATTTAATTGAATGAATTGGGAACACTGGGAGGTCTAGAACTTGCCTCTATCTCACTAGGATCCTTTTCAATTGATTAAAACCTTTATAAGTTCCCTTGAGCTGGAGGCCGAAGCATTGAGAGTTCAAAGTCTCTCTCTGATCTCAGGTTTTCAACTTTGTGTTCTGAATCTTTAATGTTTCCTTGCTCTCACCTTCCCTCTTGCCTATCCTACCACACTATCATCTTTAAGATCCAATGCTTTAGATGACTAGCCCAATTGAAAGCCTGCATATTGATTAGCGAGCAAATCCTTTCCTGACTCCATTGCCCAATTGTCTTGAATGTTCCCTGGAAGTATCTCTCCTTTGCCTAAAATCCTCTTTGCTCAGCCTTGTCTTACATTGAACCCTTATTTTCTGATTCCCAACAACCAAACGAACAATCAAACAAACAAACCCCGAGCCTTATAACTAGCCTAATATCTTAACCTTTGAACTTCCAAGACATATACCTTAGACAAACATAGAGAGATCCCTCTCTGGACCCAAGAGAGCTAGATCCTGAGGTCTGAAAGTGGTTTGATGTTGTCTCATCTTTTGGTATTGCCAACCTTGCCAAAACATGGGAACCCCAACATAAACAACAATTTTTTCATTATTGATCTAATATAGAGGCCCAAGCGATGGAAGCTGGACTAAGGAGATGTAGCCTAGGAGGGGTGAACTCCTTCATCAAAAATCTGTTTTGATGGATCAATTGTGATGGTTTGTTTTTCTTTGTAATGATGTTGTTCATCATTTTAAATTTATGCTTTATTCTCTTGAATTCACTCATAAAATCTCAATTAAATTTCCTGTTTGACACACATAAGCAACAAGGAAACCTGTAATTCAAGAATAAGATCAGTAAATAATTTTTAAATCTGAAAATGAAATTAGCATAACAAAACTAACATTCATACTCAGATCAAGTTGGTATCAGAGCTTGGTTGAAATACAAGGTTATTTTATTGATTATTGCTTGAGTTTTGTGCAAGTTTAATGGTTGCAAATTTGTGATGCTGACAAGGTCAAAGTTCCAGATAGTTGAAGGGAAATTGTTGGTTGCAAGTCCTAAGATTAGGACCAGAAGAAGGAAAGATACAAGAGCACCATATTCACCAAAATTTCCACTCATAGTTGCACTTTAAGTAGCTCAAGTTTTGTCTCAAGAAGCTGAGATTGAAGAGGTACAAGTTGTACAAGAAGCTGAATTGATTAAAGAGGTACAAGCATCAAAAGTTGAGCTTGAGTCCATAGCCATCATGTCATGTGTTGGAGAGACTCAAGGACATTCATAAGAGGATGATGTCAAGAGAGATTTCAATGACATAAAGAGGATGGTTAAAATTGTGTTTGATGCATTTACTGTTGGGATGGAAGGAGAAGTTTCTAAGCATCCACATGGAGAAGTAACTTCAGATGATAAGAAGGATGAAGAGAAGAGTTCAAAGAGTAGTGGAGGAAAGCCACCTCCATCTCCACCATCTTCATCATCCTCATCATCTCCATTAGCATCATCTTCCACTTCCACCACAAAAAAACACTCACATTCACTCAAAGACCACAAAAGGAAAGACACTCTTACTCAAAATAGATGTCAAATTTGAGCTTCCAATGTATAATGGCGAGGTAAATGCAGAAATACTGGACAATTGGATACGTCAATTGGATGTTTACTGTAGGATTCAGAATCTTCATGAAGACGACATAAATATTAAGGATCTGCACTTGTATGGTGGGAAGAAAGGACTCAAGAAGAGATTAAAAAATACGGTAAGATTTCTATGTATTGGTCAAGTTTTATTACTGCCATTAAAAGGAAATTCTATCCATTATCTTACATGCAAAAGGGTATTATGGATTGGCAAAATTTTAGACAGTTGAAAGGGAAAAGTATGCAATATTATACTCATGAGTTTAGGAGAAGAGAACTTATTTTGGTTATTAATTTATATTCTCAAGAAACTTTGTTAAAGTATGCTGGCGGGTTTCAGAGTTACATTAGGCACACTATTCTCATGTTTAATCCCACAAACATAGATGAATTTTGTGTTCAATCCACACACTTAGAAGCAAGAGGAAAACAAAACATAGATGAGAAAAGTGAAAGTGAGGGTAAAGGAAAGGGAAAATTTTATCGAAGAGGAAAAATAAATAGCTCTGTAAAAAGAGAGAAGGAAAAACTCACATGTAAAAATTGTTCAAAGATTGGCCATGATGAAGACCAATATTGGCAACTTCATCCAGAATTGAAGCCAGAAAAAATGAAAGTGAAAGAAAAGGGGAAACCTGTTGCTATATTTGAACATGACTTAGGGTCAGATTCAGGAGATGAGACAAATATTACAGCCATGGGACTGAAAGGTACACATATTGTAAGCACTAGCTCTTCAAATTTTTCAAATTTTACTCATGATGAAGATACAAGAATATAACTTTTCCATATTAGAGTTGTCTCTAAACATACCAATATTGATACACTTTTTGATAGTGGGTCACAAGCTAACTTGATTTCCAAAGACTTGGTTAAGCAAATAGAACTTGAAACTATTAGACATCCAAGACCATATCCTTTGGGTTGGATATGCAAGAATACAAACTTGCAGGTTACAAGGAAGTGCTTACTAATATTCGCCATCAATTCAAACTTTCTTGATGAAGTTGAACGTGATGTGGCATTGCTTGAGATATTAGGTATTGCATTAGGAAGTCCTTATCTTTATGATAGGAAAGTAATATTTCATCACCATGAGAATAAGTATCACTTGTTTAGATATGGTATTGAGTACATAGTTAGAGTGCATAAGAAGAAGAAATTTTTGTCTCTTATCCATGCAGGAGAAATGAAGAGTATGAATGCAAGTCATAATTTGACATTGTTGATGAACAATCAAAGAGATGTTTTTCATTAAAATTTTCAAAACGATGCTTATGTTTGTAATGAGATGTTTCAGGATTCTAACAAGTTTCCTTTTAAAGGAGGTGAAAAAGATGTAAAACATTTGTAGCAGTCAACATCAGTGTTGAGTAGTGTTGGAAACAAGATGCCAGTGCAAGAGAGTGCAAAGGTCAAAGAGAAATCGACAAAGAAACTTGGCAAAAAAGGCATGGGTTCCACAAATTCCTGTTTTTGGTTTCCAAAAGGTACATGGAAATGGCAAAGATACTTGGTCAAGAGTCGATGCAAGTATAAAGCGAGATCAATTAAGAATCACCATGGAAACACTATGCAAGGTGAGACAATTTTTAAGTTTCCTTGGATTAATGACCAAAGTAGGAACAAGATGGTTTATGCAATAATAGCTTGCTACTTTGCAAATTAAAAAAAAAATCATCATGATGGTTTCAATAACAAGAGAAGGTTGCAAGAATCAAGGAAAAAGTTAATTTTTTGTGAAAATCTCCAAATGAAGAAAATGGAAAAATTTCAGTGGATAGAGACTGGAAGGGTGAGGGAACAATACCCTCATCAACATGATCAGTAATCATAGATATTTTGGGGTCCAAAAGGCTTCTAGTGGGGAGGAATGATCAAAGGCTCAATATTTAGCTCAAAAATTAAAGTGCTCAAAATTGATTGCAAAGTGAACGATAACGACCAACCCGTCGCCAGGAATCCAATGTAACTCATCTTGTCGAAAACCGACTTTGGACGAAGAAGTTATAGCTTGATGACCGCCATTCGAAACAGGTATTTTTTTTTTTAAGAAATGCATAACAGTGACAGGTTGATGACATGGTAGCCTATTCAACATGCAGGGAATATTCTTCAGTTTTTTCCCAGTGGCACTATGACAAGTGTCACAACTGGATTCGCCAGTTTGGTTTGAAAGAGAAATTTTTTTAAGGATCTGCTCATAAGGTTAAATTCGAATTTCTTATTATGAAGATGATCCAGGTGGATATTGGTGGCCACCCACCTATTCCATTTGGACCCACACCGCCAGTTCTTTCAGTTTTTCACTTTCAGCACAACTTACTATTTTTAGAAGGTTTTCGGGTCCTGAACTTCTAGAGCCATTTGGAGGCCCTAATGATCCAGGTGGATATTGGTGGCCACCCACCTATTCCATTTGAACCCCCACCATCGGCCCTTTCAGTTTTTCAGTTTCAGCACAACTTACTAATTTTAGCAGTTTTTCAGGTCCTAAACTTTTGGAGCCATTTTGAGGCCCTAAACGTTTTTTTTTTATAAATCGGGAGCAATATGGGTACATGGACCAATTTTTCTCACATCAAATGTTGTATTCCTCGGATAGATATTTCTAACGAGGTATGGTGCATGTCAAACAGAGATCATATGCCAAAGTTACATCCCTGGGAAGTTGAAACACCAATTTACCCAAACAGGGCCCATATTTTTGGCGTTTCATCTCCTAGGGTTAGGTTTTTGGATGTTTTAGGTTTTCCATTGTTTCTCAATAATAAATAGGCCCTCGAGCCTCATTGTAACACATTTCAGAGGCCTATAGCTGCCACATCTCTTCTTAGAGATAAGCTACCAATGCCCTAGATAGTTTATTTCCATTATGTCTGTAAGCATATTTATGTTATTTGATATTAATGAAATGCATTATTATTTCCATTGTATCTATGTGTTTATGTATATTTCTGTCTTTTATTGTGTTCCTGCATAAATCTGGATCAGAAGAATCTTCTCCTAAGTTCTAATTTCAATTTTATATGGTGCCATGATTAATATCCTAAGGTCCAAATTTCATACATTATATGGTGGGAGAAGTATTTTTCTTTAACCTAAGGTTTGGGTCATATTGGATATGGTGGCATATTTAAATATTGGGTTATACATTCTGAAAATATATGGTGGGCATTGGATATATATATATATATATATATTCAAGTCCGAACCATAATTTGAAGACCATAGTTAGAGTATTACATACGGTGGGGCACACTTTGCATTTATTCCAAAGTATATGGGAGCGTGTATTGGTAGTATTACAAAGGTTTGGAGCACAAATTTTTTAAGTTGGAAAAATATATACGAGGAGCGGAGGTCGGGGTCGAACCCATGACCTCCCTCCACATAACTGTGCACCTTACCACTAGGTCGTGGGCAGGACTTGAGATATGATGGCCAACACAATTGATTTGAATTTCAACGCGTCATCCAACGACGGAAAAGAGGGGGCCAACTCCCTCCCATAAGACCAACCACTAGAACTATGGTGGAGGGCTTTGTCTAGCTGCGTGCTTAGAGAGCTAACATTCATTAAAAAATGCTTATCTGTTAATTAAACTCCTAGATTAAAACGACAGAAAATTTGGCAACACCCCCAATTTAAGTGGAACCACCAGTTTGTCGGGGTTATCTGGAGTCTTCTCTAGATTTGGAGGATGATTCTAGGGAAAAATTAAATCGGCCATATCTTGAGCAAGTTTCGACCAATTTTGGCTCAAAAAGAGTCATTCCTAACAGATTGGCATGCTATAAACACATTGGAACAATTTTCAGAGGCAAAGGAGCAACTATACAAGTGTTTTTGTCATTTTGAAGAATTTTGAAGCCCAGGGCCACCAAGAAGGAAGGCCATGCCTAGATCAGCCGAAGTCCAAATGGAGTGAAGGAATAGTCATTTCTAATAGATTTCAACATTCTGAACTCATTGGAGTATGTTTTAGAAGCATTTGATGCATGTAAACAACAATTTTTTCACTATTGAGATAATATTGAAGCCCAAGCCATGGAAGCTAGACCAAGGAGATGTAGCCCAGGAGGGGTGAAATCCTTCATCAAAACTCTATTTTGATGGATCAATTGTGATGGTTTGCTATTCTCTATGATTCTCATGTTCTTCATTTTAAATTCATACTTTATGCTCTTGAATTCACTCGTAAAAACTCAGTTAAATTACTTGTTTAACACACATAAGAAACAAGGAAACGTGTACATCAAACATAATATTAGTAAATAAATTTTAAATTTGAAAATAAAATTAGCACAAAAAAACTAACATTCATACTCAGATCACCAATGTAGAGAATAATTATTTTTAAATTACATAGAACTAAGCATATACCTGCTCTACTATGTTTTTCCTTCCTTATATCTCTCCATCTTTACCTCTCACTCTTTCTCCTTCTCTCTCTCTCTACCCACTCTTTCTTCAACCCCCTCTCATCCTCTCCCTCCCCTCCCTCTCTGAGCCTCCCCCAACCTTACTCTCTGTCTCTCTATCCCCCTTTCCTTTGAATCCTTTTCTCCCTCTCTCCCTCCATCAATCCATCCATCACAATGAACCCCCTCACTCCTCTCTCTCTCTCTCTCTCATCCTCACACCATATCCACCACTTATGTTTATGTGTACCATACACCAATGTAGAGAAGAATTATTTATAGATCACAAAGAACCAACCTTATACTTTCTCTACTATGTTTTTCCCTCCTTATCTATTTACCTCTTTACCTCCTCTCACCCCCCCACCCCACCCTTTCTCTACACCCTTCTCTCTCTCTCTCCCACCCCTTCTCTCTCTCTCTCTCCCCCTATCCCCTTCTCCCAATCCTTTCTTCTCTTTCTATATCCCTCCCTCAACCTCTCCTTCACAACAAACCACTCACATCCTTTCTCTCTCTATCCAACTTATGTGTGTGTGCACACCCCTCTATCCTTCACTCCCTTTCTGTCTCTTACTCACTCTTCTCTCTCAAAATCTCCCTATCACTCTCTGGCTCCCTATCTATCCTTCTATCTCCTACCTCTTGTTGAGTGTTAGACTTTCCATCTTTCTACCATATTTTCACAACCTTTCATTTAAATTTTTAATCCTTTTTTATTTTTTAGTAACCCCTATTTTACTCAATTTCAACATCTATATATAGGATTAGGAAAAATATTTTCCAATAAATTTATTTAGTATTTTAAGTGAATTTATGATTAAATGTTATAAATATCAAATGATTTCACCTACTTTTAAAATTTGGGTGTGTTTGGTGATGATTTCATGTACATTTAAGGCTTGCAATAATGAAATTTTTGCCATTAAGGTCCAAATTCGAATTTCCTTTCAACCCTTGAAGATTTGATGAGGACCACTCAAGTATCACGAATGGAGAAAAATCATCGAATATTTGTTATCAAATATTATAGAGAGTTTTTTGGGTATATTTTTGGAGATATTAGTTGTTAATTATTAGTAAATGGTTGGAACAACAAGAGAGCTATTTGGATCTAAATTCATTATTGTTTATATTATTTTTTGTATAAATAAGAGTGCTCTCTTCCTTCCAAAGGGAGGACCTAGAATATGATGGAATAATATGATGGAATACACTATATTTCATGAGATATTGTGTCCATATAGATTGTATTCATATGATTTTTTTTTTATTATAAGTTGTAGTTCTATAATTCATGTAGTTTGCAATAAGACTAGTTTATTTATGTTGTAGATTAGTAGTAGCAATCTATTCCATGAAATCAAGGTCTTGTGATAAGAGAATATAGCGTTACTTAATGTAAGATGTCTTTTAATTCCATTTTCACATGTATGGTTTATTTATATGCAATTCTGATGTGCTTCCTAATTCACCAACATTAGAATGATGATAATTTTCAAAAGTTGAAAATTCTGATATTAGCAAATAGATAACACAGTGGTAACAATATCCTAGTAGTATGATCAATTCCCAAGTACATGATCCTCACCATGAGTGGTTGAATTAATTTTAATTTAATGTAAGTGTGTCTAATTTCTATAAATAAATGTGCCAAAAATGCCATTTTTCCTTTCCAAAGCCTTCGCCATTGCCTTTTCCAATTTCCTTTAGCCATAATAACCAAAATGAAAACCCACTAGTGATTTTTTCCCACCTTTCAGCCTGGAATACATGTCCCATAACCATGGTCGTATATATTTTTACATGAATTTTTACCAAGGTTTTTACAGAACCCTTTCCCCTGGGGGAACATCGTCCTCGGTGTTCAATGACACCCACAAACTAGAAAAATGCTAAAATATGGACCTTTATAACATAGCTCGTTGCAGTATTTACAATGATCATCTACTAAAACATGACAATAATATTGTTTACTAGATATTTATAACACAACTCATTATGGTATTTACAATAAAAACCAAATTTGATTCAACCAACAATTAATCATAATGTCTATGGAGCTTTATAAATCTAGCTTGATACAATATTTACAATAATATACACATATACACATTTTCTCAACCAGCAAATAGAAGGATATGATGCCTGTATCAGCAACAAGGGAATCCAAAGGGTCACACCTCCACCCTCAAAAGTGGTACCAGGATTCACCTCCTTCCTAGGAAGTCCAAAATCCATTGTCAAATTCAAAGTTGCATCCATTGTCCAACGCAACAATATTGCACCACTTGTCCTATCAGTGAACAGTTACCATCTCATTTTTCCAGGGCACACTCCCAATGTGCATTTGGTTCCATATGGTAATGATAATGACAAAAAAATCCATCCTTAGCCTTCCCTTCTCTGCTACACAGTCCCTCGGGCAATCTGGTAATCCCCTTCCATGCATTAACTCACCTTCCATGTTCCCCAACATCCCCTATCCTAGATTCCCTTGTCAATGCTTCCTTGCATCGAAAGTTCAAACAACCAAGGAATATACATACCTCAAAACCATCATACCGATCATGACATTCTCATGGAAATTAATGGACACTATTGGGTACCAGTGTCCCACAATGGCCCTACTCCTTAAGTGCTTTACCAACATATTGTTGCATGTTCCAGTTCCTTTTGCTGACGCTGCTAGTTATTGCAGTCGATTTCAACCACCAAACTGGTCATTTATGTGCTTCCTGTACCAAGCACACAACTGCCATTAGATTCAAAATAAATTGAAATCAAATCACATCATACCTCATTGGTAGCTCATTAATAAGGTACACTTGCAATTATGTTCACTTCCTGTCACAACAAGTCAAACCAACTATTTTAACAAATCATGTATAAACATATCGCATCCGGTTAGTTCAAAACACAACCATCATAGGTCAAAATCATGAATCGCATGCAATCATCATAAACCAAAATCATAAATCACATGTAACCATCATAATTCAGAATTCTAGATCACATGCATAATAGAACTGAAATAAAATATCAATAATTATCCTAAATTGGTCCTTAATTATTCCTTTGTTCTTTCTATACACACACCCGATTGGTTACCGCACACGGCAAGCACCCAATTCCCTTACTTCTCTTCACTCACGTACACATACACATAGTTTACAACACGTACATCCACATAAGGCATACAACACTACACAATCCACACACCCACACACGGTGTACAACACAACAAAATACATATACCTACATCTAGTGTACAAAAAAATACAATACATACACCTACATCTGGTGTACAACACAACACAATATATACACATACATTCGGTGTACAACACAACACATACACCTACACATACATCCGTTGTACAACACAACACATACATTTAGTGTATGTCACAACACATATATGTGCACATAGTACAACAAAACAAATACACATGTCACGATGCCACGTTTGCATAATGCACATACATATTACCTCATGCCTGCAACATAGCATGTATGACATGCACACAATACTACATATACACTAGTACCACATGTAGAACATGTACACAATACCACATGTACATAGCACCACCTACACAACATGTGCACAACATCACATGTATACGACACCATCTGCACAATTTGTACACAACGCCACATGTACACTGCACCACCTTTACAACATGTACGCAACACCATATGTACACAACACCACATGCATGACATGTACACAACACCACATGTACACAACACAACATGCACACAACACCACATGTACAATCATGCATAAAACGCCATCTGTACATAGCACCACATGTACAACATGCCCACAACACCACATGTACATCGAAATGCATATAAAACATGTACATATCATTATATGTACACAACACTACATATCCAAAATGCACACGACACCATGTGCACACAACACCACATACCCAATATGTACATAACACCATCTATACCTAGCACTACATGCAATATACACACATCAACATATATACACAACACCGTATGCCCATAACATCACAGGTGCAACATGTACAACATATATGCAGCAGTAGTACTGCGCATCCATAGACCACACATTGACCCACAAGGAAATATTGCTTCTAGTGTCTCTCCACTATGCATGCATTCTTTAGCATGCCACAAATCGAACTGCTTTCATTCTGTTGATGTACCCCTTAGGATTACCTACCATAACATAGAC
This sequence comes from Pinus albicaulis, assembly GCA_034641835.2. Lineage (NCBI taxonomy): Eukaryota > Viridiplantae > Streptophyta > Pinopsida > Pinales > Pinaceae > Pinus > Pinus albicaulis. Next base: position 1,633,277,303 of record CM076578.1, on the reverse strand, counting down.
ATATACATAGTATAATCACATAATATCAAATCACACCCTCATGATAATGACCTTGTATATTATGAAACCAGCTCCAAAAATAGAAGAAAAGGGAGATCAACGCCTTAGAAATAAGCCAACTCGAGGGGGAAACCTCCTTTACATTACATAAATGAACAATTCTTGGATGATACAAATGAAAAAACCTCATTTCTATATATAGGAGTCCATGGGGTCACAATATAGTTCTATCCGACCTAACAATAATAATATAAGGGCACAACAATAACAATAATGGATTTTATGGGGCACAATAATAACAATATGGGGGCTACAGGGGTACAACAATAACAATAAGTGGGTTACACTAACAACAATAAGGGGATACACTAGTATTATAGAGACCTAACATGCCCCTCTCCTTCAAACAAGTGTTGCTCTCAACAATTGATTATTTCTAGATTCTTTTGTATAAAATTCTCATCCTCCCATGTGGAATATTCAATGGGTAAGTTCTTCCACTTGCTGAGATACTTTGAAATTGATCTATTTGGTAGTCATCTAGTTCTTATTTCTATGACTGCTTCAGAACTTCTTTCGTTGCAATGTTGATCTTCATATAGTTTCATTCGATTATGCACCAAAGTTAGGTTATCCTTTGAGAGTTGAAGAGCTTGTTGTTGATGCTCGATGCGATCTTCCACTACTTTATCATCCATATTAGCTTTCATTTGATCCTTCAAACCATCCAACTTAGCCTCCATTTTTTCTCTTAAACCATTTATGTCATCTTTGATTTCTCTTTGTAAGATCGAAAAATGTTGCACTTGGTACCATAATTTTGATATCTCATGTTGCAATTCTTCCTCTTCATGCATCGCAGTAGAGATTTTTGAGGGTTTAATGGGTGTGGAATTATTTTTGGGAGGCATTGTAGAACCCAATACTGATAAAATTTCTTCAATTTTCCCTTGGAATCACTTCAAACTGCTTTTTCAAACAAACGTTATGCAATTTAAAAAAAAAAAATACACACCTTTTTCTTGCTTTTTATGAGTTCGATATTAAACCTGAATTATCTCTGTGATTTCAAATCTTAAATATCTCTATGATTTCCAATGCCACATGTCAGACATGATTTGGATTCTTCAAGGAAAATCTATCCCCAATCTCCCACAATGACCTAATTATGAATTGGTTCAGTAGAGAAAACTTGTATGACGTGCGAAATTGTTACACAGGAAACTACAGTCTATGTACTTTCGGCCACTTTTTACAGAATCCCAATCTGATGCTCAAAGAGAGAGAGTTAGGACAATTTTCCCAAGGTCACCTCTTTGAGATGAAATTAGGGAGCTTGCAAAAACCCTAACTTCCACAGATCATATCTTTGAATATATTGCGAACCAAGCTATGAAATTTTTACACGACATTCCACAAGATTTCTTCACAAATGGGGTTTTTTTAAGCATTTGAACAGTCGTAGAAAAAAATTTATAACGAAAATGCCACGATGCCCTGTTTGGAGTAGCGAAACTCTAAAATCCAAAGCTCTGATACCAAATGTTATGAAACCGGCTCCAAAAATAGAATAAAATAGAGATCAACACCTTAGAGATAAGCCACTTCGAGGGGGAAACCTCCTTTACATTACATAAATGAAAAATTCTTGGATTATACAAATGAAAAAACCTCCTTTCTATATATAGGAGTCTATGGGGTCACAATATAATCCTAGCCGACCTAAAAAATATAATGTAAGGGCACAACAATAACAATAGTGGCTTTTATGGGGCACAATAATAACAATACGGGGGCTACAGGGGTACAACAATAACAATAAGGGGGCTACACTAACAACAATAAGGGGATACACTAGTATTATAGGGACCTAACATTGTAGATATGTCAGGGTTATTCTTCCCACTTGGTTCCTCATAAGCTAAGAACCTCTTCATAGCATTCACCTGCATAATAAATCATTCCTCCACAAGAATGATCCTTGAAAACCATGTCATGCAATGACATAGATACATAGATACACACACGTATAATCATTAGCATAAAAAAATCATGAGGTCAAGGTTTAAGAGAACTCCCTTTATCCATGCATAACATGCACAACATTGAGAACAACGATTCCCAACTTAGCCAAGGCATCTAAAACCTCAAATCTATCTACTTTACCCTTTTTGTTACCTTTTTCATGATTTTCCCCTCGCCCTCCATTTACCTCAATGGACCCATCCAATCCAACTAGTTGTCATGGGCTTGCCTTCGACTAATCTTATACATGCACTGAGCTTCATCCAGGCCTTACATCACCTATTGGGTACCACACAACTCTCCCTGAACTCCATTAAATTTCCTCTTTCCCAAACTAATTCCAAAGACTGAAATAATAAAATACAAGGATAAGAACAAGAAACAAACAATAAGAAATCCATGAAAACCAATAACAATACGACACCACAAACAAAATGGAATTATCATGCACTAGATGCAATCAAGACTACAAATCAAGAGCAACAAATCAAAAGACCGAAAGCACAAGACTAGAAATAAACACTATGACTCAATCCCCATGGCTTCCCAACACTTCCAAAGGAAAGCTCAACATGAGCCTTCTTTAAGATTTTGTGGTAGTCTCCTTGCCATGCAATTCCCTGTATCATACTACCATAAACACATAATTGTCAACGCATAAATAAATATAACAATATGCCAGTTATCTTACCTTCTTGTGCCAAGCGCACTACCTTGTAACTGAAGATATCCATACCATTTCTCAAGGGACTCCAATCCCTTGACGAATCCAGCTATAACTAGAAACTAGCTGATATACCTTTCAAATACATGTTCATAGATACAGTACATATCCAGATGGTGTCAGAAAAAATCAAGGTTAAGAAGAATTCTTGTATGAAAAGCACTCATTCATTTGTAATTAGGGTTTACAAACATAGCCAAATGAACTCTTTCTCAATTCCTTTATTTTACCATTTATATTTCTATAATTGATTCTTACTACATGATATCAAATCACCCAGTTATTAGTTATATAAACAATTCAATGATTACCTTGTTATGCAATACCAAGCATCTTTCCCTGCAACTGCTCACACATGTTGACCACATGTTCCAAAGATCAAGACAACATATCTGCTAAGTTGAAATCAACCTTTACCAAGACTAACAATCATGCCATAATCCAAAGTCAACTCATAGTCATTAGACATAATGCTACAACTATCACCTACTTATACTCAAGTGCACATCAGTTATCTCAACACATAGTGTGTTAGTGAAATCATCTCAAAAAAATACCATTCCTTCATGCAAATTCATATGATACAACTAATAAAAAATTAAAACAATAGATAGATGACATAATAGACACAAACACTCAAACACCAAATAGATGACATAATCAAACATTCAAGTACAAGGTAGACGACATAAGCAAACTCATACCTTAATGCATCTCAGAGGAGGTTATCTTGTCTGCACCATTAATCTAGTTAGCATGATATCATATCAACTAAAACATAAATAAGGTCATAATATCGATAATTATAATTGACTTACATTTTGACATCATAAGCTCATAAACATTTGTCGTTCATGCATAACAATCACATATGTACGATCAGTCTAGATTAGTACAACAAAATGTCGTAAGTTGGCTCATACTTGTATGTCATAAACATAACCATCTTTATAGGCCAATACAATTAATAACGATACATATAACATCAAGATATTAATTCTATAACCCTAATCATCAAGTTAACTAACATAAAACAACAACAACAATGAATACAACCACGGGTTACGATAATTCATGACTATCTAACACATGTGTATATGACTACACTCATCGACTTGCATTTATCGTATATGTAACCATAATAATAATATAATGACAACCATATAAGTAACCCTAATGCTTACGTCAACCACGAATCACATACCTACATGCCAAACATACAAAATTGTATGATGATATGATCTTACCCCAGATTCCATTGTTACAACTTCACTTTAATGATCTGAATCTCCTACTATATCTCAGCCAACAAATTAGCATAATAACATTCCAATATCATCATGATGACCAAGTTGCATACAATGACCTTATGCACAACAAAATTCACCATAAAAATGCATGCATAACAACATATAGAAACCAACATCCATAAAAAATTCATATACAACCATACACTCATGATGACACATCCTACAACAACACCATCAACCTTCACATGGCGACATCACCACAACCATGATCAACACCATGAAAATGAAACAAGAACATGCACTACACGCATAAGGAACACATATGAAACCAAATTGAATGCATGACTACAATAATATTGACATCGTCTGACTTTTCCCAAGGAGAGTGCAACCACACTCTGATACCACTCTGTAACACCCTCCTCCCAAATCTACCCAAGTAACCAACCAATCAGGGTAAACATGCGAAGAGAGGCTACTATGAATTGATTCGACCTCCTAGGTGACCTTAAGGAAGTGGAATCGACAGAACTAGATCAAACATACATTCCATAACAACAACAACACTCCCAGAAGCCATCCCAACCACTCAAGTGTCCTGCTCATGGGTCCAACTAATATTTTGATCCATTAAACCTTTGGACGCTCCCACAAGCTTGCATGCCTACAACTAGGGACTTTTTCCATCAGACCTGTGCTACAATCCGCAAGATTTAAGGAATTTTTTAAGCCCAAGATTTCAACCACTGCATAGAACTTGTTGTAACTTTCAATATCCATTAAACACATGATTCCAAGGCTAATATACCAAAAAATAGCTCCAGGACTAAGCCTGAACATCCCCGGTCGGGACTGACATTCTGTCAAACACTTGGCATTAATGTAATATAGAAGTTTAAATAACAAAGCTGAGCATAGGGGTCTCATACTTATCCTAGATTTGCTAAGAAGCATTTTTACCTTACATCATTAGCTGCATTATCATCTATTAGGTCATAGATACATTGTTCATTCATTTATCAATCAAAACATGAGTAAATCTATACATCATCATTGTCATAATGCATACTTATAACCAACATAATAACAACATAAATACCAAGAATACATCAGCAATAGAATCCACATATAAACCAATACATTTGTACATAATATGTCAAGGAGAGAACCTCTTATTGATGAATACAAAAGGCAACTCGAGATGGGACTACCAAGTTCCACCCGACCATAGATTGGTTGAGCCAAATCTCTCTTCAACCAATCACCCCTGTGTCATATTCCAAGCATGAATGTGGGACTCAAACCAAAAGAACCAGCCAGGGCATTCTAAGGCTAAACCACCTCACCCTCATCCATACAAACCATGATTTTCCTTAATCCATCCCTGATCACTAGGCCAAAAAAATGAACATGTCATAACAGGTTTTACCATGATATATACTCGATCACTAGACCAAAACAAGCATGGATACCATAGGATTTATCCACTTACACCTTGAGGAATTTTCCTATCTTCTAGTTTCTCAAGCTTTACCACAATCCACACCTTATCACTAGGCCCTAAAACAAGACTCACTCTCCATGCTTTATCGCAATCCCAACCTAGGATTCGTAGGCCTGATGGAGAGCACCCACCTCTAGGCTTTATAGTATATCCCATCATTAACCAATCAAGGATTCCTAGGCCCACTGAGGTGGAAAAAAATCCAGCTTTATCGCAAACCATAGTCTGGTTCAAGGGTTACTGGGCCATGTGATTTTTCCATTCTGAGATCAACCTCACTTAGCTTCAAATCCTTTTGGCAGTATATCTCAACCAAAACATGAGAACCCCATCACACCATGGATATCTAGAAATGGAAAGGCTAGGCTGAAAATACTGTAAAACCTGGAAAAACCATGCGATGACAGCAAAGAATCACATGCAATACCATGCATGCAAAATCTAACAAGTAAATCACACTTGCAAATCGATAACTGCAAAGAATCATGTTGTAGCTTCTTGATCTTGTTCTTCCTTTCCTTCTCCTTCCTTCCTCTTGCATTCTTTTCCTTTCTTGATCCAATGCCAAATTTCTCCAAGAAAAATCTAAGTGTCCAAGAGAGAGAGAGAGAGAGAGAGAGAGAGAGCTCCAAAACTAAACTAAGAAAAGTTTGAACCAAAAAAATCTTTACAACTAATCCTCATAAGACTTTTTATCAATGAGGCCTCTATTTTATTCAATTTCCATTATTTTCCTTCAATTTCCTCCTCACATGGAACCTACAACCTTTCACCTTCCTTTTCTCCTATTTTCCATTATTTTCATAAATAAATGTGCCAAAAATGCCATTTTTCCTTTCCAAATCCTTTGCCATTTCCTTTTCCAATTTCCTTTAGCCATAATAACTGAAATTAACACCCACTAGGATGTTTTTCCCACCATTCATCTTGGAATACATGTCCCATCACCACAGCCTTATATATTTTTACATGAATTTTTACTAGGGCTGTTACAATTTCCATGGTTAAATTCATTTTTCCTCATTTATTTCCCATAATCGTTTTAGGTATTACACTATAAATATAATTCTACACATAGTGTTCTTGAATTTCACAAGTTTACTAACTTTGCATTGGTAATTAATTGTAATAGTATTTAGACATATAAATCACATGGAATCTCTCTCTCTCTCTCTCTCTCTCTCTCTCTCTCTCTCTCTCTCTCTTTCCCCCCCCCCCCCTCTCATGCTCACTCATTCCTCTGCTTCCTCTCTCTCCTTCTCTTTCTCTCCCCCTCTCACTCCTACATTATATATCTCTTTACCCCTCTCTCCCTCTCTTTCCCCCTTCCTCTCTCTCCCTCTTCCCTATATCCCCCCCATCTCTCTCTTTAACTTCCCCACTATTCTCCCCTCCTCTCGCTTTTTTGACCCCCTCATCTTCTATATTTGATCCATGTTAGATCATTCTATTTTTTTTCATCCATACTAATTCTTTCAAAGTGGAATGAGTGGAGAAATCAAACTATAGGACATTTCCATTGGCAGGACCTAGTTTCGAAAATTGGGGTCTAAAATATTCCGAGATAATTTTGAGGCATCAATTGACCTTTTTGGGGGGTAAAATCTTCTTCTTTTAGCATTGCACCATTTTTTCCTATTATACACATAGAGATCTTTCCAAAAATGCAAGAATCACCTCAATAATAGTTTCTATGCAAAATTTATGCCACTCGAAAATTTACCTTCCTATTTTGGACACCATAATTATGGAGGATGCCATGTCAACCCCAATTATTCATGGAAAGGGGCTAGACATGTGATAATAATGAAGAAAAATATAGAAGAGTACATATTGTAACTCTAGTTAAGAGTTGAAGGAGTCAAACCTAACTAATAGCAATCTATCGTGTTGTGTTATAAGTGGGCCACTAGGAGGGAAAAGGGTTTCATTGTTCAAGTGTATTTTGTTCCATAGATGAGAAGAGTAGCTGAGAGGGATAGGGATAGAGCACACAATGGGGATTTTTGAACTGTATCAACCCACATGCCATAAGCCTTACTTGTTTGTAATTGCAACCATTTTCTATTCAGATAAAGATAGTGGATCATCCTCACCTTCCAAATGGGTTTCCTCTTGAAATGGTTTTCGAGGATATATCTTGTGTCTTTTGTGGTTTTTGGGTTTGTATTTCATTTTTATCTATTTTCTGAACAATTTTAATTTACATACATGCAAATAAATAGTAATTCATAGATTTAGAAATATAAATATAAATAAACCCTCATAGTGTAGATTTTGGATTTTTAAGTATAATTTTATTAAATCTCTTGTGATGCATTGTCCAATGTAATATCCACGAAATTTTATGAATCATATTTGTGTTAGAGTATGTTTTATCAGGTATATTTTGGATATTTGTAGGGGATATAGATCAACTAAGCCAAAAATCATGAAACCCCATTCATGGCTGACAAATATGCGAATAACCTCCGTGATCCTATAAAGGACAGGTTTACTTGGTTGGAAGTATAAGTTGAAAATATAAATGGGGTTTCTATCATAGAGGTCTGATAAAACGAGAGAACAAGAGATTGAGAAGAAATAGAGAAAGAGACAAAGAAATGACCCAGAAAATATCAACCCAGTTCTAGTATTGTGAATCATTCGTAGCCCCTATTAAAAATTGAAGAGAAGGTAAATATCAAGTCGTATCAAGGTGATATCCATGCTCTAAAGCTAAATCATTTGTTGTAACAATTAGAATTTTATTTAATTGTTCAGCATATAGAGGAAGAGAAACACATTTCATTTATGCAGCTAAAATTAGAGGTCCATGCCCTAACTTGGTGGGAAACCCACATGGAGACCATGAGGTTGGAGGGATATCCTCCATTGATTGAGTGGGATGACTTTAAAACCCTCATAAAGACACAATTTTACCTTATTGGGTATGTAGAGGACTAGTGGATCGAGTGGCACTACTATAGGTCGAAGCAGGGGCAGAGTGTATATGAGTACACCATAGAATTTAGAAATATGGCCATAATTTTGGGTATCTCCCAAAATAACCCAAATGTACTCCTCAAGTATTTAGGGGTATACACAACCACCTATAGAAAAAGTGGTGTTTTTCAATCCCAAATTGATGGATGAGGCTTGTGCATAGGCACAATACCTAGAGAACATAGGCCAAATTAAAGGAAAATCAAGTGGATAGAAGTAGAAAGAGAACCAAGACACTTGTAAGGAGGGGAAGAAAAAATGGAAAGGGGGGAAGATAAAAGTATGGTAGCCACAACCCACAAATGCAATTAACCCATTAATTGTTTCAACCATTGTAACATTGACAACCATACATATGAGAAGTGATGGAAGTTGCATCAAGAGCTTAAATAGGAGAATTAAAAGAAAGATAATAATAAGAATAATATCATGGCCATTGATTTGAGCAACCAAGTTGAAATAAACTTGGACGTGGATGATAATATAATATGTACATCAATGCAGAAAGAGGTGAATATGAGTAACCTTTAGCAATAGGAAGAGAATGGAAATACCAAGCATTTCCATATAAAAATACATGTTAAAAATACCAACATTGATTCTCTATTTGACTTAGGATCATAGGAGAATCTCATTGCAACAAATCTATTAAAACAATTGGGACTGGAAGTTCATGATAATCCAATCCCATATCCATTGGGATGTTTAAATAACGATGTAGAAATAAAGGTAGGTAAATAGTGAAAAAACATTTTTGCTTATCAATTTTGATTTTATTTATGAAGTAGAGCTAGATGTAGCCCCCCTTGATGAATTTGGGGTGGTATTTAGAAGTCCATATATGTACATGTGGGATGGAATTTTAATTTGGAGAGCCAAATAGCCTCATTGAGTATGGAAAATCATTCACCATCAACACACACAAAGGCAAGTCAAAAATTTTGTTGGTAAATTCCAACCAACCAAGAAAATGATAGATTCTAAAAATAAGTATGCTTTACTATTTGTAAGAGAAAATCAATGTGTACAAGAGTTAGTAAGAGGAATAACATCCATGGAGTGGTGTACTAAGAAACAAAACAACAACTATAAGAGTGGCTACAAGCATACTGGTAAGTTTTCTAGGAGCCTAAATGGATACCACCCAAGGGCTAAGTGGAGCATGAGATTTAGCTCTTATCAAACTCATGATTGCTGAACATCAGGTTGTATAGGTAGTATGATATAGAAACAAGTGAGGTGAAGACAATTACAACAACTATTGGGACAATTTTTCATTTGACTGAGTGCATAACCATTTGGTTCACCCATCATCATTGTTACAAAGAAATATGGGACGTGGAGAATGTGTATAGATTACAGGGCATTGAAAAATGTTATGTTGAATAATAGGTACACTATGCTTAGAATAAATGATCTGTTGGATTCATTGCAACAAAAAAAATGCTTCACAAAGATTTAATTAAAGTATATATTCATCAAGTTTCAGTCACAGAAGAAGATACCTAGAAGAGCACATTCGAAACTAGACAAGGTTTGTATGAGTGGTCAATCATGCCATTTTTCCTATGTATTGAACTCGCTACATTTATGAGGTTAATGAATTATATACAACACCATTTTATATATATATATTTTTTATTATGTATTTGGATGAGTATACTAGTATACAATTCTACCTGAGAGGAGCAAATCTCACATTTGACGTAGGTGTGGTAAATATTAAAGAAGCACCAACTGCTGGAAAATATCAAGAAGTGTGAGTTTGCACGACATTCTTTGGTGTATTTGGGGTATATGATAGGTGGAAGAGAGCTTAAAATATGTCCTACCAAGATGGAGGCCATCATGAAATAGTCAATGGCTTTTTAAGTTTAGGAGTTTCATTGGGAAGCACAATGACTAAGGAAATTCATAATTTTCAATGGTAGTAGCACCACTCCATGTTATAACAATAAGTGGCAGGAGTTTCTAATGGGGAAAAGGTTAATAGAGGGCCTTGGAGGAGATAAAGAACAAGATCAACTAAGCACCAATTATGGCATTATCAAACTTGTAGTAGTCCTTTGAGGTGGAGACAATTGTGATTGGGTATGCTATGGGAGAAGTCTTGATGTAGGGAAGAAGGTTGCATGTATGATACCATTATGAATCATTTTATGGGGGGAGTTCTTAACCAACCTTCCTACAAAAAGGAACTTTGTGCCTTGATTTAAGTTGTCAATAAGTGGAAACATTATTTGATGGGAAAGGAGACAAGAATCCACACAAACCATTATCCATTACACTACGTGCAAGCCCAAAGTGAGCTACAACAAATAAGACATTACAAGTGGATGACATTTTTATGAAAAATATTTCATTTAGTGATTAAGTATAAGAAGGGAAGCACAAACAAGTTGGATAACATGCTTGCAAGGCCACCCACATCAAATATCAGATCTTTAGGAACTTTGATGTGCATCAAACCATTCACTCATGACGCATACAAAGAGGCATATTTATAGGATTAGGACTTCAAAGAGGTGTTTAAATAGTTGTGGATCCAGAGTCATATGCACGATGGTGATAGAAAAATAGAATACCATCTCCAAGATGGGTTAATCTATAGGTTAGATAATTTATTTGTTCCTAAATGTGAGAAATTGCAGCTAATTAGAGAGGCTCACACCTCCAAGGTTTTAGGGAACTTTGGTGTAGGGAAGGTAGTGGCCAACTTGCATAGGTATGTGTATTGGCCTAAGATGAAAGATCATGTATCTAGGTTCATAAGAGAATACATGCATTTTTTTACAAACGATCCTAGTAACAAGAAATGGGGTCTATATAATCCCTTACCTATACCCACTTGTCCTTTGAAAATAATTTCCATGGAATTTATGGGAGGTTTACCAAAAACTAGGAAGGGACACGATTTCCTATTTTTTGTAGTTGATAGGTTCAAAAAAATGTGTATTCTGATGCCCTATAAAAATACCGTTTTATGGGAAAGAAGTAGTGAAATTTTTATTTGGACAAGTCTAGGTGCACTTTAGGATAGGAGCATTGTTTCATACAGTGACACAAGATTTCTTAATGCATTTTAAACTACATTGTGGGAGAATATGGACACAAAGTTTAAAAAATTTACAACAGTCCACCCACATGTAGATGGACAGAAGAAAGTAGTCAACAAGACTTTGGTGTAGCTTTTGAAGGGTTACAATCAAAATCATTCGAAGACCTGGGATGAAAATATGGTACACAAACAACACCCTTATATTAGAGAATTCCACACTTCGACTAGTAAATCCCACTTTCAAACTTGTTATTTATATTTTATATTTTGGATTGTGGGAGAAGAATAAAAAAAGATAATAATAAGAAGAATATAATGGCCACTGATTCAAGCAACCATGATGAAAGAAACTCATATATGGATGATAATATCATATGTGCATTAGTGAAAAAAGAGGTGAATTTGAGTAGCCTTCAATAATAGGAAGAGAACAAAAGTACCAAGCTCTTCCATATAAATATATATGTTAAAAATACCAAGATTTATGCTCTATTTGACTTGGATCGTAGGTGAATATCATTTCAACATAGATATTCAAAAATTGGGATTGTAATTTCGTGATAGTCCAAGCCCATATCCATTGGGTTGGGTAAATAAGGATTTAGAAATAAAGGTAACAATATAGTGAAAAATAATATTTGTTATCAGTGTTGATTTTATTTATAAAGTAGAAAATGTGTATAGATTATAGGGCATTAAACAAAATTATTTTAAAGAATAGTTACACCTTTCCTAAAATAGATGATATGTTGGGCTAGTTACAAAAAGAAAAATACTTCACCAATATGGACTGAATGTCTGGACATTACCATGTTTCAAATAGAGAATATGATACCTAAAATACCACCTTCAAAACCAGGCAATGTTTGCATGAGTGGTTAGTCATCTCATTTGGTTATCTAATACATTAGCTACATCTATGAGGTTAATGAATGATATAAAACACCATTTTATAGAATCATTTTTTATTGTGTATTTGGATGATATACTGGTATACAATGTTACCTGAGAGGAGAATATCTCCCATTGACGCAGGTGCTAGAGACATTAATGAAGCACTAGCTGCTAGAAAATCTCAAGAAGTGTGAGTTTTCACAACTATCTTTGGTATATCTAGGGTATGTGATAAGTGGAGGAAAGCTGAACATATCCTGCCAAGATGGAGGCCATGATAAAATTTCCAATGCCCATTAGTGTTTTCAATGTTGAAAGTTTCATTTGGGAATCATAGTGCTTGAGGAAAATCATAGCCTCTCTTTCAATGATAGCGCCACCACTCCATTCCATTACAACAAGTGGTAGGAGTTTTTGGTGGAGATAGGGTCAACAGAGGGATTTTGAGGAGCTAAATAAGAAGATCAATCAAGCACCAATTTTTCATTTTTGAACTTGTATCATCCCTTTGAAGTGGAGACAAATTCAAGTGGGTATGGTATGGGAGAAGTCTTGATGTAGGCCCGAAAGGCCTATATGCTACCATTCTGAATTATTTCATGGTGAAGTTATTAACTACCCTATCTATGACAAGGAGCTTTTTTTCTTGATTCAAGCTATGAATATGTGGAAACATTATTTGATAGGAAAATATACAATAATCCACACATATAATCATCCATAATGCTACCTACAAGCCCAAAGTAAGATACAACAAATAAGGCATTACAAGTGGATGGGGTTTTAAAATAATTCCATTTAGTGATTAAGCATAAAAATGGCAGCATAAACAAGGAGGTTGGCATGAATTTCACCCACATCAAAGATCACATATCTGGGAACTTTAATGCGCATGGAACCATTCACCCATTATGCATACAAAGAGGCATATTTATAGGATGAGGAATTCAAAGAGGTGTCTCGACAATTGTAGATCCAAAGTCATTATATGCATGATGGTGAGAACACAATTGACTACCATCTATGGGATGGGTTACTCTACAAGTTTTATAAGTTATGTGTTCCTAAATGTGACCAACTTCAACTAATTCGAGAGGCTCACACCTCCAAGGTTGCAGGGAACTTTAATGTAGGGAATACAATGGCCAACTTTTAGAGGTATGTATATTGGCCCAATGTAATATTCCAAAATGGGAAAAGCAAGAATATAGTGTAAAATGATGGAATAGCAGTGTTAATCATCATATAAAAGAAGGATGCTAATATGGATACCTTCCAATCATAAAATCAACAACAAAATCTGTATAATAAATGGGCCATAAAATATACAACAAGATATGACAAGCCTCCAATGGAGAGAACCCTCAAAAGAGGTGTTGTTGCTGTATATCAAAATGACAGAAGATTGATATAGTGCTGTTTAAAAGGCACTTCTATAGCAAATGAAGATACAAAATATCATGGGCTGATATATGCCTCAAGATACAATAAGTACAGATCTAGGCACTATACGACCTCCTTTGAAGAACCCCACAAGGTTTTTCAGAAATACACGATGTACAAGATGGGAATCAAAGCCCTAGGGCTGAAGATTCACTACAATAATAGATCTGGAAAGTTGTGGCTGATCTGATATAACAAATAATGTAGCCTCCTCCAATAGACCTCCTAGTTGAAAGGAAGATCCCTCCACTAGAAAACATTCCCTCCAAATGGTGTGTTGAAACCACCCTGCAACTCCTCCCTCAAATTAATGCAAATCTGGAATGAAACTATGTTTTAGGGGCAAATAAATATGTGGCCTGATGCCAAGATCTGAAAATATTCTCAAGGGCCTTCCTTTCTGTCCTCCCAATTGAAAGGAACCCTTATCCACTAAAAATAAGTACTGAAGTGACCCAAATTGTGTCTCCACTGCTGCAACCTGCAAAACAATTCAACCCTCAACAAGATCTGTGATGTAGATGTAAGATGAAGCTTGGCCCTAAGCTTGGAAGTGGAAGTGAAGTACAATACTCTTTAAATAGATTATCAATCAAAGAGGTGGGTTTCCCGATTAGGAACACCCAGTGCTAAAAAACACTTGCAATCTTAGCTAAATAACCAAAGAAAGCTATATTGTCTAAATATACCATATATAAAAACATAACATATCATAATCTCAACATGAATAATATGGCTGCCATCCTCCTCCTTTTATAAGATATGAGCTTCCAAACCCTAAGCCCCATTCATTTATTACCCTACTTCCATGCAAGGTGTCTCCATCTAAAACTGCATTGTCCCTCATTGATTGCCACTTCTCCATGAAAACATTGTTGATTTGGTCAAAGTTGACACAGTCAAGATGTTCTAGCCCCTTTTCACACCTAAGGGTGCTCAATTAAGCTGCAAATATGTTTTCCTTTTACATTGGTATTTATTTATTCATTATTAAGGAGACTTATGGACCTCCATTGTCCTCTTATTCATAAAACAAAGTAGCAAAACAAAACTTAATATTCCAACTAGCTCATAGCTAATTGGGAATATTACAGTCCTCCCTTTCCAAATGTTGCTTGTCCTCAAGCAACCGACAAGGTGAGTTTTGCGACTCATCTCCTCCATATTTTGTGACACCATCATGTGATAAGCTTCCCTCATAAGCTAAGTGTCTCCCAATCCATCCCTCCATGAAATTTTCCTCCAAATTTCTCATGAGATGCAAATGTTTCATCCCACAAGGAAGCAATAGATCCAATGAAACAAACATGGTTTGCCCAATTTTCTCTCTAAAACATGTAGCTTAATGAACATGGAGAATCTCTCTCCCAAAGGGCACATACATTCCTCCCATCCTCCCTCCAATAATTCCCATAAAAAGAATAAGTACATCCTCAATGTATGGGATCAAAACCAAGTACATACAAACAAAAATATGCAAAAAAAGAGGTGGGTCATAGTCCCACATGTGGTACCAGTGCAATATGTCCCCTGACTGCATTAGATAATGATGTGGTAAGTGGTTTCCCCAACACTTACTTTCTACCCAAGTATTCTCATAGGTCTTGAAAATATGAGAAATGTTTGGTGCCTTTGGAGTGCACCCACAATGATACAACATCTCCCTATATCCTCCATGGGAGTGGCCATGTTCAGAAATGTTTATGGCCCAAAGTTGGCCATGAAATTTATATGGAATAATTCTCCTCCTTGGAGCAATGGCCTACATATATATGGTAAAGGATTGAAAATATTCATCAAATAAAACATTATGTACATAAGCATGTTCCTCACCAAAATTTCTACTCATACAAATGGAGTGGTCCATAGATAGATCCCGTTTCATTCTAAAATTTGAAAGAGGTGGCTGTGATAACTCCTTCATTGATTTATGTGTCTCTCCCATCTCCACATGGTACATGCGTATTTTCAAATGTTGATATATTTCCCCTTCAAAGCCTTCCCAAATGTAGCTCTCTATGATAGTATTGTAAGCTCTCATAGAATATGTATGGCTGAAGAGAAATTCTTCATGAGCTCTTAGTAGTAACTTCCCCTTGAGCTTGGAAGCTCTAGACAAGAAGATCCTACCATGATAGTATATGACTTCTTCTTGGACTGAATATCCCTCTTCATGTAGCTGGTCATCAAGTATCATGCATGTAAAAGGACCCTTTGAATAATCCACCAATAGTTTGGATTTCCAATATGGATCAATATTCCATAGTGACAGCACTGATGATATATCACAAAGAACATTTGTCATATGGCTGCCCTTCTCCTTGACATCTTCCATGCCAAAGGTATATGTTGGAAGGCTGTTATCATTCCCATGTTTCTCCTCCCACAACATAGAATCTGAAATGAGAGTGGGTAATGATGATGTTGGGAGAATGTCTCCCTCCTCCTTGAGTCTACCCAAGACTCTCAGCACTGTATCATGGATTTATAATGCACCCATCTCTCTTGGATCTATGAATGGTGCATCATGATGTGAGACATGTCTCACCAAATCTAGATCAGGTGGCCTGCTAGGTGGTTTTCCACAAAATAATAATGTCCCATGAGCCAATCTCATATGCATAATAGAGGGAAGTATCATATCCCTGCTTCCACTACACAAATCCAACTCCGTTTCTTGTGTGGAAGTCTCATAATATTTGGGTACCACTCTTAATTATTCAAGGGCCCCTCTAATTTGAGCAACTTCTCCATCCTCACCTCCTGTGGTGGTGGATCATCTCCTGCTAATCCAGCACTGTGACCCCTCTCTTATTCTTCTTCTTCTTCCTCCTCATCATCTGATAATACCTCTATGTAGTGTGCCTTTCCCACTGCACATTTATGTCCAGGTGCCTAATATTCTTGGCATGTGAAGCAAAGCTTACTCCTCCTCAAGTATCTTTGGACATCATCATCAAGAGGTGGTCTCCTTTGAAAAAGGAGCCTTCTCATCTTTTCACTTTGATGGAAAAGAGGGCTTGTGCTGAAATGTTGCCTTTGCTTTTGGCAAGGCATCTTGAAGATCTCTAGCCCTTTCAATGGAATATTGAAGGGTATTGGGCTTGGTAGACTTAATAAACCCATGAAGAGGTTCATCAAACCCATCAATGAACATATAGACCCTTCTTGCTACAGATAAATCAGGAACCATAACATAAAGTTTTAAAAACTCATAAATGTAAGTTTCTGGATTACCTGATTGTTTCAGCTTTGCAAGCCCCATGAATGGTGCTTTAGGATATCTTCTATCAAACCTCCTTGTGAACTCTGAATATGCAGTCACATTAGCATGACCCAATGTAGACAAGCCATGGAACCACCAATCATGTGCTTCACCCTCAAGGTGCAGCGCTACTATCTTAATGGCCTCCATTTCTGGAACTTTGTTCAACTAGAAGTAGATGTCAAACTTCTCTACCCATGATTTTTCAATGCATTTAGATGAACCATAAAATTTGGGTAAGAAAAACCTGCCCATAGTGCAGTGTAGATCATGATTCTGAATGAATCCTCCACCTCTATTGTGATGCTTGGGTCTACTATTGTCCTTGATTTAAAAAAAATCTTGAAAACTCAAGTTGCCCTTGAATCTCTGAGATTGAGACTCATACTCCATAAAGTAGTCTTCAAGAGATTCTTGTTCTAGAAACCCTTCATTTCCCACTACTAAGAATGTAGGCATTGTAGAGCATTGGGAAACTTGTTGTTGCTGCACTGGTTGATCACTCCAGTGATGAGAAATTCCAAAGCCTTCACCATGTTGAAATCCTTTAGGGGATTACTTATATATATCCATCCTCATCTCCTTGATTTCTATAGCAATGTATTGCATATATTTGAGAAGAATCTTAGGAAACTCTTTCTCCTCATCTTCTCCTCATGATACAGGAGTTTTACCCTTGTCTTCTTTGTCATTAGTATAATCAAACCTCCGGTGTCTTCTTCTTTGATACCTATTCTCTCTATCAGTAAGAGGATCTCCTTCTTCAGATGACATATTGGCTTTTCAAGATGCACAAGCTGTGCCAAGATTATGCTCTGATACCACTGTAATATTCCCAAATGGGAAAAGCAGGAATATAGTGCAAAATGCTGGAATAGTAGCGTATAACATCATATAAAAGTAGGAGGCCAATATGGAGAACTTTTAATCATTAAAAAAAAAACAAAATATGCAAAATAAATGGGCCATAAAATGTACAACAAGATATAACAAGCCTCCAATGGAAAAAAACCCTTAAAAGAGGTGCTTCTACTATATATCAAAATGCCGGAAGATTGCTACAACGCTGTTTAAAAGGAACTGCTACAGTAAATGAAGATACAAAATATCATGGGCTGATATATGCCTCAAAAGATACAATAAGTACAGATCTAGGCACTATACAACCTCCTTTGAAGAACCCCACAAGGGTTTTCAGAAATACACCATGTACAAGATGGGAATCAAAGTCCTAGGGCTGAAGATTCACTGAAATAATAGATTTGGAAAGTTGTGGCTGATCTGATATAAAAAATAATGCAACCTCCTCCGATATACCTCCTAGAAGAAAGGAATATCCCTCCACTAGAAAACCTTCTCTCCAAATGGTGTGCTGAAACCACCCTGCAACTCCTCCCCAAAAATAACGCGCATCTGGAATGAAACTGTGATGTAGGGGAAAATAAATATATGGCCTGATGCCAAGATCTGAAAATATGCTCAAGGGCCTTCCTTACTGTCCTCCCAATGGAAATTAACCCTTCTCCACTGAAAATAAGTACTGAAGTGACCCAAATGTGGTCTCCACTGTTGCAACCTGCAAAACAACTCAACCCTCAACAAGATCTGCGTTGTAGATGTAAGATGAAGCTTGGCCCTAAGCCTGAAAGTGGAAGTGAAGTACAATACTCTTTCAAGAGCTTCTCAATGAAAGAGGTGGGATTCCCGATTAGGAACACCCAGTACTAAACATCACTTGCAATCTTAGCTAAACAACCAAAGAAAGCTATATTGTCTAAACAGACCATATATCAAAACATAACATATCATAATCTCAACATGAATAATATGGCTGCCATCCTCTTCCTTTTATAAGATATGAGCTTCCAAACCCTAAGCCCCATTCATTTATGACCCTACTTCCATGCAAGGTGTCTCCATCTAAAACTGTGATGTCCCTCATTGATTGCCACTCCTCCATGACAGCGTTGTTGATTTGGTCAAAGTTAACCTAGTCAAGATGTTCCATCCCCTTTTCACACCTAAGGGTGCTCAATTAAGCTACCAAGATGTTTTCCTTTTACATTGACATTGATTTATTCATTATTAAGGAGACTTATGGACCTCCATTGTCTTCTTATTCATAAAAAAAAGCAACAAAACAAAAATTAATATTCCAACTAGCTCATGAGTAATTGGGAATATTACACCCAAGATGCAGGAACAAGTATCTAGGTTCATAAGGGGATGCATGCTTTGTTGTACCAATAAGCCTAGTAAAAAAATATGGGGTCTATATAATCCCTTACATCTACCCACTAGTCCTTGGGAAATAATTTCCACGGACTTTATATGAGGCTTACCAACAACTGTGAAGGGACATGATTACCTATTTGTGGTAGTTGATAGGTTCAACAAAATGTATGTCCTGATGCCCTATAAGAATACCATTAATGAGAAAGAAGAAGTGAACTTGTTCTTTGGACAAGGATAGGTGCATATTGGGATAGGAGAATTGTTTCATATAGCGATACAATATTTCTCTATGCATTTTAGACTACATTGTGGGAGAAGGTGGACACAAAATTAAATAGGTCTAGAATAGTCTATCCATAGATAGATGGGTAGACAGAAGTAGTCAAAAATAATTTGGTGGAGCTTTTTTGGGGTTACCATCAGAAGCATCCAAAGACCTCGGATGGAAATATGGTATAAAAAAACACTCTTATAACTAAGCAGTCCAGTCCACACTTCTACTACTAAATCCCCCTTTGAAGCTTGATTTTGGATATTTTCCACCTTCACCTTTGGACATTTCATAGGGGAATTGAAGGAGGAGTGAGGGGGGATCTTATAGGGGATTCCTTAAGGGAAGAATAATTTGTATAAAATATTAGGTAAATACATATATAGCTACAGGAGACATTATAAAAGTCATAGGAAAAATATACTTCCATGCATGATTAACACAAAAATGAGAAGTAGTTCAAGGTGGAAGATAGAGTATGGTAACAGTTTAACAAGAAGAGGCTACAAGGTCTTTGTAATAAAATCAAGTATTTGTGGTATGGTACCTTTGAGATACTATAAAAGGTGGGAGATAATTCCTATAGACTCAGTCTACCAGCATACATGCACATTTACTTAGTTGTAAATGTAGATAATTTGAAACTCTATGAGCCTTTCATTCTAGACTAGGAAGAGAAACAATTCCAACCTTATGTGGAGGATTTGACACTAGATGCTCAGGCAGAGTTGAGAAAAGATATAACTTTTTAGAATAGGTAGATAACTAGAAAACAAGAGTAGTGTTACCTTTGGCAGATCAGGGTGAAAGAACAACTTCCAACAAAGCTAAATGGTACACCTGAGAGAAGTTGGAGGAACAATTTCCTCACCTCATCCAGTAGAAATTTATGGGCACAAAAGTCCTCCAAAAATGGGGAGGTATGATCAAAATTGGATGATTGTAATTTTTTTAATCCATCTTGATTCTTTATGAGTGAAAAAAGTGAAGCAATTAGTTCACATGACCATTTTCAAGGGTGGGGCCTAGTTTGGAAAATTGGGGTCTAAAGCATTCGAGTATTTTGAGGCATCGAAAAACACTTTTTAGGTGTAAAATTTTTTCTCTTCAGTGATGCACATCATTTTCCTATTTTACACAGATAAATTTTCAACGACACAAAAATATCCTCAATTGGAGTCTGTATGCAAATTTATGTCACTTAAAGTTTTGGATACCATAATTCAAGATGTTGCCACATCAACACCCATTATTCATGGAAAAGAGGCTAGCCACATTATCATGATGATTAATAATCTATAAGAGTCCATATTTTAACTCTAGTTAAGATTTGGAGTCAAATATAAGCATTGGTAGGTTATCAAGTTGTGTTATAACTGGGCCAACATGAGGAAAAAGGGTTCCATTATTTTCAAGTGCATTTTGTTCCATACATGAGCAGAGTAGTCGAGAGGGATAGAGAGAGAGCACATAGAGATGAATTGTGACATGTAGTAGCCCATGGGTCATAGGCCTTACTTTTTTGTACTTGCAACCATCTTCTATTCGAAGAAAGACAGAAAACAAACCTCATTTTCCAGCTAGGTTTTCTCCTGAAAGGGTTTCCCAAAATATATCTTGTGTAAATTGTGGTTTGTAATTTTTCATTTCAATGTTATATATAATTTTTCATAATTTTATATTGCATGCATACACTATACATTAATTCACATATCTGAAAATCTAAAGAGAAATAAACCCTCATAATTTATATTTTAGATTTTTAAGTATAATTTTATTATATATGTTGTGATGAACTGTCCAGTGAAATATCCACAATATTTTATGGATCAACCTCTCTCACCCCATCCTCTATCATCCCAACCCACCTCTCTCTCTCTCTCTCTCTCTCTCTCTCTCTCTCTCCCTCTCTCTCTCTCTCTCTCCTGTGCACACTTCTACACTTCTCTCCTCCTCATTCCCTATTCCCCATTTCTCTCTCTCTCTCTCTCATGTGCACACTTCTACAACTCTCTCCTCCTCTTTCCCGATCCCCCATTTCTCTCTCACTCTCTCTCATTTTCACACTTCTACAACTCTCTCCTCATTATTCCCTATCCCCCATTTCTCTCTCTCTCTCGTGTGCTCACTTCTACACCTCTCTCCTCCTCATTCCCTATCCCCCATTTCTCTCTCTCTCTCTCTCTCTCTCTCTCTCTCACCCACAAACTACCATGCTCTCCTTATCACTCTCTCTACTCATATCCCACTCTCCTTATCTCTATCTTACCCAATTATCTCCCTCTCTATCATTACCTCTTTCTCCCTCTTCCCCACCTCTCTCCCCCACTCTAATTACCACTCTCTCTCTACCTCTTCCCCTCTCCCCCCCACCCCTCTTTCCACTTTCTGAATATGTCCATCCCTCCCTCTCTCTCACTTTATGCCACACCCATCTCTCTTTCATGCTCTCTCTCTATCTCTCCCTTTATCCCTCTTCCACTCTCTTCCCCATTGTCCTCCCTCCTTCTCTTTTTACCTCTCTCTCTCTCTCTCTCTCTCTCTCTCTCTCTCTCTCTCTCTCTCACACACACACACACACAGACACACACACACCCACACATCTTTATTTGTACACCTTCCTCCCTTACCCTTCCTCTCTTCCTCTATCACTTTATACCTCCATCCCTTTCTGTATCCCCCTCCTTCCCTTTCTCTCTACATATTCTCCTCTCTCTTTATCCCTCCACTATATTTATTTACCCCTCTCTACCTCCCCTTGTATCTGTCTTTACCCTTATTTCTCTCTCCGATTCTCACTCTCCACGCCCCTCTCTCTCCTTCTTCCCTCCTCTCTTGAATGTGCACCTTTATTCCCCTCACTTTATATCCCCCACATCTACATGTATGTGTCCATCTACTCCTATCTCTTCCACCCCATTTCTCACTCCATATATCCCTCTCTCCCCATTTGTCTACCACCTCTCTCTCTCTCTCTCACAACCCACCCCCCAGTTCTCCCCCTGATGCCAGGATACTGGGTTAAATAGATCCTAACATACAAAAACTTGTGTGCTTCCAACATGCATTTAAAATCTCAAGAAAACAAACATTTGCAGCTGCTTAAAATGTACATAATCAAAAGAGAGCTTATACAAACAAAAAAATGCTGATAAATAATAATAATAAAATTTGCAAACTAAAACATCTGGCCGAATATTACAATAATTAGCCTTTCGGATCTAGGCCCTTTACAACAAGCTCTCAACCCATTTCTCACTCTCTCTATAGTCCTCACTTCCTCACTTGTTTTTCATCCTCACACAACCCTCCTATTTATACATAAATATTAATTTATTCCACTCCATAAATTCCTCCACACAAATTTCAACTAAAATCTAATTTAGATTTGTCTTATTTTGGACTCAACTAAGTCCCGTTGATAGAATTCCTAATCCTTAGATTATCCACCTAATTCAACTCCACTCATATCCTTAATTATTTAAGGAATATTTAAAATAATCCTCACATTTATATTTTCTCTCTCAATTTATTAAAAATGAAAAAAATAATTAATAAAATAATTAAAAATCATCACCCCCCTAATTACACAAATGAATAATGAAAATTTAGCTTTGATTCTCCTGCATCAGACTCCCTATTAAGAGAAGTTTCCATAGACTCCTGTCTATGAGTTATGTCACTTTTCTGTAACAATGCGACAGCCACAAGTCCTGATGACTTTCCCTGTCCAGGATTCCAAACTCTGTTCTGTCGCTGGTCCTTCGAAGTATCAACTTGATTTGGTAACTTATCACTCACTATGTTGATCGGATTCCATCGGCTTGTCCAACACTTTCTCTCGCCAATTCCTCAGAGTAATTCCTCTTTGTCGAATTCTTTCATCTCCAACTATGCTAAACACTCAAATTTTTGCAATGAAAAATAATCAAGAACTCCTTCTTGATTACAACTATAGTCTTTGATTTCTTTTATAGCAACAACTCTCTCGTCTAGTGTTGTACCTGCATTCACCAACAAACTGTTAGCTTTAAAAAGATAAGAATTTTTGGTCTCTTTTGATGCTTCAAGCACCAATCTCCCATCATCGACTTTCTGGATTTTAGTAGATTCTATTTTGGACTGTTGGTTGCTTCCATCTCTATCCTGTTGGATCAATATTTCTGTCTCCTTTATGTCTCCACAGACATAACTTTCTTGCTGCTCCTGATCTTTCATCTCAACTCCAAATAATTTCTGCTCAATTTCCCTGATTTCGACATCATATTTGTTATTTTCATTTTCTGTATCTACAATCATATTATTATTTGAAAATTTATAACATTCATTCAACTCTATACATGTTAAAAACATTTCATCCCTATCATGCATAGTAACTGTGATTTCTTCTGGATCAAGCTCTGCAAGTTTCATCTCTCCCTCAGGCTCCTTAAGCCACTGTTCCAAGAATTTGATTTCCATGTGAAAATATTTTTAGCACTTCATCACAACCTTCATTCCCCACTTCATTCTTCTTCTAGAAACCTTCCCGAGTTATCCTGTTTTCTGTTTCATCACATTGCAAAATTCCGTCAGTATTTTCATTAAACAAATACACTTGTTTACCTCCTTGGAATATCTCTTCAACATTTTCATTCTGCTTCTGCTCCATAATAGCTTCAACTGGTTGTCTTACCCCAAACAAGATTTCATTTATGATTTCTTCTTGCTGCAACAAATCAGTACCTTCCTCCTCTGAAAAGCATTCTATATCACACTTTACCTCAAGATTTTCATTCATTTCTATGACAGTTTCACCAGACTGCTCACCATATTTCGCATATCCTACAAACATACATAAACTGTGAGAAAAAATGCAAGGCTTCATAGCCTCATCTGCTTTGTTTGGTCTCAATCTAGTCTCCTAAACTGAGCTCATTTAATTATCAACTAGGATTTGTCAACTGCTGAAGTGAAGTGTACTATATGTACCTAGGTGCCTGTTTCCTAATGCGTTGTGTGTAGTGTTTTGTGATGTTTTTGGTCTTTTGTGATGTTTTGTGGTGTTTTTGGTATTTTGGTGATTTTATGTTTGCAGGAAAAATGCCTAGAAAACTAATGGAAAGGAGCTGATGGTCAAAAACAGAGTTAAGCCTATTTGATGGAATGACAAGTGGCAAATGCAATTAGAAACACTGAAGAAAAATCAAATCTAAACTATGACAAAGTAAAAGCAAAGCTTGATAATGACTTTCAAACAAATGATTCAAAGTACAAACTAAACTTGAGAAATGATCACTAAGTATGCAGATTTCTTAACTAAACAGTTAAACAACTAATCTTACAATGATGCAACATTTTGTCCTTAATTAGAGAATTGAAATAGATTGGAGGAAAAACATTGATACCATCCTAAGATCTTTTATGCAAAAAAAACCAATTCCTATCTCTATTCTGCAATTCAATTGAATGTCACAAAACCTTTACTCAAAAGTTATTGGTTTCTTTTCAAAGTAGTCCTTTTGAGGGAGAGCTCTGTTTATGAAATGATGAGGAAATTGCAGAGATACTTCAAGCCTTATAGTGATGTGGTCTTCTGTTCTTATGATTGTGGATCAATTGTAGATTTTAGAACAAGGAGATGTTTGTAAATAATGAAGGCCGTTTTATTACTCCTAACAACTGAAATAATCTATTGTGCAGTGGGTAAAAAATCTAAATGTGAAGTGCAATGCAATGGTTTAATCTAATAATGAACTTAAAATGCCACTAATCTAGAACAATGCTGAACTACCAGTCATCATCAAACTCAGAAAAAAGTAACTGAACATGTCTTAAGTGCAATTAAACTCCGAAGCATCCTAACTATACTACCATGCACTATTCTATGAAGTTACACAATCTGTTTGTCCATCATTAATGATATTTTGGAAGAATTCCTTCTTTTGGAAGAGGTAGTAGAACAACTCTGACTGTGTAATTAAATGCAAATGCAAGCAAAAAGGACTGAAAGCAATAAAAACTAAGATATCATCCATATCCTACTCGTCATTATGATGTCTTGGGCAAGCGTTTAAGAGCAAGAGCAGAGATGATACTTAGTGTAAACACACAACTAAATCATTCATTATCACGGTCATGTCTTGAAATTCTTAAGAATTTCTTGGAAGAGTTTCTTCTTGTGGAAGAGTGATTAGAACAAGTGTAACTGTGATAGTGAACAATAAAAACTACAACTAAATCCTACAGTACTATAGCCATTCATCATTCATCATTATAATCTTTTGGAAGAATTTCTTCTTGTGGAAGAGTTAGAATGAATATAACTACAGTAGTTGATTAAAAACAACTATGAATTCAATTCCTAATCCTACAATACTATAGTCATTTTCCCATTCATCATTATAGTTTGTTGGAAGAGCGTCTTCTTGTGGAAGAGTTAGAATGAGCACGACTACAGTAGCTAATTAAAACAACTATTAATTCAAATTCAAAATGTAAAGGCAGCTAGAAAACTTATCTAATTTACGCAAAATAAATCCGTGCAAGAGGCAGGGGACCTCTACCACTTGACGGCATTCAACTCCAAATTAAATCGCACCTTCAAAACAACACGTTCTGCTCCATTAAAGATGAAATAGTTTGAACATAACACTCTGCGTCTTCAGGAATGTAGCACAGAGTCTAAACAAAATCTAGCATCAAATCTAACATAAAATCTCTAACATAGCTCTCGGTCTCCCAAGTATTTATAAAGCAAATGCACATAAAAATACTTGCAACAATTCAGGAACACTGTCTTTCCTTATCGGAATCACGTTAGGACTCTTTGAAGTGGCTGCGTGAAGAGGAAAAGACATCTGGACTGAGACAGTCCTAATAGAAGTCTTCCTTCCTAAATGTGTTCCCACGTTCCATAACCGTACCCAGAATCCATTTCTTCCTCCATGATGAGCAACGAACCATGTAGACATGACGTGGATCATGCCCATATGCGGTTTTTCTCAAGAGGCCACCTGGAACATACTCAAACGTGAAGGCAGCTGCAGAATCGCCGGTTAGCTACGGAATGTCTGCATTCTGCAGCTAGTTCCAGTCAAAAAGCTTTATAATGGCAAAAATCACAAAATTTAGCAAGTCAGTCATGTAAATCATTCTAGAAGTAATTTTAACTATATTCACTGATCAATTGGATCTAAGATAGCAATGGACAAGGGAAAATGAGGTAAAATGAGGTGAAGGAAAGCACAATTTTGAGGCTCAACATACCCCCACTGCTGTCTCTTTGCATGTCCTCATGCAAATTATCCTATGAATTTAGAGGCTTCTGCAAGGAAATCTAATCCTCTCCTTCTCCTTTGTCTGGAAGCTAGAGGTCTTATGGGTTTTCTGATAACAAGTTTGAACCTGAGGTTGGTGAGTGCCCTAATTAGCTTTTTGTTCCTTGTCTTCAACTTCTCATTGGTCTTCTCCACTTTGTCTATATGCAGGGATAAGGTTGAGTTCATGTCAGTTTTGAGCTTGATTTGATGCTTGAGAATTTCATTCTCATTTTTGATGTGTCTATTCAGTAATTCCAACTCATACCTATCCCTCCTTAATATATCTATTTCAGATAGTGGAGGACTGGGGGTTCTCTCTCTGCTTTCTGAAGCTCTCCTCTCCAAAGTTTCCACATAGTCATAAATTTCCTGTTGAGCAGGGTCAATTTCAGGGGTTCCTTCATAAAAATCCTCTTCAACATCCTCTTCAATGGATGTTTCTTCATCTTCTATATTGATTACCCCTGTTTGTTTGATTAGTGTTTTCTTCAGTTTTCCCTTTAATCTGTGGCTTCTCCTAGGCTGAGAGGATCCCTCTCCTTTCTCCATGGCAGATTTTCTGATTACCTTTCCTTCCTTAAGTTGCCTCTTGATTTGAGTCAACTTCTCTAAAATGATTTCCTCATTGCTCTCTTGGACTGTTTTGTCAATTTCAACTTCTGAAGCCCTCTATTTCCTACTTCTTCTTGTAGGCTGTGGTTCAGGTGATGGTTCTTTTGCTTCTTCAAAATGATTTCTTATTAAGAAATCGTCCCATGTATCATTTGTTTTAGCTAGATGATGTTCAATCAAGATTTTGACCAAACCATGATGATACAGGGTTGTCTCTAAAAATTGAACTCTTCTCTGAACACATGAAGCCATTTTCTTCAGACTTTGCAGTAAGAAATATGGTAGGTTTAAGTCTTCCCCCAGAAAGTGCATCATTAGTCTAATGTGGTAGACATAAAATGTTCCATATCTACCCTCACATGTAATGAATTTTTGCAGAAGAAGTAGTATGTTTCTCC
Organism: Pinus albicaulis; assembly: GCA_034641835.2. Taxonomy (NCBI): domain Eukaryota; kingdom Viridiplantae; phylum Streptophyta; class Pinopsida; order Pinales; family Pinaceae; genus Pinus; species Pinus albicaulis. Next base: position 1,633,249,338 of record CM076578.1, on the reverse strand, counting down.
ATTTGTTTTTCAACGCAGAACTGGGAATTCCTTTCTTGAATACACTGACATCCATACTTGGTGATTTCAAAATTTTTTTCCAGGAATCATTGTGGAATTCTCTATTTTTAAACCATCTCTCTCCAGTTCTGGCCAATCCTGTAGCTTCTGTAATGAAAACTTCAGTGACAGTAAATTTGACATCCCCTACTTCAACTTCGGTTCCTTGAAATGATCTGGAAAATGTTTTAGTGACTTCCTTGTGGAAGCCATTAAATTTCTCTAAAAATTGAAGCCATCCTATTTGTTGTAACATTTCTTTGCATTGAGGGTAACCTTCTAAATATTTTGAACCCACTGGTTCAGTCCTTACAATAAATCCCATGATTGCTTTTTCAATGTTCAAATTAACACTCTTCTACCCACAAAAACAATGACTTTCACTCTCGGATTGAAATGGCTTTGAGTTCTAAATGGAAATGGCTTCAATTTTGGAATGACATACCTCTGATTAATAGTGGCAACTGCTTCAAAACTTCGGGCTAATATGCCTCTGTTGACAGTTGAGCTTTGGACTGATATGCCTCTGTTTTCCAATGACAACTGACTTTAACTTCTTCACTGCAATACCTCTGGCTTTTGGTAGCAAAATGGTTTCGAATTCAACACTGCAACACCTCTATCTTCTGGTGACAAAATGGTTTCGAATTCAACACTGCAACACTTCTGTCTTTATAGTGAAAATGCTCAAACTCTGTCCACAGTAATATTTTGTCTGTCCACGGAATAAAATGGTTTCAAATTCTCTCACTGCTATGCCTCTGAATTTACCCTTTTGCTCTGCTCTGAGTTTATAATGCTCAATTCTATTCAAATTGATATCCTTTGGCTCTGCTCTCGATGATAAAAATATCTCTGTCTACGAAATAAGATGCCGGCTACAGAATGGAGTAATGGCAGTGGTCACGGAATGAAGTAGTGGAGTGATGTGGAGGGAATGTATTAATGATTGAAGAGACGGCGGAGGATTTTACGATGGCAGAGGGAATAATCATTGAATGATTTGGTTAAGAGACGTGGAGAATTCAAATACTTGGCCATTTTAACCACTTAAATGATATCGGGCATGAAATTTGAAATGGAAGATTTTAATCCAAAGTATGTGGAGGGTTATTGGTCTTTGATCAATAAAAACAATTAAAACAACCTTTTCAAACAATCCAAAACTAAACTATGCTAATCTTTTATGAAATTCCATTATAATTTAAACTTGTTACCTCTGCCTTTCATTTGATTTTTGTAGTCTTTGTCTTCTCTGCTCATCTTTGGAAGAGTCTTCATAATCTTCTTGATGCTTTTGATTCATGGATACACTGGGTCACTTTTGTTAATGTCTTCTGATTGATGCCTTCAGGGTTTGTAGTTGCAGAAAGACTGTCTGGCTGCAGAAAGGTTGATCAGCTGCAGAATGTCCACTGAGCTGCAGAATGTTCCTGTAGAGTATTTTAATCATGAAAATGGAGTGTTTTTGGGAATATGGGTGAAATGTTATATGTTATGAATGGAGATGGATGATGGATTATGATATGTATGAGGTAGATGATGAAATGGAATGGATTCAGTTTATGAAATGGAGTGAAAGAACACAAGAACTGTACTGCAATTCATGACATGTTTTATTCACTTTCAGCAGGACATCAAATTTTGTATTTTGACGTGAAAATGAAATGGATGGAGGATGGAATGAGATGAATGGAATGTGGAATGGAGTGAAATATGAATAATGGAATGAAATGGAGTATGGACGAATAAGTGAATGGAGTGAAATGAAATGAAATGAATCATAAGCACTATGGAACTGAAATCATGATTTTTTTTAACAGCTGCTTATAACAACAAAAATGGGAAAAGTTAGAGTGTCAGAGAGACTCTGATTTTCACCCTATCTTTTCTGTATAAACATGCCAATCAACGATTGGTTTTCATGTTTATACCTTTATTTTTATTTTATTTTATTTATTTATTTTATTTATTTATTTTTTTTATTTTTTTTCAAAAGAGAAATGCTTCAGAAAATTTAATCAAGTTGATGAAGAAGAGAGACTCTTCTTCATTAACTTCACATCATTTCTTTCTTGGAACTTCTTGACAAACTCTTCCCTTGAGAGTGGCTTGTGGTATAGCTTTAGTCTATGACCATTCACAAGAAAAGTGACCTCTTCTTCATCTATAGTTCTGATTTTCACTACCCGATTATCAAAAATTCGAACAATTTCATATGGCCCAAGCCAATGTGTCTTAAATTTACCTTGAAAATCCTTGAATTTTGAATCAAACAAGAGAGCCCAGTCACCCTCTTTGAATTTCTTCTCCTTGATGTACTTGTCATGCCATCTAGCCCTTTGCTGTTGGACTAGACTTGTCTTCTGAACTGCATCTTGTCTGATCTCATCCAATTCATTAATTTTCTCCAGTCTATGCTTTTGTGCCTCCGTTAGATCAAGTCCTAGCTGAACTGCCATCTTGAAGGTTTGAATTTGGAATTCTATGGGAAACAAAACTTGCTTTCCATAAACAAGCTCATAAGGAGTATGGCCTGTTGTGTTTCTCCATGTAGTTCTATAGGCCCACAAGGCTTCAGGAAGCCTATCTACCCAATCTCTTATATGTAGATGAACAGTCTTTGTTAGGATTCCTTCAATGACTTTATTAGTGGATTCCACTTGACCATTTGCTTGTGGATGATAAGGAGTAGATGTTCTATGTCCGATTTTGTACTTCTCCATCATTTGCTCCACTAGCCTTGATGTAAATTGAGCTCCTTGATCTGTAACAATTTCCCTTGGGACACCAAAACGAGTAAAAATATCCTCAAAAAGAAAAGTAACTACAGATGCTTCATTAGCAACAAGTAATGGTTTAGCTTCTACCCATTTAGTAACATAATCAGTGAAAACTAGTATATATTTATTTTGTGTTGATGGAGGACTAATAGGTCCTACAAAATCCAAATCCCATTTTTCAAAAGGTTCAATATGTACCTGAGGTTGTAATGGCATCTCACCCGAAGGAGAAGGTTTCCCTACCCTTTGGCAACTGTCACACCTTTTGACATATTCCCTTGCATATTTAAACAAAGATGGCCAATAATATCCTAAGTTAAGGATCTTATAGGCTGTCCTCTTATCTGCAAAGTGTCCGCCACAAGGTTCATCATGACATGCCTTGAGAATTTCAGGCATCTCATCTTCACGAACACACCTTCTAATAATCAAATCCGGACCTGTCTTGTACAACTCATTAGCGACCCATGAATATCTTGCACTATCATTAATGATTTTTCTTTTATCCCTTGCATTCATAATTGAAGGAAATTTTCCTGAAACTAAATAATTGGCAATATCAGCAAACCATGGAGTTTGGGTAGAGATTGCAAAAAGATATTCGTCAGGAAATTGATCTTCAACCGGAGTGTCATCTTTGATATTTTGGATTCTAGACAGGAAATCAGCCACATTGTTTTGTTTTCCAGGCCTATCTAGAATAGTAATGTTGAATTCTTGCAATAGTAACAACCATCTTATAACTCTGCCATTAGTGATTGATTTGTTCATTAAGTATCTAATTGCAGAATGATCAGTATGAACAAAAGTTTCATAGCCTGTTATATAGTGTCTAAATTTGTTTATGGCATGAACAACAGCTAAAAACTCTTTTTCAGTTACAGTATAGTTTAACTCTGCAGGAGTCAAATTTTTACCGATATAATAGATGGCATAGGGAATCAAATCTTTCTATCCCAATACTGCTCCTAGAGCTGTATCGGAAGCATCTGTCGAGATATGAAAAGGTAACTTCCAGTTAGGTCCCCTTAATATAGGTGCTTCAGAAATTTTAGTTTTCAGGGTTTCAAAAGCTAACTGGCAATCATAAGTCCACTTAAATTCACAATCTTTGGTGAGTAATTTGAAGAGAGGAGATGCTATTTTGGTGAAGTTTTCTATAAATCTCCGATAATACCCCGTAAATCCTAGAAAACTTCTAACATCTCTTTGACAACTTGGAATGGATAGGTTAGAAATAACTTCAACTTTCGCCTCATCAACTCTAATCCCATCCCCCGAAATGTGGTGTCCTAAAACAATACCTTCAGTAAACATCATAAAACATTTTTCATGACTAAGAGAAAGGTTTGCTTCTTGACATATTTTTAAGACTTTTTCCAGGTTTTCCAAAGCCTCTTCAAATGTGTCCCCATAAACTGTGAAATCATCCATGTACACCTCTACACAGTCATGTATTAGATCAGAAAAAATTCCTAATACTGCCCTTTGGAATGTTGCGGGTGCATTGCATAATCCAAATGGAAATACTTGGTAGGCATAGGTACCCCAAGGACAAGTAAATGTGGTTTTATCTTGGTCTTCAAGTGCTACTTGGATTTGATTGTAACCACTAAACCCATCTAGGAATGAAAAGTACTTTTTGCCGGCTAATGTATCTAATACTTGATCTATGAAAGGTAAGGGAAAATGGTCTTTAAGAGTAGTTTTATTCAGTTCTCGGTAGTCAACACACACCCTCCATTTTCCATTTTTCTTTGGCACAATTACCAAAGGAGAAACCCACTGACTATCTGAAATAGGATAGATGAAATTAACATTTAACAATTTTTGCAATTCCTCTTTAACAATTTCCCCAAGATTTGGATTCATCCGTCTTTGAGGCTGTCTGATTGGTTTGCAATTTGCCTCTATATAGATGTGATGAGTACAAGTCTTGGGACTTGTCCCTTTCATGTCAGTTTATTCCCATGCATATGCAGAAGAATGTCTCTGTAACACTTTGACTAACTCTTCTTGTTGAGATTTTTCAGGTTTTTGTTTTCATGTTCAAGGTTTTTCCTTGAAAAATTTCACTTGTAGAGTCACAAATTTGTCCATAGAATGAAGAGACATCTCCGCCATATGACAAAAACTCAATATTGGATCCCTCTTGAAATGATTCATGTTTGTGTTCTGGAGAGGATTCAAATTTTTCTAGAGTGTTCAGAATTTGATTATCTTCACTAATTTCTGAAATTGTGAAGAGTGGTTGTAAATCTTCTTCATCCTCTATCCATTGAGTGTCATCTAGATCTGTAATTTTCCTAGTTGGAGGATATAAAGTGAATCTCTTAGTTGAACTACCATAAGAAATATACATATCACCAGACCTACAACTAATAAAAGCATCATCTGTAGCCAACCAAGGTCTTCCTAGTATAACAGGATGGCCTCCTAGATTATTCTTGGGAGTTATGATCATGAAATCCACAGGGTACTCCCAAGAATCTAGGGACACTGGAATGTCTTCTATTACCCCATCTGGTCTGATCATAGACCTATCTTCTAATTGTAATAGTGTGGGTGTAAAGAGAAGATTAGGAAGTTTTAGTTTGTCCATGATTTGTCTACTCATGATATTTATTGCTGCTCTTAAGTCAATGAGTGTGTTTTGAATTTCAACCTAGTTTCTGATTTGAATTTTGACAATCGGATTTCCGGGTCAAGGTACTTCTTTGGAATAGTAATCTTTGCCCATCATAATGTCCGCTATTTGTCCTACCAGCTTGAATTTTTGGTTTCTCTTATTCTTTTTCTTGTTGTCTTCATACTCAACTCCTTTATTGTTTTACAAAATTGGGATTTCCTTGATGGCTTGTAATAATGGAATTTTAATGCAAACATTTTTCAATTCATCTAAGAAATCATAATTAGGCACCATGATCTGTTTCTCTATACCTCTATCAATTTGTAATCTTTTCGGAAAGGGAGGTATAGAAGTAGATGTGGATGGTTGCTCTAATACAGGAGTTGGATTTATTGGATATTTTTGTTTTAGTTTTTCAATGTTTTGGTCTTGAAAGGACGTGTCTTCCTCAAGAATTTTATTCACCCGTAGAGAGTCTTCCTCAGAGTTATCTTGTTCTTGTATGATCACAGAAGGCTTCCTCTTTTCAAGTATTCTTCCAGACCTAAGTTGAACTTCACTAAGGTCTAGAGGAGTAATTAAACAAGTTGGAAACTGTTGGCCTTCTATCATGTATGTGTTCTGAGGATTTTTATTATTGGGGTTTGGTATGGGTTGAGCAGGAAATTGATTTGATTTTTGAGGGAATTGTAATGAAAGTGGTTTATTTTGATGTGGTTGGTTTTGATGATGTTGTTGAGGATTTTGTTGAAAATTTTGTTGAAGATTTTGAGGAAAATTTTGTTGAGGATTTTGAGGATAAAAATGTGGATATGGTGGATAGGATGGTGGATACTGATAGTATGGAGAGTATCTTCCATAGAGACTTTGTGTGCCTTGTGCCCAAGATTGAGATTGATTTTGAAATTGGGGCCAAGGTTGCTGCCAAGAATTCCAAGGTGGAGGTTGATTATACATTTGATCATGGAATCCTTGTGTCTGGGGTCCCTGCCAAGGTCTTCTAGATACAAAGTTAAGAGATTCTGTGGAGTCTGTAGGAGTTTCTTCTTGAAAAACAGCCTTGAGACCAGGAAGAGAAGGAAAATTTTTGGTCTCATGTTTCTCAGAACAAATAACACAGGTTTCTACAACTTTGACATCTAGAGGACACTCTCTCAAGGCATGTTTCTTCCTACATTTGGGACAAAAGATTGCCAAGGCATCAGATTCAGCCTTTTGCTTGTTTTGTATCTCGAGGGTGTCTATTTGTTCACTAAGACTCCCTAAGATGTCAGATTTAAAATCATCAAGCATATGTCCTATTTCTGATCTACTTACTGTCCCAGAAGCAGATTTACTTGCCCTTGCAAGAGCAAGATCTCTTGGACCTTTGGCAGTTTTAGATTTCCCTCTTGAAAGGTTAATACATAACTCCGATATTTCAGGTAATGTGAGTTGTGATATATCCCCTTTTCCCATCATGTTAAGGATATCCAACCATTCATCCCTAATTGTTTTCAACAAAAGAGCTTTCAAGGTGTCTTGATCTAGATTTTCCATTTTTGCCCTTTTGATGTTGTATTTAAATCTTTCCAACAAATCTTCTAAGTTTTCATCTTCTTTTTGTAACATCTTGAACACTTCTTCCTTATGATTAACTGGCATACAATAATCCAAGTATCTCTCTAGAAAGGCTTGTTTCATATCTCTCCATGTTCTAATAGAACTACTGTTTGGGCTCATAAACAACTTCAATGCTGCTCCCTTCAAAGTTGAAGGAAATAATTTCAGTTTTTGAGCATCTTGTAAGTAGTCATAAGTCCTACACAGCACTTCAAATTCGAATAAGAAAGTTTCAGGATCCTCAGTTTTAAGTCCATAGAAGTTCGGAAGGACAGAGGGTGAAATATTTTTCATGGTGGTATTGGTTTCTTCATCGAGTATAGGGAACCCAAAAGAGCTTCCTATTTCTCTTCTATCTCTTCCTCCATCTGCACCTCTACCCCCTTCTCCTCTACCCCCTTCTCCTCTACCTCTACCTCTACCTCCACCTCCAAATAGTGTGTTTTCTCCGTTAAAAACTCCTCCTCCTCCTTCTTCTGCCATGGTTGAATCTCCTGTAGAAATAGAAAGATTTGTATCCCTGCTAGGAGTCTCTAGATTTTCTTCTATGGCAGGTTCAGTGGATGAAGTGGAAGGTTTCTCTAATGGAATAGGTGTTCTTAGATCTTCTAGAAGTTCAGGATCAGGAGAGGATGGAATATGGGTATGAGTTGAAGGTGTACTAGCTCTGGATCTAGATGAAACAAGTGGTGTTCTAGAAATCAATCTTCTGCCTCTGCTGCTTATAAATCTTCCTCTTGAATCTCTCTCCCTACGCATAAAATTGTTTTTGGATGTTAAGAAACAAAGGTTACCTAGTTTTCACTTCCCCGGCAACAACGCCAAAATGTTTGGTCTCAATCTAGTCTCCTAAACTGAGCTCATTTAATTATCAACCAGGATTTGTAAACTGCTGAAGTGAAGTGTACTGTATGTACCTAGGTGCCTGTTTCCTAATGCGTTGTGTGTAGTGTTTTGTGATGTTTTTGGTCTTTTGTGATGTTTTATGTTTGCAGGAAAAATGCCTAGAAAGCTAGTGGAAAGAAGCTAGTGATTAAAAACAGAGTTAAGCCTAATTGATGGAATGACAAATGGCAAATGCAATTGGGAACACTGAAGCAAAATTAAATCTAAACTATGACTAAATAAAAGCAAAGCTTGATAATGACTTTCAAACAAATGATTCAAAACACAAACTAAACTTGAGAAATGATCACTAAGTATGCAAATCCTCTAACTAAACAGTTAAACAACTAATCTTACAATGATGCAACATTTTGTCCTTAATTAGAGATTTGAAATAGATTGGAGGAAAAACATTGATACCATCCTAAGATCTTCTATGCAAAAACCAATTCCTATCTCTATTCTGCAATTCAATTGAATGTCACAAAACCTTTACTCAAAAGTTATTGGTTTCTTTTCAAAGTAGGCTTTTGAGGGAGGACTCTGTTTATGAAATGATAAGGAAATTGCAGAGATACTTCAGGCCTTATAGTGATGTGGTCTTCTATTCATATGGTTATGGATCATTTGTAGATTTTAGAACAAGAAGATGTTTGTGAATAATGAAGGCTGTCTTGTTAATCTTAACAACTGAAGTAATCTATTGTTCAGTGGATGACAATCTGAATGGGAAGTGCAAGTGTAATGAGTTAATCTAAAAATGAACTTAAGATGCCACTAATCTAGAACAATGCTGAACTACAAGTCATCATCAAACTCAGAACAAAGTAACTGAACATGATTTAAGTGCAATTAAACTCCGGAGCATCCTAACTATACTACCATGCACTATTCTATGAAGTTACACAATCTGTTTGTCCATCATTAGTGATATTTTGGAAGAGTTCCTTCTTTTGGAAGAGGTATTAGAACAACTCTGACTGTGTAATTAAATGCAAATGCAAGCAAAAAGGACTGAAAGCAATGAAAAACTAAGATATCATATCCATATCCTACTCGTCATTATGATGTCTTGGGCAAGCGTTTAAGAGCAAGAACAAAAATGATACTTAGTGTAAACACACAACTAAATCATTCATTATCACGGTCATGTCTTGAACTTCTTAAGAATTTCTTGGAAGAGTTTCTTCTTGTGGAAGAGTGATTAGAACAAGTGTAACTGTGATAGTGAACAATAAAAACTACAACTAAATCCTACATTACTATAGCCATTCATCATTCATCATTATAATCTTTTGGAAGAATTTCTTCTTGTGGAAGAGTTAGAATGAATATAACTACAGTAGCTGATTAAAAACAACTATGAATTAAACTCCTAATCCTACAATACTGTAGTCATTTCCCATTCATCATTATAGTCTTTTGGAAGAGCTTCTTCTTGTGGAAGAGTTAGAATGAGTACAACTACAGTAGCTAATTAAAACAACTATTAATTCAAATTCAAAACGTAAAGGCAGCTAGAAGACTTATCTAATTTACGCTAAATAAATCCGTGCAAGAGGCAGGGGCCCTCTACCACCTGACGGAATTCAACTCCAAATTAAATCACGCTTTCAAAACAACACGGTCTGCTCCATTAAAGATGAAATAGTTTGAACATAACACTCTGCGTCTTCAGGAATGTAGCACAGAGTCTAAACAAAATCTAGCATCAAATCTAACATAAAATCTCTAACATAGCTCTCGGTCTCCCAAGAGTTTATAAATAAAATGCACGTAACAATACTTGCAACAATTCAGGAACACTGTTTTTCCTTATCGGAATCATGTTAGGACTCTTTGAAGTGGCTGCGTGAAGAGGAAAAGACATCTGGACTGAGACAGTCCTAATAGAAGTCTTCCTTCCTAAATGTGTTCCCCACGTTCATAACCGTACCCAGAATCCATTTCTTCCTCCATGATGAGCAACGAACCATGTATACATGACGTGGATCATGCCCATATGCGGTTTTTCTCAAGAGGCCACCTGGAACATACTCAAACGTGAAGGCAGCTGCAGAATCGCCGGTTAGCTACGGAATGTCTGCATTCTGCAGCTAGTTCCAGTCAAAATGCTTTACAATGGCAAAAATCACAAAATTTAACAAGTCAGTCATGTAAATCATTCTAGAAGTAATTTTAACTATATTCATTGATCAATTGGGTCTAAGATAGCAATGGAAAAGGGAAAATGAGGTAAAATGAGGTGAAGGAAAGCACAATTTTGAGGCTCAACATGCTTCTCTCATCAACACATCTTCATATTCTTCTGAACTATCCCAATAGTTCATGAGATATTCCTCATTGATCTCTTCACCCAGAATTTCACCCTGTTTTGGGCCACAAATGGAAACATCCATTTCCAACTCAGCCTCTCTGAGCTCTTCACACATCATTTGAACACTTATCATCTGCTCCAGCTTCCTCAACTCTTCCATCAACTGTATGTTTACCTGTTGTTCCCTCTTTGCGTGTAGTCTCTGCCACTTAACTTTCTTCCTCATGGTCCAACCATGTGTCTGGTATTTCACAATTTTCTGCAAAAATTCCATTAATAATTCAAGGTGAACTATTATCTCAGCCTTCTCCCGCTCATAATCTTCATCAGTCAATTGTTCACATATGCCACTTAACTTGGAATTTTCATTCTTCTTTCTTCTGCTGTGATATTCATCAGATCTTCGGAAACGAATCAACAGTCATCTTCTCCTCCTTTGTGAAATTCATATGTTCACGTGTGGATTTCATTCAATCCTCTTTTCAGCAAGTCCTCACACTTGCCATTCAACAATGCAAGCTTTCTTCTGGTGCTTGGTCTCTTTCGGTTCTCTATCTTGGAATCAATCTCTGCCAACCCTCTTGCTTCACTTTGCTACAAACAAAACTTTAGTAACTCATGTGTTACAATGACCAATTCTTTGGGTGTCGGTATCTTCCGATCATGCACCCAATTACATTCAAACCTTTGATTTAGCTTAAGACTCTTTGACTTCAGACTTTACATCAACTCTTCATCTTGGAAAAAAATACTTAATCTTAACTCAAGCTATCGAAACTTTCATTTGACCCTAACATTTGTTTTGACTTCAAGGCTTGACCCAATAATTATGATAGTGGATATTTTGACTTAATTCAAGTTATACAATCCCGCAACAAAAATCCACCCTTCATACCTTTAGGATGTAAAATATTCACTCCCTTTCATACTCCATTCTTATGAAATATCACTAGTTTCCCATTATCATTTCACATGATACTGAAGTCTTTAGTCGATGCAATCCATGTTTTCCAAGACTTATTTTATGGTGAAAATAAATAAACTATTCAACATTCAAAAATACCTTTTTGAATTATCATACCTTATGCTCCCATTAACGTAATTAACAAACCTTTCCCTTGCATTTGAAACTCTTTGGATTCCACTCTTCTGTGCCATCTTTGTTACTATTAACATTCGCATGCCTTTCATACCATAAGCTTGTAATTTTAATGCAAACATTTTTCCTGCACTTTTATGCACCATACAACATCAATTCACATCTCTTCGCCTGTGTATAGAGAACATGTTTTCAAACACTTTGATGAATAATGTACAACTTGTACATTGTGTCCATCCTGAATAATTCCTCCTTAGCTGCTACCACATGATGGTAAAACAAATATTTTACAACATCCAGAAATTATTTTTTCAATCACAAATCAAAATAATTCTCCTTTTTCCAACTACAAGCTTTGGTCCAAAATGACACAACCAAAACTGTGAAGAATCCACATTATGCATAATAAACCCTCTCACATAAAAATGCATGTTTCTCTTTATATCACCCAGGATTAGCACATTTTTTCATTCATTTTCCATTCATTTATATCTCCGCATTTGCAACATTTCCACTCTTTCATAACATTTACAAAAGATCATCTTCTCGAGTATGGCAAGGAGATTTAATCATCCGGATTTTAAAATACCCCTACTCAATGAATATTGATTCATTCAATGAGCACTTACCTTGAATCTTCTCATGGTTTAAATGATCCAAGCCTTCTCTCACGTATTCTTTTAGGAATACATTCAAGCCTCTACATACTTTGTCTCCAGCAGACTCCTAGCTATCCAACTCCAAACTCCACCTTTCAAACTGGTACAAATCACTTGAGGCAAATTTCTCCAGAAGCTTTATTTTATTATTTCAATGGAAATTTCTTCTTCATATAAGCATGTATTAGCCTGTAATATTTTTACCTCGGCTGTCCATATCACACGGGAAAAGCATCTACAAAAGTACAATTACAATTGTAATAGTAAATATTGAGTTCACTGATCTCTATCAAGGAATTCTTCCAAATTCTTGAGAGAAAATTGCTGAGTCTGGCCTGATTCTCCTTTGATCTTGCTAAGAAATAAAAAAAATCAACCATAGCACTAGAAAGAAAAAAATACTATAAGCATTGACAAGAAATGGCCAACAACTTGCTCAAAAGTGGTGTGATGAACCCATCTCCAGTTTTCCCAAACCACCTCGTGGTTCTGCACTCCATTGACTCACTATTCCACCATGCCTTCAAAAATATGGAACCATTGCTCAACGAAGCAAACACTACCTTTTTGTTTGAGCCCACTCTTCACACAAACCATCATTCAATCAATAATGAAATTTTTATTCCATGCGAAATAGCGATACAAGAAAATAAGGAAATCATCCACTGTCCACACAACAATTATATCACACTTGAAACATAAACAATGATAACCCACGATATCTACAACCCAACTTTACAATTCGTAATTTCCACTGATCTCAACGCAATTACCACTCTATCGACACAATCAACAATAAATTCGTTACCATAGACAGAACGTCCTCTAGGAGAAAGGAAAGTTCATGTGGCTATATTGACAATTCTGGAAGCTGTCACCTAAGCCTTCATACCAAACTACCAAAAGTTGGATATTTCTTCTCTTTGTTGCAGCTGTGAAAATGCTGAATAACCATTTTCTGCACATCCTACAACAATCTAAAATCTCTAGAAAAATTTTCTAATAATAACAAACAATTTACTAAAGAAAGCCCAAAAGGAGAGCAGATAGATAAAGAAAGAAGATGTCCATCGCAAATTGAGAAGGAAAAATGGACAATTCACCTCAATTGACAATTCCTGCCTCCTTAGCTTCATGTATAGTGCTGTCACTTGTTCCTTCCAAGAAGAATGCTTGTGATATTTGTTGACTTGATTGAGGAGCCATTGCTGCATGATGTGCTATCAATGGCTGTGCCTACACACTTGGCCGCACTACTTACTATTGCTCCTTCACATTAATGCTTAGCATAGACTCCAAAAATTTAAAGTTACACACCTAAAACCACAGTGCCGTGTGATAGCAGTGTAGTGGACTGCTAGCATCCATGCATTGCCATGGTGTTATTTCGATTGTTGCAACAAATTTATCCACCTTAGATACATTGTATGTTAAAACTCTGTTAACAAAATCTGAACGCAGGTCTATCACCACGACCTCATGAAGATAGCATTCAATTATAAACGTAGTGATAAGGATCACAGAGGATTTACAACCATACACACCGAAATGAAGAACAGACTATGCCACCTCTTCCACGATTTCACTGCGACTGTGTGGTGTTAAATTTAGTAGGTTTCGGCTGCATAACCCATCTCCATGGTCTCCACTCCTCCGTCGCTGGCCGCACTCCACTACAACATAGTAATCATGGTTTAAGACAACATCAAAACAACCATTTTCAACTACATTAGCAATCTAATTCATGCTCACAACAAGAAATCCAACAAAACAACCTCAATGTAGGAGAGACTCATTCTCCAACTCATCTCCTTTCTCTAATACCAAAATGATGCTAGATACTGGGTTAAATAGATCCTAACATACAAAAACTCGTGTGCTTCCAGAATGCATTTAAAATCTCAAGAAAAAAAACATTTGCAGCTGCTTAAAATGTACATATAATAAAAGAGAGCTTATACAAACAAAAAAATATTGATAAATAATAATAATAATAATAAAATTTACAAACTCAAACATTTGGCTGAATATTACAATAATTGGCCTTTCGGCTCTCTGCCCTTTACAGCAAGCTCTCAACCCATTTCTCACTCTCTCTATATTCCTCACTTCCTCACTTGTTTTTCATCCTCACACAACCCTCCTATTTATACATAAATATGAATTTATTCCACTCCATAAATTCCTCCACACAAATCCCAACTAAAATCTAATTTAGATTTATCTTATTTTGGACTCAACTAAGTCTCGTTTATGGAATTCCTAATCCCTAGATTATCTACCTAATTCAACTCCACTCATATCGTTAATTATTTAAGGAATATTTACAATAATCCTCACATTTATATTTTCTCTCTCAATTTATTAAAAATGAGAAAAATAATTAATAAAATAATTAAAAATCATCACCCCCCTAATTACACAAATGAATAATGAAAATTTAGCTTTGATGCTCCTGCATCACCCCCTCTCTCTGCTTTTGTCTACCACCACACACACACTCTCTCTCTCTCTTTCTCTCTCTCACCTCTTCCCCCCCGCACCTCTCTATCCCTATGTCTCTCCTTCACCTTTACATCTATCCCCTCATTCACTATACCCATCTCTATATTTATCTCCTCTCTCTCCATCTACTCCTTGTCCTTCATCTATTTATTCTCTCTCCCTCTCCTTCCTCCATTTCTCTATCCCTCCCTCAGTCATTCCTTCATAATAATCCACCCATAATTCTCTCCCTCCCAATCTCTCTCTCCCCCTTAATTATTTCTCTCTTGTCTCTCTCTCCCTTGCTCCCTCACTATTTCTTTCTACCTCCATTACTCTCTCTTTTTCTCGCTCCATACACTCACCCATATCTCTCCTTTCCCTCCCCATTCTCTCCCTACACTTATATCTCTTCCCCCCATTCCTCCCCTTCTTTCCCTCCCCTCCCCTCCCCTCTATCTCTCCCCTCTCTCCATCCTTCTCTATCTATTTCTACTTCCATTACTCTCTCTCCTTCTCACTCTCCCTCGCTTTCCCTCTCTCGCCTCTCCCCCACCTTTATCTATCTCTCTCATGCCTCTACACCTCTCTTCCCCTCGCTCCCTACCCCCCGCCCCCCAACATGTGTGTGTGTTTGTGTGTGTCCATCTACTTTTCTCTCTTTTACTACTCCCCCCTCTCTTGTTACACCTTTATTTCTCACACACACTTTTTCCATGTAACAACCCCTAGTTTATTTTCCATGTAAATAAAAAATAAGACCAAGGTCATTGGACAGATATTCCAAGCTGAATGTTGGGAAAAACATAGTGATGATGATCAATTGTGATTAATTAATGGCTTTGGAAATTGGAAAAGGAATTATAAAAGGAAAAGTGGCAATAATTGACATTTTATTTATGAAATAAAGGAAAATAAGAGAAAATGGAGATGAAGGGTCACATAATTGCATGAGAGGGAAATTGAAGGAAAGTGAAGAAATTAGAGGCATTAATGATAAAAATACTTCAGATAAACAATTACTAGCCTTTTGAAAAATTTTGGTTGAGTTCTCTTCCATTCTCTCATACTCTTTCACACTTAGAGCATTCTTGGACCATGCTTGGAGCACTCTAGTTTTCACTTGGATTGGAGAAAGAAGGCAAACAAAAGAAAGGAAGCACAAGGTGACAGTGGGACCAACAACTAAAACTGTATTTATTTGCAGGTAACAAGTTGCATGTATGATATCCTAATTGAATTTTGGATGCATGGTGTATGCATGTGATTATATAGTTATGTGTTGTCATTGACATGGAGGATTGCCTGGATTGACAATGGTTCAACCTTGCATTTCCATTTCCTAGATAGCCATGGTGTTGTGGGTTTCTCCACTTCATTATTTTTCTTATTGGCACTCATGTTCCTTTTGTTTGTGGGTTAGAACAAACACTATAGAAGCCCTGGAACAACTTGGGTTGAGTTACTAGTCTTGGAGCCTAGGTTGGGACAAACACTCTGGAGCCCTTGGCGGGTTGAGCTACTAGTCCCTAGAGTCAGGTTGAGAAAACACTTTGGAGTCTTGAAACATCGTGGGTTGAGTTACTAGTTCTTGGAGCCCTATATAACTTGGGTAGAGACCAATCTGGTTATGGCTAGTGATGTTCGTTCGTGGAGGTGGAATCATTGTGGTTGAGGGTTGAGGTGGTTTAGCCTTTGGAAGCCCTAGTTGGTTCTATCTTGGTTTATTCCATGAGATCCCACATTCATGGCATGGGGGTGATTGTTTGAAAGGAAAATTTGGTTCATTCCAATCTATGGTAAGGTGGTACATGGAAGTCCCTAACTTTATTGGCATTTTCATATGTTAATAAGAGTTATTTTCCTATTCTGATCTATGAGCATATGTGTTGATTATGATGGTTATAATATGGCTGATTTTCCATGTTTTTTACTTTGGTTATTTGCAAGTTATATGTTGTTTAGATGATGTATACTTTCTATGGCTCTTGTCATGTTTTGATAAGTCATTGAATGGTTTATGAATGCATGGGCTAACTATTGTTGTTGCAGCTAGCTAGAGAGGCCATAGATCCTTCTTGATAATTCTTTGATGAGCTTATTTTATCAGTGAAAAGATATGTATTTATGACCTATAGGTACTATGTACACAAAGTGTTTGTATAAATGAGTAATTTGGACCTCCAAATTCTGGGAGTCGCAACTTTGGAATACAATTTGCATTTGACTATCTTAATACATTGTTTCGAAGATCTCGAGGAGGAGGCTAAATTGAAAATTTATGAAATATCTTTTGGCACTATTCTAGTCTCTCTATTTTCCCTTAAAATGTCTTTTAGTCCCTCAAAATGACCTCAAAAGTTTAGGACCTGAAAAACTCTCAAAAATATAAAGTTGTATTAAATTTAAGGAAACTAAAGTGAAAGGTAATAGCGTTGGGTTGATTTGGGCTGATAACAGTGTGATTGTGTGTCACTAGGTGTTTGCAGTAAATTTTGGACATGTGGACCCCATTTTCTATAAGTGCATCTCAAAAATCGAGTCATGCACAGTAACTATCCTCTCATATTTCCCTTGTTAGCAGGTCAAATTGGGTGAATGTGGGGTGGGTTTTTACATAGTGGTTTATAAGAGCTCCTAGGTTCAAACACTTGGACTGGATGGGCTAGGTGTGATTGTTGTGCATGCATGTTAGTTTTTGATGTGTTTGTTATGCATGCATTGTGATGGTCACTATTGTGATCTTGTGTCATCGTGATGTTGATTTTGGGTGATTTATATGTTGATTTTATTATATATACATGTGTTGTGCTAATCCGATTTGATTGTGCATACGAGATAACCTCTGTTGAACTTCACTAAGGTATGTTTGATCATGTTTATATTTGATTTATTTGACATGGTATGTTTGTAGTAAGAACAATATTAGATATGACTAGTAGAATGGTGGACTACAATTCATGTGACTCTCCTTATAGATGAAATGAACAACATAGAGATGAATATTCTCCTGACATAGAAGATACCTAGAAAAGTATGAAGGCATAAATTAGGAGTTTATAGGTGGATAATGACAGGATAATTTAGTCATGGGAAAGGCTTGTGAGGGCACAATAAAGAAATAAGAGGTAAATGTAGTGATACTTCAGATCTTATTAGATTTGTAGAGACAGGGACAACCACAGATCAGTTATGGACAAGAGGAAAATACTAATGGGGCATATGTTATCAGGTCTCATGGAGGGCATAGGTCAGACAGGGATGACATAGTCTGTAACAACCCTAGTCAAAATTCCATGTAATAAAGTTAATAAAGGAAAATTAATAACCAAGGCCATAGGAAAATTATTCCAAGCTGAATGTTGGGTAAAACATCCTAGTGTGGGTGTTCATTTGGTTTATTATGGCTATGTAAATTAGCAAATGAAATGAAAAAGGATTTGGAAAGGCAAGAGTCATTAATCAACATTTTATTTATGAAAATAATGGAAATGAGGAGAAAAGGAAAGTGAAAGGTCACAAATTGCATGTGAGGAGAAAAATGAAGGAAAATAATGGAAATTGAAGAAAATAGAGGCCTCATCAATAAAAAGGCTTCTGAGGATCATTTCATGACCATTTTTCAGTTTAATTTTGGATCTCTCTCTCATACTCTTGGACACTTAAAGTATTCTTGGAGCACTCTGGCATTGAAGGAAAGAAGGAAAAGGAAGGAAAATAAAACAAAGATAACAAAAGATCAAGCAAGGAAGAGAAAGAATTAGGCAGCTACAACGGAATTACTTGCAGGTATAGAGTTGCATGTATGGTTTCTTTGCTAGTTTGGTCATTCATGGTACATGGATGTGTGTTTTGGTTCTCTTGTTGTCATTTCCATGGTTTTTTCTAGGTGTGATAGTGTTTTTCAGCCTTTCCTTGAAATTTTTGGATAGCCATGGTGTGATGAGGTTCTCTTTTTTTGGTTGAGCTATATTATTAGATGGATTTGAAGCTAAGTGGGGTGGTCTTAGGATTAATCATAAGGCATTGGAATCCTGGGGTGGGATATACAATAAAGCCTAGTTCTTAATACCCTTGATTGGGCCTAGGAATCCCTTCATTGGTAATGGAAGGATACACAATAAAGCCTAGAGGATGAAGACCTTGTAGGCATAGGAATCCCTTGAACGGTAATGGCGAGATGCATGGTAAAGTCGAGAGGTGGAGACGAACAAATTCCTCACCATTTAGGTGGAGATATTCGGAGGCATCCATGCTTGTTTAGGGCCTAGTGATCCTTGACCGGTATATGGTAGGATTGCGGTAAAGCTTGAGGTGTATGCTCATTTTTTGGGCCTAGGAATCCCTTGGTCGGATATAAGGTAAATCCCGATGAAGCCTTTAATTGGTTATGTCACGAGTCCCACTGTTATAACCCTATTTTCCACTCCATTATAGTGAGAGAAAGCCAATATGAACTTACCTCAATTTTTTGGCTAAAATACATCCATTTTCACTTTTATTTTACTTATGTGAGATTTATCCCATGATTAAAGGGTGAAATTACATAATTGAGAAATTTCTCATAATTATTTTACCAAAATATTATAATTATGAGGTAATAATTATTTCATAATTGAGATATTTGAGAAAAAAATCATAATTGTGAAAAAGGTTTCTAGAGTTTCTCATTCACAAGGAGACAAACTTGACACACTTGTGTATGAGTTGGATAGGGGTCCATTATTGTAGAAATTTCCTAACTTCTCAAGACCCTAGGTGTATAGATACATTCTCCCAAAGGATGGAATGAGCCTATATAATCTCACTAAGAGGAAAGGGTGTGAGGAGAAAGTATCCATTCTATAGGGTGAGAGCTCTGCTATATTGGGAGAAGAGACCATCCTACAAGTTGGAGGAGAGGAAGATTTGAGGTGAAGGTATAAGCATTGTAATTTATTTTATGATCAATGGAAATTTTTGTTCCCTCCCTTATTTTAATTTGAATTCAACATATTTTATAGGCGATTTTATTGCTTTTGATCTAACGATCTTCCGAGGAAGATCACATATAGTATTTTTTCAGTTGTGATTTTGTGTAGAGATAAGAGATTGGGTGCACACGTGGTATATCGCTCAAGTGGAGCGCAATATCTGCATCGAACTCAAAACCCTTCCCCAAACCTATGAGGAGGGCAAGTGTGATCTCATTTCTTTATAGCATAGATCCGATTTCTTATTGCATGGCTGATCATTCGGGATCAAGATTTCCTTATTGTTTTATTGGTCTTGTTTTATTTTGTCTAGTGATCTGATCGAACATGAGATCACAAAGAAACAAATTCTTGCAAATTTAGATGAAACAATATCCTCCACTAGTTTAGTTTTCTTACAACAACGGTTATCAAGAGTCACAAAGGATGAGTTTGTTCAAGGCACTGTATGAGAAGAGTTCTAATACTCCCATTATTTGGAGTGATCCAACGAACAAGGTGTTGATAGGATTGGACAAGTTGGAAGAGATGGAACAAGAAACACATGTAATCAAGAAGAATCGAAAGGAAATAGAGAATAGACAAAAACTTTATGCATATCAGAAAAATATTTTTAAGGAGTTTCAGGTTGGGGAATAGGTGTACTTGTGCATTAAGCCCAAGAATAACTCCTTGAGGATTGGATCATGTGCCAAGTTTCACCTCAGTTTTGTGGACCTTTAAATATTCTTGAAAGGATTGGAACAATAGGCTATCAATTTTCATTAACTCTGATAGTGAAAGTCCATGATGTTTTCCATGTGTCCATGCTTAAGAAGTATGTTAAAGATTTTGATCATGTGACTGACTGGTCTATATTGCAGGTGGATCTAGAATGAGAATTCCAGCTGGAACCTTAGTGTATTTTTGAGAGAAATATGTTCATGCTTAGGAACCAAGAAATCAAGAAAGTTAAAGTGAAGTGGAAGCACTTTGGGCCTAATGAAATGTTGGACAAGGTACCCCTCGGTTTGAAGTTTCTGTTAAACTCTCCGCATTTTGAGGGGTGGAGCGCATAGTAATACTATTGTCTTAGGGGCTTTGGGGTGGGTCAAAGCCCCTTATTTTTTAAAGGGATGGGTTAATTTTGTATAAATTGAGCTTTACCCATGGTTTTCAGACCATGGTATTGTAAAAGAAAATACTATATAAGGATTCTAGGATAGCTATTGAAAGACATGAAGGAATATCATCACCTATGATAGAATTCACTTGGATGTAATGTTGTTTTGTGTCTATGTTCTATCATTTTGTGGGAAAGGGAAGGCTCCTGCAGCTGAGTGGGCGGAGACATTTATTTTGTAAAGGGATGGGTTAATTTTGTATACTTTGAGCTCCTCCCATGGTTTTTGGACCATGGTATTATAAAATCAAATACTATATAAGGAGTCTAGGATAGTTATTGAAAGGTATCAATGAATATCATCACTTGTGATAGAATTCACTTAAATGTAACATTTTATTGAGTATGAATTTTGTCATTTTGTGGGAAAGGGAAGGCTCCTGTAGCTGAGTGCATAGAACCCTTAGAAAGTCTGCAGTTGAGCGCGAAGACCCCTGCAACTGAGTGCATAAGGTGAAAAGGGTTGTATTGAAGAAGATGTGAGTAATAATAAAATACTTTGAAGACATACATGTGTTATTTTCTTATGTATTTAATTACTTGTATTTTGATGTTATATGTGTTGAGTTTGGGTTTTTACATATAATTTCATCGCGAAGTTTTGTTTATGATTTATTATGTTTTTTTATTCTTGTTAAAGTAAAATCGTGTAGACTGCAAGTTAGTTCAATAGAAGTGTTGAACAAAAATTGTGTAATTAGAATAATTGTTCTACGAAGATTTGATCTATGTTAAAGAGAAGATAAACCCTAAAGACACACTTCATATTCCCTCTAGATGTATAAATCTGGTTCTAGCATCCCCTAATATTTCCTCGGGTGAGACTTGGGTCTGCTTAACAAATCGTTGCAGAAACGGACGGTAATAACAGGTTTTTTTGGTTCGCGAAACCATTTATGAACCTGGGTCTAGGCCCCATCAAGCCAACAAATGGTTTCATTGCTGGGAACAGGATCTGACTGAGGGATATTTGGATGTGGCATCTAACTAAGAAAGATATTCAAGACTGGGTAGATCTGAAAGAGCATGAATTCATAGTGCAATAGAAAATAAATCCACGCATATCGACTGAACAGTGGTTGTAGAAGTATATCTTCACATATTAGCACGGGATATTTTTCTCATCATTTTCTAGCGAGCTACATGAGTGGTTATCAATAATAACTGAGAAAATGACCCATTTCAACAATATGCCTACTATGTGGACTCTAGAGTTGATCAAGCAACTAAAGGGAACTGATAATGAGATCACAAGGGTTGTTGATTATTGGATCGATAGTGTCCTTGGAGGCTTTATTACTAAGTTTGTAATTGATTCATCTGTATCCTATAGCAAAGAAGAGTGAAAATTTTTCAAAGGTATGCAAGGTAAGTACTTGAACTCATTGAAGCTTTGGATTAAGATACTATTTTTTGAAAAGGGTGTATTGCGGATGCAATCAGATTGATGTTTAGAGGAAGAAAAATCAAAACTATGCGACAGGGTGAAATATTTAGGGTAGATCAGTATAAATACGTTGAGTCTAAGTACAATACATTTTTTGGGTGTGAAAGCAAAGAAGGATAAAGCAACCCTACTACCCCTAGAAGTGTATCGTTAGGATTTGGAAACCATCAGGACGCTTCTAGAATTCCCCAACCCACTAGTCTGGTCACAACTTATCACCATACTATTGCTCCACCTCCACCTCCCCCATTTACCATCAACAAACCAACCAAGATTCTTGTTTTCAAAGAATTAGATCATCCTAAGCAGTTCTTGTTTGTTGCAGAAGTGATATAGAGATTGCAGAACATCACTAATGAGAATATGAAGAAAGCGCAGTTGGTCACAACACTGCAGGATAGATCATTGTCGTGGTACATGAAATACACCTCGATGAACCATAATGCCACAATGGCCCATAATAAAGTTGCGTTGAATGATGAATTTAAGAAGCCGAATTCGTAGTCCAAATGTATCACGAATATAAACGAGATCAAGAAATTGGTCATTGAAATTGTGTGGGAAGTATATCAAAGTTTTAAGACACTACTAAACCAAATCAACTTTGAGATCCCTGATGAGCAAAACA
The DNA here is from genome assembly GCA_034641835.2 of Pinus albicaulis. NCBI lineage: Eukaryota > Viridiplantae > Streptophyta > Pinopsida > Pinales > Pinaceae > Pinus > Pinus albicaulis. The sequence continues at coordinate 1,633,226,631 of CM076578.1, read as the reverse complement.
AGGAATGGTTTATCGATGCACTATTACCACATATCAAATTGCCATTATTGTAGAAGAAGATGACAACCCAAGCTTAAGCGCTGGAGATTGCAATCGCCCGTAAAAGATACCGATATAGGGGTTTAGTTGGCAAGATTACATTTGGAACTCTAAGATTTAAAGAAGGGAAAATAGGTTCGACCTGATATGTTTTCAGAATTTTGGTGCATAAAGTGCTAAACGGAGGGTCACTATAATGATCAGTGTCATGTTTTTAGAGAGTATTTGGGCTTTGGGATGCCAAGTCCATTGAAGCCTGGATCGAGTGTTGGACCAAGTGTGGGACCAAATTTCTAGTGTAGCATATGCAAAGTTGCAGGAAATCACTCCACAAAATACTTTAATTTATTGAAAAAGTACATCCGGTCGTTGAAGAAATTTCTCTGTAATTACCATATCTCGGTGGGACATGATGACAAGCATTGTCGAAGCTATGATTTGATGATGCAACAGAGTCTCGGGGCATACAAAATGAAAGTAGAAGGTTACAAATATCAGGGTTCACCAACAACACATGAAGGTTTCCAAGGCCAAGGGCGTGGTCGAGGAGGAGGCGTTGGACATGGATGGGGACATCCTGGACATTTTTTCGTCCTGGACATTTTTCCATCCTGGAAATTTTTCCAGGGATTGTCAGAATCCTGTTGCAGTTTCTTGTAAGTATTGTCGCACATTTGATCATGAGATAGAATATTTTCCTATACTATTGGTTAAAATGCAGGAAAAGTGAAATAAAAAACCTGCTAAGAAAATACAAATGATGAGAGCTGAACCACACGAGGTAGATCTATGTGTCAACATAGTGACATGAAATAGTGTAAATACCAAAAAAGACCATGCGGAAGGAAAGAAGCCTATGGAGGATACATGGGTCTAAAAAGCTAGAGACAAGAATTATGTGTTCAATGTACAGTGCGAAAGAGAAACCTTCATGGAAGAAAAGAATAATTTTATGGATTTTGGAGCTTCAAAATCAAAGAAGCAGTTACACCTAGTTCTGCAAAAGAGTAAACCCAAGGATATTATTTAAACGAAGGAAGTTGATCCATCCATTCTAAAGTCCTTATTATAGACATGTATGAAGTTGCTAAGGGATCAAAAATTTTTGGAAGGATTGTAGGAGTATATTGACAACTACGCTTGAAAAGAAGAACCCCAACTTGAACAATGCATAGTGAATAACGTCTACAAAAATAAGAAGAGTATTGGAAAGGAAATGGGATTAACCGCAGAGATAGGAAATTATGAAATGGACCAAGTAATCCTTGATATTGGATAATATTCAAATGTTTTGAGAAAGCATACATGGGAAAAGATGGGGATACCAAAGCTTCAATGGTCGTCATTTCAGATAAGAATGGAAAATCAACATAAAATCATTCATATGGGTCGATTGCATGGTATTAACATAGATATTGATGGAGCAAGTGTGTTGTCTAAATTTGAACTCTTTGAGATTTTTGATGATATAAATCAATATCCCTCATTGATTTTTTATTGGGCTTATGATATGGATGCCATAATCAATCTGAAAAACTGACAGATGGTGTTTGAAAAGAATGGTACCAGGATCGTTGTGCCTTTGGACCCCTCTAAAGGCGCACGATACATAGAACCTCTCCAGAATGAATACGGCGCTAATGATATTGATCATATATATAAGATCATTGTGCAGGATGAAGCTTGGATCAATCATACTTCTGATCGCAGGATAAGTTGGGAGCGTGACAGTTCTTATGTCTTAGACTCCAACGAAGAATTAGATAACAAGAAGAACCAACTGCATGAAGTTTCTACTAAGCGATGTAATAGAGTTACCAAATCACTTCACTATGTCACATCGGAGGTACATGACTTGCCCTTTTATGATGGAACTAGGGATTTTGAATTATTTCTGGATGAATTTCAAAAGAAGGTGTCCAAAGAGAAATGATATGAAGCTTTGGACTTCGTTTTGAGGTCCACCCCAGCTAGGTGGTGGGGCACGCACAGAGAAAAATTAGGAGGACGAAAAGAATATTGCAAACTGATGAGGCTTAGGTTTGTTTATGTAAACACTAGGATCATAGATAAGTACAATTGTCGGGATTATCCTCGCAAGCATTTGTCTCATTGGACTATGGCTTGGGGCGAATAACCTCAACCTGAATGGGTGCATATATTCTTTCACACCTTGGATACGATACCTCACGAGTGGTATTTTTAAACATAGTTGCACCATGGCACCATAGATTGGTACGAGATGACAGAGGGTTGCTTATTGACCTATAGCTTTGTAGATGGTTGGGATTATATTAATAGTGCTCTTAAGGAAGCCAAAATCGGAATATTATGAATTACAATTGAGCCTACGATGTCGATACATCCTGATTGGGCTGTGTAGTTGGAACAAACACGATAATGTTACACTCGGACTACAGAAGAAGATGAGGATGACCCACACAACATCAATATTCATGAATTAGAAGGACAACACATGGTTATCAGTCCTAAAGTAGATATTCCTGACATAGCACAAATTGTAAATACTCATCAAGTCAACATAGGCTCAGAATTAGAGCCCAAGTTCACGAAGATTGGAGATTAATGGGACGATGACATGGTGAGAAATGTCACTGAATTGTTGCATGAGTACCAAGATATGTTCTCGATGAAGTTTTCTGAGCTAAAAGACATTGTAGGAGATTTGGGAGTTATGCACATCACTTTTAAGCCTGCTGCGAATCTAGTCAAGTAGCGCCCATATTGGATGAACAAAAAATATAAAGAAAACACACGAAAAGAAGTAGACAAGATGCTTAGTGCTAGAAATCATTTAACCAGTAGAGGAGTCTGAGTGGGTTAGCCCTACGGTGGTCTAGGAGAAAAATACAAAGGGATATATAAGGATTTGTGTCGATCTTAGAAATATGAATGATCTATGTGTCCATGATTCATTTCTGACACTGTTCACTGATGAATTTTTGGATAATGTTGGAGGGCAGGAAGACTACTCCTTTACATATGTTTTATCAGGATACCATCAGATTTGGATTGTACCAGAAGATAGGAGCAATACCACTTTTTCTACTGAATGGGGATCATTTCAGTACATAGTCATGCCATTTGGATTGAAGAACACTCCAACAATATTTTTCAGAATCGTCATCACAATGTTTAAAGAATATATTCACAAATTTATAGAGGTGTGTTTTGATGGCTGGACTGTCTTCAAATTTTTAAAGAAGCATGTTTCGAGTTTGCACTTGATACTGGATATCTGCAGGAAGTACCAAATATCCTTGAACTTAAAGAAATGTATTTTCGGCGTGCCTTTTGGTATATTATTGGGGACATTGTTTGCAAACAGGGATTGATTGGAGACCCTGGGAAGATCGTTTTGATCATCAATTTAGAACCACCGAAGAATGTGAAGCAGCTATGCATAATTCTTGAGCATACAAGTTACTATAGGAAGTTAATCAAGGCATACGTGCTGATCACTGTGCCAATGGAAAAATTATTAAAGAAATATGTCAAGTTCTGTTGGGATGATGATTATCAAAAGAGCCTCAATGTGTTGAAAGAAAAGATGGTAACTGTGCCAATTCTCTTTTTTCCAAACTGCAAGACGGAGTTCCATGTACATGTCTATGTGTCCTGCATAGATTTGGGAGTTGTATTAGCACATCCTAGAGAAGGAGATATTCATCACCCTGTAGCCTTTGCGAGATGGAAGATGTCTAAGGTGGAGAGGAACTACTCCACAACAGAGTGTGAAGGTTTGGAAATGGTATATGCGCTACAAAAATGCAGACACTATTTATTAGGCGTGCACTTCAAAATGTTCATGGATCACTCTACTTTGAAATATCTGGTTAACAAGCCTGTGTTGGGAGGGAAGATTTGCAGATGGCTATTGTTGTTTCAAGAATATGATTTTGAAGTGATAGTTAAGCCCAAATATTTTAATGCAGTACTTGATCATTTGTCTAGGATCGAGACAGGCGAAGAACCTAGAAATATTGAATAAGGCTTACCTGATGCAAAGTTGTTCGCTATTCGGGTTGCAGATGATAATTTTATAGATATCATTCAGTTTCTGACTACAAGAGTTGCACCTGTAGAGTATACTATGCAGTAGAAGAAAGAGTTGGTAGTTAAGGCAATAGACTTTTCCCTGATTGCATGACACTTATATAAGCTGGGTGTTGATGAGATACTGTGCAGATATGTCCCTGAGCATGAGAGACACAACATCCTAGTTGAAACACATAACAAAGTTGTTGGAGGTCACTATGTACGAAAGGTGACTGTATAGAAGACTTTGCGAGGTAGACTTTGGTGGCCGATGATGCATAAAGACTCGAAGGAGTATTGTAGCACTTGTGATGTCTGTCAGAGGAATATAAGACCATCATGAAGGGATGAAATGACATTGCATCCTCAAGTCACCTTGTAGGCATTTAATAGATGATAGATTGACTTTCTGGGACTGATTGATCCACCAGGGAAGAAAACAGATGCTAAACACATTATTAATGCGATAGATTACCTCACTCAATTGGGTGAGGCACAACTGGTGAAGAATTGTAGTGCAGACATGGCGATGAAGTTTAATTTTGAAATTTTTTTATCAAGGTTTGGTTTCCTGAAGATCTTGATCAACAACATAGGTATGCATTTCTTGAACAACGCTATTCAAGCATTGACTACGAAGTTGTAAATGTAGCATGCCATATCACCCTCAGGCGAATGAAATGGCAAAAGCCTTTACCAAAATTCTAGAGAATGCTCTAACTAAGCTCTGCAATGTCAACAGGAATGGTTGGGATCTGTGCATTCTTGCAATTTTATGGGCCTACAGGACTAATTATAAGAAGTTGGCAAGCCAAACTCCATTTAGATTGGTATATGGACAGGAATCAGTTATGTTGATGGAATAAATAATGCCTAGTATTGCATCGCAGTAGTGACAGACATGGTAGACATCGATATTATGGAACAAAGATTGGAACATTTTCTCGTGCTGGAGGAGGATAGGCTCATCATTGGGTTTCACCAAAATGTGCAAAAGGAGAGGGAAAAATCCTAACATGATAGGCATATTAAGAAGAATACTTTCAAGAATGGGGACTTAACTATTTTGTATGAAAACAAGTTCACAAAGTTCCTAAGTAAGCTACAAATGCACTGGTTGGGACCTTACATTGTCAGGCATGTCTCGGAGGGGGGCACAGTTCATCTCAAGAAGCTGAATGGAAAGATGTTTCCTGGACGTGTCAATGGAAGTAGATTTAAGTTATACAGGGACGGCTCCACCCTTGGAGGTTTTCGTTGACTATATGGTCGAAGGAGAGTCTTAATGCTCCATGTAGTTGAAATAGAGCATGGGATTATAAAATACTATGCCGAAGGGAGGCTTCATCGAAAAAGAAGTACTGCGTGGTATGTTGGAAGATGGCGCAGCTGTAGGGACCTATGTTGGGGGAAGCAAGACTGCACCGAAGAGGAGGATCTGATGAATTTCATCCAAAAATTGATTGTTGGTATAGGAAAAATTGATTTTCCAAGGAGTTTGTCACTAAAAGGAGCAAGAGGGATGTATTTAATAAGCATATATAGGTGGATCTCCCGTCAAATCTGCATTTATGAGGTGCATCTGAAGGGGATTTTTAATTTAAAATTTGCTATAAATCAGGCATCCCGCTCCACATTCGGACACTTTGTGCTATGAGACTTAGAATAGAGATTTTGTGCCTGAAAGATAGCCGAGCAATCCACCGCATGTCAGATTACAATTTTGAAGTGTTTAAAGAGGTTAAATTTTTGTAGGAACAAATCGATGAGCTACGTAGAAAATAACAGCATATCATAGCCATAACAAAGCCATGGGAAGCCAAAGATATTCAATTTTCACAGACTGTGGAGAAGAGGCTAAAAGTGTTATACCAAACACAAAAGGAAATTTCTCAGAAGACAGTCGGGCCAGCCATAGAAAATTCTTGACTGAAGTACGAGAAATCGAGAAACAATGCACCGAGACAGTTCTGCCACTAAAGGATGGAGCATCATCAAAGTAAATATTGAGTTTGCACCAGTGGTGTGACTAGGGACGAGTCACATCTTTGTGTTGGGGGCCTGTTGGACAGGTTACCCCTTGGTTTGAATTTTTTATTAAAGACTCCACATTTTGAGGAATGACACACACAGTCATACTAGTGTATTAGGGGCTTTAGGGTGGTTAAAAGCTCCTTATTTTGTAAATGAATGGGCTAATTTTTTATACGTTGAGCTCCGCCCATGGTTTTCAGACCATGGTATTGTAAAAGCAAAGACTATATAAGGGGTCTAGGATAACTATTAAAATACATCAAGGAATATCATCACTTATAATATAATGCACTTAGATGTAACGTTTTATTGAGTTTGTATTATGTCATTTTGTGGGAAAGGGAAGGCTCTTGCAATTGAGTGCACGAAGACCTTAGAAAGTTTGCAGCTGAGTGCGCAGGGCAGAAAGGGTTGTACTGAAGAAGATTTGAGTAATAATAGAAGAATTTGAAGACAAATATATGTTCTTTGCTTATGTATTTTCTTACGTGTCTTTTGATGTTATTTGTGCTGATTTTGGTTTTTACATATAATTGCATCACAGAATCATGTTTATGGTTTATTATACTGTTTTATGCTTGTTAAAGTAAAATAGCACAGATTGCAAGTTACTTCAATAGAAGTGTTGAACAACAAATGTGTAATTAGCATAATTGTTCTGCGAAGTTCTGATCTATGTTAAGGAAAATATAAGCCCTAAATCCACACTCCATATTCCCTCTAGATGTAGAAACCTAGTTCTAGCACCCCCTAATATTGCCTCGGGTGAGAATTCAGTTTGTGCACTAGATCATTGTGGAAAGGGCTAGTAATAGTGGGTTTTGTTGGTTCACGCAACCATTTCTAAACCTAGGTCTAGACCCAATCAAGCCAACATGAAGCTACATGAGAGATGGTTGATTAGATGCTGGCTATGTATCCTTCTCTATTCGCTAGTTGAGAGAATGTTTTTGGCATATTTTTTGGTGTGATTTTTTGGTATAGTTATATATGTATATGGATGTAAATACCACCACGAGTTGTGTTATAAATCTCTAATAACTGGTATCAGTGCCATGTTGTTATGGTTGTCATGTTTTTATGTTTCTCATGTTGGTTTTCTTCTCAACAGGATGATCATTGTAAATGTTAGCTCCCTGTAATTTGCAAGATTGGAAAATACAAACTGCAGAGAGAACACTTGAACCACTTTGGGATTCTAGGATCTAGCCCTCCTGAATCCAGAGAGGTATCTCTCTAATAAGTGCAAAGATTGATTTATCTTTAAGGCTTTTGGGTATGATATTGGGCTAGTTATTAAGAGCAAAGGTTTTTGTTTGTTTTGGATGGTTGAGCATGATTATTAGTTGAGTGGAAAGTCCTAAAATGAAAGAGTTTCAAAGGTATGAAGTTGCAAGCAATCATAACAAGCTTTGGCCAAAAATATAGATATAACGCTGGTTTTTAGTCCATTGGGCTATGGAGTCATAAAAGGGTTTAATTGTGAAACAATTTTAAGAGTGGTCCAAGGGGCAAGTCATCTACATCACAAGATCATTGAGATTAAATGATGGAATGGAAACAATAAAAGTGTTGAAGGGGTGGAAACAAACAATAATTTCAATTAGGATTTATCAGTCTGTCCAAACAAGAAAAGCCTTTAAGTAATTGTTTAAAACCAACCAAAGGGTAGGGCTCGCCATGGACCTCTTTGGACAAGCTTGTATTGAAGCTAACTCAATAGACAAATAATCCAGTAATCCACATAATTACTTTCAGAAGGGATGAAAATAGATAAGAGAAACAAAGTGCAACTTAAGATCAGATAAGATACTTTTAAATCTAGACTGCTTTCAGTATACACTTAGGGAAACTTTTAGAACTACCTTTCAAGAAAGAAACTAGAAAACAGGGCACACCATCACTTTTCTAGTCTATCCTTACTGAGCATATAATGAAAATAACATTCAAGAACAATGTTTAAAGTAAACAGTAGGAGGAGGGAATGCCAACATTCCTAACTGCTTGAACTGTATTGAATCATTCTTAAATACAAAATTTAGAGGAAAACATTGAGATAAAGCTTATCAGTCAGAGAAGGGTACTGTAAACAGTAAATCATAACTCTATGCTTGTTGTTCTTTATCAGAGAATAATGGAAAAATTGGCATACATGAAAGGAAAGCAATAACACAGAAAGAAGCACTTCACCAGTGATATAGACCAGGATCCCAAGAATCAGCTTGTGTATTGATGTCAAACCAGTTACATTATTCAAGTCCAATGTTTCAGTTCAGAAATCATCTTCACTTCTCAGCCTAACTTATTAGATCAAAAACAAAGCTTCAAGAGCCTCGGAATACTATTTACATGTAGAAGTTTGGAGCACAAGTATATTTCAAAGTTCTGCAACCAACCCTTTACAATGAGCTCCTCAAGAAGATTTTATAGGAAAAAATGAGGAGGTCGAAGAGATAAAAGATCTACTAATTTCAATTAATACAGTTAATGCTTCTCGGCCTTTGAGGGGCTCAATGGAGAATATTTCAAATATTTCTCTTTATTAATTGGTTTACATTAAATTTTAAGCTTGCTAGGAAGCTTTTGTTGACTTTTAAGGCTCTGTGTCATGTTGTAATAACTCTGCTGATATTTTTGCAATAAGTCTCTTTGGATTTTGAATAACTGTTCGACAGTATTGAGGCAAATATCTTATTTTATGGTCACAACTCGGCCTCTGTTGAATGATTTGAGGCTATAGGTGGCCTTGGGAAGCTCGTGAGGAATCAATTAGCCTCTGATGTGGTGGTGGAGGCTCTCTCGGACTGACAATATTTTTTATTTTCTTTAAACACTGTTAATTTGATTTGATTTTGTGTTAGGCTTAATCGGGCCTGATTTCCTGTCTTCTATTCTTTAACTGTGTTTAATTTAGTGGATTAGGCTTTTTATTGTCTATATTAGCTGTAATCCACCAAAAATGTGATTCAACCTTCAATTCTTCAGTTCTGGCTTGATTTTATCTTCAACACTGATACTCTTTGTTTCAATTAATCTTTGATGTGTCTTGTTGATGTGCAGGTGTTATAGGGCTTTTATAATGTTATCAGTGCTCATGAGGCACTGATAAAACGTGGTGTCGAACTCCATATAGTGATATCCTTTGAGGAATAAAGGCCTAGGGGATCGTCATCCCTGACCTTCAAATTTCTTTTAAAATCAGTTGAAAAATTTAAAATCTGCATAAAACCAAGAAACAATTAAGAAATCCTGTGTATTTGGGTAAGACTACTTTGGAGGTTTAGGTTTGGAGCGTGACCGTTGGATGAATGCATCCAATGGTGGAGATTTATCGTAGAGGTTAAAAGGAGGCGGTTTGGAAGAATGGTGGGAGAGATTAAGTCAGGATCGTCAATCCACATAGATCAACGGTTGAGATTCATTAGGGGAAATACAATGTAAAAGGCCACATTATAAAGAAATGGACAAAAATGCAAAGAAAATAGGTTAAAAGACCTTTGGTAGAGAAAAAAAATTTGAAAGGGAAATTGGGGTTTCCAAACAATTCTAGACCGTTGGATTAGTTTGGCCTCAAAGAACAACAATTGTGGTTGATCAATGAAATCCCTTGGAGAAGGCGGAGGGTGATTGTTAAATGCTCAGATTAAATGCGAGCCATTGATCTGCAGAGATCAACAGCAGGGAAGCAACGCAATAAAACTCAATATAAAACAAGGGAAAGTGGTTTCGGGTGGAGAAACCGACAGTATCGTGCGACAAAAGGGCAGATAGGTGGTTTTAACTTTTCAAATGTGATATGTGCTCCCGGCTGACACGTGGCCTTTCAAAACCACCCATATCGCGTGATTTTAGAGATTTATCGTTTGGGCTAAAAATCACACGATATGGAGCGTCTGCCGTCAAATCTGGGGTCTCAGATTGGGCAGTTGTGAGAGAGCGCGATATCGTCAAGATGCGCGGGTGATAACAGGTGGGGGCAGGGAAAAGTGGTTTTAATCTGAGCCGTGGGATTAGGGATTGGATGGCTAAGATCTGATCTAGGAGGGATAGGTCCCAAATGTGTTGGGCCTGTCGGGATGAATTTGGGCCATTGGATGAAACAGATTAATGACTCAGATGTGATCTATGGGTTAATGAAATAATATATAAGGCAGAGAATGGGTTAATATGGGTCGTTGATCTGCAAAGATCAACGGCAGAGATCTCCCCAAAGAACATTATAAAGTAGGCTTCATAATTTTAACCAAGGTCACGACATTCAATCTGGACCATCAGATCTTGACATGTGGACGGCCCAGATGCAATCGGAGGTCTGCGATCAGTGGGGGAAAAACAAAATGGGTGCCGATGCGATTGACTGTGGACCATCGATCTGCGGATCAAATCGACGATGGGAAATGAATTGGGAGGTCCAAAAGTGGAAGAATGGGTTTGAGGACGGAGCGATGTGGGCCGTTGGATCTGGGCCGGGCGGAGGGAGATCAACGGCTGATAGTCCATAAGGGGACCGCCAATCGGGAGGGGGGAATAAAATAAGAAATGCGCCCAATCATATCTTCTGATGCGAGATTGCGTTGGCCATTTGATTGGTCCAATATCAACAGTGGAGAAGAGCTCCAACCAATGAATGGGCGGGACTCTTTGTAAAATAGGAAAATCAAAATTTTAACGAAATACAAAGGATTTTCGGCTTCGGGGTAGGTTATTTATAATTCCTAGCACCCGATTGCGGGCTCTTTGGATACATGAGAAAGATAAAGAGACTGGGGTTTATATGAAAGGGTGTCGATTGGCATCAGAACGATGGAGGGACCTTTTCAAATGCACCCGATGAAAAATCTCTGATGCAAGATCTTATTGACCGTCGATTGGGGAGAAATATCAAAGGTGTTTTCCCTTTGAAAACAATGAAACGACGGGTTTAATAAGAAACATAGGAAAGTGGGTTTTGATGAATTTACAAAGGGAAAAATAGATTGAGAAGGGTTTATTCATAAGTTTAAGCACTTGATTGCAGGCTCTTGGGTTATATGAAGCGACAAAGGGATCGAGGGTTATATTCAAAGGGCCCAATTGGATTGGAGGTTTCAACGTAACAAATAGACTTGCGCTTGCTGATTGTTCCGATGTGATAAGCACTATTGGGACTTAGTGCTTGGTTCCAGCGCTAGGGCATATGGTGGGGAAGTGGTTTAGGGTTTAGCCCAAAGGGGCTTAGGCCCATAGTTAAAGCCTATTTTTTATGAATTTTTCAAGGTTTTTTAATGGATTTGGGGGTTTCGGTAAGGTTCAAAAATGAGTTTTAAGCCTTATAAAAGGGATTTTATGAAGGGAAGAAGGGAATAAATGAAAAATAGAGGAATTTTATGAGGAAAAAGGGGATAAAAATGAGGTTAATGATGAAGGGAAGGAGGACTAAAAAATGATTAAAAATGGATTTTTTAGTAGTCTTTTTCTTCAGGGAAAACAACAGAATTTCAGAGTTTAAGAGGGAAACAACAGCGAAGATTATCCAAAGGACATGATGTCTTCATAAGACTTCAAGAATTAACAATTTTGCAATAAAAAATTTTTCTTGAAGTCTTCAACAAATATTTAGCCACCATTTGATATGACAAATTTTATAGGTGGCTAACAGTGGCTCCACATGGGGATGGTGCCTTCTTGAAGGCATCAAGAACTTCAGACTTGCATTCTCTATGGGGTTGATCAATGCCTCATCCATTGGGCTACACCTTCTTCACTTGGATGATCTTATTTTTCTCTGAAAATATTAGCAGCCATGGAAAAACAATGGATATCTATCCAACAATATTTCTACCTACCCAATCCTACTGATCTTACATTTTTTCTTCTTTTAGAGTGCACTTGGATTGGAAAACTCTCTTACAAACATTTTATTCTTTTGAAAGAATAAAACTAATCTAAGTCTACTTCTTATTTCTCCACTAACTCAGATTAAACAATTGAGTCCATAAGCTTCTCTACTTAACTACTATCTGTTAGGATTAAACAGTCTAACAGATTTTTATTAACTAGTTTCTAAAATATAAATTTAAAAGCATACAAGTCAAGATTGAACAGACTAACTTGTTGCTAGTCTATGGCATAAAAAAAAAGTTGTACATAGATATTATTTTGCAGAAAATTAAATCAAGAAGGTGAAAGCTTAAGATCTGAAATTTTTCAACACGACCTTCTCTTTTCTTCAACTCTGTTTTTGAGTTTATTTGAGCTGTTTTTCTTTGTTCTCTGGTTCAGATTTTGAGTTCATTAGAACCAGTTTACCTCTATTTTTTACTCAACATTTAAAACAAATTTGAGTCATTCTTCTTTTGGAATCTTAGGTACGGATTTTGAGCTTGTTTGAACCTTTAATTTCTATCCTAATCTACCTAACTGATAAGCCAAGATTAAGTTGTTTGGAAAATCGAATTCACTAACCTATCAACAGTAAATTTAAAACTAATTAGTCATGATTAGGCTATATGACTAACTAGAAGTGTGTTTTTTAGGAGTGGCATTTGAGCTGGCACACTTTTAGATTTTTGTTTCTCTTTTTGCTATGGAGCTGTACCTTTCTTGTTTTTACAATCTACCCTCTTTTATTTCTTCTATTTTTTTTTGTATTTTTTATTTTTCTAAATTTGAATGCAATGATGGATGAAATATTTATAATGAGAAAAAAGATAAAAAGGCTTTCAAACATGACATGGTCAAGAGAAGTAATGTTTAAGCATCCTGCCATTGACAGGACCCCCAAACAGTTCAGCTCCATTCAAATCCCACAAGAAATAGGCATTGTTACCATCAGTAGAATGAATGAGATAAGGGCCAAGCCATAAGTTATAAAATTTCCCATGCTTGCCCTTGTCTTCTCTCCTTGAGTCCCACTTTAACACTTTGTCCCCAACATTGAAATTGCTGGCCTTTGTTCTTTTGTCAAAAAGCTTTTTGATGCTCTCTTGCTTTTGTAATGCTTTGTTATAAACCTCCTCTCTGGTTTGCTAAAGGTGAATGGTCTGATTTATTGTTCTGATCATGTCATTATCTTCAGAGTGCACCTCTTGAATGAACTTCATAACCAACACACCAAGGCTATTTGGAAAAATTGCATCTGTACCATACACTAGTTGATAGGGTGACATTCCAATAGATTTCTTTAATTTCAATCTATCAGCCCATAGCACATGCACTAGCTTTATGTGCCAAGATTTCTTGTTGTCCTCCAACAACTTCTTGATTATGTTCACCAATCTCTTGTTTGAGGATTCTGCTAACCCATTACCTTGAGGGTAATAAGTAGTAGAATGGCCCAATGTGATCTGATATTTGTGACAGAATTCAACCATCTTATTAGATCCAAATGCTACAGCATTATCAACGACGATCTTCCTAGGACAGCCAAATCTAGAGAGGATATGAGTCTCCATGAATTTTATGATGACAGAGTTATTGGCTTGCCTAGAAGGGATGGCTTCTATCCATTTGGTAAAGTAGTCTGTTGCAGTGAGAATCCATCTATGCTGGGGTGATGATGGTGGATGAATTTCTCCTATTAATTCAATTCCCCACTGCTGAAATGGAGCTTCAACAGTGATTTTCTGTTGCAGTGAGAATCCATCTATGCTGGGGTGATGATGGTGGATGAATTTCTCCTATTAATTCAAGTCCCCACTGCTGAAATGGAGCTTCAACAGTGATTGGATGCAGAGGTAAGGGCAGCAATTTTCTTTTGCCTTCAAAAAGTTGGCATTTATGTCAGGCAATTATCATCTTGTGTACATCTAGAAAGAGTGTGGGCCAATAGTAACCAGCTCTAAGGATTTTGTTGGCTATTGTTTTCTATTAGAGGTGGTCTCCACATTCTCCTTCATGGAACTCGTGCTTAACCTTCTCTGCATCATTCTCAGGCAAACATTTAAGCAATATACCACTTGCATTTTTCCAAAAGACATTTATCTATAATATAGTAGTTTACAGCTTTTAACTTTAGAAACCTTGCCTTTGTTTTGGATAAACCAGGAGGTGTATTCAAATTAAGAAAAACATATAGAATATCAGCATACCAAGAGGAATTCATAAAATGATCTTCAACAATGGGAGTTGATAGTTCCTCTTGTTCATCTAAAGAATTTATCATATTAATATCAAGAACTTCAAAATTTGATTCAACCATTAATCTAGCTAGACCTTGGCCTTTGATGAGTTTAGTGGGCTTGATCTCTAAATCATATTCAAGTATCAAAGCTATCCACTTACCTCTCTTACCATCTAGGTCCTGTGTTAGAATGTCTTTCACAACTGAATTAGGGACAAAGGCAATGATGTGTGAGTGAAGGATGTAAACTCTGAAGTCTTTTAAAGCTTTGACTAGAGAAAAAACTTGCTTTTCCATGATGTTATACTTCAAAGGAGCATCCCTCAATGCCTTGCTAAAGAATGCAATAGGCTGCTCTTGTCCTTGTGGATTTTTCTGTAAAAGGACAACAACTATTGTATGTTCTGATGCAAATGAAAAAATATAAAAATATTTTGAAAAATCAGGACTTATTAGAACTGGTGTTTTGGTTAACGCTTGTTTGACCAATTCAAAGGACTTCTTTGCTTCCAAGGTCCATTTTACCCCTTTCTCCTTTTTCAGCATGTTTGTTATGTTCCTAAGGAGTTTAGCGAAGTTGGGTATGAACCTTCTCAAGAAATTAATCTTTCCAATGAAAGATTGGTGTTCCTTGATGTTTTGAGGATGAGAGATTTGCAATATTGCCTCGATCCTCTTTGGGTCTATCTTAATTCCCTCTTCTGAAATGATGTGCCCAAGAAGCTTACCTTATTGGAGACCGAATAGTGTTTTCTTAGGGTTTAAAGATATCCCAAACTTTCTTCATTTCTCGAATACTTTCCTCAAGTGTTCTAAGTGCTCTTCATCTGTCTTTGAAAACATAGTGACATCATCAAGATAAATAATGATGAAGTAGCCCAATTCTTCTAAGAATGTAATGTCCATGGCTCTCTGAAAGGTTGCACCAGCGTTCATTAGACCAAAGGACATTTTCACATACATGAAAGTGCCCCAAGGTGTAGTAAAAGTTGTATTTAATTGATCATCGGGGTGTACTAAAATCTTATTGTACCCTGAATAGCCATCTAGCAAAGAAATTATTTTGGAACCAACTACCCTTTGTAAAATATGGTCCATCTTGGGTAAAGGGTAGTTGTCCTTCAATGAAGCTTTGTTTAAGTCTCTAAATTCTATACAAAGCCTAATCTCTCCTGTTTTCTTCCTAACTCACACCAGATTAGACACCCACTCAGAATATCTAATAGGGACAATAATACCAGCTTCATACATTTTCTTGATCTCCTTCTCAACCAAAGGTAACTGAACAGGGTTTATTCTGTGTAGATTTTGTTTAAATGGATTTTGGTTTTCCTTGAGAGGTATCTTGTGCTAAATTATTTTAGTATTATAGGATTTCAGATCCTCATAACTCCACACAAAAACATCATAGAATTCTTTAAACAGCTCTATGTATTTCAGTTTAATGTGAGCTGGTAAAGTTTTAGACAGTTTGATCATCTTTGGTTTTAGTTCACTGCCTATATTACACTCTTCAACTTCAGTCTCGACAGGCTCCAGTTTTGGCTTCTTGGCCACATCGTTGAAATCAAACAACTCTTCTAAAGGGGCCAGACCCTTCAACAAACTTTGATCTTTGGACTATAGAGTTTCTAAGTCTATTGTTTCTTCCTCTGCAGTCTTTTTTGTTTTGTTTTCAAGTTTGTTAGACAGCAAATTTACATTAGCAACCTCAGGAGACTGTTCTTCTTCATCAAGAAAATTTTCTTCACTAGGGTAGTCTGTTACAAAGTCTGAATATGATCTTGGTAGTTCAAATTCATTTCTGAACTGCATGAATTCTTCTATTTGTTTGTATCCATCAAACACTTGCCAATAATTTTCATTATCAGGGACAGCTGGTCTGAATTTAATCTGAGTTGTGCATTGTTTGGTTTCATATGGCGTTAAGCATGTTCTAGTAGCAAAAGCTAAATTGTGGGCCATGATATTCTTTCTTCTAGGGACAAAGATTAACTGGGATTCTTCGAATGTTTTCAATAAATCCACGACATCATTTCGATAGGCTCTAAGTCTGGGATGATTGGCATTGTATTCCCCATTCACTTGCCTAATGATTAATTCTGAATCTCCATGCACTTTAATTCTTTTAGCTCCTAGTTTCTTCAACAAATGTAAGCCTAAAAGAAGGGATTCGTATTCTTCTATGTTATTCAAACACTGAAAATTTAATCTATAGGAATGGCCTTCTGTGTGATTATTTTCAATGTTGCGTATCCAGACCCCTGCATCAGCATTGCTTCCAGTGCAGGACCCATCAAAGTTCATACTTCACAGAGGACTAGTTTCGGGTTTATCAGTTGGGTTACTATCCTCTTTAACTAAAGTTCTTTCAGCTTGTTCTTGAGTATCAACACTTTATTGAATTCGTTTCAATTCCTTAGGTTTTGAATTGTGTTGAGGACTGTTTTCTTGACTGTCAATGTTTAAAAGCAATGGACGCGTGATTTGTAGCTCAAGACCCGTGTTTGGTTTGCTGTAGTTTTCACGTTCAGCAAACTATTTTGACAGTGTTGTTATGTCTTGCTCCTCCTCTCTATCTTCCATTAATTTAGTCAAGGTCACTTGTTCATTAATTGTTTCATCATTAAAAAGGATAAATGAATCAAGGCCTGTGTTCACAGAGTAAAGGGGGGAGTTTTGTGGTCTCTCTTGGCTAGTAACCATGTATTGCATATGGGACTCCCTGTAAAGTCTTCTTGTCTAATTGAAAATAGGGATGGTCGCATAGGCCATGTCCATCTGCATCATTCCTTGTAACTTAGCTCCTCAAGATCTAGATAACAGCATTCCATACTTTGGGGGTACATCAGCCACAACAATATCCATTACCAAACATTTGGCTGGGATTTGTGCTAAGTTTACACAGAGGTCTTTGATTAATCCTAAACATTTTACTCTGCTTGAGTCAAAGGGGTAAAGATATTTATAAGGTCTGGTGATTTCGAGGCCTAGGCTCTCCATTACAGCTTTGGGCATTAAATTGTGAGAGGCCCCTGAATCATGCATAGCGTTGTGCAAAATTTTGTCATGAACATTTAAACTAACATAAAAAGGAGGAACTGGTCCCTCTTGATATCTACCTTCAATCTTAGGACCGAATATGAGTTCTGGCTGGTCATCATTAAGATTGATAGTGTCATTATTCTATTCTATGTTTAAAGCCTTCATAATTTGGGATCTATATACATTTTGGGCAGCTAGCTCAGTGAGAGGAACAGAGATTTTGATTTTGGAAATTTCCTGCTCCAAACTAAAAGGCATCTGATTCTTTGAAGTGCTTGTTTCAACCTTTTTAACTTCCACTCTATCAGCAAAATCTGTTTGCTAATTACCTCTATTTACATTTGAAAAAATTGTTTTAACAGGAGTACTAGCTAAGGTACTAGTACTACTAAGATCCACACTCTGCTTTTCATTGTTTTGAGTGCCTTTCTCTTTACTTTTATCAGAATCCCCAGCCATTGTTTTGTCTTTTTGTTTTATAATTTTGGGTTTATTTACAGTGTTGTTTTGTGAATATTTTTCATAGGTTTTGTTGTTAGGGGTTTCCAGATTATTTTTTCTTCTAAGGTCATATTCCTTTGTCGTTTCTATGATGACATTTTCCATTTCTTAGTAGTAATATTCATCTTCTGGTCTCTTGTCATCATAGGGTGTATATAGACCTTGTTTCCTATTGTAATGGACTTAGAAGTCATCATTATCTACTCCCAACATATTGATGTCATCATCCTTTGTTTGCTCTATTGTGTCTTCAACCTCACTTACATAGTTTTGATGAAAAGGAGGAGTGATCTACTGATCATCCTCCTTTGGTCTGTTTTGAGGCTGGTTTCTCATAAAATTTTGATTCTGGTTTTGATTTCTATTTTGAGGAGTAGTTTGGTTTTTACTGGCTTGTGCTCTCTCAAGAATGCTCATATTTTTCATCATCTCCTCCATCATTCTTTCCATCTTTGATCTAGATGTGGAAGGTGTAGATTCCTCTCTAAAGGAGACTCTCTTCTCATTTTTCATTATTGCTCTTTTCTCCATTAAGTTAACTTCCACAGCAAGAGCCCCTTTTTGCATATCTTCAAGGGTTAAAGGATCTCTCTCTCAGCTGATAGGCCATCTCAGGATCAAATCCTTCAGGAAACTTGTTTAAAGCTGAGCCTTGTGGAGGTTTTAGGTCTGGAGGAAGGGCATTATACACACTATTAAATCTAGTGCAATAGGCTTGTACACTTTCCCCAGCATTTATTTGGAGGTTCTTGCAATCAGAAAGTATTTGAAGAGGGTTTTTCCTTACTTCCCATTTATTTAAGAATATATGATGGAAGGCTTGGAGATCATCAATACTATGAGGGGCTAAGCCTTTGAACCATTTTCTTACTTCTCCCCCTAAACTCTGAGAAAATTGTCTAAGTTTGACAGATTCATCATCAATTTCATTTCTGTCAAAGTAGTCATTCATCTTATCCACATGTTGTGAAGTAGTAGTAGCATTACTGGCATCATACAATGGTATTTTGGACTGATAGTCCTGTGGAAGATTGACTAATGGTAAAGGAGGGACCAACGGGGCATACCATGCTGCCATGATAGGAGGTGGAGGTGGATTTACAAGAGGTGGATTAACAAGAGGGAAAGTGGGTTGGAGTGGAGTGGTTTGGACAATAGATGTATGAAAAACAGATGTGGATGTACCAGTAATAGATTGTTGAGCTAATCTTGGATGAGAGACACCTAAGTTGTAAAGGAAATTTAAATCAGGTGGTGTTGTTTCTCTACTACCAGGATATTCACTTTGTTCTGGGGATGAAAGTGAAGACTCTAAATCTAGCTGATCTAAATCATCAAGTGACCTAGTTCTAAATGGATTTCTTAAGTCAACTTGTGATTGTTGTAGAGCTGTGAGGTTTTCTGGAACTGAATTAGCTCTCAGGAGACTTCCTAAGAATACTTTCCAGGTTATCAACCATCTTAGGAGGGTTTGGGTTAGGGTAGAATCTAGTATGAATCTTTATAGGAGCCACTATGCTATGTTTTTCAGACCTTACTTAACAAGAACATTTTAACCAAATATGATAGTCTTTAAGTTTCTAATTGATATTTCCTAACGTCCTCTAACTGAGTCTATATGATGTTATGATGATAATGGGTCTTCCCAGTGGAGTCTTAAGGTTTATTTAGGATTGTGAAGTCGCTAAGTGGAATTTTTTATCTCTTTTGGAGGTAAAAGGTTTTATGGTCCACCACCATTTTTATTGGATACCAATCTGAAATATATTTTGGTTTTCTGAGTTATTTTTCAGTCCTATGGGTTCTAAGAGTGTCCTAAATCTATTTCAACACTTAGCTACGGTGATGAGACAAAGAAAGTCTGCTCTTATGGCTAAGCTAGCTGATCCTTCAAGGTTTGATAAGTTCTTATGAGAATCCTAAGGTTTCCTTAGTTTGTCACTGATTCAGACAAGTTTTATCATGATTACCATTTGTTTGGTAGTGCTTGAAGAGGGCTACTTGTACTCACTTAACACTGAATTTTTGGCCAGAAATGTTATGCCTGGTGGGCTAACTAGCTAACAGAACAAGTGTCATTAAATCAAGAGGTTTCCTGAGGTTTCCAAAGTATGTAGGATGAAGTTTGCTTAGAAATTCCCCAGCGAAGTCGCCAGAAATGTTAGCTCCCTATAATTTGCAAGATTGGAAAATACAAACTGCAGAGAGAACACTTGAACCACTTTGGGATTCTAGGATCTAGCCCTCCCGAATCCGGAGAGGGATCTCTCCAATAAGTGCAAAGATTGATTTATCTTTAAGGCTTTTGGGTATGATATTAGGCTAGTTATTAAGAGCAAGGGTTTTTGTTTGTTTTGGATGGTTGAGCATGATTATTAGTTGAGTGGAAAGTCCTAAAATGAAAGATTTTCAAAGGTATGAAGTTGCAAGCAATCATAACAAGCTTTGTCCAAAAAGATAGATATAATGCTGGTTTTTAGTCCATTGGGCTATGGAGTCATAAAAGGGTTTAATTGTGCAACAATTTCAAGAGTGGTCCAAGGGGAAAATCATCTACATCACAAGATCATTAAGATTAAATGATGGAATGGAAACAATAAAAGTGTTGAAGGGGTGGAAACAAACAATAATTTCAACTAGGATTTATCAGTATGTCCAAACAAGGAAAGCATTTAAGTAACTATTTAAAACCAACCAAAGGGTAGGGCTCGCCATGGACCTCTTTGGACAAGCTCGTATTGAAGCTAACTCAATAGACAAAAAATCTAGTAATCCACATAATTACTTTCAGAAGGGATGAAAAAAGATAAGAGAAACAAAGTGCAACTTAATATCAGATAAGATACTTTTAAATCTAGACTGCTTTCAGCATACACTTAGGGAAACTTTCAGAACTACCTTTGGAGAAAGAAACTAGAAAACAGGGTACACCATCACTTTTCTAGTCTATCCTTACTGAGAATATAATGAAAATAACATTCAAGAACAATGTTTAAAGAAAACAGTAGGACGAGGGAATGCCATCATTCCTAACTGCTTGAACTGTATTGAATCATTCTTAAATACACAATTTAGAGGAAAACATTGAGATAAAGCTTATCAATCAGAGAAGGATACTGTAAACAGTAAATCCTAACTTTATTCTTGCTATTATTTATCAGAGAATAACGGAAAATTTGGCATACATGAAAGGAAAAAATAATAGAGAAAGAAGCACTTCACCAGTGATATAGACCAGGCTCCCAAGAATCAACTTGTATATTGATGTCAAACCAGTTACATTCTTCAAGTCCAATGTTTCAGTTCAGCAATCATCTTCACTTCTTAACCTAACTTATTAGATCACAAATAGAGCTTCAAGAGCCTCAGAATACTATTTACATGTAAAAGTTTGGAGCACAAATATATTTCAAAGTTCTGCAACCAACCCTTTACAATGAGCTCCTCAAGAAGATTTTATAGGAAAAAATGAGGAGGTCGAAGAGAGAAAAGATCTACTAAGTTCAATTAATACAGTTAATGCTTCTCAGCCTTTGAGGGGCTCAATGGAGAAGATTTCAGATATTTCTCTTTATTAATTGGTTTACATTAAATTTTAAGCTTGTTGGGAAGCTTTTGTTGACTTTTAAGGCTCTGTGTCATGTTGTAATAACTCTGCTGATATTTTTGCAATAAGTCTCTTTGGCTTTTGAATAACTGTTCAACTGTATTGAGGAAAATATATTATTTTCTGGTCATAACTTGGCCTTTGTTGAATGCTTTGGGGCTACAGGTGGCCCTGGGCAGTTGGTGAGGAATCAATTAGCCTCTGATGTGGCGGTGGAGGCTCTCTCAGACTGATAGATATTTTTTATTTTCTTTAAACACTGTTAATTTGATTTGATTCTATGTGTTAGGCTTAATCAGGCCTAATTTCCTATCTTTTTTTCCGTAATTGTGTTTAATTTAGTGGATTAGGCTTTTGATTGTCTATCTTAGCCGTAATCCACCAAAACTATGATTCAACTTTCAATTCTTCAGTTCTAGCTTGATTTGATCTTCAACACTAATACTCTCTGTTTCAATTAATATTTGATATGTCTTGTTGATGTGCAGGTGTTACAAGGCTTTTATAATGTTATCAGTGCTCATGAGGCACCGATAAAACATGGTTCCGAACCCTGTATAGTGATCTTCTTTGAGGAATAAAGGCCTGGCGGATCCTCATCCCCGGCCTTCAACTTTCTTTTAAAATTAATTGAAAACTTTAAAACTTGCATAAAACCAAGAAACAATTAAGAAATCCTACGTATTTGAGTAAGACTACTTTGGAGGTTTAGGTTTGGAGTGTGACCATTGGATGAATGCATCCAATAGTGGAGATTTATCGCAGAGGTTAAAAGGAGGCGGTTTGGAAGAATGGTGGGAGAGATTAAGTCAGGATCGTTGATCTGCATAGATTGATTGTTGAGATTCATCGAGGGAAATACAATGTAGAAGGCCAAATTATAAACAAATGGACGAAAAATGTGAAGAAAATAGGTTAAAAGACCTTTGGCGGAGAAAAATGTTTTGAAAGGGAAATTGGGGTTTCCAAACGATCCTGGGTCGTTGGATTAGTTTGGCCTTAGAGAAAAATAGTTGTGGTTGATCAATGAAATCCCTTGGAGAAGGTGGAGGGTGATAGTTAAATGCTCAGATTAAATATGGGTTGTTGATCTGCAGAGATCAACGACGGGGAAACAACACGATAAAACTCAATGGAAACAAGGGAAAGCGGTTTCGGGTGGAGAAACCAGCAGTATCGTGCAACAGAAGGGTGGATAGGTGGTTTTAAATTTTCGAATGTGATATGCACTCCGAGCCAACATGTGGCCTTTCAAAACCACCCATATCATGTGATTTTGGAGATTTATCGTTCCGGCTAAAAATTGCGCGATATGGAGCGTCTGCTGTCAGATCTAGGGTCTAAGATCGGACAGTTGTGAGAGAGCGCGATATCGTCAAGATGCGCGGGTGATAACAAGTGGGCCAGGGAAAAGTGGTTTTAATCTGAGCTGTGAGATCATGGATTGGACGGCTAAGATCTGATCTGGGAGGGATAGGTCCCAAAGGTGTTGGGCTTGTCGGGATGAATTTGGGCCGTTGGATGAAACAGATCAACGTCTCAGATGTGATCTGCTGGTTAATGAAATAATATATAAGGTAGAGAATGGGTTAATATGAGCCATTGATCTGCAGAGATCAACGGCGGAGATCTCCCCAAAGAACATTATAAAGCGAGCTTCATAATTTTAACCAAGTTCATGGCATTCAATCTGGACCATCAGATCTTGACACGTGGACGACCCAGATGCAATTGGAGATCTGCAATCGGCGGGGGAAAAAAAGAATGGGCACTGATGCAATTGACTATGGGTCATCAATCTGCGGATCGGATCAATGGTGGGAAATGAATCAGGAGGTAAAAAAGTGGAAGAATGGGTTTGAGGATGGAGCGATGTGGGCCGTTGGATCTGGGCCGAGTGGAGGGAGATCAACCGCTGATAGTCCATCGGGGGATCACCAATCGTGAGGGGGGAATAAAATAAGAAATGTGCCCAATGATATCTTCCGATGCGAGATTGTGCTGGCCATTTGATTCATCAAAGTTCAACGATGGAGAAGAGCTCCAACCAATGAACGGGCGAGATTCTTTATAACATAGGAAAATCAAAATTTTAATGAAATACAAAGGATTTTCGGCTTCAGGGCGGGTTATTTATAATGCTTAGCACCCGATTGTGGGCTCTTTGGATACATGAGAAAGATAAAGAGACCGGGGTTTATATGCAAGGGTGCCGATCGACATTGGAATGATGGAGGGGCCTTTTCAAATGCGCACGATGAAAAATTTCCGATGCAAGATCTTATTGACCGTCGATCGGGGAAAAAGATCAACGGTCTTTTCCTTTGAAAACAATGAAACGACAGGTTTAATACAAAACATAGGAAAGTGGGTTTTAATGAATTTAAAAAGGGAAAAATAGATTGAGGAGGGTTTATTCATAACTTTAAGCGCCCGATTGTGGGCTCTTGGGTTATATGAAGCAACAAAGGGATCGGGGGTTATATTCAAAGGGGCTAATCGGATCGGAGGTTTCAACGTAACAAATAGACTTGTGCTTGCTAATTGCTCCGATGTGATAAGCGCTATTGGGACTTAGCACTTGGTTTTAGTGCTAGGGCATATGGTGGGGAAGTGGTTTAGGGTGTAGCTCAAAGGGGCTTAGGCCCATAGTTAAAAACTATTTTTTATGAATTTTTCAAGGTTTTTTAATGGATTTGGGGGTTTTGGTAAGGTTCAAAAATGAGTTTTAAACCTCATAAAAGGGATTTTATGAAGGGAAGAAGAAAATAAATAAAAATAGAGGAATTTTATGAGGAAAAGGGGATAACGAGGTTAATGATGAAGGGAAGGAGGAGTGAAAAATGATGAAAAATGGAGTTTTCAACAGTCTTTTTCTTCAGGGAAAACAACTGAATTTCAGAGTTTAAGAGGGAAATAGTGATGAAGATTATCCAAAGGACATGATGTCTTCATAAGAATTCAAGAATTAACAATTTTGCAATAAAAATTGTTTCTTTAAGGCTTCAAAAAAGATTTAGCCACCATTTGATATGACAAATTTTATAGGTGGCTAACAGTAAATACTACATCGAGCTAAGTTATAGAGCTCCATGGGACGTATGTTTTTCTTTCAGCAGTCTTGTTGGCTGTAGGTGTAATTGAACACCAAGGACGATATTACCCAATGGGGAAGGTTCTGTAACAACGCTGGTCAAAATTCCATGTAATAAAAATAATAAAGGAAAAATAATAACCAAGGTCATGGGACACTTATTCCAAGTTGAATGTTGGGAAAAACATCCTAGTATGAGTGCTCATTCGGTTTATTATGGCTAAGGAAAATGGAAAATGAAATGGAATAGGCTTTGGAAAGGCAAGAGACATTAATTGGCATTTTATTTATTAGGTTTCATGTGAGGAGGAAAATGAAGGAAAATAATGGAAATTTAAGAAAATGGAGGCCTCATCAATAAAAAAGCTTTTGAGGATCATTTCATAAACTTTTTTCAGCTCATTTTTGGAGCTCTCTCTTTATATTCTCTCTCCCTCTTGGAAATTTAGAGTATTCTTGGAGAACTCTAACATTGGAGTAAAGAAGGAAAAGGAAGGAAAAAAAAGAAAAGGGAAGAAAATATCAAGCAAGGAAGAGTGCGAGTTAGGGGGCTACATCAAAATTACGTGCAGGTATCAACTTGAATATATGGTTTCCTTACTAATTTGGGCATGCATGGTACATGCATGTGTGTTTTGGTTCTCTTGTTGTCATTGGCATGGGTTTTTCTAGGTGTGACAATGTTTTTTAGCCTTTCCTTGCCATTTTTGGATAGCCATGGTGAGATCGGGTTATCTTGTTTTGGTTGAGTTGGATTTTTGGATGGATTCAAAGCTGAGTAGGGTGGTCTTAGGATTAATCATAAGGCCTAGGAATCGTAGGGTGGGATATATGGTAAATCCTGGTTGTGAATACCCTTTATTGGGCCTAGGAATCCCTTGACCAGTAATAGAAGGATACACGGTAAATATTAGAGGGTGGAGACCTCGTAGGCCTAGTAATCCCTCGACTGGTAATGATGGGATACATGGTAAATTTGAGAGGTGGAGACAGATAAATTCCTAGCGGTTTAGGTGGAGATATTTAGAGGTATCAATGCTTGTTTAGTTCCTAGTGATTCTTGACCAATATATGGTAGTATTGTGGCAAATATTGAGGTGTATGTTCATTTTTTGGGCCTAGGAATACCTTATTGGGATATACGGTAAAGCCCAATGAAGCCTTGATTGGTTCTATTGTGAGTCCCGCATTCATGTTTGGAATATGGCACATAGGTGATTGGCTAAAAGAAAGATTACTTCATCCTAATATATGGTCGAGTGGTTCATGGAAGTCCTTGGCTTGGTTGGTTTTTTCATATGTTAATAATATCTCTTTTCCTCTTGTGTTTTATGTTTAAATGTACATGTTATTATGTGGATTTAATGGTTATTCGATCATTGTTATTTTTTTGGTTATATGTTGGTTATAAGCATGGTTTATGAAAAACTTTGGTTATGGATCTTATCACGATTTGATTAGTACATGAATTTGAATGAACATATGACATAATAGATGATAATACAACTATTTTCATAAGGCATAAATTCTTCCTTACGATTATCATATAAGGATGTGACCCTTATGTTGAGATTTGTTGTTATGACCTGTAGATTACATGTTTATTATATGTTTTATGAAATTACTGTCATGGATAGTAGGGTTTAGGTCAAGTACTTCTACCAATGTTTTCATTAGTAGCTTAAATTCATGGTTATTTATCATTTTTGGAAGTTTCATAAAGTTTTGGAAAGAGGCCTGAGACGTAGCCTTGAAAAAGTTGCACATAATTTGGGGTTGTTGGCTCAAAACTTCCTGAAAAAGGCCACATTTATTGGCATTCCTTACTGCGGGAGAGACTAGAGGGCCCCAGTTGCATGCATGTCTTGTCATGGGAGTGGTTGGGGGTCTAGATCAGCAAAATGACAAGTTGTCTCAAGGGTTAGAAAACTAGAAGGGTTATTTGTCTCCTGTAATTTCTGTAGCTCCTGAGGAAGATGAAAATTGGTTTGTCATGTTAGTTCCACTTCCCTAACTATACATGGGGAGTTGAATCACATCATAGTAACTCTTTGTCACATTTTTACCCCATTGGATTGGTTAGCTTAGGTAAGTGTGGGAGGAGGGTGTTACACAATCAAAGGTGGTAGATGAATGGATTCACTTTGTTAGAAAATTATATATTACAGAGAAATGGAACACATAAAATTATGTGGAAATACAAACACCAAAAACATATAAAACAAGAGAGACATAGATATAGGTGGTTCACCCAACTTGGGCTACATCCATGGAGAGACAACCAATCCTTCCTTTATATTATCCAACAAAACGAAGAGACAAAACCTACAACAGATCCGCTATAATATCCTCTACTCTCTCACACAATCCCCCTTTCTCTTTCTCGCTCAAAATACACACACCATATATAGCCGCAATATAATTCCCTCATATGAACTGAGGGGTTGCCTTCTAGGGGAAAAAACCCTGAATTAAACATAACTTCTACGGTCAAATCATCCGCCTAATGAACGACCTAGATTGACTACGAAATTACGATATTTTACAAGAAAATTTTACATCTATTTTTAGCTTCGGGGGGGCTCATAAAATCACCTTCACCCCACCTGGACCCCCCTGACGGCGATTAAACGATAGGCGGCATTGTCACCCCAATAATAATATGTGTTCAATGTGGCGATACATCTAAATAAAGAAGATAATCAAGCTCCACACCCAAGACACTTGACAATAGAGGTAGTGGTTGTGGGTTCTATTCTAGTTCTGGTATAGAGAGAAAACATGTATGGTATCATCGCTATCATTCTTACATGAAGAGTGAGAAGTAGTACTTTCTAGATGAGTTTAAGAAATCCAAACTCTCTACATTTGATGGAGAGTTGAAGAAACTAGAAGATGCAGAAGCAAGGTTGCTTGGGATGAAGAAGTTATTTGAGATGCATGATTATATAGAGAATATTTAGGATAACTATTTTAAGCCTCATATGAAAAGCATACATTTTGCGAGAAGATGTGAAGCGTGTTAGAGGCATCAAGACAATGGAGTTGAATTACCATGAATTTAAAATACTCTTCAGGAAGAAGTACTTATCAAAGTGATACTATGACAGTAAGGCTAAGGAGTTATACATGTTGAAGATGGGATATATGATAGATGAAGAGTATATGACCAAGTTTCTCGAGATATTGAGGTATGTACCATATCTTAAATTTGAGAAGACGTAGGTTCAAATATTCGTTAGTGGATTTCCATTAGCGTTTAAGGATCGAATTGAGTATGATTAGCCTCAGACATTGCAGGAAGAAATTGGGAAGTTGAAACATTGTTATGAGCAGTCTAAGCGTAAGTCAGAGTCTAAGAAAGGTTGGAAAGGTAATGATAGGACTAAATGAAAGCAAGATAAGAAGCGAGGAAGACATTAGGATATAAGTAACAAAGAGAATGTAGTGTCATATAAGAAAATCACTGCAATTGAGAGAGGATGTGGATTTCAGTCGTAGGAGCAGAAAAAGGGTGATGGTAGGAAGCCTTTCTAGTGTTGTAATTTTGGAAAGGATCAATCAGAAGAGATTTTCTATACCTTCGAGGTGGTATACCTCATATTTATAGTGCTCAAGAGGCATAAACAGTTGGGGATATTGCACAGATTATTCCTCAGATTTATGTAGCATTGTATAGTAAGCAAGGAAGACATCACGATACAAGTAACAAAGAGAATGCAATGTCATATAAGAAAATCACTGCAATTGAGAGAGGATGTGGATTTCAGTCGTAGGAGCAGAAAAAGGGTGATGGTAGGAAGCATTTGTAGTATTGTACTTTTGGAAAGGATCATTGCAGAAGAGATTTTCTATACCTTCGAGGTGGTAGACCTCATATTTATAGTGCTCAAGAGGCATAAACAGTTGGGGATATTGCATAGATTATTCCTCAGATTTATGTAGCATTGGATAGTAAGCAGGCTGATCATCAGGAATATATTATCAAGATGGAAGGTAAGCTTTGTAATAATTTTTGTTTTTGTTTTGATTAACACTGGATCTAACTATATTTATATTAGTCCTGACCTTGTGGATAAGTTTTTTTTTGAATAAAGAAGTGCACACAAAGCCTTGGTTTGTGCATTTGGCTACAGGTACCAAGAAAAGATTTCATCATTGGGAAAGATATTGTGCTTTTGATTTGAATGGTATACTTACATTAAAAAATCTAAATGTGCTTCCGTTGGGATCATACAATATGTTGTTGGGTATGGATTGGTTTTACATTCATAGGACTAAGGTAGATTATTATGATAAGGCTATTGATCACTTCAATGATGATGGAGAGAGGATAATCTTATAGGGTAAGAAGAAACTTATGTCAGTGATAATGGCTATAAATCAAAGCACAATAGTGAGAAATCATGCGTATTGTATGTAGTTCATATTTCCAGTGACAAAGGGAAGGATTTTGACAATGTTGAAGCCTTGAAGAGATATCCAGTTTTGCAATAGTTTCAGGATGTATTTCTTACATATATTTTAGAGTTACCACCTCATGGGTAAGTGGAATTATCTATTGAGTTGATTCCAGGAGCAACACCCACATCGAAGGCACCTTACAAGATAAACATATTTGGTGGTACATAAGGCCAAGTGTGTCAACTTGGGGTGCACCAATGTTGTTTTTGAAGAAGAAGGATGGTACGCTCAGGTTGTGTATTGATTACAGGTAGTTAAATAAGGTGACAATCAAGAACAATTATCCATTTACAAGGATCGATGACTTGTTTGATCAGTTGAAGGGAGAAACAATGTTCTAGAAGATTGATATGAGATCAAAATATAATAAAGTTTGTATTAACGAAAATTACGTATGCAAAACCACATTTTGTACCAAGTATGGGAATTATGAGTTTGTTGAAGTTCCTTTTTGTTTGATTAACACTTCAACTAATTTCAGGTGCTTGATGAATAGTGTGTTGCATACTGATCTAGACAAGTTTGTGATATTATTCATTGATGACATCTTGATATATTCTAAGAATGAGGAAGAGCATTCAAAACACCTGGAAGCAGTCTTAATATTGTTGAGAGAGCGTCAGTTGTATGCCAAGATTAGTAAGTGAAATTTCTTTCAAAAAAAAAATTATTACTTGGGACATGTTGTTTCCAAGGATGGTATAACAGTGGACCCATAAAATATCAGAGCTATCATGGAGTGGGAAACACCTAAGAATGTGGATGAGATCAGATCATTTATAGGATTAGCAGGTTACTACAGGAGGTTCATTAGGAAATTCTCATAGATTGCCTATCCTATTACATCTTTGTAGAAAAAAGGGAATACATTTGAATGGACATAGGAGTGTGCAACTAATTTTGAGTATTTGAAGCATTTTCTTACAAATGCTCCAGTCTTGAAGATTATAGATCCCGATAAAGAGTTTGAGGTACGCAAAAATGATTGCAATATAGGACTTGGTGGAGTCTTGATTCAGGAAGGACAACTGGTATGTTATGAGTCAAGGAGTTTCAATGAGCATGAACAGAACTATGTGACTCACGATGTCAATTTGGTAGCTATAATTCATGCATTCAAGATGTGGAGACATTGTCTTCTTGGCAGGAGGTTCGTCTTGATGAGTGATCATCGTGGGTTGAGGTATCTATTTCACCAACCCAATATGAATGTTAGGCAAGCTATATGGTTGGTTTCTATCCCTCCCTTCCTCACAACCACCCTCTCATATCTCTCTCTCTCTCCCCCCCAACAAACACTTCCACAAACACATATACAAAGCAATGTCGATATTAATAAAAAGATGGTGAAAAATTATTATTCAACATTGTTACAAATAACAATACGAAACATTCCAAGAAGCTGAGTCAAACTATCCTCCATCAATTTGATGTAAGAGAGACCCAATCCAAAAATTTCCAAAGCTTATGCCTACTACTCCCTATTTACCAAAATAAATTCTTATGAGATATTTACAGAAAATAATGTAAAAACAAAATATGGTTTATTTTTAAAGATCTTCCATTATAGGTTTTGCTACGTGTTGCATGAAATACTTGATTATGATTCTTTATTTGTATGTTATTTATCATATATTTTTCCTCCTATTAATAATGGAGAATGGTGTGAATCCTTCTTTAGAACTTTTGCAAATGAAGGGAAATGAGATTGTACTCCCCATTTTATTTTTAAGCTCCTCTCTCTATAGAATTAGAACCTATTGACGATGTTGGATCCCGCCAACATATAGGGAATCTCCACGATATGAAGTATTAATTAGAACTCGCACCATTTGGTATAGGAGTCCCATCAAGAAATAAGGCCCGACCACCATATTCTTAAATATTTTCCTTGGCTATAGAAATTAACATAAGGGAGTATCCCACATGTACTTTTGAAGGAGAAAGTTATTTCAATGAAAGGGAATGAAAGTGACTCCTTAAAAAAAATTATTAGTATTGATCTAGTAAATACACACACACTCATTTGAAAAAATTGTTAGTCATCAAGTGAATTAGTTCACATAGATGCAATGATCATTAAAAAAATACAACACATATTCAATAAGAAGATCACCAAAGTTATCGAAATACTTCAATTCCTTTATTACATGTGAAAGGAAACATGTACTTCAAACATCCAAGAATATTCTAAAACATCCATGATATACACATGAAAATGTGTTGGATAAATGGCTTAAAATATTAAGCAAAAGTTCCAATATACATTGATACAATGAACACCACTTGCCCCAATAGTGGAGTGTTAAACCCTCTACTTTCTCCCAAAAGAACTATCTCTATCTCTCTAATTCCTTGTGGGATAACGCAAGGTGAAAATTTATTTCTTTGAGTAATGAGGCTTATTTTATAACTAGAGGCATGACCTTTCATATCCCCATGACTCTTAAACTTATCATATGACCTTTGAACTTATAAACAACTATTGAAATTTTAAATGACTTTTGCGCTTCTATATGAATCTTGGGATTCTCCATGTGGCCCTTTTGTCCATATATGAATCTTGGAATTCCACATATTTACAATTTACAATAATTGAAAAATTACATCATCATCTC
This sequence comes from Pinus albicaulis, assembly GCA_034641835.2. Lineage (NCBI taxonomy): Eukaryota > Viridiplantae > Streptophyta > Pinopsida > Pinales > Pinaceae > Pinus > Pinus albicaulis. The sequence goes on along the minus strand of CM076578.1, from coordinate 1,633,195,069 downwards.
CACATCAAAATGTGATGATAACATGACATGTCAATGAAATTAATGACTTGAACCTAGAGTGACTCATGACATGGACTTTCTTGAGAGTTGACAATGTTGCCACCTATTGTTGCACTGAAAATTGTCATCCTGACATTATGCTATGTGTATGAGCTCATTATCACTCATACTTCCTCCTTTTCAAGTCTAACATATCAGTTCCTCATGTCAAACCTTGAAAATAAGAGAAAAATTCTTAAAAATCTCCTTAACTTTGGTATCACACTTTATCTGTATCTTTCTTGCGGTCCCGCACCTAATGTTCATGACTCCTGCGTACCTGAACGCACTTTTTATATTTTATGGGTGTGGACCCCTGTAAAGATTAAAAAGGCGCAAGTAAACTCAAAAAATCTCACTATCAGTAAATTCTAGAAGCCTCTAGAAAGAATCTTGCGGTGGCAGAACCGCTCTTTTGAGGTTCATGTATCCCTTACCTTATGGAGCTAACCCCTTGATGTGAGGAGCTTATCCCTTTGAAGGAGGATTCTATCCCTTCATAGTTGGAACTGAAACCTCTTCTTTTTTACTATAAAAAGATGCATTAGGTAGCCTCGAGGGGAGTTGAAGCTTTAGAATTATTTGAGGTTAAGTGTTGTTGGGATTCAGACTCATTTAACTGAGATTTTTGTGAGGAGAGATCACATACCTCTATCTGTCTCGATTGGAAGAGTGCAAGGCTTTTTAGAGTAGAGGAGATTCATGCTTCGGACCCCGGGAAGACCTGTTCAACATCAAGGCTAAGGTTGTAAGGTTTTCTTTCTTTCAAAGTTAATACAAATGAATTCATTTTTCTCAATAAGCTGTTAATTAACTGTTTATTTCATGGATTCCTTTATCACCATGATAAGCATGATTTATGATGTTTACTATACAGGTTCTATTTAATGTTTACTTTTTTGTGACTTCAGGTTTGTGAAGATAACTCCTTCAAGTGCACGAGGGACAACAACTTTGAACAAGCATTGGATCTACGGTAAGTTCTTACACCTTTATAGTATTCTTTTGTAAATCGTATATGTTTAGAGAAAGATAGGTTTATTTAGTTGTTTGTTGCTAGATTACCTTTTGGTACTAGGGATATCGATCTTGTCCGCAAGATTGATTAATCCGCCCAACAAATTGGTGACTTCGCTGGGGAAAGAACTTCTTGTTTTTGGTTCTCTTTTATTTTGATTTGAGGAAAAGTTTTTCCTGGTTTTTTATTGATGGATATCTGCCTAGGTAGCTTAGGTTTTCTCTGTTTTTGAAAATTTTGAAATCTTTTACGTTTTTCTTGAACTTTTCTGGGGACTGCACTTTGTTCGTTTGCACAGTGCGGGCAGTTTCACACTTTCCTTAAGTTAACAGTGGGGGACCGCACCTGTTACTTCTGGGAGCCTGCAGACCCTATTAAAATTTTGGAAAAACTCCAGATTTATTTTTTTCCAGTTTATCTTTAGTTTTATGTAGATTTTTTAGTATCTGCCCAGATTTGTGTTCTTTCTATCAAAAAGTCTCTTGTGAGTGAGTTCCAACGATATTTGTGTTTTTGATGATTTTCTGGAAGTTTTGCATTTTGGATTGCTTTTCACTTGGTCTCTGTAGTGACTCAAAGCATTGGAAGTTTGAAATACCTCAGATTACATTGGTATTTTTTTCTTCTTGATGAGTCTGACCTGTTTGTGAAATCCATCCTTTATTGAGAAATAGATCTATTTGTTTCTTTGCAAATCTTCGAAAAAACTTTGTTATGGGTTTTGAACTTCATTTTTATTAAAAAAACATATCTGGATGTTTTTTGATTTGTTTGTTATTCTGGACAAATAGATCCTTAGTTTACTGACCAACTAAGTAAAAAATTCTTCAAAAAATATTAAAGCTTTTGTTCAATTAGATTTTTAAATTTTTTAGATCTCAAAATTAGTTTTGTAGTTTTGAGTGCATTTAAAATTTGTAGATTTCTTTTGAAGGAAAGTTGTTTTTGTAGTTTCAAGTTTTTAAAGTGAAAGGATTTTATTGTGAGCTTTGATAATTTATCTCGTTTTGAGTTATTGTTGAAAAGACAAAAATATTTTCTTTTAGTTATTATTATGTTTAAAGAAAGAATTGTCTCTTAAAAGAATTTCATTCTCGAACTCTTTCTTTAGCTAGAATTTCATTGAAAGAAAACGAATTGATTATCATTTTTAGGTGCATTTTTAGTGTTTTTGGAAGTCGAGTCTTCACACCATCAAAGTTTCATTTTCATACCTATTTGACTTAAAGAAAATCTCATAAAAGTAATGCTTAATTAAAATTCATCTAGTAATATTTTTATTTCTAGGGCTCTTATCACCAATATAGCTTAGGCTAGTATCTTGGAGCAGGGAGTAATTAACTCTCCAAGATAGTAAAAACAAACAAGTAGATAAATCTTGCGGTAGGAAATAAATCCAATTGTAATTGGTACAATTTGGGAAGATTCTCTTAAAGGAGTTAATCACGAGATCATTTCCGAACCTTTGAGACAATCAATTATGTTTCATTGGGAAAGATAGAAGATTTTGCACGCATTATAAATGGTAAACCTCAGATTAACCATTGTTAAGGAGCCTGGGGTCACTTGTCGATAAACCGTGGATTAACCATGTCGAGGAGCCTTCAAGGGGATTGAGCTTAGTTACTCTACCCTTACGCATGGGATCAAATCGTAGACTGTTCCCCCAGTTGTATTTGTTACTGTTGGTAACCTTAGTGTCCATAAGCTTAAGATTATTTCCTAAGGTGACGGTGAAGGAAAGATCTCACTATACCTAGAGAAGACATCGACTAAACTCACTTGGACTCTCTGGGGGGTTATCTTCACTTGAGATGGTTTTGTGAAGAAACTTCTGCCAATCTGTTTCATTAAGTAGGTTGTCAGGGTAACTGTTCCAACCGCCCTTTATGTATTAAACTTCTACTAAGTTGGATTTCATCACCAACTAGTGTTTTTAGTACGGGAAGTTACTCTTTGTGTGTGGTTTGAACTCTTAGATTTTTAGGCGTGTGATTCAGCTGTTTGTTTCTTTAGATACTTTAGGTGTTTTTATTGAGATTTTCTTTGTTTGCATGTGATTGGTTAATATTTAATCATGGCAGAACTACCGAGACAATCCCGGAGGCTTCAGGGGAAGCCCCGTGAATATACACCAAGTCAGCTTGAAGGGCTATGTGCTCTAGTATCATCTAGTAGAGGTAGAATTAGATCAACAAAAATTGGAACTTCATCTATAGTTATTCATCCTGATCATCATATACCCACAACATAACACATTCAAGAACCGATTTCAGTTTCTGAAGTTACTGGTAGTATTTCTCCTTCCAGTGAACTAGTTGACAAACCTGAAATTTTTGAGCCTGAAACTGAACATTCTGTTTTGGAAACATCCTCAAGATTTATTACACCAACTTCTAGTGATCCTGGTTCACCTAGGGTAAGAAATATTGTTACTGAAAATCTTCCATCTGGCCTCATTTCTATTGAAGAGCTTACTAGTCCAAACGAAGAGTTATCTCTTCCCGAATCCCCTCAGTCTTTAAATATTATGGAGTGTGAATCTATTTTCTACAGCCCTATTCAAACTGACACTTGGTATCTATCTTTGACAAACTTTTTAGAGAACCCGAGTCTTTCTTTTTCTCCACCTCGAATTCCATTTCATCCTACACCCAGAGGTTACTATCCTTCATCCATTATGGTAGGAGAGTCATCTATGTTTTCTCAGACACCAGAAACATTTTTACATAGTGGTCCTTCTATTCCTTCGGGATATCAGGCTCTACTATTACTTTCTCTGGAGAAGCTCCTCGACCGATTGAACAGGTATTATCATCTAGTCTTAATGGAATTAAAACTGAAATGTCGAACGCAGAGAAAATCTTTATGATGTCTGGTAATATTCTGAATCCTCAACCTCAAGGCAGTCAGTTACCGCCTGGAGGACAATTTCAGGGAAGTCAGTTACCACCTGGGGGGCAACCTCAAGGTAGTCAATTACCTCTTGGGGGGCAACCTTCAGGCAGTCAGTTACCACCTGGGAGGAAACCTCAAGGTAACTTTTTCCCAGGACAAACTGTGAAATCATATTATTTTGGAGAACAACTGCAAGGACAATACATACCTCAAGGTTGTCAACATTTAGGACAGTACATACCCCAAGGTCAAACCCAAACTCAATATGCTCCTCAGGGTCCTTATCAACCCTAGCTTCAGTATGCACCTTAGGGTTATCAACCTCAAGGTCAGTACCAAATTCAAGGTTTCGAACCGCCTTCTGGTCAATCATCTGTACAAGGAGCCGGAAATTTACCACTTACTTATCAGCCCTACGTTCAACTATGCTATGGTCCCTATGTTCAACCTTCTACAAGACAATACCCTGGAACATGGTGTGGGATCCATCCCAATATCAATAGCCTATGCAACCTAATGTGCAGTTGCCTTCTCAACTTGGAAAACCTTTGGTTTCTGGTCCAACCCAGCAACCTGTCCAGCCTACTATTCAAACTCCTGCACCTAGTTCTGTTCAGTAGTCTAGACCTAGTACAGCTCAGACTCTGCCTCAAACTGCTGCAACTACTACAACGTGTGTTCAACCTATAACACCTATTTCTGGAGTATCTGTAACTCCGAGTTCTTCTATCCCTACATCCGTGCAAACCCCTCAAGTCTCTGTATCCCAATCAGGACCTTCAGTTTAGACTTCAGTTCAAATGCCTGCGGGACAAGTTGGTACAAGTACGATTGTCACAAGTCAACCGCATTTCATGTATCAACCATACGAGGGACAACCTCAATTCAGTCCTATTTCATAAAATCCAGCTTATCAGTATCAACCGTACCTTGGATATACTTACCAATAGCCTCAACAACCCCAGTTTGGTTCGGTTAATCCTGGTTACCTTGGAGGTTACACAATTCCTAATGCAAATCCGATTCCCAGTTATCCCGGGTATCCTCCTCCCAAAATTGCTTTGGCTACTCAAGGTTTTCACAACCCTAACCATCAATTACCATTTATTGCAACTTTGGATTTACCTGATTTGACACGCCTTACGACTGATCCAATTTTCTATTATCCGTACTGACTGCCAATGTTGCATAAGTTTCCCAATGATATACCAAAATTCGAGGGTAAGTCAGGAGAGGATCCATCAAATCACGTTATGACTTATCACCTCTAGTGTGCGTATAATTCAATTATTGATGATTCAATTCGCTTATGTCTTTTCCAAATAACTCTTATTGGTCTTGCCGCCAAATGGTACATTGAGTTACCACAAGGCTCTTTTAATAATTTCAGTCAGTTAACAATTGCCTTCTTGACTCATTTTCAGTTTCCTGTCAGATACGACAATGGAACATAACTATTAACTTCACTAAAGCAATCCACATCCACATATATTTCTAATCATATTCATGAATGGCGACATAGAAGGCGTTTGGTGAAAGCTTACATTTCGGATCAAATTTTGGCAGAATGGTTTGTTAAATCATTGTTACCCAAAATCACTGAAGACGTAGCTAAGGCCAGAGTTGTTACTGAGGAGAAAGTGATTTCTCAAGCTCAGTACCTTGACCTCGTCTATATGCAATCAAGTACTTTACATGAAAAAATCCTTGATCTTCCAAAACAAGGTCAAATAACTGCAACTCCTTCAGGGTCTCATGCCGCTGATGGTATGATTGGTACAATCAATACTAAAAGTAAGAAGAAATCTTCAAAGAATTCTTCTCCTATTATAACTTTACCTAATTCCCCGAAAGGAGAGTCTTCCCCCAAAATTTCTGCCAACATTCATGTCATAGAGACATCTACAACCAAATCTAAATCCGACAGTAAAAATAAAGGGAAGAATAAAAACAAAAAGAATTCAAAAGAGAAAACAGATAAAACTAAATCTAATGATGAAAAACACAAGCCTCGCTATCCTTGTTACATTTGTGACGAGGATCATTTTACTAAAGAATACCCACATCGAGCGGAGGTTGCGAAATTCGTTAAAGGTTCTCAACAACCTGTTGTCTTGAAGAATCTTTTTCCTACTCAAGATAGTAAGATGATTGGTTCTACCTTGAATGCCTCAGAAGAACCTATTCTAATGATGTCTCATGCCAGGATTGTGATGTGATCGCAAGATTATGGTACTAAGAATCATGTTGATGGTAAAGAAGCAGAATATTCTAATGCAAACACATCAACTACACCTCCTATTTCTGGTCCACTACAGATCAAGAAATCCAATTTAGACTTAGTAATCAAACCGCCTGCTAAAGGTGTTCTTTGTAAATTAGCTTTCAATCCACATGCAAGAGCTGCTCAGAATTACAACATTGTTGAGGACTTAGTTGTTTCCCCTTCAGCAATGTCGGCTTTGGAAGTGCTACAATCGTGCCCAGCACAACGTAAATTAATTTTGTCTGCCATAGGAGCTGTGGATGTTCAATATTCGAACCTAATAATCTTCAATTTAGAGAACAGTACACCTCGTCTACCTCACCAAATGGCTTTCCAAATTCCAGTATTAGTAAAAAACAGACCGATCTTTCAGACTATGATTGATGATGGAGCTTCAACGTGTATTATGTCGATCTAGTGTTGGAAATCGCTTGGTTCTCCTACACTTATTCAGTCTCTGACAATTATAAAGGCTTTTGATGGCTGAGGTTTCCACCCTTTTGGTATTTTGCAAGATTTACCCATAGGGGTCGAAGGTAAAACCGTAAATCTAGATGTGGAAGTGGTTGATGCCCCTCTAGATTACAACCTTCTTCTAGGTCGTAGTTGGTCTTATGCTATGACTGATATTTTTTCTTCGGTCTTTTGGCTTATAAATTTTCCACATCAAGGAAATATTGTTACAATAGATCAGTTAACTTATTTTTCTTCCAGTCTAGCCTCTACAGAAACAATCTAGCACGTTGGTAATGCGGCTATCCCTTACAAGGATCTCGAAGTAGGTTTGATTAAAGATTCTGGTTTACTAGGAACTTTTTCCTTTCCTCCTCCTAACGTATCACCTTCTATCGCAACTATTCATATGATTTCATCAGATACTATTATGTTTGATGATCATTGGATCGTACCTTCCGACTCTGAGTTAGATTCATTTAATGACATGATGCCTTTGAGTCCATTTGAAATTGCATATCAGGCTGTACAGTCACTTTCTGACCCTTCTTCAACCGAAACTGATCCAATGAATGGGATCCATGAGGAATCACTTTCTATATCTAGTTCAGCCACAACGAAATTTCTCGATCTTGTTCATACTGATGAGCAGATTCGTGAAATTTTGTCTGTTGATGATTTAACATGGGAAGATCTTCATCACCGATCTTCGTTTTTACCTAAGCTAGATCATTTTGAAAATGATTTCGCTTCTATTTTTACAGTTGAATATGTCAAGGAACCACAGAATCCATTGCGAAACCCTGATTCTGAGTTAAATTTGGAAAATATCTCTTGAACGATTCCAATTGACATTTCAGTGAAGTCAGGAATAATTGAAAACATTCATATAGGTGCTTGTTGTACAAAAGATGAAATTCAAGCTTATAAAGCCCTATTTCAAGAATTCCATGATGTGTTTGCCTGGTCATATGAAGAAATTCCAGGAATTGATCCGTCAATTATCATACATGAAATCAAGACTTACCCGGATGCCAAACCTATCCATCAACGTTTACGTCAAATACATCCGAGAAAAGTTGCTGCTATCAAGGCCGAGGTTGAAAAATTACTTCATGTAGGTTTCATTTTTCCAATTCTGTTAACAGATTGGATATCGAATATTGTTCCTGTTAACAAAAACAAGGAACGATAAGAGTATGTATCGACTATAGGGATATTAATCGATCTTGTCCTAAAGACAATTATCCAACCCACTATATCGATCAAATAATTGATGATTGTTCCGGCAGTGAAATGTTCTCCTTTATGGATGGTTTTTCCGGTTACAATCAAATAAATATACTCCTTGCTGATCAGCCAAAAAAAACTTTCATTTGTCCATGGGGGACATTTACTTATTGCAAACTACCCTTTGGATTGAAGAACGCTGGGGAAACTTTTCAAAGGGTTATGTCTTACGCATTTCATGACATTAAGCACATTTTGCAGCCTTATATCGATGATTTACCTGCTCATTCATCGCGTAGGGCCGACCATCTCACTCATTTACGAGCTATCTTTATGAGATGTAGGAATTATCGAATTCAGCCGAATCCACACAAATGTGTTTTCTTTGTAGAATCAGGTCGCTTACTGGGATTTGTTGTTTCAAAAGTATGCATTTGCGTTGATCCGTAGAAAGTCGAAGCTATTTTCAATCTACCTCCTCCTTCGACTCTGTGCCAACTCCAAAGTTTGCAGGGGAAAGCAAACTTTTTATGTCGGTTCATTCCTAACTATGCTGAGCTAACAAAGGGTTTTACCAGGTTGTTGAAACAAAACATTCCATTATTTTGGGATGAGATCACTGATCGATCTTTTAATGCACTCAAACACACGTTGACCCATGCACCATTATTGCATCCTCCCAATTACAACCGGGACTATTTTTTGTACCTCGCCGCCTCTCATTCCACCATTGGGATGGTTTTAGTTCAGGAAGACGAATTCAAAAATGAACATGTGATTTACTATCTTAGTCGAAATCTACATCTGACTGAGATCAAATACACACATGTGGAGAAATTGGCCTTAGCAGTTATTCAAGCTGTCCAAATATTTCGACACTACATCTTACTATGCAAGACCAAAGTAATTTTTGACTGTAACCCTATGATGTACATTTTAACCAAACAATTGATAGGGGGAAAGTATTCCAAATGGATAGTTATCGTACAGGAATTTGACTTGGAATTTGAAAAATCCAAGGCAAAGAAATCTTTGGTTTTTTCCGAACTGATGTGTGATTTCCCCTCTACTGATACTGAAATTGTGGCGGAGCAACCCATTGCGGACGAATCCTTGTTTCTTATTAGTACTCTTGATCCATGGTATGGAGATATCATTGTTTATCTCCAAACCCAATCTTTTCGGCCTGAAATCTCACGGTCTCAGCGACGGAAAATACGTTTCCAATCTCAACAATTCAATATTATTAGTGATACACTCTATCGTCATGGAGCAGATTCTGTTTTCCGACACTATCTTACTCATGAAGAAGTTGAGAAGGTTTTAAATGATTTCCATTCTAGAGCATGTGGCAGTCATATGTATGGGTATGCCACAGCCCAAAAGACATTGTGCACTAGTTATTTTTGGCCATCATTATTCAAATATTGTATCTATGTAGTCCGGAAATGCCACAATTGTCAAGTTTTTTATCGTAAGATGCATGCACCACTTGCTCCTCTTCACCCTATAATTGTTGTTGGTCCTTTCGCAAAGTGGATTATTGACTTTATTACATGTAAACCCACTCAACCAGGGGGCATGCATATATTATCTTAGCGGTAGATTATTTTACTAAGTGGGCCAACGCGATGCCTACATTTTTGGCAGACGGAAAGACTGTTGCAACTTTCATGTTCAATCATATAATTGCTAGATTCAGTGTTCCTCAAGCCATTATTACAGATCATGGAAGCCATTTTCGAAATATCATGATGACTAAACTGACAAATCAAGTTGGCCTACGCCACGATAGTTCTAGTCCTTATTACCCACAGGCTAATGGTCTGGTTGAAGCTATCAATAAAGTTTTAGTCACTAAGATGAGAGGAATTATTGGTATTCATAAGTAAAATTGGCATTCCATGTTATTTTTAGCACTTTGGGCATATCGGACCTCAGTAAAAACGTCAATTGGTTTCACTCCCTTTCAACTGGTTTACAGTTTGGAAGCTGTGTTTCCTATTGAATGTGAAATTCCGTCATTGAAATTAGCCATAGAATTACTCCTAGCTACGTCTGAAGAGGAGAAACTTTTTTTGTACTTGGCTTAGCTAGATGAGAATCGACAAAACGTTGCAATAGCAAACAAGGCTCATGTCAAACGAATAAAAGCTCAGTATGATAGAAGTGTTACTCCTCGTAATTTTTCAGAAGGAGACCTAGTCTTAGTGTACGATCAAGCCAACGATAGGATAGGAGGTGGAAAATTTGTGCCCATGTGGCATGGTCCTTTCATTGTTAAGCAAAAGCCAGCAAAAGGGGCCTATGAGCTGATAGATTTCGATGGTGTCCCTTTAGATAAACCCAAAAATGGGCTTTATCTGAAGAGATATTATGCTCAAACTTGGTGTGGAGATTTTTATTAGATTAGATTTATTTACTGTTGGTGTGTCTTAGATTACAAAAGCGTGCCTAGTTTAGAGTGTGTTTTTGTCACTATTCCTGCTTATCTGAGTTTTACTCTTGATATTGCAGTGTCAACGTCTCTTCAAACCTACATTGGTTTTGCTGATGGTGCTTGTTGTAGTACACGGAACATTTCTTCTGTAGCTTGGGTTATCTATTCACCCTCTGATGAGTTAATATCCATGCATGGGGTAAGCCTCAGCCAAACAACGAATAACATTGCAGAGTATAGTGCAGTGATTGAGTTATTATCTAAATCCATATCATTTGGAATTCAGAGTTTTATTGTTAGGTTGGATTCTGAACTTGTTGTATTACCGCTTAACATGGTTTATGCCACTAGAAATCCAGTGTTATTATGGTTATTTTTAAGAGTTCATCTCTTGGAATGTGAGTTTGATTACATTGAATATTAGCACATTCCAAGACATTTAAATACATTAGCAGATGTAGTTGCTTCTAGTATCATAAATTGACATTTGCAATAATCAAAACAGTAAATTAAACAACATTCAATAACATGTACACAGATACCTGGTAAATAGTGATATATCATAGTATAGAAATGTTTTCAAAAAATATACATCGTCTTCGATCATAGGTTGAAAAAACCCTATGATCAACAAAAATGATAATACAAAAGGTCAAAAATATGAATCTACAATACGATCATCCTATCACTAATGATGATCACGATAAGAGACCACTGCCCGGGCCACCCTACATAGGAACCTCCTAAAAGGTCGTGGGACACCAATCACATATCTTTTTAATCTGAGATGAATATCATCTATGTCTGTCTCTGGAATATCTAGAATCAGGCGCTCTAGGTGATGCTTTAAATCAGATAGAATATCTGTTGATTGGCCCTCTAGGGTTGGTGCTGCGGAAACTGGATGCCTCCTCTCATAAGGCAGGAGATGGGCTGGTCGCCATGGGCCCACATCTGAATTTAAAAATTTTGGTTATTAGTTTCAAGATGATTAAAAAAAAAAAAAAAATTAGAACTTAGAAATTGTTGAAAATGATTTTTACCTGATTCATCCCACTGTTCTCCTGCTGGGAGAGCCATCTCTCGGTCACCACGAAAATCTATCCCGGCATATGGAAAGTCCTCTAGAACAAAAATTTGGCGTTCTAGCCAACGAAAATATGAAGGAGGAAATCGAACAATCTCGATGCCCTCAACAGCGTGATGGGCCATCAATGCAACCCAACGAACCATCCTAGGTTCTCGAGGTCGACCATCATCAATAGGAATGTTCTGCGGAGCTAACATGGGGATCCTCTCTAGAGCAAAGGTGACTACAATGGATCCATATCCAAAGTTATTTAGCTTTCCGTTCTTTGCTCTGGTTAGTTGGTCTTTTACGTTGGCCAACACAGCTTCGCACCAGTTGAAAATGGTGCCTCGAAAATAGTCTACAGCAATGCGCATCTGGGAACTGGTAGCCACATGCAACGCTGCACTCCCACATAGTCTAGTGACAGTAAATGCAATAAATTTTAGTTCAGGACGGATGATAGTTTTTATGTCGATCCGTTTGTCCCAAGGGTCTGCCCGATCATCACAAAACTCTAGTCGAAGACTAGCGACAGACTGGCCATCTGGCCTAGTCCCAAACAGAGAAATTTGTTTGCCCCTCTTAGACAAACCAGTTAGAAAATAGATATCCTCCAGCTCAATTTCGGGCCAATGGCCGCCAATAATGAAACATTGGTCTTGTACATTCCATCTATTCACTAGCCATGTCAGGAGGTCTACCTGTGCCCTCATGCCCTGAATGGCCCAAAATTTATACAAACCGTATACTCTTAATGATTCATTGCGGCATCATCCACGTCTTCATGTTCACATTCTCTCCAAATAAGCACCTTCTATGTCCTACATTGCATAAGAATGGCCCAGAAAATGATTCATTGCGGCATCATCCACGTCTTCATGTTCACGTTCTCTCCAAATAAGCATCTTCTATGTCCTACATTGCATAAAAAGACATATCAGAACAAGATTTTTTGAAATGTTTTAGGTGGGAATTGAGAAAATTGAGTTCAAAATTTCATTGTGCGGGGTCTGCACCTGAACTTCTTACATAGTGCATAGACACGCACAGGCATTGTGGAATAGGAGCGGACCCAAGACTTTTTCCCATGTAGAAAAAATTCGGGGTCCGCAGGGCCCACATGTTGCACCTGTGGACCCCCGCGAGAAATTTTTTCAACATATTTTTGCTTAAAAAATGAAATCTAAAGCCCAAAAACGAAATATAAATGAATGAAATGCAAGATAAGGAGGTCGTGGATTACCTAGAGCTAACGGTTCTCGATTTTGTCAGATGGATTTTCTAGAATCTTTGCAGGAATGTTTTTACCCAAAAGATTTTACTTTTCACTCTAAACTCAAATGGTAAAAATGAGGTTAGAAAAGTCCTTTTTATAAGTTTTTTCGAATAAATGAATTTTTAATTTCTTTATTTTTCACTTTAAAAAGGTTATTTTTGAAAGCATTTTTACTTATCTTAAACAGGTATGTGTAATGTTTCGATTTTTTGTGCAGAAATTGGATTCTTCGGGAAAATTGATCATTTTTCAACAAAAGAGCATACTTTTATCACTTTTTCGGACTCTTTCAAAAAAATTCACGAAAAATAAAAAATGTGGAGTTCTCTTTTAAGCTCTTTTCAGACTCTCTAAACATGAAAATATTGCCGAGCACTGGTTATTCGAACTTGTTAAAATAAATGAATGATCGTCCCTTCAGTATAAGTTTACCCCTTTTACGGACTTAAATGGACTATTTACGAAAAAGGTATACATTGACGAATTACAGTCAATAGAGTTCTCTCCCACATTATTTTATCCTTTTTAGGGCTCGAGAGACTAAATTTACGAAAAAGTACCCATGGATTCTTCTTAAGTTTTTTCTTCTGACTCCCTAAAATTGAAAAAACACCGAGTTTCTCCTATAATGGACTCGTTAAAACTTAATAATAAAGGACCTGTTCAATTTTAGACAGGAACAAACCACTCCTTCTTAGGGTTTGAATCTTAAACTAAGTTGGACTCATCCAAAGGATGAGCTTATAAACAAGAAAATATTATCCTCCTCAAGCTTGTAAAAAATAAAGAGGTACTTGCCAAAAATGGTGGGGGAAAAAGAGAGGAAAATGGACTTGTTTGTTGTATTTTGATTTTTCGAAAAGTCAGTTAACCACTCTTGAACACGACACTTTTTGTTCACCTAGGTTTTGAAAGCCTTTGCCTAATAGTTAATCAAACCACATTGAAAGTTTTCAGCCGATTTCTGGGTATTAGCTTTGGGTCAATTGCCACCAAACCATCTACACTGCTGTTCTATGTTCAAGAGGACAATTCAAATAAACCATTCATCTGCAAAATATCTGTCATCCATTTTGACCATCTCTGAGTCAGTCCTTGCCAATATATTTCTTCAAAAATTGATCTATGATTTCATGTTGTGGGCTTGCCTACGACAGATCACTTTCTATCGACGAAAACTCATTATCTAGGAAGTTGATCCAGAAATCGTCAGTACCTTGAAATCAACATGCCTCAATGGAAGGTTTCTCGCCTTCAACGACATGTTGCATTATTGACCTTCAATCGAATGATTCCATGACATGTTTGACTTCAGCTTATTCATTCACATTTCATGGATTTTACTGAGTACTTTGAGATCCATTGACATTACTGATGGTTACTCTCACACTTGCTAACAATTTACATCATTGACTGGTAATCAAGTGGTTTCTACCATGTTCGACTTCGACACATTCATTCACATGGATAGAATCGTACTAGTTCGAGATGCAGAAATCAAGACCCTGGATCTAGTTTCTACCATCCAAGCTACGAGGAATTTTTTTATCATTTTATACAGTGGACTATTCATAAACAGATGGTTGCATCCATACTGTGTCTACACATGTCTATATTGTTGATGTCTTCAAAATCATTCCTATATCAGAACAGTTTGAATCAGTTTCTAGTTAGTTTTGATCTGAGTATGGGAATGCCTACCTCAGCGATGATATGATTACATATATATATTTTGCATTTAATGTTTTTACAGGTTCTGACTGGGGTGTCCACAAGATGATCCTTGAAATGATAAAGTACTACACTCTTCATATATGACAGACTTCAGCTTCATCTATTCAAGACTTTGCACTTTAGGGGGCAATCTGTTGCACTGAAAATTGTCATCCTGAAATTCTTCTATGTGTATGAGCTCATTATCACTCATACTTCCTCCTTTGCAAGTCTAACATATCAGTTCCTCATGTCAAGCCTTGAAAATAAGAGAAAAGTTCTAAAAATCTCCTTAACTTTGGTATCATACTTTATCTGTATCTTGCCTGCAGTCCCGCACCTAATGTTCATGACTCCTGTGTACCTGAATGCACTTTTTCTGTGTTATGGGTGCGGACCCCTGTAAAGATTAAAAATGCGCAAGTAAAATCAAAAAATCTCACTATCAGTAAATTCTAGAAGCCTCTAGAAAGAATCTCGCGGTTGCAAAACCGCTCTTTTGAGGTTCATGTATCCCTTACCTTATGGAGCTAACCCCTTGATGTGAGGAGCTTATCCCTTTGAAGGAGGATTCTATCCCTTCATAGTTGGAACTGAAACCTCCTCTTTTCCACTATAAAAAGAGGCAGTGGGTAGCCTCAAGGGGAGTTGAAGCTTTAGAATTATTTGAGGTTAAGTGTTGTTGGGATTCAGACTCATTTAATTGAGATTTTTGTGAGGAGAGATCACATACCTCTATCTGTCTCGGTTGGAAGAGTACAAGGGTTTTCAGAGTAGAGGAGATTCCTGCTTCGAACCTTGGGAAGACCTGTTCAACATCAAGGCTAAGGTTGTAAGGTTTTCTTTCTTTCAAAGTTAATACAATTGAATTCATTTTTCTCAATAAGTTGTTAGTTAACTGTTTATTTCATGGATTCCTTGATCATCATGATAAGCATGATTTATGATGTTTACTATACAGGTGCTATTTAATGTTTTCTTTTTTGTGACTGCAGGTTTACGAAGATAACTCCTTCAAGTGCACGAGGGAAAACAACTTCAAACAAGCATTGGATATACGGTAAGTTCTTACACCTTTATAGTATTATTTTGTAAATCGTATATGTTTAGAGAAAGATAGGTTTATTTAGCTGTTTGTTGCTATATTACCTTTTGGTACTAGGGAGATCGATATTGTCCGCAAGATTGATTAATCCGCCCAACACCTATATCTTCAATAGTTGATGCAGGTTTTTTTGTTGTTGTTTTTATCTACCATACAAAGGGTCTTGAGATAATATGGAGTCTTTATGGATCACTTTAATCATCCAAATCCAATGTAATTTCACCTGTTGCGGCACGTATTCTTTTAATGCTTCCTTGGATTGATTCCTTTAGCATATCTTCTTATGCATCCTTTTCATGTTATTCTGAGAGTACTTGCAAGTGATATCACTCATGACAAGCAACTATTAGCTAGAAAATATCCTATTCTATCATGTTTCATGCAAACATTCTAATTATGGTTCAACAATGTGCTCGCGAAGGGAAGAGGAAGCTTATGGGCATAGGCCGCACTATCAAGAGGCAAGGGTTGTGTTTTTCACTCAGAGTGTGTTGTGCACTTTTTTGGGAACATGAGTCTTGATGGAAGGTGCAGAGAATAGTCTCAATGGAAATGGAAGAATCAATGTAACAGTTGATGTGCCATGCAATCAACTGTCATAAGGAGGGCACAGGGTGTAGTGTTAAGGCTCAAGGAAGGCTTGATGTCCATTTTTTGTGCATTGTGTACTCAATAGGGAGAGAGGCTTGAAGGAGGGTGCGGTTCGGAAGAATAAGAAGGGATTGATGCTTGAGAGTGCACTATGCACCAGAGAGGGAGGGAAGGATTATATTGGGTGTAAAGCATAGTCTCAAAAAATAAGAGGGGTCCCACTAAACCTTGGGAGTGTTTCGTGCACTCTCCCTTTCCAAGTGGGGAGATTTGCAAAGTTGGAAATTTGTCTAAGTCTAGAGGGTGAAACATGGGAAAACAAAATAAGTTAGGGGTAAACCCATGGGCGAAACATACCGATTCATTAGTAAAACTTAGACAAGACCCAATATTGAGAAGTACACATTAGAACACAAGTTTACAAACACTCTCTAATTGTGATAAACAAAATATGTGTAATTGCGACCAAAGTGTTGTTTTGTGACTAAAAAATGTACTACAATTGTGAAGTGCACTATAGATATTCTCAATGACTTAATGACACTTAGGAAAGAACAAGGACACTTGAAAAATATGTAATAACATGAAATGACACTTGATGACCAAAAGTGACACTTAGTATGATAGTAGGTAGGCTCTGTAGAAATTTATTAATACTGATGTATTACCAGATTCTCCTGATCTAACTATATTTATCCTCTTGCTAAATAAATAATCCTTCCACTGTTAAACTTGCGGAAATTTAAAACTCAATTGCAAACACATGTGAATAAATTCAATCACACATAACACAGTTGTTTAATGAGAAAGCTTAAAGCTAAAAACCCCAACTATCATATATTATGTATATCAATGGATCATGTAATAATCTCATACAAAGCTTAGTACATCAAGCTCTCAGTACAATCAACAATCATTACACACTATCATGCAAAAATTTGCATATATATGCACTAATTTCTTGCCTCCTGACAGCCTGCCTCCACTGCGCAATCCCTGCTAAAGAAGACCCCTGAATGAATTTGAATTGGCCTTTCCTTGACTGCACAATCCTCATTGGCATCTCCAATGTGTGTCAGATGCATTGAATGCATCACTATAGTCATAACAGATAGTCCATCTCACCCTTTCACCTATCTCTCCACTCGGTCTCCATTGGAACTGACATGCAAGTAGTTAACTATTGTATTTGTTCAGTTGTTCGGGAGTTGTTAGTTGTGAATTAATTAACTAATTAATTCACTAAACTCTCACTAGTGTATCTTTCAATTAGACTAGATACAACTAGCTCAACTGAGTTTAACTCACTTAACTGAGTTAAACTAAATAACAACTCCTATAACTACTCTTCGAACTCGGTCATAATATTTCCACTTCAGTTCTAACTAAGACCTCCATGCATGAGTCACCAACCACCCTAGGAATTGTGTAATTTCTTCAGCCCGCTGATTTTCCAAATCTGTTCACTGAAATAAAGTGCTCCAAGAGAATAAGTTGACATTTATTGTCGGATTATTATTAAGGGCTAATAATAATCGACATCCATCTATTTTTAGATTAGAAATCTATAAATAGATTTCGCCCAATCTTCTAAAAATAGAATTTCATCTATTTTTCCAACTTCATCAACCATCTACAAATAGCATCCTGCAACTTATAGAATATTCTCACCATGTCTAAAAATATACATACACCTAAAAATAGCCTGCAGGCCCCACTTAGTGAAGGTGCTTAATTTTCACTAAGGTCATCATCTTGTTGAATCTTAACACTCCCTCTAAACAAGATATGGATTATCCTTCACCTCGATCCTGCCTCTATGGTATTCTAATTTGCTCCTAGTGAGCGCCTTTGTTAGAATATTTGCATCCTGATCTTCCGTAGGAATGTATTGAAGCAACATGATCTTCCGCTACACACAATCTCTGATATGATGATACCAGATATCTATATGCTTAGATATATCATGAAAAACAGGATTAATTGAGAGTTTAATGCAACTATGATTATCACAATGTATCACTGTAGGATCTAAATGTGAACTGAACAAACTGACTAGGATCTTCCTCATCCAGATAGTCTCACATGCAACTTGACTTGCTACCATGTATTCTGCTTCCGCTGAACTGAGTGCCATAGATCTTTATTTCCTGTTGTACCAAGAAACTATTGTATAAATGATACTGAAAACCCCTCCATATGTTTTCTTTCTGTCCGTTGGGCTGCCTGCCCAATTTGCATCCGTGAAGCCATGCAACCTCACCTCATCTATCTATCTGTACCATAAGCCATACTCAGATGTGCCCCTAAGATACCTTAGGACATTCTTGCTTGCCTTCCAAAAGATCTTGGTAGGCTTAACCATCGCTTGTCAAAGTTGGTTCACCACATAGCATATGTCCAATCTTGTATTAACTAAATACATGAGAAAACCCACCAACTGTCGATAAACAGTGGCATCCACTGCCTCTGCCGATGCAACATCCTCTTTCCTCCAATTTCTTGGAAGAGGAGTATCCAAGGGCTTGCAGTCCTCCATGTGAAACTTACCAAGTATCTCCCGAGCATACTTTCCTTGAGACACAAACAGTTCAACTTCTCATTGCGATATTTCCTATCCAAGGAAATAATGAACGAGACCAGGGAAAATTTCAAGGATGGAAATTTATCTTAAAGATTAGAAACCTTGGCGAATATTTTTAATCCATAATGTCCAAACTATAAAATGTTTGGTGATATTTGAGTAAAAATATTCAAACTTCTTATAATTTTATATAGTCTCTATAAAATTTTGGTGAATTTTAAGGAAAAATATTTTTTTCTTATAAAATTTGGGCGAATCATTTTTAGGAAAAAATGGGAATCGGAAATTTTTTTTTTTTGAAAAAGTATTCAAAATTATCCCATATGCGAATTTTAGCCCCTAAATTTTTCCCTGAAGGAGACCCAAATCCTTAATTTCAAACTCCTTTGCAAGATCTACCTTGCATGAGTGTATCAACTTCTCATCACCCGTTAGTATTAAATCATCAACATAAAGAACAATGATTAAAAGCTTACCCTCCACCACAATTTGGTACAGGTTTGCATCCGCCTCATTCTTGGTGAAGCCAAGTCCAGTGAAATAGCTGTCGATATGTGTGTACCAAGCACATGGTTCTTGATTCAGCCCATACATCTCTCTTTTGAGTCTGCTCACATGCGACTCGCTGCTGAAGATCTCAAATCCTTCAGGATGCTCAATGTACACTTCTTCCTCATTGATCCCATTAAGGAACGTAGTCTTCACATCCATATGATGAATGTTCCAACCCATTTGTGCTGAGAGAGCAAGGATGGTCCTTATGGAAGAATATCATGCGACAGGTGCAAAGGTTTCTTCATAATCAATCCCCTCGATCTGTGAGAAGCCTTGGGCGAAAAATCTTGACTTATACTTCTCGACGCTCCCATCAACAACTTGCTTTACCTTGTAGATCCATCTTGAACCTACCATTTATTTAGCAACCGACCTTGGAACAATCTCCCAAGAATCGTTTCTGACAATGGAGTCATACTCCTCCACCATGGCATCTATCCATGTGGGCTCCTATGCGGCTTCTTCAAAAGAAGATGGCTCTGTCACGAAACACTTTCTCATAAGAGCCATGTATCTAGTAAATCAGTCAAGTGACTATTTCTGTCTGCGCTGTGATGTAAGGGCTCCTACATTTTGTGTCGCATCAAGCTTCAGTCTCTCAGCTTCTGTGGTACACCTCTTGCTAGTTCTGATGTTTGGTTCTGCATGAGTGGACTCCTCCACTCCATGAATCTCCTCCTGTGGTTGATCCACATCTAGAGGCTCATCTTTGGGAACAAGTAGCTCCTCCTCTGCATGCAAGTGTATCTCCCTCTCAAGCAACAACTTCATGGCTTTCACCTCATTGAATTTTATATCCCGTCGCACCACAATCATTTGACTATTTGTAAAATACACACAATAATTATGGGTGTTTCTGTGTACCCCACAAATATCCCAACTTCTGCAGTCAGCTCGAGCTTCTTCCTGGCGTCCTTTGTCACATGAATGTAAATAAATGAGCCAAAAATCTTCAAATGAGAAATATAGGGCTTCTTACTAGTAAAAACTTCTTGAGGTCTACTCATGGCAAGTACTCTATGAGGACAACAGTTTTGCACATAAACCACAGTGTTGCATGCTTCTTTCCACAAGTGCATCGGTAGGCCCTGGTCATGCATCATAGCTGATGTAGCACCCACAATCGTTTTTTTCTTCCTCTCCGTGACCTCATTCTACTGTGGGTTATGAGGCACTATGAGTTCTCTTCAAATTCCTTCCTTGCTACATAAGTCTTTGAATTTTTTCGAGATATATTCACCACCATTATCGCTCCGTAGAGCCTTCACTTGCTTCCCTGACTGCTTCTCCACCAATGCTTTAAACTCACAGAAATTTGATAATGTTTCGCTCTTTTTTTGCATGAAGAAGATCCAACATCTACGAGAATATTCATCAATAAATATAACAAAATACCTGTGCTTTTTTGTTTCAGCAACTGAGAAAGGTCCACACACATCTGTGTGAATTCTCTCCACGATCACCGAAGCATGGTTCTCGTTCTCATGAAAGGTGGTCTTCACAAACTTACCCATATTACATCCCTTTCACTGATCTGACTATGCAAGAGTACCCTTGGGAAGTCCAGTAGAAATCTACTGCAAAATCTTCAAGGCGCCGTGATGAAGATGACCTAATCTCCTATGCCATAATTTTCCCTCATCCCGGCTCACCCCTTCTTCTGCTTTTCCCATCATTGCAGTGCAGCCATCTACCTCCAACTTGTGGAGATTCTTAACTCGAATCCCCATCCTCTTGGTTTGAACCATTGTTTTATGTCATAGGAAGGCTTTTCCATCGTTGAAAACAATGTCATAACCTTTGTCCTCCAACATGGTGACCGAGACTAAGTTCTTCTTCAGACCTGGAACATGCATAACATCTTTCAATAGAAATGGTTTACCTGAATACCTCTCAAAGGTAATGGTTCCAATTCTGGTCGCATTGTATCTACCATCGTCTCCCATCTCTATGTGCATTTGAAGATCCTTCTCCTCCAAGTCACTAAACAACTCCTTATCTCTCATCATATGGAAGGAAGCACCACTATCAAGATACCACACTGATCCCACTGTGCTTGAAACCAAGCATGCGATCAAGGAGAAATCAAGTTCAAATTACGAGGCTAAGGCCTCACCTGTTGTAGCTCCAGGAGCCTTCTTGTTCTTCTTTTTCTGCGGGCAGTTAGTGGCGAGATGCCCATGTTCGTGATAGTGAAAACACTTCACTTTGAACAAATCCAGCTTCTTACCTTTAGCCTCAGATTTTGGATGGGATTTCTTCCCCTTCCCTTTCCTTGCTTTAGCAGCCAAAGTGAAATTATCTTCATCATCATTCTTCGATGAAGATCCATCCTTGGTATTCCGCCTTATCTCCCCCTGCACAAGATCCGACCAAAGTCGCTCCCAATCCGGTAGTTTCTCTCGTCCATTGAAAGAGTCTTCGTAGCTATGCCAACTCTTCAAAAGCCCAACGAGAGCCAACCTCACCAAGTCATCATCCGCAACTACAATTCCCACACTCCCCAGCTCATCCCTGCATTGGACAAAATTTGTGAGATATTTTGGAATAATATCGCCCTTCTCCATTTTTATTTTTCTGAGCTTATCTTTCAGCGCCAAATTCCTATGGTCGTTGCTACTTTGGAAAAGATCTGTCAAAGCCTTCCACATTGCAAATGGAGTGGCTTTACTCTGAAGGCTTGACACAATATGGTATTTCACACCTTCCAATAGAATTCTTCTTGTATTTTCTACCTTCTTTTTCCATGCATCGAGTCCTGCAGCATCGCTAGAAGTAGGCTTAGGAACATCGCTATCGATGAACTCCTTCAATCCATTATCTTCAAGAAATGCCTCCATACTATCCTTCCAGGCTATGTAATTCGAGCTACCCTCAAGGGCATACTCCAATCACAACCCATTGAAAGACATTTTAATGAATACTCAACTATCGCACCAAGAAATTTCTGTAGCAAATTCGAATTGTCCACCAGCACAAAAATCAGCACTTATTCACAATTGCAATCTCCAGTGATCAATACTACTCTAATACCATGTATAAATTTATTAATACTGATGCATTACCGGATTCTACTAATCTAACGATATTTATCTTCTTGCTAAATACAGAATCCTTCCACTGTTAAACTTGCAGAAATTTAAAACTCAATTGCAAACACATGTGAATAAATTCAATCGCACATAACACAGTTGTTTAATGAGAAAGCTTAAAGCTAAAAACCCCAACTATCATATATTATGTATATCAATGCATCATGTAATAATCTTATACAAATATTAGTACATCAAGCTCTCAGTACAATCAACAATCATTACACACTGTCATGCATAAATTTGCATATCTATGCACCAATTTCTTGCCTCTTGACAGCCTTCCTCCACTGTGTAATCCATGCTGAAGAAGAGCCCTGAATGAATTTGAATTTGCCTTGCCTTGACTATGAAATCCTCATTGGCATCTCCAATGTGTGTTAGATGCATTTAATGCATCACTATAGTCACAACATATAGTCCATCTCACCCTTTCACCTATCTCTCCACCAGGTCTCCACTGGAACTGACATGCAAGTAGTTAACTGTTGTATTTGTTCAGTTTTTAGTGAGTTATTAGTTGTGAATTAATTAACTAATTAATTCACTAAACTCTCACTAGTGTATCTTTCAATTAGACTAGGTACAACTAGCTCAACTAAGTTAACTCACTTAACTAAGTTAAACTAAATAACAACTCTCGTAACTACTCTTCCAACTCTGTCATAAATTTTCCACTTCAGTTCTAACTGAGTCCTCCATGCATGAGTCACCAACCACCCTAGGAATTGCGTAATTCCTTCAGCCCACTGATTTTCCAAATCTGTTCACTGAAATAAAGTGCTCCAAGAGAATAAGTTGATATTTATTGTCAGATTATTATTAATGGCTAATAATAATCAACATGCATCTATTTTTAGATTAGCGATCTATAAATAGACTTCGCCCAATCTTCTAAAAATAGAATTATCTATTTTTCCAACTTGATCAATCATCTACAAATAGAATCCTGCAACTTATAGAATATGCTCACCATGTCTAAAAATAGACATACACCTAAAAATAGCCTGCGGGCCCCACTTAGTGAAGGTGATTAATTTTCACTAAGCTCATCATCTTGTTGAATCTCAACAGACTCAAAAATTTAAGTTTAGCAAAATTTTGTAGGGAGTTGTAGCGACGACAACAAAACCTCTCCATTGAAAGACCCAACGAAACAAAGCTATCAACTTAATGAGAATTTAATCTAGTTCTTATTTTATTATAGGTCGGTTTTAGTGGTTATTTTTACCCTAGAATCAAAAAATAGTGTTGTTGGTAGCAACCACTTTTTGGGGGGTGGCTAAGACACTAACTTGCTTGAAATCATGCCTTAAGCCTTGTTACCATCATAGATAAAAGTATTAAAATTTACCCTTGAATCAAAAGGTGATGCTACCTATAACATCAATGTTCTTGAGGAGTTAAAATTACCACTTCATTGAAAATGCGTCCTTAGCCATTAATACCATTCTAGATTACAAAATAAAAATTAATGCCCTAATCAGTGCTTCGAATTTTATTTACTAATTAAATTTCTTAATAAATTTAAATGAAAAATTAAATGAATAGAAAAAGGTAAAATTACATAAATGTGTTTTTATTTTTATTTTTCTAAGAAAATATTTAAAAATAGCCATAATCAATATTTTTCTAAATTCTTATATTGAAATAAAAATAGGAAAAGTAAAATAATAAAAATAAACATTCTAACATAGAATTTATATAAAAGAGAGAAAGAGGCACCAAAATAACTTTCCAAACTTAAAAATACAAGGGTAATAGCTACAATGTAGCATAGTCCTTGCCTCTATTGCTAATTAATTTTTTAAAGTTTGTACGAAGTGTGGAGAAACATACGCACAATAAAATCTCTCCTCACAAAACTCTTCGCATAGTGAAAACTCTTTGCAGAAGCTTCAATGAAATCCCTCTACACAAAAATATCCATGCAATGAAATTTCTCCTCACAAAGCTCTCCGCACAATGAAATCTCTCCACACAAGCTTCAAAGATAGTTTAAAATCTCATGAATATGAAGCAATGGATTGTGTAGCTCCACACTCCCGCACAATGATCTAAAATTCAGGAAAATTGTACAGGGAAAGTATAAATAAAATATGAACAAGCTATCCATCGAAATTTAAGTTTTCCAAGAAACACTCGCCCGTTAGACTCATTGTTTGCTTTCCTTATTGAATTTTTTTAAACATTTTTCAAAATCAAATTCAAATGATGTCTCTAATTCACCAAAGTTCTAGGAATTTGAACATGTAGAGATATTTTGATTCTTTTTCTTCTTTTGATTTCCATTTGGAATTTTCCCTATGTTGATTGTTTTGGATTCACTTCACTGTTTCACTGCTTTATTTCACTATTTACATTATAAATTTTAAAGGAATTAAAAAAATATTGTAAACAACATTCATTCCAATAAGACATCGACCAATGATTTTAATGTAAACGTAGGAAATTAAGCTCCCCGACATTCATTTTTGTATTATGCGTTTCAGTATTTGGTTGTCTCCTTTTTTGTTAATAATGAAATTAAATTTTAGCTTGTGGTATATTCTAACTGGGAAATGAGTGAATAATTATATCTCAACCTTTTCTTTGTGTGTTTCTTCTTGTTTCATATTTTTCTATAAGGTAATCACGTTGTAGATGGGTTTTGAAAATCCTTGTGTTTGAAGATTCATAATTTTAGTCACGTGTTTAAAAATATAATTTTGTAATCCATAGATGCTTTGGAATATATAAACTTTGTAATATTATTAAAATTATGTAAAATATGTGTGGAGGAAGCTCATTGTGCTGCACAATGAACTTCCTCCACACTCTAAATACTCTGCAACTCTGCAATGGCTTCTCGATAGACCCCTTTCTTTTTAGAAATCAAAGTGATTTGTTAATTCAAAAAATTGGATCCTTGATATACCCTTTCTTTCTAGCAGTCATGCATATGTCTCATTTTCTTAAATTTTCTTAACCAGTTGTGTTCTTGTTTTTTAGATGCCCAATTTATTGGAGTTTTCTATGGCAGAGTAGCTGATAATTTTCCTTTGCAAAATGAAGTGTTAGGAATGCATAAAAAATACAACATTGGAAAAATGAAAATGTATGACATAAATTTCATTGTTCTCACTGCATTTGAAAACTATTATATAGAAATGATCATGGGAGTGTGAAACATTAACAATATTGTTATTATCTTAATAACAATAAAGTAATTAGTAATTGGCATTAATAATAATGTTAATAATGTGGCCTATATTGTTCTAAAGGACCCTAGAGTTCTCAACCATTTTCCATTCAAACTAACTTAAGCGTGTGCAAAATTCGTTTGCATGTTCTAGATCAGGGCTATTTGAGCATGGTTTGTCTTTCAATATATCAAAAAACCTTGTGATTGTCAAGGCATTGAGGTCATTTAGGAAGAAAAATCATTTAAATCATGTATATAATGTGTAGAGGAAGCTTATTATGCAAGAGTGCGAAGCTCCACACTTCTGAACATGAGAGTTTAGACCTCCACACTCGCCTTGATTGTTGTTGACAAGTCATTATGGGCCCAAGATAAGTTTCCAAATCTTGCAAAAGAAAATAAACAAAATTCCTCCACACTCACTAATGATTTTTGGGAACTAAAATCGTTGATATGTCACATACCATAATGTGTGATTGGTACAGGGAAAATATGTCCAACACTTTGTCACTATTTTTGTTTTTTATATAAGCTAAAAAGTGTCCTTACTTTTTTTGTGATGCATTAGAATTAATAAAACTTCAAAAAATTTGGCACAATTCAAAACATGAGAGAAAGTATAAAGAAGCTACAACCACAAGTTTTTCTTCATCCTTGCATCAAAACTTCAAAGAATTCATGAAAAAGCATGGTTGAAAGGTTACCTCATGATAAATTCACCTTCCAACGCATGATTATATGCATTTCAATCGCTTGTTCCTTCAAAATCGACAATGAAACCCTTTATTTCAAACTCTTGAACACCATTGGCTTGTAAGCTTGTATATCATTCACTCAGTCACAAGTTTGAATATAGAGGTTGATCATCAATGTACATTGTCAATTCTTGAGAAATTTTTTGACTAGGATATCTAAAGTTTGTTATAGAATCTATAAATATCAAATTTCAAAGAATAACATACAACCCAAATGAGTTGAAACCATTTAAATCCTAACTTGAACTCACCCATAAATTTACTCGTCAGAAATAATGCCTACTTCAGGTTACTAACAAGAAAGCTTCAAAAAGATGTTGAGAATGCAACAAGATGATGGAGCTTAGTGAAATGAAGTTGCCTTCACTAAGTGGGCCCGCAGGCTATTTTTGGCGCAAAGTCTATTTTTAGACTATGTCTATTTTTAGACATATGGATCATGGTCTATGAGTTGCAGGATGCTATTTGTGGATGGTTGGTCAAGTTGGGAAAAATAGATGGACCTCTATTTTTAGACATACTGGGCGAAGTCTATTTTTATACTGCCAGTCTAAAAATAGGAAAGTCAAATATTATTAGCTCTTAATAATATTTGGACTATAAACATTATCTTATCCTCTTGCAGCACTTCAGTTCGAGCTACGGATGTGGCACATGCAGCTGACAGAAGGAATTATGCTATTCCTAGGGTTTAGTTGAGCTATTGCATGGTTGACTTCAGTTAGAACTCATGTAGCAAAGTTTGGTGGAGTTGATGAGACAGTTGATGGAGTTGTGTTCGGTTTAACTTAGTTGAACTAGTTGTATTTAGTCTAACTAATAAATACACTAGTGATGAGTGGTGTGAATTAAGTATTAATTAATTTACTAATTATTAACTCATCAATAACTAAATAATACATTAGCATCCCCAAGTGCACATGGGAAGTAGCTGGAGACCAAAGGGAACAGTGGTGAAAGAGTCTACTATCGCCAGGATCATACCGCGTATGAGATTTTGCACACATTGTTGATTGAGATTGCCACGAGGATTGTATATTGCTAATGGGATATTGTGGGATTCATGATTAGTTCATCTTGATTGCGCAAGAGAAAAGGGGTGAGAGAGCTTAATCTGTGACTCAGTCGGGGAGACCTTAGCTTGTAGTGTGTAACAATTGGAGATTGTACTGATGATCTTGTGAGGAGATTGTACAATGATTGTTACATGTTCTCTATCATTATAATATACAGATAGTTGGGGGTTTTTAGCTTTAATCTTTCCCATAAATCCTGTGTTTATATGTGTGCATGTTTGATGTTTTAATGTGCGCATGCAATTGTTTTTAATTCTGCAAATTGATGATCAATAGTAGAAGAGGTTATGTATTATGCATGAAGCTCAAATACTGTGTAATCAGGATAATCTCAGTGAATAAGTGATCTATTATTCAAATTTCTACAAAAGAAACACAAAATTTGCAATCATTGCTTCATGATTCAGATAGGACATAGTTTGAATCCCATTGAAATCTATAAAAATATCATTATAATTTGATACACTTAAAACAATAAACAAAAAATCATTTCAAACCCTGACTCCTTGTTTCTTTTAAATATCGCAACAGGAAGGTAGGAAGCACATCTGAGCCTATATTTTTGACATTATTATTAATGATGTTGTTATTTACATAAAAATCATGAGCTTCGGGCTTGGAGACTTGTGGGGAAGAGCGACTAGTCTTCAGAAGCGTGCACTGATCAGCCAGTGGGTGTTTACACCAATGGATGACGCCGAAACAGTCACTTGGGTTAAATCAATGTGGGGAAAACTGGTCAGCTACCCCCTAAGGTCAACCGCTTGATGAACTTTTGGTTCTATATTCACTTTTTGTATGAGGAGGATGTTGTAAAGGTGCTAAAATCTACATGGGTCCGAGGGCATGGTTTCCTTCAACTGCACTCCTGATAGAGAGGCTACAATGTGATTATGGAATCCCCTCCCAACAATATAGTTTGGGTTAATCTTCTTGGCCTGCCTCTTGAATATTGGACAAAATTGGCCCTCACTTTCATTGGAAACTAGATTGGCAGGCTCAGATATTTGGACCCGGGCTCGATGGGGGTGAGAGACAAGCGGGTGGCTTGGCTCTTGGTCAAAGTAAAATTCTCAAGGGGACTGTCGAAATGCGTGGATCTGGAATGGGAAGGGGTCAGACATAGACATTGCATTTATTACTGGGGCATCCTGTTTAGATGCCTCTAGTGCCATCAAACAGTACACATGATGAACCACTACCATCAACACTAAAGTAATGCTCGGAACTATGTCTCCATTCCAATGGCTCATGGCTCCGTTACTTCCTCCTTGGATGTTGCGATGGAGGCTCGATATTTGGCCTCACCTCCTCCACAGAACCCATATTTGGGCCACACATCTCCTCAGCATGCAACGATGCCCACTATGGTCTCGGGTATGTTTTCACACTCCCATCCATTATTATTTTTATCTTCCGCTGGTTTATGTAACCCCCTAATGTCCATTCCCACCCCTCACTCCCCTTCACGAAATCCCCGATCTCCTTCATTTTCACCCTCGAACCCCTTTGACAGCCCCCACTTGACCCATAAGCCTCTCTCTTCAAGTGCAGAGGCATACCAGCCTAAAATCAAGAGAATCACGACCTCCCCTCATCTCCCTCCTCCTACTCACCTCCCTCTGCTCCTTCCCCCACCCATCCCCCCCCCCGCCCACCATAATCCTCTCCAACGCCACCAATTCGGCCTACCTTCCCATCTAGAAATACTCCCTAGGGTACTATTGATCTTGACATGCCACCTCTGGAAGATGCCTCCCTACCAACTAACATTCTCTCTATAGCACTTCCGCCTTCTAACATTCACCCCACACCTCACCCTCAACCTTCCCCACACAACTCGATTGGGAGCGACTACGAATTTCTCATAATGTTCCTGAACTAGATAGCTCCCCCTCTCTATTCATGATGGCCGCAATTCTTGTCTGGCCCCCAAAATCTCTCCCACCTCAGCCTTCAATATTATTGTTCGTAAAAAGGGGAAAAAATATAGCTGAAATTTTAGGGGCCACCATAAAACCCGCTCCCTCTTCTCTGTAAACTTGGATGACCTCTACGACATTCCTATCTCCTCCACCTATGACCCTCGGGTGCTTAGAGCTAGCACACCCTCCCCCTTTGCCCCATGAATTACATCCTTTCGTCTATCTCTCCTTTACTCATTTTCATCCAAGAAACTATGTGCTCACTTGACAAAGTCATCCCATATTTCCTTGCCATCAGGCCGGGTTGGCATATTACGGGCACCAACTCCAATGGAAACTCTGGAAGCCTTGTCGTCTTGTGGGATCCTTCCTTTGTGTCCTTCAAAGCCTTTAGTTTCTTTGCCGACATTCTCATCATAGGTAAACTCTATGGATTTTCGCCCTGCTTCAATCTTATCAACATGTATGCACCTTGTCGCCACCGTGTTGAATTCTAGAATCGTATCCATTTCTCCAACATCCTTGGCATCCCTAACATGATCTTATTTAGTGATCTTAATGCCACTATGTCTTCCTTCGAATGTTGGGGCTCTCACAACCACGTGGAACCTTCGGCTGAGAAAATTAGTTCCATATTCGTTGAGTTCCACCTTGTCGACATCCGCCCTTTTCCTCTTCTTCCAACCTGGACGAACCACAGATCAGGTGCTGAGTTCATTGGTAAACGGCTGGACCGATGTTTAGTGCAAGAAGCATTTTTGGAGATTTTGGGGGATCTGTGTTCTTCAACACTTTCTGCTAATATTTCAGATCATCATCCTGTCAGCTTACATTGGCGGTCAGCTCCCCCATAAAATGGTGTTCCATTCAAGTTCAACAGGATAAGGCTTGAAGATCCAGTTTTCATAAACATATTCAAGGACACATGATCTGCCCCTCCGGAAATCAGGGATCCACTTCCACTCACCAAGCAGCTTCGAGCCCTCAAGCGATGGACCAAGGCCCCGGAAAAAGACAAAAAGGCCCGGATGATTTCGAATCTTCAAACCATTGAACAGGAAATCAACAACATATATGAATCTATGGTCTCAAGTCCTTGAGATGGATCTGTGTATTCGAAGCTACAGTGTTTAGAAGACAAAAAGGTAAAGATTCTAAAACCTCGGGAACTTATTTGGAAACTTAAAAGCCGAGTTGTATGGCTCAAGGAAGGAAACCAAAATTCAAAGTTTTTCCACCATTTTTCCAATGGTCATAAGAATCGTAATACAATAAGGCAGATCGAAGCTCCGGATGGAAATTTCCTCCACAATTCATTAGACATCGTAATGGAGGCTCACAGGTATTTCTTTTAATACTACAGTCGCAATGAGGGGGTTCGCTTTGAGGATCAGATTTGGGCATTGCAAAAATTCCCCTATATGTTCGATGATGAGGATAACCGGAGGTTGTAGGCCCCTATCAACAAAAGGAATTATTGGATGTTATCAAATTTTTTGCTGCTGAAAAAAGCCTCAATCTAGATGGATGGCTGGTGGAATTTTTCACACATTTTTTGACATCTTGGCAAATGATCTCATTCAGGTGGTGGAATCTTCCAGAAACTCTGCCATCATCCCGAGAGATATTAATTCCACTTTTATCCTCCTAATCACCAATATTTCTGATGCCAAATATTTCCAAGATTTCAGGCCTATCTCTCTTTGTAACGTGCTCTATAAGATCATTTCTAAAGTCATTGAAAATCGTATTATTGGGCCCCTATCGAAGCATATATCTAGGGAGAAATATGGCTTCCTTCCGGGTCGGCTCATCCATGATGCAATTTCTCTGGCGCAGGAGGGGCTACACTCTATCCACACTAAAAATTTGAATGGGATCATTATGAAAATAGACCTTTATAAGGCATATGACTGCCTAGTTTGGTCTTTTGTACGACTTGTCTTGCACAAAAATGGGTTGGAGGAGAAACCCTTATGGCTTGTATAGCCTCGGTTTGGTATGTTTTCATTGTTAACAGAAACCCTTCTGACTTCTTTAAGGCTAGTAGGGGTCTCAGGAGGGCTGCTCCCTCTCACCATGAACGGACTGAGCCTGCACATTTTGGACCTGAAGCGCAGAGACTTGTTCTCTAGTATTAATATCTCTGGTAACATTTCCATCTCCCACTCTTTCTTTGTTGATGATATTTTAATTTTTGGAATCATATATTTCACACAATGGTCTAACCTCCATTGCATTTTCCTTCGCTTTGGGGCAATTTCTGGCCTTATGATTAATGGTTCAAAATCATTCATAGTGGCTGGGCCGGGGGATCCCAATGACCTCCAAATCATCGTTGGTCTCTTTCATATGCCTTTGGTTCCTCTTACAAAGTGTTTCAAGTACCTTGGCTTCCGGCTGAAGCCCATTAGCTATCGTAGTATGGATTGGCTTTGGCTACTGGAAAAATACTAGAAAAGACTAATGCAATGGTCAAACATATGGCTTTCTCTTGGGGGTAGATTCATCCTTTCACAATCAGTACTACAACATTTTGTGGTATTCTGGGCAAGCCTGATCCTTATACCAGCTTCCATCATTTCTCGGATACAGAGAATCATTGCAAAGTTCATCTGGGCAGGGGCAAAGGGTGGTGGCAAGTACCACCTCTGCAGACTGGACTTGATATCTATCCCCAAGTGATTGGGGGGATGAGTTTTTCTTGACATCTGCACTTTCAATCAAGCCCTCTTACCCAAATCCCTTTGGCTGGCTCTCTCAGGCAACGACATTTGGCCAACCCTCTTCCACAACAAATATCACATCCACAATGGGCTTCTCTCTTTTTTTCGCGAGGGCTTCCCATCCTGTCCACACAACTCTCTTTTTGCCTGTAATTTCAAAAGTATTGCTTCTATGTTAGGTCCCCATATTACTAGTATAGTCCCTTATTGTTGTTAGTGTAACCCATTTATTGTTATTATTGTAACCTTGTAAACCCCATTTTGTTATTATTGTGCCCTTAAATTATTATTGTTAGGTCAGCTAGGATTACATTATGGCCCCACTAGGATTACATTGTGGCCCCATGGACTCCTATATATAGAAAGGAGGTTTTGTAATTTGTATCATCCAAGAATTTTTCATTCATGTAATGTATTGGAGGTTTCCCCCTTGAAGTAGCTTATTTCTAAGGCATTGATATCTCTTTTCTTCTATTTTTGGAGCTGGTTTCACAACATTTGGTATCAGAGCTTTGGATTCTAGGGTTTCACTACTCTAAATAGGTCATCGTGGAAATTTCGCTATAAAATTTTTTCTACGAAGGTTTAGAATTTGAAATTCTAGGGTGCGAAGCTGAAATCCTAAGGAAACTCGTCAAAAAATTTCAGAGCTTGGTTCGCAATATTTTCGGAGATATGATCTCTGGAAGGTAGTTCTTTTTCAAGCTCCTGAATTTCATCTCAAAGAGGTGATCGTGGGAAAAGTTCAATAACTCTCTCTCTGGGCAGTGGATTTGAGTGCCGTAAAAATTGGTCACAAGTACACGGACTGTAGTTTCTTGGCTATCAATTTCAGAGACAAAGGACGAAACAGTGACACGTGGCAAGTCCTACAAGTTTTCTCTACTGAACCAGTCCAGAATTAGGTCATTGTGGGAGATTGGACACAACTTTATCTTGGGGAATCCAAATTAGATAAGACTTGTGGCATTTGAAAGAGAATTAATAGGGCTAATTCAGTGTTGAAATTTAGATATTAAAGTGCTGCAATCACAGAGATAATCAAATTTCAATATCGACCTCCTCAAAAGCAAGAAAAAGGTGTGTATTTTTTTTTTTTTTTTTTCCGGAGTACATAGATTTTGTTTGAAGAATCAAGTTGAATTGATTTCAAGGGCATATTGTAGAATATATATCAGTATTAGATTCTAAAATGGCCCCTAAAAATAATTCAACACCCATTAAGCCTTGAGAAGGCTCTACTATGACTCATGAAGACGAAGAATGGCAACATGACATATCAAAATTACAAGAGCAAGTGCAACAAATTTCGCTCTTGCAAAGAACAACAAAAAATGAAATGGAAATTTTGAAGAAAGGCGTGGAAACTAAGATGGATGGCATGGAAGCTAAGATCAATGGTATAGAGGAAAAAATGAAATACAACATGGAAGACATGAAGAATGATCTAAAATTAGACATGGAAGGATTGACAAAGTTGATACAAGAAATGTTTCCTAATGGCGAAAATATAATAGAGGAAACTCATGATGAAAACAAAATAAATGTTAATCAGGATTTCATAAACTCTAATGTTGGATTGGGGACCACCATATTCTAAATATTGATATGAGGAAGTTTGATGGCAAGGATCCCATAACATGGATACTATAGATGGAGCAGTATTTTGATCTCCATAACGTGCAAAACACACAAAAGTTACGAATTGCAACTTTACATTTAGAACAAAATACATTTGTATGGTATCGATGGCTTTGCTCCCATAAAAAATTGTCACTTCGTCAATTTTTACGGAGGAAATGATAGCACATTATGAGGATACAAAGAGCAACACCTTCTTTAGCCAATTCATAAATCTCAAACAAAAGGGTTTAGTGGGGCAGCACATTGAGGACTTCCAAAAATTGAATATAAGGGTAACTGATATTCCAGAGGAACACAGGATTGATCTCTTCATAGGCACTTTAAATGATAACATACAACATGAAGTTCGCGTTTTGGAACACGATTCATTGGAGAAACCGGGTTGGCAAGAAAAGTTGAATGTAAAATTACGGCGACAAGGAAGCCTACCACTCAATTCTATAAAGAAGGAAGTGTTGCTACACCTAGATTTCCACAACCTACAAGGTTGACGCAGCAACAATTGGAAGAAAAAAAGAGCAAAAGGGATTTGCTACAGTTGTGATAGCAAATACACTAAAGGTCATAAATGTGTTGAGAAGAAATTATTTTACATAGATTGTGAAGAGGAAGAAGAAAATGAACAAGAAGAGGATATACACCGGCAACCAGCCATAGAAGAGGAAGAAATGAGTCTGACCATATCGTGTCATGCACTGGAAGGAATCACCACTCCTCAAAATCTCAAGATAGAAGGACATATCAAGAAGAAAAAGGTAATAGTGTTGATTGATTCAAGTAGCACGCATAATTTTATTCATTGTAAGGAAGCCAAGGAATTAAATTGTTTCCTCTACCCAGCACCAGAATGTCAAGTGATGGTTGCAAATGGAGGAACTATAAATTTCTCTGGAAAATGCCATAATATCAAGCTATCCATGGGGGAATATGTATTGAATAGTCCAATGCTTTCCATCCCAATGGGAGGTGTTGATGTTGTACTAGGAGTACAATGGTTACAATCTTTAGGGATGGTAGCTTTTAATTTTCAAGAACTTTTCTTGAATTTTTTTTCGGAAGGAAAGGAAGTCAAATTACAGGGTATCACAGGGAAGTCAGGAAAGATAATAAGCTCTAATGTCATGACAAATCTTCTGAAGAAAGAACAACGAGGCGTAATTGCACAATTATTCTCACTAGAAGTTCCAACATCAAAATATTCTAGTTCTCCAGATCTACAAAAAGTCTTGGATAATCATTCCAAGGTGTTTGAAACTCCCAAAGGACTCCCACCTATTCGTGATCGTGATCATGCTATTCATTTAATTCCAGGAAGTGTTCCTCCAAACATCGGGCCTTATAGATATCCTTATGTCCAAAAGAGCGAAATTGAACGTATGATTACAGAAATGTTAGAGGCTGGTATAATTCAACCTAGTCAAAGTTCGTTCTCTGCTCTAGTAGTATTGGTGCACAAGAAGGATGGATCATGGCGCATGTGTCCAGATTATAGGGAGCTCAATAAGCTTACTATTAAAGATAAATTTCCCATTCCTGTGATTGATGAATTATTGGATGAATTACATGGAGCAATTTATTTTACCAAGTTGGATCTTCGTTCAATATATCATCAAATTAGAATGAAGACTGAAGATATTCCGAAAACAACATTTCGAATTCATGAGGGTCATTATGAATTTTTGTTCATACCTTTTGGCCTTACCAATGCACCTTCTGCATTTCAAGGGTTGATGAATTCCATTTTCAAACCCACCCTTAGAAAATTTGTGCTAGTATTTTTTGACGATATACTAATCTGCAACAGGTCTTGGAAGGATCATGTTCAACAGGTTGACAGGGTTCTCAAACTATTGGAGGAGAAACAATTATATGCAAAAACATCCAAATGTTTCTTTGGAGTACAAGAGGTGAAATATGTGGGTCATATTGTATCTCACGAGGGTGTTCAGGTAGACCCTAAAAAGAAATTAAAGCCATTAAGGAATGGAAAGTCCCCACAACCATAAAGCAGTTGCGAGGATTTCTTGGGTTAACAGGGTATTTTCGCAAGTTTGTTAAGGATTATGGGAGAATAGCAGCACCTCTAACAACATTATTGAAGAAAGATGCATTTTCCTTGGACTCACGAAGCAACTAAGGCCTTTGAACATCTTAAAGAGGCAATGTGCCTAGCACCGGTCTTAGCTACGCCCGGACTTCACAAAAACCTTTATTGTGGAATATGATGTCCCGAAATGAAATTGGTGCTATTTTAATGTAGGAAGGAAGACCCATTTCTTTTTAAGGTCGTCCAATCAAAGAAAACTATTTACAGATTCCTATTTATGAGAAGGAAATGTTAGCAATACTGCATGCACTAAAGAAATGGCGAACTTACCTAATGGGAAGACACTTAAAGGTAAAAAATGATCATGATAGTCTTAAACAACTTTTGGAACAAAGACTATCTTCAGAAGAGCGGCAAAAATGGGTCACAAAGATGTTGGGTTATGACTTTGAAATAATCTACAAAAAGAGCTTAATGTTTTGCGAGATGCACTCTCAAGAAAGAATGAAGAGGTGGAAGCATTGCTTGGTGCCATTTCTATTATCCAACCGGATTGGATAACCGAAGCAAGAGATGAATGGAAGAAGGACAAATATGTATGGACACTCATTCAAAAGTTGCAGTAAGATCCTAGTACATATGATACATTTAGTTGGAAAAATGATTCCTTATGGTATGTTAGTCATCAGTATTTTTCACTTGTTGGTGATGACTAGTTGTAACTGACAGTTTTCTAGCGAAATTTGATCTAAAAAATTGGAAAATTTTCAGGCTGAAGGAAAACACCCTTAAACAATTTTGCCCTCCTACCTTTTCGATCAAGTCACCCATGACGAGATGAAGCTACTCATTATCAAGCCCTATCTAGCCTCGGCCATACTAGCTTGTCCATCAGCTCCAAAGAAAACAATCCAAATCTGTCCAAAGAAGTCTCCCCTAAGTTAGGTAGTGGTGCTTTAGGAATTTCTCCCTTGGCAAACTATCCTAAAGCCAAAGAACCTCTATCTGCTACAGACCAGTCATAACAGACCTTCCCCTTCTGCAAATAAAGTTGGTTAGACCCTTAAGTCGCACCACTAACAAGCCCTAAAGTCTTAGCAATGCACATGCCCTAGGTCAAACTGATATCAGGTGGTTTTACATTATTTCAATGGATCTTTCAAGAGCAGAAGTGTACCAGCATTCCAGAAGACAGTATTTGACTCCACATGAGAAGATAGCTGCTTCTCATGTGATTTTGAGCCTGGGATGCAGCTACAGGGCAGAGATTTATTTCATCAAGCTCCTGCAATCACAGTCAAAGGTTAGTAAATTATGAATGACCAGAAGTGCTTTGAAAATACTAGCCAAACTGCTTGTGATGTATAAAGAGGCATAGATATATTTGAAAAGCATAATTACATGTCTCAGAGAAGTGCCCATCTTGACTATTATCAATTTGCCATTTTTATTTGCTCAAGCATGAGAAGGCAGTGAAACGAAAAATAACACTATTAAAAGCTAATGAAATGGCATCACTGAGAAAACATCCTTCATTTTATAAGTAGAGGGTTGAAAGACTGAGAAGGCATCCTTCATCTATAAGCAGAGGGCCAAGGATAAAGTTTCATTTTAATAATTGCACTAACTGTAAGACAATTTTTGGGTACAGTGAGACAGCGACTAAGGGTTTCTGAAATAAAAATGATGTTAAAGGCAGAGGCAAAGCAGTGGTGCTTTTAAAATTTGTTTGTATGAGTTTCATTGTTATTGAATTACAATGAGAAGCTAGTGGGTTGATTATCAATGAAGAAATTTTATTAAGCAGATGGCCAAAGGAGTCAAACAGTCTTGGTCCCAAGCTAACTTCTGCCATCATGAATAAAGGAAACCGCTATCAGTATTTTCGTCAAACATTCTTTATTGGGTTGAAACAGAGGTTGAAAGGAAACCAGGAATTTTTCAAAGTAGGCCTCCTTCATAAACAAAGTAAAAGGGTTCACCCTTGTTTGAGGATGAAAAGCAATTATTGCAGGTGGCAAATATCTCAAAAAGGACTATTCTAAAAGGGATGAAATAAATGAAACCCATGTTTCTTGCAGACCTCCTTCACAAAAGAACAAAGGGACAACCTTCCCTTGTTCACTTTTCAACTCTAGTGCATCGTCCCCTGTTTTATCTCCTTAAAGTTGAAAACTGGATCATTTTTTCAATCTAAGGATAGTTAGTGGCTTTGGTGATGGAGACCTTTTGTAAACAGGATTCTCACTTACAGTTTCAAATGATTTTTTTACCCATAGTCAAAAGAGAAGCTCAAATAGCACCTACCAGCTCAATCAGTTTTACAATGGGCATGACCACCTCCAAAGCATCAGGAGCAAACACTGTCAGTTCAAGTTTCAAAAGGGTGAAGCTACCTCCTTCAAATGTCAAATAAAACCTCACATAACACAATGTGTCTTTCTACAGTGACAGAAAATGAACAACGAAAATACAAGAGGTGGAAAAGGATATGGAGATTACAGTCAGCCACAAAGAATAAAGGAACAAAATCTTGGTGGACACATAGCAAGATGGAATTAGGGTTCCAAAGGGTTACATTAGTGGTTTCAAAAAGTGATGATCTCCTTGATTCAGAAAAAGAGGTTTTGATCATATTTTTATAAAATAAAAAGCTTCCTACAACACAAGCTATGAATTACCATATGATTTTGAAAAAACGTTCCATTCAATATGACAAAGGTTGCAAAAGACAGAGGTTAAGGAGCGCCCGGGAAGTTTGTTTCAAAATGTGTTTCTGACCAACCAAAGATGAAATTGACAAACGTGAGAGAGGTTTTTATCCCTCATCGATTCAAGAAGAGAAACCTCCTTCATTTTCTACACAGGTATCATGGTTTGTGAGAAATGTAAAAAATACAGATGTCACGGGAGAAATTTTGCACCAGGATTCACCATTTTTACCAGTGTTGGGACAGTCATATTTCGAAAACAAAAATGGATACCAAATGACAAAAATCAAGCATATTTTTAAATTAGACTTCCATGTATTTCCAACAAGCCATCTCGAGCCCAATTTCGACAACAGGAAGGCATCCAAAAGTAGCCTGCAAACAGCACTATGTTTTTCTGCACCAGCATTCACCATTTTTTACCAGTGTTGGGATAGTAAATTTTTTAACAACCAAATCGACACCAAATGAAAAAATTCAAGCATATTTGGAAGTTATACTTCTGTATCTTTCCAACAAGCCATCTCAGGCCCATTTCCGACACCGGTAAGGCATCCAAAAGTGGCCTAAAAATAGCACTATGTATTTCTGCACCAGGATTCACCAGTTTTAACCAGTGTTGGGAAAATCAATTTTTGAACAACCAAATGGACACCAAATGAAAACATTAAAGTTTTTCTGGAAATTATACTTCCTTAGCTTTCCAACGAGCCATCTCGTGCCCAATTCCGACACCGGGAAGGCCTCCAAAACAGGCTGCAAAAGTGCGCGGCGTGTTTGAAAAATTGCGCGGCACACCTGGGAGAGAAAATCCAAAGTCTTTCTATTGATGCGCGGCGCGCCTGTAGCAGCGCGCGGCGCTCCTTCTTTTGAACGTGCTGCACATGTTTTAAACAATCAAAATGCCTCCAACAAGCTCTGAAAGCTGCTCAAGCTCTTCAACAAAGGCTGTCATCCGTCTTTAAGGTATTTTCATTTACCCCCTTGATATATTCAAGCTGCTAAATGGTGATGGAAAAAAAATGAAACTCTTGGTATAAATCAAGGTGTGTTTTTGGATAAAAAATTTGACAGAGTTTGTTATGGTGGGAGGCTAGTAGAGTATTCATATTAATCTCAATAGACCTAAAACTACCCTCAAGGCAGTGACAAACCATAAACTATGTCAACTATATGTAGTGGAGAAAACAGTGGTAAGGAGGGTTGAATGTTCTGTTTAAGATCCGATATTGTTGTGGCTATGATTTCCCAAGATTGACATAATGAAAGTGGAGTGCTTATGTTGATGTCAAAAGGCCTAAAAACTGCCCTCAAACAGTGCTAAAACATAAACCTGCAAGTCAAAATATACACAGTAGTAGAGGTTTTGTCAAATTGTTGGAGGTGCCCTAACTATGATAAGGCAAAGCTAACCTCTGTTAGCCAAGTGTATGGTGAAAACATTGTTAGAAGGTAAAGCATTGTTTTTAAGGAAAGCACAGTGATGGTGAGGTGACATCAATGAGCCTATGTTGAAAGCAGTAGTCTTAGTTCGAATGCCTTGTCACCTTCAGAGAATGTCTCCTTTTGAATAAGTGAAACAGTGAGACTATTGCTGCCTTCTTTTGGTCCCATAAAACAAATTGTGGTGAAAAATCTTTAACTCAGTCTAAAGGTGTTTTGTCTACTTGCGTATGTGAAACAGTGAAGTACAAGAGAAGTGTTTTGATTGGGAGGGGTGTTTGTCTTCTACAAGGCTATCTTGCTTATACCAAAAACACAGAAAAGCTTTGTGACCTTACCCAACACAGTGATCATTTGACTGTGTGTACCTTTTTTTGTTTTTCTGTGTGCTTGTTATTATAACTATTTGTTGATTGGCATACAAAGGAAGATAAGCAGTGATTTGGAAGGAGTAGAGAGCTGATATTAAAGAAATATTTCACATAGCATTCGAAGCAAATTCGCCTTGGTCAAACAGTGACTAACAAAGAAGACAAAGTTGTGTTTGAGAAAGAATTTAAAAAACCATTTTGAGGCAGCTTGGTGTTGCAGAGAGCATTCAAAAAAAAATACGTCCTAGGCAGGACAGTAGGAGTGGATTGCATGAGATATTTGAACATGTT
This sequence comes from Pinus albicaulis, assembly GCA_034641835.2. Taxonomy (NCBI): domain Eukaryota; kingdom Viridiplantae; phylum Streptophyta; class Pinopsida; order Pinales; family Pinaceae; genus Pinus; species Pinus albicaulis. The sequence goes on along the minus strand of CM076578.1, from coordinate 1,633,154,564 downwards.
TCCACTGAAAAGGAGCACAGTGAGGCAGGGCAGCAAGGTGAAGAAGAACACATTGATGATATGCAGCACAGTGATGAAGAGCAGCGCCATGAAGAAAATCAAAACAGTGATAGATGATGAGGGATTTGCAAGTTTGAAGGTTCAAGGAATTTTTCTTTGAATAGTGAAGGATAATGCAGTACTAGGGAGGAGGTTTTAGGAGCTAATTTGAAAATATTTCCTATGCTATAAATGACTTAGAACACACCTAGTCTCTAAGAGAAAAGCAGACTTAGGTCGAGGTCTTTAAATCAGTTTGCAAGGGTGTTAAAACATTGATTTCAAAGCTGCTTTGATCATCTAAAACCACAGAGAGAGAAATTTATTGGAGATAGGGCTTTTTTTCAAAATTATAGAGATATTCTTGCTGTGAGTGTTGAAAGAAAATTCTTGGCTGAAGCCAGGATGAAAATAATGATCGAAGGAAAGAGGTTTTTGGTGCCAAAAACACAAGGATACTTCCCTTCAAAAACCACAAACATGTCTTGTTAAAGACCTCTTGGCTCAAACACAATACTGAAGAGATGACTTTAGTGATGATGAGGAACAAGGCAAAGAGTTGAAACATAGCAGTGATAATGAAGAGCAAAGTGATGGGCAGTGAGGCAGTGATGAAAGGTAACATTATGGCAACCAGCACAGCAATAAGCACAAGGGTGATGAAGCACAAAACAATAAAGGGAAAGAGCATGACAGTCATAAAGAAGGCAGTGACAAAGACAAACAAGGCAGCCCTCAAGCAAGCAATGATGAGGGCAAGCAAATACAAAACATGGATCATTACGGGAATTCTCCAAAGCATGTGCTAACTGCCTCTCCTAGGCAACGGGCCATAACTTCTTCACCAAAGTTAGAATGCCAAACAAAAAGAAGAAAACCAAGAAAAACTCAAAACTGCCCAAAGAGGGCGCCCAGTGAGAAAAAAGGAGAAAGACACCTTTAGACTTGGAATTTTGGCACGAGATTCTAGACACGTTTCTAAAAATCCTTGAGGGACTTGCTCACCAAAATTGAGCAAATTTTGACATGTTCTTGTTTTTCGACATTTTTGGGCCTAATTGCATAAAATCATGGGCATCGCCATTTCATTTTGGGGCATCATCAAAGGATGAAAATGGTATCATTGGATGCCATAATTTCAAGGGCACATACTCAGCGATTTTTAGAACAATTGAAGACCTTTTTCTCCCCCAAAATGGTGAAAAACACTCGCTTTTTCTACACTATGCCCTGTTTATCAGCAAGGCTTATTTTTTGGGTTTTTTCACACAGGACTATTTTTGGAGGAATTCAAGTGGTCAGTTGGGAGAAAACTAAACATTTTCAGAAATTGAACAATCATAGCTTTCCAATGAGCTATCATGAGCCTCGTTTCGACACCAGGAAGGCCTCCAAAGGTTGTCATCAAGTCAAGGGACTTTTGTTGATGTATTTTTTGAGTATTTTTGTAAAAATTGAACCTTTCAAAATTGACTTTTCCTCATGTGCATTTAGCTATTTTTGTACATGATAAGTTATGAAAAGTCAATTTATTTCCCTTTTTTATCATTTTTGAGATATTTTATTAGATATTTTGTGCCTTGGGCTTTGCAAAGCCTCAAGGACAAAATAAGATATTTTGGATAGGCCAATGAGATTGCAAGTTGAACTAAGAGGTTTTCCTCACTTTGGCCTATATATTCCAAAGGCTTTCATTGTAAACAAGGTTGAACTTGATGAATAGAAACAACATATGGTCATATAAGATTTGGAATAAATACTTGTCTCATGCTTTTGGATAGTTTCTTGGATGTTCTTGGATGATGAAAGAGGATTGTTGTTGGATTCCATGACCTGGTAGAATGGTATAGTTTCTCTATCTTTGTTTTTCTTCTTAGTTTTCATTCATAAATCTATGTTCTTGCTTGCTATGGGACAGTAGAGAACAAATTTGATACATGCCCTTCGAGGCACCTCAAATTTTCTGTTTCTTTATAGCTTCCATGTTTTCTTCATTCTTAGTCACATTAAAGAATTCTTGATTGCTCTTTAATAACTTAAGAATATTGTTTGCTTGTTTCATTTATGGTTTTATGCATGCTAAGTATGATTTACGGTATTCCCTGCTTACTCATGGCTAGCCATAGTTCCACCTATGAAAATTCTCTTTGATTGATTAGACTGTCATTTGTCGAACCAAGGAGGTCTTGTTCCGATCTTGCCTTTTGCCTAAGACTATGCAATCTTGTTTTCAAAGTGCCCAATAACTTAGAGTACTATGTTTAGGCGTTTCGGCATAGTGATTTGAGTTTTTTTTCTGTCTTAAATGTATTTCCCCAAAGTCTGATAGCCATTTCCCAAAGTTAGAGAGTCATATATCTCTATGCATGGCTTGAATGTTTATTTCTCTGCATCGATTAGTTTATAGTTACATTTCTCATGATTAATGGTTTTCCCTACCATGTTTATGTCAGCTATTAAACTATTTGTGCTTGAAATCCTTCGTTATTCACAAACTTGATGTCCATCTCACTCCATTTTTCCCAAAGATCCATTTTACCTCGAATCAAATCGACCCTTCAACAACCTTGTATCACCATCTGAAAGCTTTCTTGACCTTTTCGACCCCATAGCCCAGTTGATCTGACATATTTTTACCTATCTTATGTCTTTGATCAGTTCATCCCTCATAACCTAAAAACCAAAACCAAAAACCTACTTCATAACTAGCCTAAAATCAGAACACAATAAGCAAACACACAGATATCCCTTACACAAATAGAGAGAGCCCTCTATGAGTCTAGGAAGGCTAGGTCCTTAGGCTCCAAAGATTGGTTTGATGTTACACTGTCATTTGGCTTGGCAATCAGCCAAATCACGAGACCCTAACATAATGGCGATCATGGTGGGAATCTGAGTGATAAACAAACTTAGATTCCCTATACATTCAGAGACCTTTGAGAATACTATCTTGTGGACTTATCCCACCGCTCACTAACATAATGGCGATCATGGTGGGACTTTTCTGAGTTCATTTTAATCTGAATATCTTGCAAGACTCATAGAAATCCCCGTATTGAACTAAGCACAGCTACCATTGAGCCACCTCATCGCCACACTAACATAATGGCGATCACGGTGGAACTCTGAGTGATAAAAAAACTTAGATTCCCTAAAAATTTCAGCAGCCTTAGGAATACTATCTGATTGACTTATCCCACTGCTCACTAACATAGTAGCGATCACGGTGTGACCTTCCAAGTTAGTGACAATCTAAGTACTCCTTAGTAACTCCCGAAGTCTCAATCAAACTTTGAAATCACAAATTCTGAAATGGAAGAGGAATCAAAACCTTTAGTTTTTCTACCCTTATGCTTTAAATCATTCCAGACTTTAAAAGAAAATTTGCATCCTAAAGATCTCTTAGCAGTTTTTCAGGAAGCCCCTGCTCAAGTTAACTCTCACCTAAATCAAGGAAATTTGATTGAAAAGGAATTCAAATATGAGATAGAAGATAAATCAAAACCTGTAGGATCTCTACCTTTATGCTGGGAGTCATTTGAGTTCATAAAAGGAAATTGGCCTCCTAAGAATCCATCAGAGGAAACTCAAGAATCCCATGTTTATTATCCCAAGCATCAAGAAGAGTTGAGTGAGGATGAATTCAGATCCTAGATAGAAGATAAATCAAAACCTGTAGGATCCCTACCTTTATGCTGGGAGTCATTTCAGTTCATAAAAGAAAATTGGCCTCCTGAAAATCTATCAGAAAAAACTCATGAATTACATGTTAACTATCCTCAACATCACAAAGAATTGGTTGAATATGAAAACAAGCAGCAAATGAAAGAGAACCCACAGGATCTATCTAAAGGCATAAGTGATGATTCATCATCTCTCATAGGTGAAGCCCAAAAAGACATTCATCCTTCAAATCAGATTTTCCAAGAGAAAGAGGATTATTCTAGTTATATCTGAAGAGAAATGAAAATGCCTCCCTTTTTAAGTGAAGAGGAAATAGATCAACTCTTAAACATACAGTCAGCCTCTCTTGATTCTTCTCTTGATCTTAACTATCACATAGCAGTAAATAGATTTAAAGATCAATTTGAAGAAAAGCAATCTGATAGTCCAATATGCATGGCTGGTGACATTACTTGTATTAATGATTGTCCAAGGTTTGATCAATATGTTGATGATTATGATTTCCAAACAGAAGCTAACTTTGCAGAATACTCAGTTTTTTATTTTTGGGAGGAAGCTCAGTTTCATAAACTTGAGAAAAGTGAGCAGCCAATACAGGTCATCTATGACACTGATGAGGAGAGCCTTGAGAGTTTAGAAGTAAGTGAAGAGTCTCAGACTCTTTTCTCTACTTCACTTCAGTCCATCAGAGATAACATTCACATAATTGGAAATCAACAGTCTTTTAGCTTTGATGATGAGGTTGAGGAGGGTGATGAAATTCTCGAGCATGTTGTAAATTAGAAGCCTTTTCCTGAAATGGTTGAGGAAATCATTTTTGACATGGAATCTTCCTTAACTCCAGATTTGCAGCCACCAAGTTCCATTGAGTTACAAATTGCAAATGAAGAAATAGATATTGATAAACACATGATAGTTGTCACACTATCCTTTTAAGATAATTTACCGTCAAAGTGTATCCCTGCTCATCAACCTAATGACCTTCACACAGTTTTCAGTCCACTTAATCAGAACACATCAGCTTGGAAAGAAAACTACGCTGCAATATATGATGAGTCTGACAGTTCAAGTGATCATGAGCAAGGGGAAGAGTTGCTTTACCAGGAGAGTCCCAAATATAGCCAAGTGGAAGAAAGAGTAGTCCTGAATGAAGCCTATATCTCAATTCCTCTAGATTAGGTATTATTCCAAGATCCATTTGTTGTTTTCCTTGAGAAATATGAAGGAGTAGTGGGTTATATCATGAACAAGTTACTACCAAGAATGAGAGAAAACTTAAGCACTACTGTCCGAAAACAAGCCAAATGGGAGTGGCCTTTTCATTACTTCAGCATCATGAAAGAACTAAACCAAGATCAACCATGCAATCATTTACTTGACTGGCTATATTGGAAAGAAGAGTTCACCAAATTAATGTATGTTGTGTATAGTTTAGACTAGGATAGATAGATAGCTGTGAAAATAATCTTAGCCTTGTGAACATCTTTTCAGTTTTAGATTGTTTGAAGAAAAAGTGAAAAAGCAAAAAATTCAAAAAACAATAGAAACATAGAAAAGAGGGTAGTTTGAAAAATAGAAAGAAGGCCCCATGTTCAAAAAAATAGTCCTTCAGAAAGCGCGCAAGTCTAAATGCTGATTCTAGTGCTCAAATGTCTTGTTCAGTTATCTAGCCTAATCATAACTGAACATGTTTTAAATTTATTTGTTGATAAGTTAGTGAGAGGAAAATATAGTCAACATTGTGTAAGCTTGACTTATCAAAGAGAGTAGATTAGGAAAAGACACTGGTTCCACATGCTCAAAACAGAACCAAAGAGGGAAGCGGGAATGAAAAATAAATTGTGTATCTTAGCTCCATTTTTCTAGATTTCATTTTATGCAAAATAATGTTTGTGTGCAGCTTGTCTTTCATGCCACAAGTACATGAAAAATCAGACTATCTAACCCTGATTTGGTCATTTTTCAATTTCATGTTTTAGATTAGAGAACAAAATCTTGTCAAACAGCTTAACCTTGACAGTTGATCTAGCATAGGTAGAGTAATGAAGGAGTTCATCAGCTTAATCTGAACTCCCGGCAGATATAAGGTAGAACTAGATAGGTTCATTTTTCAAAGAAAACATATATATATTGTCAAAGGGTTGCTAGTCCAAATGCACCCAAAGGAGGAAAAAATGTTAGGAAAGATAGTGGGGTAGGTAGAAATATCATAGATGCTAATCATGTTGTCAATTTTCAGAAATAGCATCAAGCGAATAATGAAATTTACACCAATGGATAAGGCACTGGTCTTCATAAGCCAAAGATCTGAAATTCTGGACACCTCCTGAAAAGGAGCTGCCCTCCCCAAATGGAGCCACTGTTAGTCATCAGTATTTTTCACTTGATGGTGATGACTAGTTGTAACAGCCAAGTTTTCTAGCAGCTGATCTAAAAAATTATCAAATTTGCCAGCTGGAAAACACCCATAAACATTTTTTGCCCTCCTACCTTTTCACGCCGCCCATGATGAGATGAAGCCTCATTATCAAGCCCTATCTAGCCTCAGCCATACTAGCTTGTCCATCAACTCCAAAGAAAACAATCCAAATCTGTCCAAAGAAGTCTCCCCTAAGTTAGGTAGTGGCGATTTAAGAATTTCTCCCTTGGCAAACTATCCTAGAGCCAAAGAACCTCTATCTGCTATAGACCAGTCATAACAGACCTTCCCCTTCTGCAAATAAAGTTGGTTACACCCTTAATTCATGCCACAAACAAGCCCTAAAGTCTCAGCAATGCACATGCCCTAGCTCAAACTGATATTAGGTGGTTTTACAATGTTTCAATGGATCTTTCAAGAGCAGAAGTGTACCAGCATTCTAGAAGACATTATTTGACTCCACATGAGAAGACAGTTGCTTCTCATGTGATTTTGAGCCTGGGATGTAGTTACAGGGCAGAGAGTTATTTCATCAAGCTCCTACAATCACAGTCAAAGGTTAGTAAACTATGAATGACCAAAAGTGCTTTGCAAATACTAGCCAAACTGCTTGTGATGTCTAAAGAGGCACATATATATTTGAAAAGTAGAATTACATGTCTCAGAGAAGTGTCCATCTTGACTATTATCAATTTTCCATTTTTTATTTGCTCAAGCATGAGAAGGTAGTGAAAGGAAAAACAACATTGTTAAAAGCTGATGAAATGGCATCACTGAGAAAACCTCCTCCATTTTATAAGCAGAGGTTTGAAGACTGAGAAGGCCTCCTTCATCTATAAGCAGAGGGCCAAGGATAAAGTTTCATTTTAAGAATTGCACTAATTGTAAGACAATTTTTGGGTATAGTGAGACAGCAACTGAGGGTTTTTGAAATAAAAATGATGTTAAAGGCAGAGGCAAAGCAGTGGTGCTTTTAAAATTTGTTTGTATGAGTTTCATTGTTATTGAATTACAATGAGAAGCTAGTGGGTTGATTATCAATGAAGAAGAACAAACCTCCTTCACAGAAGAACAAAGTGACAACCTTCCCTTGTTCACAGAAGAACAAAGGGACAACCTTCCCTTGTTCACTTTTCAACTCTAGTGCATCATCCCCTGTTTTATCTCCTTAAAGTTGAAAACTGGATCATTTTGTCAATCTAAGGATAGTTAGTGGCTTTGGTGATGGAGACCTTTTGTAAACAGGATTTTTACTTATAGTTTCAAATGATTTTTTTACCCACAGTCAAAAGAGAAGCTCAAACATCACCTGCCAGCTCAATCAGTTTTACAATGGGCATGACCAGCTCCAAAGCATCAGGAACAGACACTGTCAGTTAAAATTTCAAAAGGGTGAAGCTACCTCCTTCAAATGTCAAAGAAAACCTCACATAACACAATGTGTATTTCTACAGTGACAGCAAATGAACAATGCAAAGACAAGAGGTGGAAAAGGATATGGATATTATAGTCAGCCACAGAGAATAAAGGAACAAAATCTTGGTGGACACAACAAGATGGCATTAGGGTTCCAAAGGGTTACATTAATGGTTTCAAAAAGTGATGATCTCCTTGATTTGGAAACAAAGGTTTTGATCATAGTTTTAAAAAATAAAAATCTTCCTACAGCATAAGCTATGAATTACCATATGATTTTGAAAAACATTCCATCCAATATGACAAAGGTTGCAAAAGACAGAGGTTAAGGAGCACCTGAGAATTTTGTTTCAAAATGTGTTTATGACCAAAAAAAGATGAAATTTACAAAAGTGAGAGAGGTTTCTGTTTCTAATATGTTCAAGAAGAGAAAAATCCTTCAGTTTCTACACAGGTACCATGGTTTTTGAGAAATGTAAAAAATACAGATGTCACGGGAGAATTTCTGCACCAGGATTCACCATTTTGACCAGTGTTGGGACAGTCAGATTTTTACCAACCAAATTGATATCAAATGAAAAAAAAATCAAGCATATTTTGAAATTATACTTCCATATCTTTCCAACGAGCCATCTTAGGCCCAATTCTGAAAACAGGAAGGCATCCAAAAGTAGCCTGCAAACAACACTATGTTTTTCTGCACCAGCATTCACCATTTTTTACCAGTGTTGGGAAAGTCAATTTTTGAACAAAAAAATTGACACAAAATGAAACAAATCAAGAATATTTGGAAATTAGATTTCCATAGCTTTCCAATGAGCCATCTCAAGCCCAATTTCGACACTGGGAAGGCATCCAAAAGTGGCCTACAAAGAGCACTATGCATTTCTACACCAAGATTCACGAGTTTTGACCAGTGTTGGGAAAATCAATTTTTGAACAACCAAATGGACACCAAATGAAAAAATTAAAGTTTTTATAGAAATTATACTTCCATATTTTTCAACCATCCATCTCGTGCCCAATTATGACACTGGGAAGGCCTCCAAAATGGGCTGCAAATGTGCGCGACGCTTTTGAAAAATTGCGCGGCACGCCTGGGAGAGAAAATTCAAAGGTTTTCTATTGATGCGTGGCGCACCTATAGCAGCGCACGACACTCTTGCTTATGAATGTGATGCTCACCTAAAAGGCTTCAAAAAAACTCTTTTTAGAGCTGCTCAACCAATCAAACAAGGGTTTCCATCCATTTTTAAGGTGTTTTCATTTACCTCCTTACTATATTCGAGCTGCTAAGTGGTGATTGAAAAAAATGAAACTCTTGGTATAAATCAAGGTGTGTTTTTGGATAAACAATTTGACAGAGTTTGTGATGGTGGTAGGCTAGTAGAGTATTCATATTAATCTCAACAGACCTAAAACTACCCTCAAGACAGTGACAAACCATAAACTCTGTCAGCTATATGTAGTGGAGAAAACAATGGTAAGGAGAGTTGAATGTTCTGTTTAAGATCCGAGATTGTTGTGGCTATGATTGCCCAAGATTGGCATAATGAAAGTGGAGAGCTTATGTTGATGTCAAAAGGCCTAAAAACTGCCCTCAAAATAGTGCTAAAACATAAACCTGCAAGTCAAAATATACACAGTAGTAGAGGTTTTGTCAAATTGTTGGACGTGCCCTAACTGTGATAGGGAAAAGTAAAGCTAACCTCTGTCAGCCAAGTGTATGGTGAAAACATTGTTAGAAGGTAAAGCAGCGGTTTTAAGGAAAGCACAGTGATGGTGAGGTGACATCAATGAGCCTATGTTGAAAGCAGTAGTATTAGTTCGAATGCCTTGTCACCTTCAAAGAATGTCTCCTTTTGAATAAGTGAAACAATGAGACTATTGCTGCCTTCTTTTGGTCCCATAAAAAAAATTGTGGTGAAAAATCTTTAACTCAGTCTAAAGGTGTTTTGTCTACCTGTGTATGTAAAATAGTGAAGTACAAGAGAAGTGTTTTGATTGGGAGGGGTGTTTGTCTTCTACAAGGCTGTCTTGCTTATACCAAAAACACAGAAAAGCTTTGTGACCTTACCAAACAAAGTGATCATTTGATTGTGTGTACCTTTTTTTGTTTGTCTGTGTGCTTGTTATTACAACTATTTGTTGATTGGCATACAAAGGAAGATAAGCAGTGATTTGGAAGGAGCAGAGAGCTGATATTAAAGAAATATTTCACACAGCATTTGAGGCAAATTCGCCTTGGTCAAACAGTGACTAACAAAGAAGACATAGTTGTGTTTGAGAAAGCATTTAAAAAACCATTTTGAGGCAACTTGGTGTTGCAAAGAGCTTTCAATACAAAATGCCTCCTAGGCAGGATAGTAGGAGTGGATTGCACAAGAGATTTGAGCCTGTTTCTACTGAAAAGGAGCACAGTGAGGCAGGGCAGCAAGATGAAGAAGAACACATTGATGATATGCAGCACAATGATGAAGAGTAGCGCCATGAAGAAACTCAAAATAGTGATAGATGATGAGGGCTTTGCAAGTTTGAAGGAAGGAATTTTTCTTTGAATAGTGAAGGATAATGCAGTACCAGGGAGGAGGTTTTAGGAGCTAATTTGAAAATCTTTCCTATGCTATAAATGACTTAGAACACACCTAGTCTCTAAGAGAAAAGCAGACTTAGGTTGAGGTCTTTAAATCAGTTTGCAAGGGTGTTAAAACATTGATTTCAAAGCTGCTTTGATCATTTGAAACCAGAGAGAGAGACATTTATTGGAGATAGGGATTTTTGTCAAAATTATAGAGATCTTCTTGTTGTGAGTGTTGAAAGAAAATTCTTGGTTGAAGAAAGGATAAAAACAATGATCAAAGGAAAGAGGTTTTTGGTGCCAAAAACACAAGGATACTTCCCTTCAAAAACCACAAACATGTCTTGTTAAAGACCTCTTGGCTCAAACACAATACTGAAGAGATGACTTTAGTGATGATGAGGAACAAGGCAAAGAGTCTAAACATAGCAATGAAAATGAAGAGCAAAGTGATGGGCAGTGAGGCAGTGATGAAAGGGAAAATTATGGCAACCAGCACAGCAATAAGCATAAGGTTGATGAAGCACAAAATAGTAAAGGGAAAGAGCATGACAGTCATAAAGAAGGCAGTGACAAAGAAAAACAAGGCAGCCCTAAAGCAAGAAATAATGAGGGCAAGCAAATACAAAACATGAATCATGAAGGGCATTCTCCAAATCATGTGCTAGCTGCCTCTCCTAGGCAAGGGGCCATGACTTCTTCACCAAAGCTAGAATGCCAAACAACAAAGAAGAAAACCAAGAAAAGCTCAAAACTGCCCAAAGAGGGCGCTCGGTGAGAAAAAATGAGAAAGACACCTTTAGGCTTGGAATTTGGCCCAAGCTTCTGGAAATTTTTCTAAAAATCCTTGAGGGACTTGCTCACCAAAATTGAGCAAATTTTGACATGTTCTTGTTTTTCGACATTTTTGGGCCTAATTGCATAAAATCATGGGCATCGCCATTTCATTTTGGGACATCATCAAAGGATGAAAATGGTATCATTGGATGCCATAATTTCAGGGGCACATACTCAGTGATTTTCAGAACAATTTAAGACCTTTTGCTCCCCCAAAATGGTGAAAAACACTCGCTTTTTCTACACTATGCCCCGTTTATCAGAAAGGCTTATTTTTTGGGTTTTTTGACATAGACCTATTTTTGGATGAATTCCATTGGTTATTTGGGAGAAAAATAAACATTTTCAGAAAGTAGACACTCATAGCTTTCCAATGAGCTATCATGAGCCTTGTTTTAACACCGAGAAGGCCTCCAAAGGTTGCCAGCAAGTCAGGAGACCTTTTGTTGATGTATTTTTTGAGTATTTTTGTAAAAATTGAACCTTTCAAAATTGACTTTTCCTCATGTGCGTTTCGCTATTTTTGTACATGATAAGTTATGAAAAGTCAATTTATTTCCCTTTTTTATCATTTTTGAGATATTTTATTAGATATTTTGTGTCTTGGGCTTTGCAAAGCCTCAAGGACAAAATAAGATATTTTGGATAGGCCAATGAGATTGCAAGTTGCACTAAGAGGTTTTCCTCACTTTGGCCTATATATTCCAAAGGCTTTCATTGTAAACAAGGCTAAACTTGATGAATAGAAGCAATATATGGTCATATAAGCTTTGGAAGAAATACTTGTCTCATGCTTTTGGATAGTTTCTTGGATGTTCTTGGATGATGAAAGAGCATTGTTGTTGGATTCCATGACTTGGTAGAATGGTATAGTGTCTCTATCTCTATTTTTTTTCATAGTTTTCATTCATAAATCCATGTTCTTACTTGCTATAGGATAGTAGAGAACAAATTTGAGACATGCCCTTCGAGGCACCTCAAATTTCCTGTTTCTTTATAGCTTCCATGTTTTCTTCATTCTTAGTCACATTAAATAATTCTTGATTTCTCTTTAATAACTTAAGAATATTGTTTTCTTGTTTCATTTATGGTTTTATGCATGCTAAGTATGATTTACGATACGCCCTGCTTACTCATGTCTAGCCATAGTTCCACCTATGAAACTTCTCTTTGATTGATTAGACTGTCATTTGTTGAACCAAGGAGGTCTTGTTCCGATCTTGCCCTTTGCCTAAGACTGTGCAATCTTGTTTTCAAAGTGCCCAATAACTTAGAGTACTATGTTTAAGTGTTCCGGCATAGTGATTTGAGTTGTTTGTCTGTCTTAAATGTATTTCTCCAAAGTCTGATAGCCATTTCCCAAAGTTAGAGAGTCATATATCTCTATGCATGGCTTGAATGCTTATTTCTCTGCATCGGTTAGTTTACAGTTACATTTCTCATGATTAATGGTTTTCCCTACCATGTTTATATCAGCTATTAAACTATTTGTGCTTGAAATCCTTCGTTATTCACAAAATTGATGTCCATCTCACTCCATTTTTCCCAAAGATCCATTTTACCTCGAATCAAATCGGCCCTTCAACAACCTTGTATCACCATCTGTAAGCTTTCTTGACCTTTTCGACCCCATAGCCCAGTTGATCTGACATATTTTTACCTATCTTATGTCTTTGATCAATTCATCCCTTATAACCTAAAAACCAAAACCAAAAACCTACTTCATAACTAGCCTAAAATCAGAACACAATAAGCAAACACACAGATATCCCTTACACAAATAGAGAGAGCCCTCTCTGAGTCCAGGAAGGCTAGGTCCTTGGGCTCCAAAGACTGGTTTGATGTTACACTGTCATTTGGCTTGCCAATTAGCCAAATCACGGGACCCTAACATGGTACAAAGATCGCTTATATATTTTTAAGAATTCCCAACTAAAACAAAATATTCTTCTAGAATCGTACACTTCTCCTTTAGGAGGACACTCAAGATTTTTAAAAACTTACCACAGGGTGAAGAAAGAATTTTTTTGGGATGGCCTTAAATCTGATATTCAAAAGTTTGTGGCAAAATTTTTGGTTTTCCAGCAAAATAAAGTTGAGACAATTAAGACCCCGGGACTTCTACAACCTTTATCCATTCCAAGTCAATGTTGGGAGGAGATTTCAATGGATTTTATCACAGGTTTACCTAAGTCTGAAGGAAAGAGTGTCATCATGGTGGTAGTTGGTAGACTTACCAAGTATGCACACTTTTGTGCATTGTCTCATCCATTTAAAGCAAGTACAGTTGATACTACATTTATGGACAAAATTCAAAAGCTACATGGAAGCCCAAAGGTTATTGTGAGCGACAAAGTTCCCATTTTTACTGGAAATTTTTGGACGGAGTTATTTTCTTGTTTGGGCACTCAATTAGCTCATAGCTCATCTTATCATCCTCAATTTGATGGTCAAAATGAGATAGTAAATAAATTTTTGGAAGGATATCTTTGTTGTTTTGTATATGATAAACAAACGCCATGGGTCAAGTGGTTACCTCTCGCTGAATGGTGGTATAACACTTCCTTCCATGCTGCAGCAAAAATGACCCCATTTATGGCACTTTATGAATATCATCCACCATCCATCACATCATCTTTAAGGGAAAATTTGAAGGTTAAAGCAGTGGAAGATCACATCGAGCATCAGCAAGAATTTCTCCAACTCTTAAAAGGATAACCTAAATTTGGCACAAAATCGAATGAAACAACAGGCAGATCAACATCGCAGCAAGAGATATTTTGATGTAGGAGATTGGGTATTTTTATGACTACAACCATATAAACAAATGTTCCTCAAGCAAGCTAAGAAGGATAATAAATTATCGCCAAAGTACTATGGTCCTTACAAGGTGTTGCAAAAGATTGGTACTATGGCATACAAATTGGAGCTTCCTGCTTCTTCGCGAGTGCATCCAGTTTTCCATGTTTCATGCTTAAAGAAGGTTATAGGTGAAAATCTTTCAGTTCAAACAATATTTCCAGAACTTGATGAGGAAGGAAAAATCATATTGGAACCTGAAGCAGTCATGGAAACAAGAACTCGACAGCTACGAAATCGATCAATTTCAGAGTATCTCATCAAGTGGAAGAACTTACCCACAGAAGATTCTACATGGGAGGATGAGAATTTTATACAGAAGCACCCAGAGCTACTCAAGCATTGAGGACAACACTTTTTTGAAGGAGAGGGGCATGTTAGGTCCCTATATTGCTAGTATAGTCCCTTATTGTTGTTAGTGTAACCCCCTTATTGTTATTATTGTACCCTTGTAACCCCCATTTTGTTATTATTGTGCCCTTAAATTATTATTGTAAGGTCGGCTAGGATTACATTGTGGCCCACTAGGATTACATTATGGCCCCATGGACTTCTCTATATAGAAAGGAGGTTTTGTAAATTGTATCATTCAAGAATTGTTCATTTATGTAATGTATTGGAGGTTTCCCCCTCGAAGTGGCTTATTTCTAAGGCGTTGATATCTCTTTTCTTCTATTTTTGGAGCTAGTTACACAACACTCTATTGTGCATGAAATACTCCTTTGGATGATCAGGAAATGCCAAGACATTCCATTTGAGATCGATGGCATCTTGGGTCTGCCTCTAGGGTTAGACACCCCCCTGCCACTCTGTCATCATTAGGTGCAGAATGGTCTTTTATTCCTCTCACAGTTTATCCTGTCATGGCAGCAGGGTTGCCCCATATGGAAATACATTCTTCGTTTGGGTCTGGCCGACCCCGCTCAGGATCAATGGAACCTAGTCTCACAGTAGCTCAAGCTAGCGGGTCTCTGTCACAGTCCTTTGGGAGATCACATCCACTAGGATGGTCCTATTAAAAAAGGAGCCATTGACGTTTCAACTCTTTATCTTAATCTCATTTCTTCTTCACCGCTTATCGTCATCCAACCTTTAAACTGCATCTTTTGGAAGAGAAAAACTCCTTTAAAGATTATTCTCTTCACATAGCTTGCATGGAAGGACAAGATACTCACTTGGGACATTCTGGTCAAGAGAGGCCAGCAGGGTCTGGGCATATGCTCCATGTGAAATCAGGCTTCTGAATTTATTTCTAACCTTTTTTTAAATTTCTATGTTGCATTGGAGATTTGGTCAATGTTCACTAACATCTTGCAGGATCACTCATGGAGGCCTAATGGTGTAGCTCAATGTATCACCAGGTGGAATAAGATGGTGTTGGGAAAAATACTTAGAGGGGGGGGTGAATCAGTATTTACTGCATACTCAAAAAATTTCACTTTTTCATTCCTTAAAACCCATACGCTACTTTCCTTCAGTAAACTCGCGTATACACGCGAATACCCTTTATGAAACTCGCGTATAAACAGAGATCTAATTATAACATTAATTCTTCACTTATATCATTCCATCATTCATTCATCAGATGTTCAATAAACAGTAAATATGTGCAGTAAGAACAGAATAAACATCACACAAAGCATCACACATGAACACCAAGATTTTAGGTGGAAACCCAAGTCGAGAGAAAACCACCGCTGCAGTTGCTCAGCCTTCAATATTTTATTATAGAGAAAACATCTTACAACATATGTGCTGGCACAGACTCCTACCAGCACGCAGGCACCCACCTGCGCTCGTTTACCAGCCTTTCTTGGAAGGGAGCTCCAACCCCCTGACTCGTTTACCAGCCTCTCCTAGAAGGGAGCTACGACCCCCTGATCTCGTTTACCAGCCTCACCTGGAAGGGAGCTACGACCCCATGATCTTGTTTACCAGCCTCACCTGGAAGGGAGCTACAACCCTCAGCACCTCTATGGACCACGTTTCATCAATTTTCACACTGGATCCAAAGCTTCCTTTAGAACACAACTTGCAGGCCACGTTTCATCATATTTTCAGACTGGACCCACTCCATACATTTAAGCACAGTCAGCCATGAAACAGATACATATAACTCACTGACATATATCAGTAAACCAGCAGAATAGATCATACATTTCTTACCACAGACTTCAGCAAACCCTAGTTTGCATACGTGCTTTCCTTTCACTGATGTCGCGTATATACGCGCTTCCATTCACATAAACCAACGTATACTTCTGTACATATTATAGATCCAATTTCATTGCGCATACGCACTTTCTCTTCAGCGAAGCCGCATATATATGCGCTTCCTCTTCAGCGAACTAGCGTATGGATCTTCAGACTTTTATGTCATTGCAATTCTTCACAACAGATCACTTCAGATTTAACCCTTTACTTCAAACAGATGTTCGCCTCATTTCAGATCTAATCATTCCACAAACAAATCTAGCAAATACAGATACATTTCAGATCTAGATATCCCGCTTCATCATTTCTTCATAGGTGCATCATAGATTCAGATCTATCATCAAACCTTTACCCTTTCCATGCAGATATACTTCACAGAGAAGTATTCATTCAAGCTCATACATCTTGCACCCACTCTCATGATTTGCATAGTGAATTTCTTCTCCTTATATAGGTTTATCCTTTTTCAATACCATGAGCCAAAACCACATTACTTCCGATGGTATTCCTGGACGGGGTCATTTAGACAAATAATTACCCAATTCAATGGGTCAATACCATGGTGGTTACCCCTGGTTTTGCACTTTTTGAGCGCTTTTTCCCATACGCGGCTTGGCACGTACTTAACCGCGTGCATACGCGACTTCCCCTAGATATATCCGCATATGCCTTGAGACATACTCTTTTCATCATAGATATAGCATATATTGAATTCCTTTCTTCATTGCCTTCTGTACTTTCTGTAGATACATCAGATTTACTTCATCAAGAACATTTTCTATCAAGCACAACTTCATCAAGTAAGTTTCCATCATCTTTATTAAGTGTGTTGTCATTCAAGGACAACACTCAACATCATATTGCTTAACAAACATCATTGCACATCAGATTTACATCATTTACCAAGTTCATCAAGTCAAGAATAACTTCATCAGATGGATTTCCATCAAGGACAACACATGCCATCAATCTCATGTCTTCATCTTCATTCAGTGGGTTGCCATCAAGGACAACACTCTGCATCATATTGCCAACAATCTCCCCCTTTGGACTTGATGGCAACCACGATGGTGTTTGATCATCACAACAGATAGGTATATTAAGAATATAATGACACCATGTCACTCTCCCCATTATCTTCATTCAAACACCATGTCACTCTCCCCCTTTGACATCAAGGGCAAAGGGAGGATCAAAACCAACACACTCTCCCCCTTTTTCCTTCATGTAGAAGAAGTGTTCTGCAGATCTGATGTATACTGAAGTGACCAAGCTCCCCCTGAGTTCATGCTAAATCTTCAAACATATTTTTCAATAAAGTACATGACTCTACGAACTTCCTATCACCAAAGACTCATACTTACATCAAATATCCAACCAAGTGGATTTACATATGAGACTCAAGTACCCAACCAAGTGGGTTTACACATTTCAACTCAGCTACCCAACCAGGTGGGTTTACAAAATTTGACTCAGCTACCCAACCAAGTGGGTTTACAAATTTAACAAGTCCTTACATGACTGAAAATTACAATTTTACATCATGGGTCTCAACAAGACCTTTTCATCAAAATACAAAAATGACCATTTATATCCAAGACCAGAAAAACCTCAAGAGAGATCATATATCAGATCCACCATAATGCCAACAGTGCATTATACTCAGCAAGACTAGGGCTCCCCCTGAAAATGTGCATCCGAACATCCTTTCCATATGACTAAGGCTCCCCCTCAGTTTGTGCATCCTGCACACTTTCAACCAATCATCAAGGCATCTTTAAAACATCAGAGATTGAAATAGTATTATAAGAGCTGGAACATCACCAGAGATACCAGAGATACCAAACAGCACTGCAGCTGTGTTGGAGAGAGCTGACTCTAAACAAAAATTTGTCAGCAATCATACATACACGGTTTTATGTGCATGAACTTGCGTATATACGCGACTGTGTTTCAGGAAACCCGCGTATCCAATACCATCTTCTATATTTTAACCAGATCTGATCCTCTGTGAGAAAAAGACAATGTTCAGCTTCTTTCTGAGATATTCGAATGCTTTCCTGAACTACAGATAGATAGAACAATGTATTTGTGTCTTCAAGCATCATCCAATGGTTGTAGCATAAGCACATTAGTAACCAAGCCTTCAGATTCTTTGCAGCTTCAATACAATCTTTCCAAGAGAGATTATCACAGCATCTTCAAATATGTGTCAATCATCCATGTGGTCCAATATCACCATGATTTTTAAGATTCAACATGAAGTAACATATGTATGGAAAATATCTCAACCATAGTAACAAACTCTGCATGATCTATTCTTCTTTCTGAATCAAATGACATCCAACTCATCCATGTGTGAGCACAAAAGATACTGATCAGCAAACAAGGCTCAAAATCTCATCATAATAAACCATATACCAAGTCATCATCATTTTGAGCATGAGTATCACAATAACCAAAGAATAAGCAGTCATAGTGCCAACAATGCAATCATTTGTATTCAACCTGCTGCTCCCCCTAAACCAGTGCTCTTCCTTAACTTGTGCAACCTGAAAACCTTCATCAGCAAGTCATCAGCAACAATCTATGTATGATCTGTCCTTATCTCTGAATTATAAGACGTTCATCTCATCAACGAATGCTCTTCATCAAAAGGCAAACAGGATTCATCCATAATCTTCTACATAAGAAACCATGCATTATTTCATTAGCATGAATATAACCAGAATAATGCTAACAGTACAATCATTAGAAGTCAGACTGATGCTCCCCCTGAACCTTTGCTCCTGATCCTCAGCTGTCATCCCAATTCTCTTATCATTAATGCATACGCGACTGTGTCTGCTAGAACTCGCATGTATACGCGCCTTTTGTTCATCGAAACCGCGTATGGAAAGTGAAGCATAGAAATTTTCTTATTCCTTCATCTCCCCCTGAACTTGTCCTTCCTATACCTGTCGTCTTCATATCAGATGTTCTATCAGAAATTCAGAAAAATCAAATCAACCATGAGAATCATCATACATCGCTCCCCCTGTGACGATACATTACTAAGCTCCATGGTCTATCTCACATCACTTCTGCAGTCATTAACAGAAGTAAGCTTCAGAAGCTGATGACTGCAGTAGGGTCAATATTCCCTACGTTTCTGACCGGTCCTCCATCTTTTTCCAAATTTGCTTGAACTTTCTAACTGTGTGTTGAAAATTGTCCACTTTCTCAGATATGTTCATCCTGCATTCCTTTTCTACATGTCCATACTTGTTACAAGAATAGCATCTCATGTCTCCAGAGAAATAAGCATAAGAATCATAATGAGTATTTCTAATCTTCCTCCTTTTACAATCAGTTGCTTTATGTCCATACTTGTTACATGAAAAACAATATCCCTTGAAGAAATCAGAGTACCTTTCTATGTAGGAACTGTTTGTTTGAGGCTGAAATGATCTGCTCCTACAATTTGCTGCAACATGCCCATAATTATGACATTTAAAGCATTCAACATTATTGACTGATTTCCTTTGAGATTTCATCATTGTTGGTTGACCTTTTGTCTCTTTCAACACTTCAGATTTTGCATTGACATCCTCTGAATTTTTTGCACTTCCTTGTGAGCTAGATTATCCTTTAACAGTTTCATGGAAACCAAGACCAAGTTTGATAGCAGGAGACCTTTGATTACTCAGAATTTTGTCCAAAATATTAGTACTATCTTGAAACCTCAAAAGTTTAACCTTTTCTTCTAATTTACCTTTGAGAATGTTTACCTCAACCTCCAAGGCTTGACATTGCTTCGTCATGCTTTCTTCTTTCCTTCTTCCATCTTCTACTTGATCATTCAGGTTTAGAATCTCTTCTTTCAACCCATTTCTTTGTTCTTCAAAAGTTTGCAAGAGTTCTTCTTTCTTCTTCTTAGATGCTTCAAGATTTACTTTTAGAGATATGATTTCTTCTTCAAGTCTTGCATTCTTCTTATTTGATTTATCCAGGTCTTCTTTGAGGGAAATGGTTTCTGCTTTAAGTCCTTCAAATGATTGTAGAGGTTCCTCATTCTTCTTACTTGATGCGTCAAGTTTTTCTTGTAGAGAGATGATTCCAGCTTCAAGACCTTCATTCTTCCTTTTTGATTTTTCCAGATCTGTTTTTAGAGAAACATTTTCTGCTTTAAGTCCTTCATTCTTCTTATTTGATTCTTCAAGATCTGCTTGCAGAGAGATGATTGCAGCTTCATATCCTTTACTTCGATTGTATACATCATCGAACATCCTTTTCAGTCTAAATATCAAAGCTTTGGAGGCAGATTCCTTCTCATTAAATATTCTTTGTTGATCTTTGATAACTTCTTTTAAATCCACAACATTACTTTCACTATCTACACCATTGCTTGCGTAGATAAGATTACAAGGACCCCAATCACTATCAGATTCATCTTTGTCAACTTCTACTATACAGGTTTTCTGAGACATCTCCTTACTTTGAGTGGCCTTCTTCTTTTGTTGCTTTGCCATGAGCACTTGTAGAGCTTGGTCAGAATCTTCTTCATCTTCACTTTCACTATCATAACCTTTGCATATACAGGTAAGTGAAATACAAGAACAACGATCAATACCTGTTTCATCTCCTTCAATTTCTGCTATACACGATTTCTGAGGAATCTTCTTTCTTTGAGCAACCTTCTTCTTTTGCTTCTTTCCCATTGCGACGGATCTCCTTCAAGCGATCAAGCTTCTGCAGAAGGACCCCCTCTGATACCAATTGTTGGGAAAAATACTGAGAGGGGGGGGTGAATCAATATTTACTGCATACTCAAAACTTTTCACTTTTTCATTCCTTAAAACCCATACGCTACTTTCCTTCAGTAAACTCGCGTATACACGCGGATACCCTTTATGAAACTCGCGTATAAACAAAGATCTAATTATAACATTAATTCTTCACTTATATCATTCCATCATTCATTCATCATATGTTCAATAAACAGTAAATATGTGCAGTAAGAACAGAATAAACCATCACACAAAGCATCACACATGAACACCAGGATTTTAGGTGGAAACCCAAGTCGGGAGAAAACCACCGCTGCAGTTGCTCAGCCTTCAATATTTTATTATAGAGAAAACATCTTACAACATATGTGCTGGTGCAGACTCTACCAGCACGCAGGCACCCACCTGCGCTCGTTTACCAGCCTCTCCTGGAAGGGAGCTCCAACCCCCTGACTCGTTTACCAGCCTCTCCTGGAAGGGAGCTACGACCCCCTGATCTTGTTTACCAGCCTCTCCTGGAAGGGAGCTACGACCCCCTGATCTCGTTTACCAGCCTCACCTGGAAGGGAGCTGCAACCCCCTGACTGAAGGCTACAACCCTCAGCACCAATATGGACCACGTTTCATCAATTTTCACACTGGATCCAACAACTTCAATAGAGCACAACTTGTAGGCCATGTTTCATCATATTTTCAGACTGGACCCACTCCATACATTTAAGCACAGTCAACCATGAAACAGATACATATAACTCACTGACAGATATCAGTAAACCAGCAGAATAGATCAAACATTTCTTACCACAGACTTCAGCAAACCCTAGTTTGCATACACGCTTTCCTTTCACGGATGTCGCGTATATACGCGCTTCCGTTCACATAAACCAGCGTATACTTTTGTACATATTATAGATCCAATTTCATTGCGCATACGCACTTTCTCTTCAGCGAAGCCGCGTATATACGCGCTTCCTCTTCGGCGAACTAGCGTATGGATCTTCAGACTTTTATGTCATTGCAATTCTTCACAACAGATCACTTCAGATTTAACCCTTTACTTTAGACAGATGTTCGCCTCATTTCAGATCTAATCATTCCACAAACAGATCTAGAAAATACAGATACATTTCAGATCTAGATATCCCGCTTCATCATTTCTTCATAGGTGCATCATAGATTCAGATCTATCATCAAACCTTTACCCTTTCCATGCAGATATACTTCACAGAGAAGTATTCATTCAAGCTCAGACATCATGCACCCACTCTCATGATTTGCATAGTGAATTTCTTCTCCTTATATAGGTTTATCCTTTTTCAATACCATGAGCCAAAACCACATTACTTCCAATGGTATTCCTGGACGGGGTCATTTAGACGAATCATTACCCAATTCAATGGGTCAATACCATGGTGGTTACCCCTAGTTTTGCACTTTTTGAGCGCTTTTTCCCATATGCGGCTTGGCACGTACTTAACCGCATGCATACGCGACTTCCCCTAGATATATCCGCGTATGCCTTGAGACATACTCTTTTCATCATAGATCTAGCATATATTGAATTCCTTTCTTCATTGCCTTCTGTACTTTCTGTAGATACATCAGATTTACTTCATCGAGAACATTTTCTATCAAGCACAACTTCATCAAGTGAGTTGCCATCATCTTTATTAAGTGTGTTGTCATTCAAGGACAACACTCAACATCATATTGCTTAACAAACATCATTGCACATCAGATTTACATCATTTACCAAGTTCATCAAGTCAAGAATAACTTCATCAGATGGATTGCCATCAAGGAAAACACATGCCATCAATCTCATGTCTTCATCTTCATTCAGTGGGTTGCCATCAAGGACAACACTCTGCATCATATTGCCAACAGATGGATCAACGCTTTTGTTCCTTGCCTTTCTTCATTTTCTGGGAAGTATGGCTGGCGAGAAACAGACTCATTTTTAATGGAATCCAACCTCTCCCTCAAAGGATTTTCCATACCACTATGGCATGGATTAACTCCCAAGAGATCTCTCCTGTCAATACCCCCGATCTCTCTTACAGACACCGACCTCATCCAATCATTATTCCAGCAGGGTATTTCGACGACACTGAACAACATGGGATATGTGGATGCGACTCTTGGGTCAATCTGCCTCAAGAAGAACATTTTTACATCAACTCAAATGGGGGCCAGGGCTCTAACACTAAGGTTGAACTCCTTGCTCTTTGGAGTCTCCTATGGTTCGCCTATAATGCTTAGATCTTGAACCTCTCCATATATGGGGAATCCAAGGCGGTAATTGATGGTCTAAATGGATCTGCATCATTCCAACCCTCGAGACTCATCGATTAGATAAATAGAACTCTTCACCTCTGGCACTGGATGGGCTCTCCTCCTCTTCAACACATCTTCAGAGAGGCAAATTTGAGCACTGGATGGGGTCTACCTTATCAAGTTCCTTCTCACTGCCTCTTCCTTAGATGGTGCTCTATCATGTTCATTTTTCTCTCCTTGGCCACATGCTAGTGTCGCACTTTTTTTTTCCAGTTTCTTCTTTTGTTTACAATGAACTCTTTCATGATAATTACTCTATGTCTTATGTCTTATGTAATAAGCAGAAGAGATGGTTCTTTCCATTTAGTTGTTATCTTGCCCAGTGCACCTCCATTTCTTGGTTTTTTTTTTTAATGCCTTCTTAATATGTACGTTTCTTTCCCTAATATGTTGTTTCTGCTCTGGAAGAAGTGTATTTATTGTTAATACATAAATTTCATCTAAATGGTTCTTATTGTTAGCTTTCAAAACTAAACTAAACTAGGCCCAACATTTAGAATGCGGAAGGAAAAAAAGTATATTCAAAATCGAGGAATGTGGGACTCCGCACTGTGCAGAGAGGTGTTTTCCATTGTGTGGAGTGTGTATCTCTGCACAGATGAAATGATTTCAACTATGTTAATACACATTTGCATTCTCTCAATAATAAAGATATAATGTGACACATCATAAAGATAGTGAGATGGACGATCTTGCAGTTGGACAATATTTTCCTCAAAAAACCATAATTCATCTATTGGATTTAGGGTGCAACAAGTGAGACATGGTGTGTGGTGAGTTGGTGACCACACACTGAAGGAAACACAAATGTTCAAGATCATTAGGACATGTATAGTTTTGTGGTTAAGTTCAAGTCATACTTGAAAACCCTTTCAGCTGCAAAAAAAAATTAATAATTTTTGTTAAATAAAAAAACCAAAATCTCATCCAAAATGATCTATACTATGTGAATTTAACATTTACAAAGATTCTTTATTTTTAGTTATCCTTTCGGTGGCATGGCAACAAAATGGTTGTATGGAAGAAAAACCAAGGCAAGACTCCTGATGTACGTGTCCAGGAGCTTAACAAATTATTTTAAGAGTAAATCAAAATCATTGTCCAATGAAAATCTTATGGTTCCTAATGAATGGGGCATGAAAAGAAGTTAATATAGCAAGTTCCATCAGGGCCTACATGAGAAGTTGATTGTGCGAGAGTGTGGAGAAAACACCATTCTGTGCACTTTCCCACTCGGTCTTGGTGACTGAGAACAGTGTGCAGTTGCAATCAATGGGCAAAGTTATGATTATGTAGAATTATTTATACAAATTGTGGAGAACTTGGAAATGTAGTAGCAAATTTATGATTATGTCAAAAAACAGATTGTTGTGTCACGAGTGCAATGTAGTAGGAAATGTGGAATATTATTTAATGGCCTATTGTTCTCTGGAAATTGTGATAAAACCACACACTTTCCAAACTTTAATTCACCTATTTATTAAATTTATGTGCAATCAAGCAATTTATCAATCAACTTATTCCTATTCCTCATGATGGAAATATAATAAATTAAGATTTGTCATGACTTACCAATTTTAATTTTTGATTCGCTTTTGCTCCCAAATGCTTTAAAGCAAATTGATTGGAAATTAAATTACATTATAAAAATTGTATGTCGAATTTGTATCAAAAAATTTATGGCAATTAAACTATTATATTATATCAATTAAATGTTGGATTTCTATCAAAATATTTGTGTCATTGTTTGGGATATGTATCATTTGTACTGGTTGCACCACTGCAGGAAATTTTCAGTCATATGTTGCATAGTAGAGGTGTCCCTTGATTCCATCAATTGGAAAAAAACTAAGGTAAAAAATCAATGTTGTTGTAGGTAATTAAATAATTATTGAAGAACCATGATACCTAAAGGTTTGTTGTTGTTGTTGGCATATTGATAGTTGTCGTCCTGCTATGGTTGTTGATGATGATAAAATGGGACACAACTTCTATACAAAGAAATGACCAAATTAATTTTCATAAGCATGGTTACTTCTACTGATTCCAGTAAGTATGAGGTGATGCTAGAATTATTTTTTTCCTCCATCCGAGCCACTGACGCGTCAAAATATTACATAGTTGCTCTGCATAAGCATTGGGAAGGAGTTAGTTTGAGACATTTTGATGGAGTTTGAGTTGGAGCGGCATTAGTCTTGATCCCTCAACATCTGCTCCAAATCCATCTCCAATGTTCAGTGACACAATCCAATTGTCTGGATTTACAATATTTAATAAAATATAATACAAAGGAATGCTTGTGTAAGAGAAATTAAAAGTATCTTAACTAGTTTCTATTTTCCATGGATTGTTGCTTGCTTACTATAGCGACACATTGTTCTCAGTAGACTAAGTATGGAAGTGTAGAGAAAGGTATTTTCTCTACACTCCCACACAAACAACTTCCTCATTGAGGTCCTAATGGAAGTTTCTCATCGTTTGTGCATGTTTGATCTATGTTTGTGTTGAAACGCCTACCACCTGAAAAACAATAACAAAAATTCAACAACACTCGATCCTATAATATAGCGTCCCATCTGATGCCTTGTAGCTATTGATGAACATAGCAATGAAGCCGAAATTATGGAGAGGACTAAAAGAAAGGGGATCAAATATTTATTGGCAGTGTAGTAACTTCCTTCATCAGTGAGAGTGGGTGACAAAACTTGGAATGTAAGCACCATGGTGGTGGGAAGTAGTTTGATGGGATTAGCGGAGCTTGAGAATACCTTGTCAAGTAGCGTCTGTAATGTCCTTAGTACTCTGCAAAATTTCTCTCTAAGAAAATTATATTGATACCATTGATTCCACCCTGAGCATGGAGATCAATGGCTCTCACGATATAGTTGTGTGGAATGAAAAATGGGGAGTTTTCGAACTAAGTTCATTGTGATGAGTGTGGAGGAGCTTTGCACAATGAAATTTCTCTACAATTTCTCTGCACTAAGTAAAACTTCCAACGACGAAATTTCTCTGCACTAAGTAAAACTTCCAACGATGATAGTTTTGTCATCGAGAAATAACAAAATAGTGTTAGTGTCAATGTTAGTGCCACTACCAGGGAACTCAACTAGGCCACTCACAAAATTAGCCTTTTTTTTTAATTTAAAATGAATTTTTAGCCATTGAAAAATACCCAAAATAAAATGCCTTCCACCAAGGGAATTTTGTTCCAGCAGAGCTCGCTGGGCCAATCGAAAATTAGAAATAAGATTTATAGAAAATTATTTTTGAATTTACCAAAAATAGAAATATTCATGTGACATCCCAGGGTTAAATTTTCATGTAAATAAATAATGTATGGACAATATAAAAGACAAAATGTGACATCCCAAGGTTAAATTTCCATGTAAATAAATAATGTATGGACATTATAAAAGACAAAATCAAATCGAGGTCATGGGATACATATTCCAAGTTGAATGAGGAGAAAAGCATTACATTTGTATCCACTTGTGGTTAATTATTTATTGGCTATGGAAATTAACATTAGCAAGAGGAAAAATAAAATAAATGGAAAATTAATTATTACAAACCATCAAAGACATGAGGCAAAAATGCGAAAGAAGTAAAGAAAAATGAAAGAAAGTCCACTTCATCAATTCTTTTTTTCGGGAAAAAGAGAGGGAAAAAAAGAGCTACAACACTTGGGCACAAGCAAAGGAAAAAGGAAACTACAAGATTTTTTAGAAAAGAATAACCAGCAGAGAAAGCAAGAAAACAAGCAACTCCAGAGGAATTCGAATTGCATCCAAGAGGAGGATTGTTACAATAGTATTTAGAGGAAAATTCCAGCTAGAAAAAGGATTGAATGGTAGCATTAAGGAGTTAATAGCAACAAGTAAGGGAAGAAAATATCTAAGAAAAACTTAGAAAAAAGAAAGAGCTAATAGCTAGAAAATTGAGCCGAGAAAAGAGCAGCAAACAAGAGGATTATTATAGGTAACAGTGTGGATGTTTGATTTATCTTGTTGGGTTGTGAATGCATGATTCATGCATTGGATTTCTAGTCATTTTTGTCTTCATTGGCATGAAGATTTTCCTGGATTGACAATCATATACAACCATGCCTAATGTCATTTCCTAGATAACCATGATGTAGTGGGTTCCCTGAAACTTGTTAGGTTGAGCTTTGGATGCCAATAGGTTTTGGAATCTAAGTGAGGTGGTCTTAGGAAAATTCCAAGGGTTGAGGGTGGGGATGGTTTTTCTCTGGGCAAGCCCTTGACAAGTGGGTGGAGACAGGAAAAATCCTCTAGGTATGGTGAAGAAATTTTGAGGCATCCAAGCTTGTATTAGTTTTGATGATTTCTGGACCTTGCCTTAGGTGAAATCACTATGGCTTGATGGTGGAGAGGGTTTCCATTAGATTCCCTATATGGTTATGTTTTATTTTATCACATGTTCCCAAATTCAATCTTGGAATATGGCACACGGGTGATTGGGCTAGAAGAAAGAATTGGATCAACCCAATCTATGGTCAGGAAGAACATGGAAGTCCCTGACTCGGTTGACACTATGCATATGTTAATATATTTTATTCTTGAATGAGGATCAATGTGTTGATTGTGTGACTAGATTTTCATCACTTCATTATTGTTTAAGTGCATGTTACAAGCATGGTGTATTTATTGTTATATGAAGTGCTCTTGTTATTTATCTTTCTCATGGTTTTGACAAGTTCATGGATATTTTATATGGATGTAGGAGCTAATCTATGTTTTATTGCAGATAGTATGAGAGGGCAACGAGTTTTCTTGATGAATTTTTGATAAACTAATGAAAATAGTGGACATACTATGCATCCATGACTTACATGTACTATGGTCACAAAATATTTGTAAAAATGAATAACATGTTTTAGGAAAGTTAGTACCCGTTTTCGTAACTACATCTTGGAAGTTGGGTCATGTATAGTAACTCTCAGCTCATGTTTACCCTAGTAAGTGTGTTAAAGCGAAAAATGAGGTGGGGTGTTATAGAGTGGTATCATAGCTTCTAGGTTCAAACACTTGGACTCGATGGGCTCTGTCATAGATGAAATGAAGAGAAAAGGTTGTGCACTAGACCTTTGGAGATTACAAAATTTTATGTTTGTGTTATTTTGAGAATGATTTCTTGTTGGGTGCAAGTGTTCACTAATTGTTGAATTTATCTAGTAATTATTACTATTAACTATTTAAAATATAGTATTGTACAAGTTGATATGTGCATGTGGACATGCAGGGATCAATGAGTGCAATCACTTTAATTTTTGTTATAAATTTTATTTTATATTCTTTCAAAAGTTGAAAAGTTATACACTTTGAGGACAAATCCCATTATAAATTTTAGATATTTGTTCACAATATTTTATGAATTATGATCCAAAGAAGATGACCTTCCTGAATGCATCTTTAAATGTGACATTTTTTCATTTCTACCATAACTTATCTTCTATTAGGTTCCAGAAGCCGAAAATTTTTCCACATTGACGGGCAATCTCGCTGATAATATGCTAAAATTTTCAAATATTGGATCACTACATTTTAGGAGATATGAGCAGTGGAATTCGATCTTCCCGAATGATCCTAGAATTATGCACCAAATAATATTGTGTTGGTATTTTTGTTATAACTTTTCATATATGAGGTTCCATAATTTTAAACTTGAACCATAGTGATGGAAACTCCCATTGATCATCTGGTTTAGTTTCCATAAATTTTACTGCTCATTTTAGGAGATAGGCACTAAATCATTTTCTATATTAGTTTGCATGCAAAGTGTTTGATGGAATTCTTAAATGGTTCAATGATTCATTGCCTACAAACTCTCTGATAAAATTTCCCATTGAGTATGCTTTTTATGGTTGGGGATAATATTTTCATGTAGTAGTATTATTGTAGCTGACATATGCTTATTTGTATGCAAATAGTTTGTTATATTATTTTGCATGTAAAGTGTTTGAAGAAATGCTTTAAATGCAAATGTAATAGTATAGTGGTTGTTTGAAGAAAATGTAATAGAATGGTAATTGTTTGAAGAAAATGTTATTTTTTGGATGTGATAGTATTGTTGTGTGATAATATTGCTATAACTAATCTATGTCTATTTGCATACAAAGAATTTGAAGAGTTGCATGCAAGGAATTTTAAAAGTTACATGTAAAGACATGGAAAAGTGGTCTGATTATGTGGCATGTTTTTAGTTAGTATGTTACAAATGGAGTAAATGTAATGTTTCTTATTTAATTTCATACATAATGTTTGAAAAATGTATATAATAGAAATGTTACTCAATTATTTGTATACAAAAATATTTGAAGAAAGGTTTACTTGCAAAGTGCTTTACAAAATGTATGAGAAATGAAAAGTAAGTTTGGAAAGTGTGGTTAAATTTAGTAAAGGTATGTGAAAAGTGATCTCATGTGATCCAGGAGATATTTGTAATTAATCTTTGTTCATTTGATATGTTTATAATTGTAACTTTCAATTTTTCATTTTTAACTTTGGAGACCCTATTTCCATAATTGAACATTAGAGATCAGTCATTATAGTAGTTGCCTCTTTCTACCTGTGTGGACTATGGGTGGTAAGGGGGTATGTGAATATGTGAAATTATTTTGTTGTATATATGAATATACTAATGTTACATAAATATTAACTTGAGTGGATGTAGCAAGATAAACATGTGGAATGTTGACTAGATTTCCTACAATATTCCAACATGGATTATAAAAGTTCGTGACTGAATGATGCAGTCAAAATTATGAATGGGAATCTCTCAACTTAACTCCTACTGGTTTAAAATTATTTGATGTTTTGAGAAGCTGTCATAAGCTGATGAATAATAACGTATGCATAATAAAATGAAGATATGAATTATTTTCTAGATGCATATCCATCAAATAGATAATAAATAATAATATGCTAGATGCATGAAGGTATACTAAGTGCATACAACAATGGATTCATGCATAAATACTCTCGGTTAGTTTCCATAACACGATTCGTACGATTAAAAGTGGTTAATGATGAGTAGGTAACCATGAGTAGGTTGACAACATGATTTGGAAACTACTCAGGATTTTGTAAGTAGCCTTGAGGAACCAAGGCTATGGAAGATAAGGCGTTGATGAGAGAATGGAACAAGTGACACCAATTCTTGTTGATATGCATATTGTGACAAACTTGTGACTACATTAATGAGAAGTTTGCTACCAATAAGTGGTTTTCTCCATGTATGTGTTCTAGGAACTATTGATTATGACTCTTGAACTTATGCACCCTTAAAGTGTTGTTTAAATGTTTGATTAAGTGCATGATATGAGTATATGTTTATAAGGTTCCATGAAGGAATGACCTTGTTTTAATACAATTGTACTGACACAATGTGTGTTGATACAATTGATATGCACTTGAGTGCAAGCAGGTGTTAGTTGTAACACCATGGCTAGTGACTAGGAGTTGATTGCATTCTATGTCATGGTTGTTAGTCTTGGTAAAAGGATGATTTTAAATTTGATTATGCTAGTATTGGTAAAAGAATGATTTTAATTTGATGATGCTAGTCTTGGTAAAAGGTTGATTTCAAATTAATATACATAGTGACTTGATCCTTGGAACATGTGACTGACATGTGTAAACAATTGCAGAGTAACATTTTAGTATTAACATACTAAGGTAACAATTTATTTTCTTATGTTGATATAACTAACAACCGGGTGAATGTGATAACACGTAATAAGACTGAATTGTAGCAAGGTAAAAACATAAAAGAAAAGAATTGGATGATAATTCCTTTGGCTATGTTTGGAAACTATTGTTCCAAATGAATGTGTGCTTTGCACGAATACATGAGGTTCTCTTAACCTTTATTTTGTATAGCATTATCTGAATATGTGTTATACTCATGAACATTATTGATTACTAAAATTATGTTAAGCCATTGTGACTGACAAGTTCTTGTCAAGGATCATTCATGTGAGAAAATGATGGTATAGATGGCATGAAAATATTCTCAGTTATAGGAGAAATCAAGTGGGAATAGGTAATCCTGGCTTATTTATGATTTTGATATTATGTGCTTATAATTATTCCCATGTTTATGCTACGAACAAAGGTTGTTGAAGGATACATCAACATAACCAAATCAATGTAATTTTTGGCATGTTGGGACAAGAATGGATGACGGAAGAAACTACAGACCCAAGATTTGGGTTTTGGATGCATGTCATAAGGAGTGGGAAAGACGCTAGAGGAAAGGTTACCTAGTAGAAACAATGTGATCTATGGATGTGAAATACTACTATTGTGTACATGTTGTATTATTCCATGTGTATTGTGTATGTGTCATGTTGTAACATGCATATTCATTTTGTTGTAACATCTGTATTCCGTGTGTTGTATCATGTGTATATGTAAAAGTGTTGTGTTGTACACCGTGTGTATGTATATATGTTGTATAATGTGTTGGGAAATACATGCATGGGACTATCTAGATTCCCTTGTTATTGATTTAGGGTGGAGGTGTGAGCCTCTGGATTCCCTTGTTGTTGATTGAGCCTTGGAGGTGTTATCCTATTGGTTCCTTTATTGTTGATTGAGGGTGGAGGTCATGTAAACCCCTGGACACCCTTGTTCTTGATTAAGGGAGGAGGTGTCAGCCTTTAGATTCCCTTGTTGTTAATTGAGGGTGGAGGTGTAGTCATTTAGATTCCCTTGTTGTTGATTGTGGGTGGAGGTGTGAGCCTTTGGATTCCCTTATTGTTGATTATGGATGGAGGTTACAACCTTTGGATTCCCTTGTTGTTGATTAAGGGTGGAGGTGTGAGCCTATGGATTCACTTGTTGTTAGTTAAGGGTGGATATGTGAGACTATGGATTCCCTTATTTACGATTAAGGGTGGAGGTGTGAGCCTCTGGATTCTTTGGTTTTTTATTGAGGGTAATGTATCCTTTTTTCTTTGTTGATTGAATTGAATGTGAATAAGTTGTAAATACTATGTAGAGTTGTGTTTATAAAGCTCCATAAACAGTATATATGTATGTGTGATTTAAATAATATTTGATGTTGCATATGCAATAAGAAGACTGAGGACGATGTTCCCCCAAGGAGGAGGGGTTTGTGATGGCCCCAAGTTAAATTTCCATGTAAATAAATAATGTATGTACATTATAAAAGAAAAATTCAAACCAAGGTCATGGGACACATATTCCAAGTTGAATGAGGGGAAAAAATTACATTGGGATCCACTTGTGGTATATTATTTATTGGCTATGGAAATTGTAATTGGCAAGAGGAAAAGGGAAATAAATGGAAAATTAATTATTACAGGATAACAAGGACTCAAGGAAAAAATGTAAAAGAAATAAAGGAAAATGAAATAAATTCCACTTCAGTAAGTGGGGAAGAGGAAGAGATAATAAAAGGATAAAAATCATAAAATAATATGAAAGAAATAAATTCCATTTTAGCAAGTGGGGAAGAGATGGTGGAGGTGATTTTCTTCAAGATTCCCTGTATGGTTATGTTCTATTTATCCCATGTAATCCCAAATTTAGGCTTTGAACATGGCACAAGGGTGATTGAGCTGGAAGAAAGAATTGGATCAACCCAATTTATGGTCAGGTGGACATGGAAGTCTCTAACTTGGTTGGCACTATGCATATGTTAATATGTGTTATTATTTAATGAAGATCAATGTGTTGATTATGTGACTATTTGTCATGACTCCATTAATATTTAATTTCATGTTACATGCATGGTGTATTTCTTGTTATAATAAATTCTATTGTTATTAATATTTCTCATGGTTTTGACAGGTTCATGGATATTTTATATGGATGCATGAGCTAATCTATGTTTTATTGTAGCTAGTATGACAGGGAAAAAATATTTCTTGATAAATTTCTAATAAAACTAATGAAAATAATGAAAAAACTATGCATCCATGACTTACAAATACCATGGTCAAAAAATGTTTGTAAAAATGAATAACATGTGTTGAGAAAGTTAGACCCATTTCCGTAACTGGATCTTGGAAGTTGGGTCATGCATAGTAACTCTCAGTTGGTGTTTACCCTAGTAAGTGTGTTAAAGTCCCCTTGCTGAAAAGAAAATGCCAAGAAATTGTTGTTAACATATTGCCATAATTGTGCTTTATGTCCTTGAAAGCGCCACATTCCATATTTTCTTATTCCACTACCCCGAAAATGCATAAAATGCACATGCATTCTTTCCAAGCTTCTTTAAGTTTTTTCCACCATCCCATTTCACACCGAAGTTGATGCGAGTTAGTTCTTAATTGAACAATAAGAATATTTTCTCTCCATAAAATGTGAGCTCTAATGTATTCTTTTTGTTGGAGATCAGAATTAAAGTTGAATTTCTCAACATAGTACTTCTTCTTTCTACCCAACTCTTTTCCCCATATATTCTTGTGGAACTTCTCCATAACAAAATGGAGAAGAAGAAAGGCATTGCAAGACCCCTAAGCCTCCACCTATGCTCCCATGCCTTCCACCATGTTAATCCATGCATCCATTACTAGGCTTCCCATGGGCCACCTCAACAACAAAAGGGTGATGGATCCTACGTGAATGGGCGAGATGGAAGGATTCCCACCATTTTTGGGGTGCCCCACAGGTGACATGGTGGTGGAGCCTATGAGGATATATGTAGTGGGAGGATGTGAGCATGGGTGGAGGCTAGGGGTCTTGCCCACAAAATATAAGGATTTTATAATAGTTTTAATGATTTGTTTAATTCGTTTTTGTTTCCCTTATTTTATTTGTAATCATTTTTAAAAATTATATTTTTTAATATGTTCCTTTTGTTCTTTATTTTTAATATGTTAAGGATTTATTTTCAATGTTTTATTTTAATTTTTAATTTTTTTATATTATTTTGGCATTTTTGGGCATGTTTTAATTTTTGTTTCTCCCATCCATATTCTTCTACTTTTAATTTTTTAAATTTTGTTTTGTATTTTGTGAGGTTATTTTTATTTTTAATTAATTGTTTTTATTTCTTTCTTTCTTTCTTTTTCTTTTCTGTTTTTGTAATTTTTATTTTAAGAATTATGGTTTTGTATTTTTCCCATGGAAAATCTCCGTAATTTTTTTATTAATTTTGATGATGCAAAAATTACATTATGTAGACACACACTTATATGTATATTCTTGATCATTGGTTCAGAGTGCCTTATTAGCAATATTTCTCATAGCTTCAATGTGGATCATATACAAGAAAAAAAAGCTTATAATTACATATATCAAATTTAGAGATTAACTCCTCCTTCATAATGCCACATACATGCTTAAAATTTCACATGTAAAGAGTTCAAAAATTAACTAGTATCAAAAAATATGTGAGAGGCATCCATGTTGTCTAGGTAAATCCCCTCTGCAAATAGAGGCGATCCCTCTAGCCCTAGGCTGGGTCTAGCAACTACGGTAACATACTAACATATACCTTCCTAGATTGTAAATGAAATTCAGAGCAAGGAAGATGACCTACCTTGTTCCGATGCTATGTTGTCGTATTTCGTCGAAGTTTCCTGATGTGTCACTCTTCTCATGATTGATACACGCTGCTACCAACGTTTGATTACCTATGAAGATAGTCAAGACATGACAAACATAAAATCACGAAAAACATAAAACAATTACAGCCTATCCAGTTGATCAAGGAATGCTAGAAATCTCATTATAAATATAAACAAGAGTGGAAGATAAACATCAGTTGCATTTTATTATGATAAAAACAAGGGGAGTTTACAACCAAGCCTTGATGTTGAGGCTCTCCTTCAGTAGGTCCGTATCCTAGCATGTTTGCAACACCTTCATACACAAAGGTCTAAGATCTCACTATGTTCTTACCACACAAAACAATCGCATTCTTCTCTATTCTGCCTAAGCTATAATTTCTTCTTCTCTCTATGCTAACTAAGGAAGCAGAGGTGAAAGAGGTCTCCTTATATAACAATGGAGGAGGAGGATATGGGCCCTAAAATAATGGGAAAAGATCTTATTCTTTGGAGTAGTTCCTATTTCATGGGAACAAGAAGCCCAAAGGGGAATTCCTCGGCCATATCCTCAAAAAAAACTTCCAGCTCGCCGCCTCGCAAAGCTTCTAATCACAGAAGATTTTTTTCTATTTTAAAAACTTTCCAAAAGAGGATCGATGCGGGTCCAACATTAAGACATAGCGCTGATCGGCATGGGTCTTAGTGCAAATCTCTGCTATCGGCACGAGTTAGACACTGAGACAAAGCATTGACCTTGAAAACCAAGTTTTTATAGGGATATTATAGAAAATTTGTAAAGGGATATGAATTAGCAGAAAAAGTGTGGTTCAGGGGTATGTATTACATGCATAGAAAGTACATAAGGGTCACTATATGGGTCCTCCAGGATCAAGGAATATGGAGTACAAGGATAGTGACAAATTGTTGTGTAACAAATGCCCCCTAAAGTATGAAGTCTGAACATGAGTGAGGGGTGAAATGCTTTACGATTACGTGCAAGGAACCAGATGTTGTTGTCAAGAGACTTGCAAATCAAGCATAGATACATATACATAACTGGAATCTCTAATGAAAATATATGAATCAAAGTATGGACGTAACCATCCATCTGAGAAGGATCTCATATATGCTCATGGTATGGTCGCAACCATAAATCTAAAAGAAACATGTATCCAATCATGGACAAATCATATCGCCTTGCAACCTGGACTCTAGAGAATAAAATCTAGGGTCTTTCACTCCATAACGACCCGATCAAGTACAATTTCAAGCATACAAATAAATGATATGAAGTAAAACATGCAAGAAAGTCACCTGATTACCAGCTAATGATCAAAGTTGTTAACAGGCACGAGAGAGACCACCAATGATGACAATGGTCCTCAAGGTAATGCTAATACAATCCAAAAAATATGAATAAGTAACTAAAATCGAACACTCATGAAATCACCTAATCAAAGGCCATTGATGTGAACCTGTCATTGAATGCAAAGAACTTTCCATTAGTGCATGTAAACTCTAAGGTACTAGAAAGGATTCTTTAGATTGACTTCCCGGATAATGAGCTGAAATCGACAGGAAGTGATTCATCGAAGGAGGGTCATAATGAATCCCACATCATCAACACGAAACAAAGAATGTAATATGAGTGTTAACCAAGACTGAAACAGAGGATCAGGGAATGTACAAACTGTAGAAGGATTTTCTCTTGAACATATCGGCAACATGACTCTGGAATTTGGCAACATTTGACTCAAATATGATCAAAGGTCATGTTGACAATATTGGTAATCGAATGAGAGGCAAACAGATTTCCCAAACCCATGGAGGCAAAGGGACTAAGTGAAGATATCCCAACCCAACACGAAATGCAGATAAGTGTCATGTTCAAGAGTGACATACTGCTGACACAAATGACAAACAACATTCATTTTCCCCCACCATTTCTGGCGAGTACCTCTTTATTTTTACATAATATTGAAGAGGATAGCATATTCTTGTCATATAAGTTTTTCCTTCAGAAAAATCCATCCTAGTACATTTTACGAGCCATAGGAAGGAGGAACTCGATGATCATCATGATGACGGACCCAATGTTGTAAAATTTGAATGAGCTCGAGAAAGGTGAAACTCTACGTCTTTTCATATTTAGAGAGTTTGAAAAGAGGCGAAAAGAAAACTCCAAAAGGCCCTTTTCATAAATAGTCCCTCATACCCGAAAAGGTAGAAAACAAAATATGAGAGAACCTCTTAGTCACGATTGGCTAAGGTATTCATTTTTCGCAAATAATCTGTCCCAATTCGAAAAAGGGGTAAATTTATATTGGGAAAATGACTTTTCACAACCTTTAACGAGTTCAAAATGACAAGAGTCTCAACAATCTTTTCAATTTTTGAGAGTCAGAAAAGAGCTAGAAGATGACTCCTAGAGGAATGAGTGGTATTAAGGGTATAAGCTAGTTCCAATGATGGTGGAACTACTCAAAACAAGTAAAGGTCAAGAGGCTGGCTAACAAGACCACTCATTGTAGCAGTTCCTGAGGAATGGGTAAAACAATCAAGTGAAGGCGTATGATCGGCCAAGCACGTGATGACGATGGAATGAGAAAACCAAGGTTCATCTAGAAAAACAAGCTGATAAAATGGAAATCACGAGAGGTAAAATAAGAATGGTTTCATTTTTACACAAGCTTGAAAACAGGAAACTCTGCTTGAAGTTGGTTTCATTTTTACACAATCTTCAAACTAAAACAAACTATGCTTGAAACTGGTTTCATTTTTACACAATCTTGAAATGGAAACAAACTATGCTTGAGATTGCTTTCATTTTTACACAAGCTTGAAATGGAAACAAACTATGTGTGAAATAAGTTTGCATGCCCCCCAGCATGGTGACTCAATTCGAGGTACATGCCCCCGAAGCTTCATGGAATTCACCGAAGTAGACTACTAGATACTGATAGGTGGATGGAATGAAGGTTCAATTACGAGATTAGGTGAAAGAATCGACTTGGATTTTACGAGATCTCATCAAAGATTCGAATTGAAAATGGAACCCGTTTCATTTTTTAACGAGGTTGACACAGTAAAAAAAACTATCCTCATGACCTAATTCATTTTTTAATGAGGTTTACATAGAAAACGAACCATCCTTAGAAGAGCTTGTTTCATTTTTTAAAGAGCTTGACACAAGAAAATGAGCTATGCTCCAAAGAGCTTGTTTCATTTTTTAAGGAGCCTGACGCAAGGAAACGAACTATGCTCTGAAAAGCTTGTTTCATTTTTTAAGGAGATTGACACAAGAAAATGAACTCTGCTCTGAAAAGCTTGTTTCATTTTTTAAGGAGCTTGACACAAGAAAATGAACTTTGCTTTGAAGATCTTGTTTCATTTTTTAAGGAGCTTGACACAAGAAAACAAACTATGCTCTGAAAAGCTTGTTTCATTTTTTAAGGAGCTTAACACAAGAAAATGAACTCTGCTCCAAAGAGCTAATCATGACGAATAAAAAGTCATGGCTTTTGTTGTGGCTCATTTGCAATATCCTTTATTTTTAATTTTTCAAAAAATACAAAAAAAAATAGAAAACTATGAAAATGTATGTTAAAGTACAAAGTTTCTCATACTTTAGCATAAAATATGTAATATTTTTTGTATAAATTTAAAGTTTAATACTTTAAACTTTTCATGAAAGCAGGTCCCAACGCTCAGTTAATAAACAAGCAAGTTTATGAGCAGGATCCGATGATTCGTCTGGCAGGAAATAAAAGTGGCAACCCGTGGCCACATTCAGCATGTCGGTTAACAAGGAGGGTGCTCCGCAGTTGACCTAGTTGACTGCGGGGCCGATAAAGATCTATGAACAAGATTAACTACAGAGGCATGACCTTGATAATTTCTCTGTACCTTCGAGGATCCCATAATGACGTAAGTAACTGGTTGGCAACAAATAGTAGCCACGTCATGGTACCATTAACTGTCTTTTGGCTGGTCAACTCAGCATTTAATTCACAAGCCTGCACCACCTATTTAAAATTGATTCCTATTTTCACAAGGTTATTGTTGTTCTTCTACACTTTTTAATTTTTCTGCACCTATGTCTTCCATTATTTTCTGCCACCTTGTCATTGTTCGCCACCCCAAGCAGAATTATGGCCAAGCATTTGTCTCTTTCAGGTTCATCCAGTCATATTCCTCTCATGGATACTGAGAGGGATATTCAAGACACTGTCTTCTCTTTAGATCATCTCCAATTCTATCAACAGGTCTGTCTAAATGAAAAAACATCTCCAATTTTCTATGCCATGGTCAAAACAGGTGTATTATCTGCATGCATTACAAGAATGCATCTTTTTCCTAAGTTTATATATTGGCTAGTGTCTATCATGTGCCCTGGCAAGTGTTTTGTAATGAATTGTCAAGGAGAGAATGTCTTACAAGTCTCAGCCCTATTAATTCATCAAGCCCCGTGTTACCCTGAGTCAGAATCATATGTCTAGTTCACTAATGACTCCTTGAGAGCACATTATGATAGTCTTGCAGGTCAAGAATTCAATCAATTTGTCTTTTTCTTGAAGCTAGATACAAAGCAGTTTGTACTTGACAACAAAGAATTCTCCATGGAAATTTTCAACACAGAAGTCCGACCAATGCTGAGGTGCATTTCAAAGATATTGGAAAAATAATATGACAACTCAATTGACAAATCAATTCTGGGAATGTTTGCTTTGATGATGAAGCTAGGAGTAGTGCTGGATATTCCTTCATATTGGAATGAAGTTTTCAATCCTCAACTCATGTGCTTATCACTGACTGGGTCATTCACGTTCCCCTCTCTTATTATTTACCTCATTTTATATCAAAATGTAGAGGAATTCTTGCATCTGGGGTTAAATATCATGGATATAAATAAAAAGAGGCAGTTAGTAGTTTTTTGGACTGACATAGTAAGAAAAGAACAGAATGAAGAGGGTCTTTTTTATTTTGTAAATAATTTTATGTATATTGCATATAAAATTCTGAATGGGGTTCCTCCCCCATGCTTCCTGCTAAAGGCTCAAGATTTATTGCAGTTGGGAACAATGTTGTGAAACCAACTCCAAAAATATAAGAAAAGAGATATCAACGCCTTAGAATAAGCCACTTTGAGGGGGAAACCTCCAATACATTACATAAATGAAAAATTCTTGGATGATTCAAATTACAAAACCTCCTTTCTATATATAGGAGTCCATGGGGCCACAATGTAATCCTAGCCGACCTAACAATAATAATTTAAGGGCACAATAATAACAATATGGGGTTACAGGGGTACAATAATAACAATAAGGGGGTTACACTAACAACAATAAGGGACTATACTAGTAATATAGGGACCTAACATGCCCCTCTCCTTCAAAAAAGTTTTGTCCTCAACGCTTGAGTAGCTATGGGTGCTTCTGTATAAAATTCTCATCCTCCCATGTAGAATCTTTAGTGGGTAAGTTCTTCCACTTGATGAGATACTCTCAAATTGATTGATTTCGTAGCTGTCGAGTTCTTGTTTCAGTGACCGCTTTAGGTTCCAATATAATTTTTCCTTCCTCATCAAGTTTGAGCAATATTGTTTTAACTGGAAGATTTTCACCTATAACCTTATTTAATCATTAAACATGGAAAATTGGATGCACTCGTGAAGAAGCAGGAAGCTCCAATTTGTATGCCATAGTACCAATATTTTGCAACACCTTGTAAGGACCATAGTACTTTGACGATAATTTATTATCCTTCTTAACTTGCTTGAGGGACATTTGTTTGTATGGTTGTAGCCGTAAAAATACCCAGTCTCCTACATCAAAACTTCTCTCGCTGCGATGTTGATCTGCCTGTTGTTTCATTCGATTTTGTGTCAAATTCAGGTTATCCTTTAAGAGTTGGAGAACTTCTTGCTGATGCTCGATGTGATCTTCCACTGCTTGAACCTTCGAATTTTCCCTTAAAGATGATGTGATGGATGGTGGGTGATATCCATAAAGTGCCATAAATGGGGTCATTTTTGCTGCAGTATGGAAGGAAGTGTTATACCACCATTCAGCGAGAGGTAACCACTTGACCCATTGTGTTTGTTTATCAAATACAAAACAACGAAGATATCCTTCCAAGCATTTATTTACTATCTCAGTTTGACCATCGGATTGAGGATGATAAGATGAGCTATGAGCTAATTGAGTACCCAAACAAGAAAATAACTCCGTCCAAAAATTTCCAGTAAAAATGGGATCTCTGTCACTCATAATAACCCTTGGGTTTCCATGTAGCTTTTGAATTGTGTCCATAAATGTAGTAGCAACTGTACTTGCTTTAAATGGATGAGATAATGCACAAAAGTGTGCATACTTAGTAAGTCTATCAACTACCACCATGATGACACTCTTTCCTTCGGACTTAGGTAAACCTCTGATAAAATCCATTGAAATCTCCTCCCAACGTTGAATTGGAATGGATAAAGGTTGTAGAAGTCCCAGGGTCTTAATTGTCTCAACTTTATTCTGCTGGCAAACCAAACATTCCGCCACAAACTTTTGAATATCAGATTTAAGTCCATCCCAAAAAAATTATTTCTTCACCCTGTGGTAAGTTTTTAAAAATCCTGAGTGTCCTCCTAAAGGAGAAGTGTGCAATTCCAGAAGAATCTTTTGTTTTAGTTGAGAATTCTTACAAAGATATAAGCGATCTTTGTACCATAAGGAATCATTTTTCCAACTAAATGTATCATATGTACTAGGATCTTGCTGCAACTTTTGAATGAGTGTCCATACATCTTTGTCCTTCATCCATTCATCTCTTGCTTCAGTTATCCAATCTGGTTGGATAATAGAAATGGCACAAAGCAATGCTTCCACCTCTTCATTCTTTCTTGAGAGTGCATCTGCAACAACATTAAGCTTTCCTTTTTTGTAGATTATTTCAAAGTCATAATCCAACATCTTTGTGACCCATTTTTGCTGCTCTTCTGATGATAGTCTTTGTTCCAAAAAGTGTTTAAGACTATCATGATCAGTTTTTACCTTGAAGTGTCTTCCCATTAGATAAGTTCGCCATTTCTTTAGTGCATGCAGTATTGCTAACATTTCCTTCTCATAAATAGGTTTCTGTAAATACTTTCCTTTAATTGGACGACTTTCAAAAGCAATGGGTCTTCCTTCTTGCATT
This sequence comes from Pinus albicaulis, assembly GCA_034641835.2. Classification (NCBI taxonomy): domain Eukaryota; kingdom Viridiplantae; phylum Streptophyta; class Pinopsida; order Pinales; family Pinaceae; genus Pinus; species Pinus albicaulis. The sequence continues at coordinate 1,633,112,673 of CM076578.1, read as the reverse complement.
AAAACAACACCAATTCCATTTCCTGAGGCATCACATTCCACAATAAAGGTTTTTGTGAAGTCTGGCGTAGCTAAGACCGGTGCTAGGCACATTGCCTCTTTAAGATGTTCGAAGGCCTTAGTTGCTTCAGGAGTCCATGAAAATGCATCTTTCTTCAATAATGTTGTTAGAGGTGCTGCTATTCTCCCATAATTCTTAACAAACTTGCGATAATACCCTGTTAACCCGAGAAATCCTCGCAACTGCTTTATGGTTGTGAGGACTTTCCATTCCTTAATGGCTTTAATTTTGTTAGGGTCTACTTTAACACCCTCGTGAGATACAATATGACCCAGATATTCCACCTCTTGTACTCCAAAGAAACATTTGGATTTTTTTGCATATAATTGTTTCTCTTGCAATAGTTTGAGCACCCTGTCAACATGTTCAACATGATCCTTCCAAGACCTGCTGTAGATTAGTATATCATCAAAAAATACTAGCATAAATTTTCTAAGGAAGGGTTTGAAAATGGAATTCATCAACCCTTGAAATGTAGAAGGTGCATTGGTAAGGCCAAAAGGCATGACCAAAAATTCGTAATGACCCTCATGAGTTCGAAATGCTATTTTCAAAATATCTTCAGTCTTCATTCTAATTTGATGATATCCTGAACGAAGATCCAACTTGGTGAAATAAATTGCTCCATGTAATTCATCCAATAATTCATCAATCACAGGAATGGGAAATTTATCTTTAATGGTGAGCTTATTGAGCTTCCTATAATTCAGACACACGCGCCATGATCCATCCTTCTTGTGTACCAATACTATAGGAGCAGAGAAAGAACTTTCACTAGGTTGAATTATACCCGCCTCTAACATTTCTGCAATCATACGTTCAATTTCGCTCTTTTCGACATAAGGATATCTATAAGGCCTGATGTTTGGAGGAACACTTCCTGGAATCAAATGAATAGCATGATCATGATCACGAATAGGTGGGAGTCCTTTAGGAGTTTCAAACACCTTGGAATTATTGTCCAAGGCTTTTTGGAGATCTGCAGAAATAGATGATTTTGATGTTGGAACTTCTAGTGAGCATAATTGTGAAGTTACGCCTCGTTGTTCTTTATTTAGGAGATTTTTCATAACAATAGAGCTCATTATCTTTCTTGGCTTCTCTGCAATACCCCATAATTCGACTTCCTTTCCTTCTAAAAAAAATTTTAAGAAATTTTCTTGAAAATTAAAAGCTACCATCCCCAAAGATTGTAGCCATTATACTCCTAGTACAACATCAGCACCTCCCATAGGAATGGAAAGCATTGGACTATTCAATACATATTTCCCCATGGTTAGCTTGATATTATGGCATTTTCTAGAGCAATGTATAGTTCCTCCATTTGCAACCATCACTTGACATTCTGGTGCTGGGTATAGGAAACAATTATATTCCTTGGCTACCTTACAATGAATAAAATTATGGGTACTACCTGAATCAATCAACACAATAACCTTTTTCTTCTTGATATGTCCTTCTATCTTGAGAGTTTGAGGAGTGATAATTCCTACCAATGCATTTCATGATATGGTCGGACTCATTTCTTCCAATTCTAGGGTTGGTTCCCGTTGTATATCCTCTTCTTGTTCATTTTATTCCTCTTCACAATCTATGTAAAATAATTTCTTCTCAGCACACTTATGACCTTTAGTGTATTTGCTATCACAACTGTAGCAAAGCCCTTTTTCTCTTTTTTCTTCCAATTTTTGTGGTGTCAACCTTGTAGGTTGTGGAAATCTAGGCGTAGCAACACTTCCTTCTTTATAGAATTGAGTGGTAGGCTTCCTTGTCGCCATAATTTTACATTCAACTTTTCTTGCCAACCTGAATGCCTTCTCCAATGAATCAGGTTCCAAAACACGAACTTCATGTTGGATGTTATTCTTTAGAGTACCTATGAAGAGATCAATCCTGTGTTCCTCTGGAATATCAGTTACCCTTATATTCAATTTTTGGAAGTCCTCAATGTGCTCCCCCACTAAACCCTTTTGTTTGAGGTTTATCAATTGGCTAAAGAAGGTGTTTCTCTTTGTATCCTCATAATGTGCTATCATTTCCTCCGTAAAAATTGACCAAGTGACAATTTTTTTACAAGAGCAAAGCCATCGATACCATACAAATGTATTTTGTTCTAAATGTAAAGTTGCAATACGTACCTTTTGTGTGTTTTTCACATTATGGAGATCAAAATATTGCTCCATCTATAGTATCCATGTTACAGGATCCTTTCCATCAAACTTCCTCATATCCATTTTTGGAATATGGTGGTTCTTCCCACCAACATTAGATTTTATGGAATAACGATTAACATTTATTTTTTTCTCATCATGAGTTTCCTCTACTATCTTTTCACCATTAGGAAACATTTCTTGTATCAACTTTGTCAAACCTTCCATGTCTTCTTTTAGATCATTCTTCATGTTTTCCATTTTTTCACCGATCTTAGCTTCCATGTCATCCATCTAAGATTCCATGCCTGCTTCCATGCCATCTATCTTAGATTCCACGCCTTTCTTCAAACCATCCATCTTAGTTTCCACACCTTTCTTCAAAACTTTCATGTCATTTTTTGTTGCTCTTTGCGAGAGCGAAATTTGTTGCACTTGCTCTTGTAATTTTGATATGCCATGTTGCCATTCTTTGTCTCCATGAGTCATAGTAGAGCCTTCTAAAGGCTTAATGGGTGTTGAATTATTCTTAGGGGCCATTTTGGAAACCAATATTGATATCTATTCTATAATATTCCATTGGAATCAATTCAACTCGATTCTTCAAACAAGACTTATGCAATTCGGAAAAAAAAATACACACCTTTTACTTGCTTTTTCAGAGCTCTATATTGAAATTGAATTATCTCTATAAATTAAGATCCTCAATATCTAAAATTTTTCCCTGTATTATTCCTTTGAAGCTTATTTCAAATGCCACAGTTCTGACTTGATTTGGATTCTTCAAGGAAAATTTAGGTCTCCCACAACGACCTAATTATGGACTGGTTCAGTAGAGTGAACTTGTACAACTTGCCACGTGTCACTATTTACTCCTTTGGTTCTGAAATTTATAGATAGGAAACTATAGTCTGTGTACTTCTAGCCACTTTTTACATAATTCCAATCCGATGCTCAGAGAGAGAGTTATGAATATTTTCCCACGATCACCTCTTTGAGATGAAATTAGGGAGCCTAAAAAAGACCTAACTTCCACATATCATATCTCTGAAAATATTATGAACCAAGCTCTGAAATTTTTTGATGATGTTCCTCAAGATCTCTACTTCGCGCTCTAAAAATTTTAGCTTCTGAACCTTCGTATAAAAAACGTTATAGCAAAAATTCTACGATGACCTGTTCACGTGAAATTCAGGAGCTTGCAAAAAGCCCTACCTTCCACAGATCATATCTCCAAAAATATTGTGAACCAAGCTCTGAAATTTTTTGACAATGTTCCACAAGATTTCAGCTTCGCACCTTAAAAATTTCAGCTTCTGAACCTTCGTATAAAAAACTTTATAGCGAAAATTCCACAATGACCTGTTTGGAGTAGAGAAACCCTAGAATCCAAATATTTGATACCAAACATTGTGAAACCAACTCCAAAAATAGAAGAAAAGAGATATAAATGCCTTAGAAATAGCCACTTCAAAGGGGAAACCTCCAATACATTACATAAATGAACAATTCTTGGATGATTCAAATGAAAAAACCTTCTTTCTATATATAGGAGTCCATGGGGCCACAATGTAATCCTAGCCAACCTAACAATAATAATTTAAGGGCACAATAATAACAATATGGGGGTTACAGGGGTACAATAATAACAATAAGGGGGTTACACTAACAAAAATAAAGGACTATACTAGTAATATAGGGACCTAACAAACAAATTGTAAGTTTGGTGATTGGTACGTTTTTGAAGACTATTCAGAAATTAGACTTTATGGGACTGAGGTAGAACCATATAGACTTCATGTATTTGTTCCTATGAGATTATTTTCTTTGGAGTTCATTAGGCAAAGTTTAAATGTTGACCAAGTACATTTTGTGCCTATGAAAAAGGGTCATATGTCTAAGCTACCTATGTATGTGGGTCCTTTTATAGTCAATATGAGACAAGCAGCTGATGAAGTCACTGTGATGTTAGATGGAATGAATTTTTTGTTAGGAGATAAGTGGGCTTATGACACCCATAAAGTTATTTCAAATAGGAGAATTGAAAATGGATATTCAACATTTATTCATGAAAGCAGACCTGATATAGAGAAGCTAGAAAATAAGGGTTTTGCAGGTCTTGTTGGCTCAAATATACAAACTCCTGTCATATCTGAGAAATATAACAAGAGGGTTAAAGAAGCAGTGATTGATTCAGAAGATGAAGAGCAAAGAACTGAAAAGAGAACAAAGCTCAATGAAGACATAGTAGGTGCTCAACCTGATTTCTCACTACAATTGGGAGATGAGAAAAATGTCCCAGCCTCACCAAGAAGACATGAAGATGCTCAGGAGAAAGTACCCCTGATTAAACAAGTATTTTCTCAGATTTCTGAAAGAAATCAAAAGATGAAAGCTAGCATGGAGGCACATGCTAAGTATCAAATAACTCCAGATCAAACAAGATTGTTGACTGCCATGGATATTGAAAAAGATTAGTTTAATATTTCTCTTTCTCACCCCTCTGATATGACTATAGGGTCATCCAATAATTTCAATACTGTAAATCTGACTGTTGATGTAAGAAAGATTCCCCTGCTTAATAAATTAAATTTTGCATATGCAAACTGGTCAACTAATAGTGAATAATTTGACCAAAACTAATGCAATGGCTCTTAAAGCTGAGAACATGCTAGGGAAGGTCATCAAGCAACTGAAGTTAGAGAAAGCCAATTCCAGGGCTTTAACAACACAGAATGAAGAACTCAAGAATATTATTGTGAAGATTGGAGTAGATCTAAATGACAGGTCAGTTGTGCAGAAGTTGCCACAAAGTGCAGAATCAGAGATTTATGTGTTGAAGAAAAAGTTGAAGATACCTACAGCAGAGAATTCTATGGAAACAGAGGTGAAAGAAGTGGAAAATGAGAAAGAGAACCTTCTTCATCAGCTCTTGTAGAAAGAAGAATAAATTACCAAGTTGAAGAAAACTGCGTTGTCATTAAAGAATCACATTGATTCTCATTCCTGTACTTTCATTTTACCATCTAGCAATGAAGATCCAGCAACACAAATATCTTAATTGAATATTGAACTGAAGATGGCAGAGAGAGATATCAAAAAGGCACAAAATTATTTGGAGATAGTAACAAAGATTTTGCAAGCCAAAGATGGGGAAATCAATAGATACAGGACAGATTGTCAAGCAACTGATGCCGAGATTAAAAGTTTAAAGGAAAATTTAGAGGGAAATATATCTCTGATATAGGCTAAAGATATTATCTGGAATGATATTATTGAAGAGATGAAAGCAATTTGGGGTTTTCTGACTATTGTATCAGAAGAAAGAAGCATTATCAGAGATTTTGAGGAGCAAGTTATGGCAGACAAGTAGAAGAAAATTAGCAGAGATATCTCGGCAAAGAAATTTATTGATTTCATTTATTCCAAGACTGACCAAGAGTTGGAGGAGAATGAGATTAGAGATAGGATTTCATATGTTGTAGATATTAAAAAATTGATTGCTAAAAATGATTAAAAGAAGACTACAGAGAAAAAGTTGACAAAGATTAAGGAAGCAATCAGTAAGTTCGACAATTTATATGACAAAAGAGCCAGGGTATGTTTGCCATCATGTTGGGGCCTTGGAGGCATTCTTTTATCATGGGATTTTTATGAACCACTATTGGTATTGGAAAAAATCAAGGTGGAAAACACTCATGAAAAGGCTCAGATTCTAAAAGGAGCAACAGTGATTAATTTTCTTCAGAGGCACTTTAAGCTTTTATGGTTGGTGATGACCCTGTTTACAGAGAGACCGTCATTCAAAAAAATTACTGCTTTAGATTGGAATTTCACAGGTTGATTAATTCACCTAAGGCAAACATTTAGTTATGGAAGAAATGTAGAGCCTGGATGACTGTTCTCCCTAAAGATCCTTCAACTTCAAAGAAAGACAAGTCAACAAATCAAGAGAATACAACAGCAACAAGATCAGTTCATATTCAGCAAATAGATTAGGATTTAAGTTTTATTTTATCTCTTTTAAGAGAATGTAATTGTAATAAGACATTTTGATGACATTTAATAGGTAGTTTACAAATTTTTAAGTAGTTGAAGTAGTTAGGAGTAGTTTCAGTAGTTACAAACTACTTTACATTCTATTTAAAGAAAAATACTTGAGAGAAAAAGGTTCCAAGTTTTGGACCTTTAGATTACTGAAAGTTATGTACTTAATTTTCAAATGATTAATGAATGAAGATCAATATTCTTGCATCTATTGGTGTTGATATGTTTTCTAGTTTCCATTCTGTACTTTCTTTCTATGAATAAAATGAAGTAATGAACATGCGGGTCTCTTTTTACATATGTGAATAGGAGTTAAAAATCCTTAATGGGTGCTCCTTCATTTTGACTATTCCACTGTCTTAAAATTCTTCTGAAGTTTAAAGTGATAGATTATGTTTATCAACATATCAGTTTAGGCTTCCTTCCTTCATGTTCTTCTTATCATTCCATTCAATATCAGCAGATAATGGCATTGTGAGGCATTTATTGCATTTGATTCTTGAGGGTTTAATAAAAAATCACGGAAGGTGATTAAGCAAAGAACATTTGACATAACATTTTGTGACATATTTATATAAATGTATTGAGCATTAATTCCTTACCACAGCCAAGGGATTGTTTCTTAAGATATAACATTTTTTGGTGCCATTGCCGGGGATGAAGAAACGAAGTTCATTCCCTAGGTTTTTATTCATATTTCCTCTGGTTGTTTAGAGAGGAGGAAATATTAGGCTGTGTTTTAATTTCATAATTCTAGCATATAAAAGACCACATATGAGGTCAGACACCTCACAACAGAAAGCACCAATTCTGTCAGATCCTGAGAAATTGGTTTCTAGAAAAGCTCAAAATCCAAAGAAGTTTTCTACACCTGATGCTACATTGCTTGCACATAGTAGTAGTTTACATAACCCCTCATCCAAGGATGTTTCCTGGAAATTCATTTTCTCGGAACAAGAATCCTTTTCCCCGCCAATTCATTTTCAAGAACTAAGGTTAGAAGAACAATATTTTGATTCTATTTCATTCACATTTACAGAAGCTCAACCAAATACAATTGATGTTTCTTCTGCTATTGTTCATCAACCACTTCCTATATCAATTGTCTCACCCTATTCATCCACATCCTCAACTGGTTCACAATCCCCACCTATTCAAGGAGTGATTAATCAAGGCATAAACATGGTAGCCCTGCTTTCTTGATGAACATGTATGTACAGTTAAATCTTCCACAACCTATAAATTCCATGCCCCAAGAGTACCTCAAGTTACTTCCTCGTTTTACTAGTGAAGATGAAGTGACTGTAGAACAACACTTGACATTGTTTTGCACTTTTGCTGAGAATCTAAATGTTGAACATCTTGATGTAGTAATGAGACTTTTTGTACAGTCTCTGAATGGAGAGGCAAGAAAATCCTTTAAAGTTTTTCCAAATGGCTCAGTTAATAATTGGGAGGAATTAGAGATGCAATTCACCCAAAGATGGGGTGAAAAAAGAGATCATGGTTATTCATTAACTGAATTTAATGCAATCAAGAAAAAATATAATGAAAACATGAATGATTTCATTAAAAGATTCAACAAATTGTATAATAGTTTACCCACATAAATGAAACCTCATCCTGTTGGAGCAAGGGTTGCTTTTGCTGGACTCCAAAGGCCTCTCCTAGCAGAAGTTATGGTCAAAACACTAAACTGCCTCTTTCCCCTTGGGAAACTCCACCAAATGTGGAGAGACTGCAGTTAATCCCACCAAATAGGGATAAGGCGCCAAAAATAGGAGCGGACTCCGCCAAATATGGCGCGCGGTTTAAACTGGGCAATAAATATTACGGTTATCAAAACGCATGTTCATATGCGCTGGCGGTCATAACAATGGTTTCAAATGTTTTAATACAACGCATAACGTTGTAACCAACGTTTAAACATTAAACAACCCACTTTATCCGTTATAACCAAACTTTTGAATCTGCCATGCGCGCCGAGTCATAGCTTTGGGTGCTGGTTCCGCCGGAGGGTCCTATGCATCGGGGGCTGGCCCCCTTTCGGGCCCCACCCAAAACACAACACGCTTCAAGTATTAAATTATCCGCCTCCATAACAAGAACTGAACGCGTGGTCTGACGGTAAAAGCGTTTGGTTGGTATATGAGTGGTCGGGGGTTCGAATCCTGCGAGCCCAACATAAAATTTTATAACGCCATTCAACTTCGGACTTGGGGCCCACGTGGCGGCCTCCGAGCTAGCCACGTGGCGCCATATGATTGGCCGATACAGGAATATTCTACAGAATATTCCACGGAATATTCCCAGAATATTCTGTGGAATATTCTTTTTTTAATAAAATTTTTCCACAAAGTCCAATTTGCCATTTTTTTAATGAAATTGACAAAACTTTGAAGTTGAATAACTTTTGCATACGGAGACCATTTTTTGAACCGTTTGCGGCGCTGGAATCAGGAAGACGAGCACTATCCGGTCGTCCAGGTTCAAACCAGTTCTGAGCACTTTCATTTTTGACCATTTTACGACACCTGGTCCTGAGCTCCTGATCACAAAGTGACGTGGAAGGAAAAAGAGGGAAATGGATAGCTAATATTCAAGAATATGACTTATATATCAAGCCTACCAAATTAGTCAAAGGACAAGGATTGGCAAAGTTATTGACATGGTCTAATTTCAAGCCTTGGGGATTAATTTGTTGGCACCTTTAGATGAAGCTACTGAAGAAAGCAATCGGAGTAGTACAAAGACAACAATTAAATACAATTTCCTGTGTTCTGATTAGTATAAGGATATTGTTTATTACTTATGTTTTTTCTCTTGCCCAACCACACTAAGCAGAACAAAATATAGAGCTCTTAAGCTCAAATATCAACCTTATGTTATAATTGATGCTAAGTTGTATTGGAACGATCCTGCTGGCATTTTGTTGCTGCATTTGAAAAAAGGAGAATCAATGGAAGTTATAAAATAATATCATGCAAATCTATGTGGAGGCCATTATAGTTGGAAATTTACTGCACATAAAATCCTCAAATCAGGTTTTTACTGGCCCTCCTTGTTTTCTAATGTATACAAAATGATTAGAAGCTACTAGAAATGTTAATTGTTTGCAGAAAACAAAAGGTTAGCTCCTCTGCCTCTTCTCCTAGTGTTTGTTGAAGAACCTTTTAGGAAATGGGGATTATATTTTATTGGGGAAATCAATCCACCATCAATTGGGTAGTTCAAATGGATTTTAACTGCCACTAACTATTTCACAAAGTGGGTGGAGGCAATACCTACTAGAAAGGAAAATGATCAGGTAGTAATGAAGTTTGTGGAAGAAAACATCTTCAGCAGGTTTGGGTGTCCAATCAAGATTGTAACTGACAATGCTCAGGTATTCAATTCAGTGAGATTCATTAATTTTTGTCAAACATATATTGTCATTGTGTCTCATTCTACAACATATCATCCTCAAGGGAATGGGCTAGCTGAATCTTCCAACAAGACATTGGTTAAGATCTTGAAGAAAACAATTAGTGAAAAACAGAAAATTTGGGATTCAAAATTGACATTTTCTCTTTGGGCAATAAGAGTGACTACTAGAAGATCTACAGGTAAGTCTCCTTATGAACTAGTTTATGGTACTCAAGCTTTATTTCCTACTCAGTTGGCTAGGCCAGTGATTTATTTTCTTCAAGAAGCATAAGAAGAACCTAATGCATTGGTGAGAAGGATGAACAAGGTTATAGAATCAAGTGAGATCAGGAACAAAGTCAGAGAAAATTTGATCACCTACCAAGAAAAGATGAAGTCCATTTTTGATAGAAAAGCAAAGGAGATTATTTTCAAACTGGAGATTTGGTATTAAGATGGGATACCATAAGAGAAGAGAAGGGAAAGCATGGTAAGTTTGATCCACTCTGGTATGGCCCATACAAGATTGTTGAAGCTAGATCAAATAACACATTCATGTTGGAGAATCTTGATGGAGAAACAATTGAGCTGCATGTGAATGAGTAGTATCTGAAACATTATTTCCAGCATTGAGATTTTATGGTTCACCGTTGTACATATTAGGTTTTCTCATTGTTCATATTTCATCAAACAGAATTTGAATCCATCCCTGAAGTGAAGGTACTAATCTGGAGTTCTTAATTTTTCATGGAAAACACATTATCCTCAGGTGGAGCCAGATGTTGTGGCTCATTTTCAATATCCTTTATTTTTAGCTTATCAAAAAATACAAAACAAATAGTTCAAAGTACAAATTTTCTCATACTTTAGCATAAAATATGTAATATTTTTTGTATAAGTTTAAAGTTTAATACTTTAAATTTTTCATGAAAGGGGGTCTCAGCGCTCAGTTAATAAATGAGCAAGTTTATGAGTGGGATCCAATGATTTGTCTGGCAGGAAATAAAAATGGCAACCCGCGAGCAAATTCAACACGCTGGTTAACAAGGAGGGTGCCTCCGCAATTGACCCAGTTGACTGCGGGGCCGATCAATATCTACGACCATGATTAACCGTGGAGGCATGACCCTAATAAGTTATCCATACCTTCGAGGCTCCCATAATAACATAAGCAACTGGTTGGTAACAGCTAGTAGCCACGTCATGGTATCGTTAATGGTCTTTTGGCTCGTCAACTCAGCATTTAATTCACAAGCCCGCGCCACCTATTTAAAATTGATTCATGTTTTCACAAGGTTATTTGTGTTCTTCTGCACTTGTTAATTTGTCTGCACCTATGTCTTCCATTATTGTCTGCCACCTTATCATTGTTTTCCACCACAAGCAGAATTATGGCCAAGCATTCATCTCTTTCAGGTTCATCCAGTCATATTCCTCTCATGGATACTGAGAGGGATATTCAAGACATTGTTTGCTCTTTAAATCATCTCCAATTCTATAAATAGGTTTGTCTGAATGACAAAACCTCTCCAATTTTATGGTTGAAACAGGGGTACTGTCTGCATGCATTCCAAGAATGCATATTTTTCCTAAGTTTATATATTGGCTCGTGTCTATCATGTACCCTGGCAAGTGTTTTGTAATGAATTGTCAAGGAGAGAATGTCTTACAAGTCTCGACCCTGTTAATTCGTTAAGCCCTGAGTTACCCTAATTCAGAATCGTATGTCCAATTAACTGACAACTCCTTGATAGCACATTATGATAGTCTTGCAGGTCAAGAATTCAATCAGTTTGTGTTTTTCCTAAAGCCAGATATGAAGCAGTTTGTACCTGACAGCAAAGAATTATCCATGGAAATTTTTTATGCAGAATTCCGATTGGTGATCAAGTGCATTTCAAAGATATTGGGAAAAGAAGATGACAAATCAATTGACAAATAGTTCTGGGAATGTTTGCTTTGATAATGAAGCTAGGAGTAGTGCTATATATTCCTTCATATTGGCAAGAAGTTGTCAGTACTCAACTCATGAGCTTATCACTGACTGGGTCATTTAGGTTCCCCTCTCTTATTATTTAACTCTTTTTATATCAAAATGTAGAGGAGTTCTTGCATCTGGGGTTAAATATCATGGATATAAATAAAAAGAGGCAGTCAGTAGTGTTTTGGAATGACATAGTAAGAAAAGAATAGAATGAAGAGGGTCTTTTTGATATTGTAAATCATTTTATGTCTACTTCACATAAAATTCTGAATGGGGTTCCTCCCCCATGCATCCTGCCAAAGGCTCAAGAGTTCTTATAGCTGGGAACAAATTGTAATTTTGGTGATTGGTACATTTTTTAAGACTATTCAGAAATTAGAATTTATGGGGCTAGGGTATAACCATATAGACTTCCTGTATTTGTGCCTATGAGATTATTTTCTTTGGAGTTCATTAGGCAGAGTTTAAATGTTGACCAAGTACATTTTGTGCCTATGAAAAAGGGTCATATGTTTAAGCTACCTATGTCTGTGAGTCCATTTTTAGTCAATATGAGACAGGCAGCTGATAGATTCACTGCAATGTTAGATGAAATGCATTTTCTGTTAGGAGATAAGTGGGCTTATGACCCCCATAAAGTGATTTCAAATAGGAGAATTGAAAATGACTATTTAGCATTTATTCATGAAAGCAGACCTGATATAGAGAAGCTAGAAAATAAGGGTTTTGCAGGTTTTGTTGTCTCAAATATACAAACTCCTGTCATATCTGAGAAATCTAATAAGAGGGGTAAAAAATCAGTGATTGATTCAGAAGATGAAGATAAGAGAACTGAAAAGAGAACAAAGCTCAATGAAGACTTAGTAGGTGCTCAACCTAGTTGAATATAATTGGAAGATGAGAAAAATGTCCCAGCCTCACCAAGAAGACATGAAGATGCTCAGGAGCAAGTACCCCTGATTAAACAAGTATTTGCTCAGATTTCTGAAAGAAATCAGAAGATGAAGGCTAGCATGGAGGCACAGGCTAAGTATCAAATAAATCCAGTTCAAACAAGATTGTTGACTACCATGGATCTTGAAAAATATCATTTTAAGATTTCTCTTTCTCACCCCTCTGATATGACTATAGGGTCATCCAATAATTTCAATACTGTAAATTTCACTGTTGATGTAAGAAATATTCCTTTGCCTGATAAAGTAAATTTACATATGAAAATTGGTCAACTGATAGTGAATGATTTGACCAAAACTAATGCAATGGCTCTTAAAGCTGAGAACATGCTAGGGAAGGACATCAAGCAACTGAAGTTAGAGAAAGACAATTCCAGGGCTTTAACAACACAGAATGAAGAACTCAAGAAGATTATTATGAAGATTGGAGTAGATCCAAATGACGGGTCTGTTGTGCAGAAGTTGCTACAAAGTGCAGAATCAGAGATTTTTGTGTTGAAGAAAAAGTTGAAGTTACCTACAGGAGAGCATTCTATGGCAACAGAGGTGGTAGAAGTGGAAAATGAGAAAGAGAACCCTCTTCAACAGCTCTTGCAGAAAGAAGAAGAAATTACTAAGTTGAAGCAAACTGCTTTGTCATTACAGAATCACATTGATTCTCATTCATGTACTTTCATTTTACCATCTGAAAATGAAGATCTAGAAACACAAATATCTCAATTGAATATTGAACTGAAGATGGCAGAGAGAGATCTCTAAAGGGCACAAAATGATCTAGAGATAGTAACAAAGATTATGCAAGCCAAATATGGGGAAATTAATAAATATAGGATAGATTGTCAAGCAACTGATGCTAAGATTAAAAGTTTAAAGGAGACATTAAAGGGAAATATATCTCTGATACAGGCTAAAGATATTATTTGGAATGATATTATTGAAGAGATGAAAGAAATTTGGGGTTTTCTAACTATTGTATCAGAATAAATAAGCATTATCAGATATTTCGAGGAGCAGGCTATGGCAAACAAGTAGAAGACAATTACCAGAGCTATTTGGGCAAAGAAATTTATTGATTTCATTGATTCCAAGATTGACTAAGAGTTGGAGGAGAATGAGATTAAAGATAGGATTTCATATTCTATAGAGATTAACAAATTGATTGTTAGAAATGATTGCAGGAGACTATAGAGAAAAAGTTAACAAAGATTAAGGAAGCAGACAGCAATTTCGACAATTTATATGAAAAAAGAGCTAAGGAAGGTTTGCCATCATGTTGGGGCCTTGGAGGAAGTATTTTGTCATGGGATTATTATGAACCACTATTGGTATTGACAAAAAGCAAGGTGGACAACACTCATGAAAATACTCAAATTCTAAAAGGAGCAATAGTGATTAATTTTCTTCAGAGGCACTTTCGGATTTTATGGTTGGTGAAGCCCCTGTTTACAGAGATACCATCATTCAACAGAATTACTGCCTTTAGATTGGAATATCACACGTTGATTAATTCACCTAAGACAAACACTGAGGTGTGGAAGAAATGTATAGCCTAGATAACTATTCTCCCTAAAGATCCCTCAACTTCAAAGAAAGACAAGTCAACAAATCAAGGGAAAACAACAGCAACAGGATCAGTTCATATTCAACAAATAGATTAGGATTTAAGTTTTATTTTATCTATTTTAAGAGAATTTAATTGTAATAAGACATTTCAATGACATGTAATAGGTATTTTACGAAGTTTTAAGTAGTTGAATAAGTTAGGAGTAGTTTCAGCAGTTACAAACTACATTACATTATATTTAAAGAAAAAGACATGAGAGAAAAATTTCCAAGTTTTGGACCTTCAAACTACTGCAAGTTTTGTACTTAATTTTCAAATGATTAATGAATGAAGAGAAAGATTCTTGCATCTATTGGTGTTGGTATGTTTTCAAGTTTCCATTATGTACTTTCTTTCTATGAATAAAATGAAGTAATGAAGTTGCAGGTCTCTTTTTACATATGTGAATAAGAGTTGAAAATCCTTAATGGGAGCTCCTTCATTTTAACTATTCCATTGTCTTAAAATTCTTCTGAAGTTTAAAGTGATAGATTTTGTTTATCAGCATATCAGTTTGGGCTTCCTTCCTTCATGTTCTTCTTATCATTCCATTCAATATCAACAAATAATGGCATTGCGAGGCATTTATTGCATTTGGTTATTGAGGGTTTAATAAAAAATATCTAAAGGTGATTAAGTAGAGACAATTTGACATAATATTTCTGTGGCATATTTATATAAATGTCTTGATCACTGATTCCTTACCACATCCAAGGAATTTTTTCTTAAGATACAACGACTTCTAAGATTTTCTCATCTAACGGGAGAATAACACTCTGGAAATAAGGACCCAATGCCCTCAGTACATTGTGTACTACCTCACTGATTGAATCATCAACAGACGTGGACACGAAACAAGTGGCCACATAATTGACCTGTGGCGGGGAAGATATCACTGGCAGGTAAGTACCAAGGAGGGATGGAGGTATACCAGATGTCACATTAGGACCAAAGAATGAAACTTGATCAATGGTCACGATCCGACCTTCATGTGGAAAACAGATCACACGAAAGAGGGAAGAGACAAGCGCGCCCAAGGAATAAGCATAGTCGCGCCCCAGGAGTAAATTAAAATCTAAGGGGCCTTGGAAAACCATCACGTCTATATAGACGGTTTTCCCTTCCAAAGCAATAGGCAACTTCGGAAGGATCCCTAATGGTTGACTTGTTCCTTTGTTGAAATCCAATAGGTTCTCAGTAACAGGTACAAGCTGTGGAGAACCCAAATCTTGCCATGTATTTGAGGACAGAATACTAACCAAGGTGCCTTTATCTATAATCGTGCTCGATACAACCATATTGCTGGTCTATATGGTGATGTAAAAGGGCACGTAAGAAGGAAGACGGTATCCCGTAAATTGACTCCAATCAAAGGAAATGACCAAACTACATGGATGGGGGACCACAAGAATAGAATGGTCATCACATCATGTTACGGGAGCAAGAGGAGCATCCTCCTAGACTCTAGGAAAGAGAGAAGGAGGATCACTTTCTGGAACTATGGCGACGAGAGTTGAAGGATCACCCTCCTCGATCATGGAAACGGGAGGATCGGCCTCCAATCCCGGAGAATCAGAGGAAACAAAAAGAGCATGACTGGAATGAGACCCACTCTAGACAGAAAAGACCTGATGAACTGTAGGTGGAATCAGTTCAACCTTTTTCTCAACCAATGATTGGTCAAAAATGGACTTAGGGGACTAACTTTCAAAGAGATCAGAATTGACCGAAGATGAATCCCAATCAATGACTTGATCAAATATCAGAGGACTTGAAGAAAAATTATAGTAACCAACGGGAAGACAAGACTCAAAAGCCGAAAGGGTATCTAATACTTTAGAAGCTTCATCCATATAAGGAAAAAGGTGAATGGGATGGTTCCCTTCACACAAATTACAGAGAAATTTGATCTTACCCTATTTCTTATGAGTCTCATTATCCCTAGCTGAAGGCTCATCATCAGCATGATGCCCAGAGGTTGATGATGAAGGATGAATCCGGCCAATAGACCACACTTCTAGCACCTTGGGAATACTAGGGTAGTCACGAAGAAGGTGGTTACCCTCACATAGATTGCAAGGGAAATTGACTTGGCGAAACGGAGTGGGAGGTTTCTCGACAGTAACTACATGGGTAGAAATAGTTTTTTATTTTCCCCCTAGCTTATTTTCCTTCTTATTCTTTTTCTTCTTAGCCACCTAGTTACTAGAATCCAGACTTTCACTAGGCGAAGAGGAAGAACGAGGTGAAGAAACAGGCGAAGAAGGTGAGGGGGCAACCTTAAGATCAACATGGGGTTGACATGGTTCAGGCAGAGGAGAACTTGGTTGGAAAAACTTTGGAACACTCGAGACCACCGAGGTTGAAAATAACTAAATGGGTAAACCAATATTTAACCCAAGAAGGGATAATGTCTCCATATAAGGGGAGCTAGAATTTCCAAAAGGAGGAGAAGGACCAGGACTCCCATCATATGGGGATCCTTTATTGGTAAACCTCGGAAAAATTTCCATTGACCTCTCCCTAAGAATCACTAAGGAATATAACTTTAACAAAGGATATTTCGTGGGCATTCAATTTTAAAACACTAAAACAAAACTTTTCCTTTTCATATTTTAAGAGTCAAGAAAAGGAAAAAAAGGTGACTCTAGTTGCTTTCAGTTTAAACGAGCTTGAAAGGACAAATGATCGATGATATTTTCAATTTTAGAGAGTCACGAAAAGACCAAAATGACTAATCAGGAAATGTAAGCAAGAGGGTGTACCAAGCTTCCGTGAACTGCAATATATACCTTGGTGATCAAATGAAAGAGAAATGACCAAGGACTTAACGTACGTGCATGTCGTCTCCCCGAATGTTGTGTTCGGTGTATCATGGTTACAAGGCGACAAACTCGGCTTCCTATGGATAAAGGATTGCAACCTATGAGGGTCTCCCTTTATATATGTGATAGTATGGGGAGCACAAGTCCATGCTAGTGATTTCTAATGCCAGATGGCGAGTGACAACTGCTAGGTTTAATGATGTCGGAACACATCACTAGCCTAGACCTCTAAGTGTGAGCATTAAGTTTCAATGCTTCCTTAGATTGATTGAGTTCATTTTAAAGTTGATCTTGAATTAATGTTGAAATTTCAAGGCCCTACCACTGTCATCTGAAAACTTCTATATGTAGCTATATGAGGAAATAAATTTTTCAATTTGATGAATGCTATCTAAGTAAGGGAAGAGTCTCAAAAATAATACAACAACCAGTAATACTGCAAATTAAACTTTTCCAAACTAGATGACTTTCACTATCCAAATGTAATCTATAATATTCAAAGATGCGAATTATGCAATGTAATCTATGCAAAATTCTCTTTTTCAAAACTATGCAATTGTAATCTATGCACAATTTCCTTTTTCCTTTGAATGAGTAAGAATTCACTCAATGCATTTTTCAATGAAATGAGAATCTACTTAATGCATGCTTTTAATGAAAGGGAATGCACTCAATGCGGCTTTTAGTTTTCAATCATTAAACAATGTAATCTAAGTTCAATGATAAATCTCAAGCATGACTTTTCAGTGCAACTCAATCTAATGCATTTTAACGAAAAGGAAACTTTGAGACGAAAACTAAATGAATGCAAATTTCCTTAATGCAAAAATGATGGAACCAAACATTAAGAATACAATATTGTTTTGAACACGTTGTAACAAAATTCCTCAAAAGGTTACAAGACATATGAGTTCAAGCACGAAGAGGACTTCCAAAGCATGGGCTCAAAATAAGAAATTCATTCCTTTTTACATCAAGCAACCATAAAAAGAAGACTTTTCAGCTGAACAATGAGCAATGTAATCTATGCTCACACGTGAACAAGCGAACCAAATGAACTCGGACAGACACTTGATACTTGAACACTCAATCAACCCAAGAAAAAGGTAATCAACTAGAGATGCCTCACCAATGAAGGAGACTGACTCAATCAGCAGGGCGATGTCTCGTGAAGCATGCAACCAGGAAATTGACACACAATCCTAGAAAAACCTAGGATGTAAGGATGCACATCTCAACAGAAAGGACAAAAAAAAAAACCAAAAACCAAGCCAATGAGCGAATAATACCAACTTGAGTGAAGGGGATAACATGTAAATCATAAAAAGAAAATGATTGGAAGGGCAAGACGCATTGGTGAAAGACTTAGGGGAAAAACCCTAATTTTTCACACACACTAGAATTGGCGTGACTTTATAACTGACAACTAGCACCAATCAGCGTGACTATTAGACAAATAAAAGCGCCAATTCCTGAAAAAGAAAAAAACAAAGAATTTCTCCTAACCAAGACCAGAATCACCACTTCAAGCAAAAACTAAAAGATTGTAATTGACGAAAAACATAGGAACAAACAGGGAAATGGGCATTCAACTAAACTCGTTGAATGACTAAGACCTCAAAGAGTGAAAAACTCCAAGGAAACTCCCCAAAGAAGTCACCAATTTTTTGTCTAGGTAAATCCCCTCTACGGACAGAGGCGATCCCTCTAGCCCTAGGGTGGGTCTAGCAACTACGGGAACATACTAACATCTACCTTCCTATATTATAAATGAAATTCAAATCAAGGAAGATGACCTACCTTGTTCTGATGCTATGTTGTCGTCTTCCATCGAATCTTCTTGATGCATCACTCTTCTCAAGATTGATACACACTGCTACCAACGTTCGATTACCGATGCAGATAGTCAAGACACCACGAAAAACGTAAAATCATGAAAAACATAAAATAATTACAACCTATCTAATTGATCAAGGAATGCTAGAAATCTCATTATAAATGTAAGTAAGAGTGGAAGATAAACATCAGTTGCATTTTATTACGATAAAAACAAGGGGAGTTTACAAACAAGCCTTGATGTTGAGGCTCTCCTTCAGCAGGTCCGTATCCAAGCACTTTTGCAACACCCTCATACATAAAGGTCTAAGATCCCACTATGTTCTTAACACACAAAAACAATCACATTATGCTCTATTCTCTCAAAGCTATAATTGCTTCTTCTCTATATGCTAACTGAGGCAGCAGAGATGAAAGAGGTCTCTTTATATAACAATGGAGGAGGAGGATACGGGCCCTCAAATAATGGGAAAAGATCTTATCCTTTGGAGTAGTTCCTATTTCTTGGGAACAAGAATCCCAAGGGGGAATTCCTCGGCCATATCCTCAAAACAAACTTCCAGCTCGCCACCTCGCGAAGCTTATAGTCACGGAAGCTTCATTTCTATTTTAAAAACTTTCCAAAAGAGGATTAGTGCGGGTCCAACATTAAGACAAAGCGCTGATCGTCGCAGGTCTCAGGGAAAATATCTTCTATCGGCACGGGTCAGACATTGAGACAAAGTGTTGACCTTGAAAACCAGGTTTTTATAGGGATCTTCTAGAAAAGTTGTAAAGGGAGATGAATTGGCAGACAAAGTGTGGTTTAGGGGTATGTATTCCATGCTTGGAAATTACACAAGGGTCACTGTATGGGTCCTCTAGGATCAAGGAACAGGGAGTACAGGGACAGTGACAAATTGTTGTGTAACAATCCATCTAGGCCTTATAGTCCTTGCAAGAGTTGTGATAATACTCAAATTTGTTGCTTGCGGGTTGTTTTAAAATTAGCCAAGACCCTTTATCCAACACTAATTATTCTTTGGGAGTGTCTGCATCTTGAATTCTTTCTCTGAAGATATGTGAGCAAGTGAAGAAAGTGTACGAATCTTTTATCCTCAAAGTGTCTTCCAAAACAGGGTCACGAAAATTATTTATGCAAGATTGTCATCTCTTTATATTGTTAATAAAAATAATTGAGTCATCAAGCACTTGTATTTGTGAACAACCCTAATCTAAGGTGAAAAGAAGAAAATTATTATCGACTAGTAATTCCAAATGATTGTTAGTTCCTCGCTTGAGACCCATATTCACATGAAAATAATGGTCAATTAAAATATGGAGAATGAAACCTCCCCCACTTCATTTCCCATTATCCACTAAAGCCCCATCACAGAAGTCCTAGGGTTTGTTATGGTGTTAGGGTCTTCAACAATTATAATTCTAGGAGGCCTTATCCCTTGTTCCTATGGATAATGAGTAAGCATAGTCAAGGCATTAGTTGCAACAATAGAGGGAACATAGGGTTTTTCCTAGAAGATCACATGGTTCTTTGCTATCGACACTCCCCAACAAATAATTGGTGGAAGCACCTTGAAAGCTCATAAGGAATAATTTTAGAACCACAACGTCCAAGCCTCCTCAAAGGCATGCTTCCCCACAATCCTATTTTACCCTCAGCACTCCTATAGACCACCTAAATATGTTGACAGAAGGAACATTCTAGGAATAAATGGAAGATTCTCTCTTCATTATCCTTACAAAGAGAGCACCATTCCACACCTTGAGAAAATTTATTTTGTAGAACATCCCAAGTTGGGGCTTTCCATTCCATTAAGAACCTCATAATTTTTTTTTCCTTATTAGGACATTTGGACTTCTAGATTGCTCACCACCACTATTGTGGGTTGTCCATAACTCTAGCAATATTCATAGAGATGTATCCTAACTTATGGGTGTACATTCCATAAGGAAATATTCTCCAAATCAAATAGTCCTCCTAATCAGTGATGTTGTAACATCATTTTATTTTTATTTTTATATGTAATTGTTGAAAAAATTAAAATAAAATAAAATAAGAATGAATGTATAAGAAAAGAAAAGAGAAAAATAAAAAAAGGGTATTTAAAAAAATATACATTCAAGAGAAGAAAACATAAAAATGATGATAAAAAAACCCTTAGAAAAATAAAACTAGCCAGCACCTTTAAATGTCGCATTAGATAATGGAATAATTGAGATTAATTAGTTTTAAATCGCAGTTTTGTTTGCGATAATTGAATTTGTAATAAAAAATTTGACACAACCCTTTGTCATTTTTCGATATCCACTGCGCAAAAATAAAGTGTTGAGTTCCCGCTTCACCAGATCAATGACCCATGTTCATTTCAAACCCCCCTTGCCCAACCAAGAGTTAATCAAGGTCTGGGGGGGGGTTGTTGGGAAGGGGGTCCAAAAAGCATATTACCACCCTTCCCTTTTGGATATGTGTCTCCCTCTCACTTGGTTTAGACACCCCCTCACCTAAACCATTTACCGTCCCTCAACCCCACCCCCCCCTCCAAAATCTGCTTTCTGTCACTCCCGCCGAAATAAAAATGCCATCTCTACTCCTTCCATGTCTACTGCCCGCCAACTACTTGTCCCTCTCTCCTTTCACCATGTGTCCCTCTCCCATACTTATTTTTAATAAAATTGTTCGAACTCATCTGTTACTGTAATTAACGAAATTGTTCCCTTTATGGGCCTCTCAAATGGTAATTCCATTTATAAAACAAACAAAAAACCCTTCCTGATCTGACTAGAGGTGTATTATTAAATGCTCGGCTAAGTTCTCCTTCAGAATATAAAAATTCTTGCTTCTTATGTGCATAAGATTTGAACTGAACAAAAAGTTATCCCAAGAGTCTCTTTTAAGTATATTTTTATGGTAATTCCATGAACAATTTTTAAAACATGAAATCATCAAACAATGAATGGAAAGATGCATCAACAGCAACATACAATCCATTTATGAAGGAGTTCACCCCTCCTAGGCCACATCTCCTTGAATCAGCTCTGAAGGCATGATTCATCTTCATTATGCTCAAAATTTCAATATGAAGAGTACATCAAAGTGCTGAACTGAAATGGTAAGCTTATCCTACAAATAAACAACTCCTACAAAGTTTCTTTCACCATGTACTTTCTGATTTAAATTCAAGCATGCAACTATCAACAACTCATGGGCATCTTCCATCAAGATACCTTACTTCAAATGGAAAACAAATCAACATGCACTAAAACAATGCAAGTACATAAACAACCTTTTCCTCTAAAACACATAAAGAGAAAAGATGAAAAATAGATACAACACTGCTGCAAAGGCTAATGCTACAAACATATGGAGGCTGGAAGACCCCTGCAATATCATCTCCATCTCAAAATCCTCCAAGAATTGGTTCAACTCGTTGGTTATCCATAGCACCCGTAGGCTTCACTTTGCTAGAAACCCATCCAGAAGGGCTCTAATGGTTTTGAAACCTGCACCAATGAACTCAGAATGGTCAATAATGGCTATCTAGGCTCTTCTTACTCTTCAATTGGTCTCTACGTGAAGCAGATATGGCCTAACCCTTTGGTGGCACTGGGCATCCTTAAACTTAAAGAAGGAAAAATCCCATCTAGAAGTGCTCCATTGCATTTGAAACCTATACCATTGAGTCCAGAATACCCAAAATGGTCATCTAGCCTCTTTCTGAGACTAATTTGGTCGAAAACTGCAATAGTTATGACTTCTGCCAGTTTCACCTAGAAAAAATCCACTAAATCTGGCAAACTACAACTAAAACTGGAATTCCACCGAACCTGGGGGTCCACCAAGTTAATCCACAATTAAGTTAAGTGGGAGTTAAAGTTCAAATTAATCGCACTTAATCGCTAAACACGCACTTTAATCTAATCCGTGCTAAACCTAGATTAGGGGCATAATAAACAAGTTTAAGGGTAATTAACTGGTGGTTATCGTATTTAATCCTTCGTACTTGTTTGGAGCTCCGACGATGGTTTTGGGATAACAGTCATGTGGCTTGGGTGCTGGCCCCTACCTTTCCCCACCTGAAACATTGTTTAAACATAAATATATGTAATCCTATGATATTTAAGGACTAATGGATAGGCGGGATGGTAAGTCATTGTGTTGTGTGGTGGGAGGTCATGGGATCGAACCCCGACACCTCCACCCAAACTTAGACCAAACATTTTACGCCATATTTCAAACTGGGGGGCCAAGTGGCAGCCCCAGGCTGCATATGTGTCCTCACCCGGTTGGCTCAAACATTAACCAATAAAATTACACCACGTCACCCCAATTCGGACCAATGCCATGCTGCCAAGTGGAAAATTACCATTCATCAGAGAAAATGCTAAAAAATTGACCCTACACAGTCAGCATGCCACGTCAACATTATGGAGTACTGACTGGGAATCTGATTGTAATTTTTTTTTAAATTTGCATGTTTAGCAAAATGAACAAATCACGTTTCCGAGACCATACGGAGACCATTTTTGTAGAAACAAAGTGCACTGGAATTAGGACGATGAGCAATACATGGTCGTCCAGGCAATACGCGGTCGTCCAGGTTTCGTGTCATTCCAAGAACTTTGATTTTTGAGCTAAAATTTGAGCTCCTAATCACTTCCATTGTTTCTTTTCAGTATATTGTTTTTACCAGCTCAACATTTCAGTTTTCTGCTGCAACTAAAGCAATCAAGATTGACATTGTTCATCTTCTCTAAACCATTAAAACCAGTAAAAATTCCGGGTAACTACAGTCACCTATTCAATTTATTTTTCAAGAATGTCTTCCAAGGGAAAATCCAAAACCACAGAGGAAAACCCTCTGCTTCCCCCTATGATTTATCTTGACCACCAGCCCCTAGTAGACCAACATTATAAAATTTTTGAAACCAATTTTGAATCTGATCTCTACAAACTCCATAATTGGTTAAAACAGAAATTTACTAATTACAATGATGAACTAAATTTGTGGAACTCCTTCCTACCCCTATTTGTTTTTCCACAAACCTACCATTTTCCAAAGTGTGTTTCATGGTGTCATTTCAGGTAAATGCCTAGTCAGAGAGCCATTTTTCCACAAAACAATGAAATTTTATTCACTATTACTCCTTAAACCACTAGGAAAAAATGATGAAATTAATGACTAGGTGACTAAAAATGTTAGTCACCGAAATTATTTCAAGTGAATTACTACTAAATTTGAGCAATTTTATGTGACCGAACTAAATATGACTAATTTAGTCTTTGAATAAAATATACGACTATATAATAAGTGACTAAACTAAAAGCGGCTAACTTAAACAACTAATTTAGTCTAGGGATAAAATATATGACTAGATAATAAGTGACTAAAGTAAAAGCGACTAACTTAAATGACTAATTTAGTCTAGGATTAAAATATATGACTAGATAATAAGTAACAAAATTAATAATGATTAATATAAATGACTACTATAGTCCAAGAATAAAAATATGGCCAAATAACAAGTACAACAAGTATATGAATTAGTCATTTTATGTCAGTAATTTTTAATTGTGTCACTCCATATATGGAAAATTTCACTTTTGGTACCGAAGTGTTACATTTCACTATAGGTGTCTCTGAATCCATTTGCAATGTTAAAATTTAGAGACAAAGGGATCTCTGAATTTACAGTGTTAAAATTATGAATACCCTTTTGTCTCTAAAGTTTAGCAGTGCAAATGGATTCATCTACAATTAACATAATTGCATGTATCATCTATCAACTTTACACTAATGCCTTCATTATAATAGTAAAGGTAATATTAATTAGATAGCTAAACAAATATTTATATTTATATTTAATGTTTGGCCATAAAGTTTAATTTTTAAACTTCATTGATTTATGTTAAAAGTGTGAGTTGTTTTAAATCTAAGGTTAAATATTAATATTTACATTTAATAAATATCTAAATATAACATTTATTATGTTAAACATGTGATTTCATTTTAATATAGTATTAAATCATCATATTTACATTTGATACATACTAAATAGATAAACATAAAATATATATTTATAGACCTATTTAGTAAATAGGTATGAAAAATTATTAATTTAAGTATGAAACTTAATTAAATTTTTAATTATGTATGAACCTTTGATTTATTGTAGTTCAATGTTATATTCATATACGAAAAAAGGAGTACATATAGCCAGTTACAAAACAGGTGGTCTCACCTTGACTGGGTTTGTTGAAAAAAATTTGCACCAGATGTAAAAAAATACAAAATAGGAACTAGGGACATTGTCCATAAACGGTTGGGCCAAAGGCACCAAAACACATATAAAACATAAAGAACACCAAATAGCATACTAGTCTTATAATGTGATGGATGCAGGGTTGTCCGGGGTTGTTCCTAGATGCGGTGGAGGATAGAAGTCACACTGATCGTGCCCTTCAAAGTGCACCAACCAAGTCTCTAGCTTTTCTACTTTCTCAGTGAGTTGATTTTGGCCTCACAAAACCATTACTAGTCTCTCTTGGACTTGGCACTATAAATAGTGCATTCGGTCCAATGTTGCCATCTACTCTACATGCTCCCCAAGACAAAATATATGAGTTGTGTCCACTCTTTCCATTAGGTTGTTGATAAGTGCATGACATTTCTCTAGGAAGAAATGTTGGATAACCTGCCCCTCATTTACCTCAAATCAATCAAACTATAGTTCCCCTTGCCACCATGACCTCCTATCCCCGACGACTCTGATTTTGAACCCTCAAACCCCCACATCTTCTATCCCCTCGCTTACCTCCTCCACAGCCCCCATATGCACCCACACTAGCGAGTCACACATGCCCCTGTTGTCTTTCCACCCTGGTGTGGAGCCGCCATGATTATTTCTGAGTCTAGAACCCCCACAAGGCTATGGATGACAGGGGATGGAGAACACCCACACCACACCGAGGGCTTCATAATTCACCATGGTTGAGGAACCCCACTGTGTGCAGAGTCCAGAGACTAGACCCCCCACTATAGAAAAAAATCACCACCAACGAAGGATCCAAATTTCATCTCCCTCCACCACAAGGAAGCATAGAGACACCTCCCACTTCCAAATAAAGACTTCCACCACCAGTAAAAACAAATATCATCACCCACCAAACCAACACAAGAAATTGAAAAACAAATGATGACAAATTAGCCTACACCTAAGTGTAACTTCCCCCAGGGCAGTGATCAGCTTCCAAATTCTCCACATAGAGACCACACACCAATCCACCAAATACCGTCACACCCATGCCGGAGGGCACGAAATTTGGAAAAGAAACTAGTTTTTCGCCACCACCCTCAAGGTTTCTTGGACTGAAAATTCTAGTTTCCTCTCTTATCATCAAAAAATAGGCTCACTGAAAGCCAAGAAAAATGGAAATGAGTGAGCTCACTTCCCTTCAACTTCCTATCCTCAACCCAGATGCATTCAATGGCTAAGAAACTAAGTAGCAAGGACCAGTTGAACACATCGTGCCAACGAATGCCCACGATAAGCACACACAAGCCACTCCCTCTGTAAACCTTCTTGCGGCATTTACACTTCCTCTTCGGAGGCCACCATAAAGACCAACAACAAACCATGTATAGGAGTCTAATGTTGGGCTCCCTCATCTTCCCTCGCCTTATCCTTTCACCACCTCCGAACTCCAATGTGCAGATATTTTTCACATGAATTGCCAACGTGAAGCTAGTAACTCTCCCACTGCATGCGTTATGGTGAAGGGACCGGGAGTACCGTCCCTCACCCTTGCTCCACTTATATTTACTCATGCGAGACACCTTCTGTTATCACCCTATAATTAGCAAGATTGGAAAAGTCCAACTGCAGGGGTAACATCAAACCGCTTTGGGATTCTAGGAGGGATCTCTCCAATAGATGCAAAAATAGATTTATCTTTGAAGTTTAAGTTGTTTAAGATATTAGGCTAGTTATAGGTGCAAGGTTTGTTTGTTTGATTTAATTATGTGTGGTTGTTGGGAATCAGAAAAGAAGGGTTCAATATAAGACAAGGATGAGCAAAGAGGAATTTAAGCAAAGGGGGAACATTTCAAAGGAACATCAAGTCCATTAGGTAATGGAGTCAAGAAAGGGTTTATTTGTTAATCAACACGCAAGCTTTCAATTAGGCTAGTCATCTAAAGACTTGGATCCATAGTGATAAAGTGTAATAGGACATTAAGGATTGAAAATGAGTGAGAGGGAAACAACCGATTCTGTTTGTAGATCAGGTCAGAGGTCATTCAACTTCAGACCTTCTTGGACAAAATCAGAGGTTATACAATAGGGATCTTAGGAAGGCTTAGTGAAGTGAAAAAGATCCTAGTGAGGCAGATACTAAGCTTCACGGGCTCCCAGTGTTCTCAATTCATTCAATTAACCTAACAAGAACATATAAGACATAAATTCCATTAATTCACACATCAGCTAGCAAGCAATAACTTCCACTACACTAGTTAAATCAATAAAAATCTATTCTTAGATAGCGCATAGAGCAGAAAAAATAAAAGGCTGGGAGAGCAGCAACATAAGGTACCTAACAAGGGTAAATCTTATGCCAACGTTCTGATGCAAGTCAGAGGAAATGGAATGAAATGAAATCAAACACAGAGACAGAAAAACATCACCGCAACTTTAGATTAGGATCCAAAGAAATGTGCTTGTCATATTAAGGACAACACTAATCAGGTACAACATAGCCAACAGCTTGATACCCAGCCTGAAACACCTTCCTTAGCCTATCTTACAATTTTTACACAAAGAACTTGTCTCAAGAGAAACAACATGCAATTCACTGATATCCGATCAACAACGTCTACATTATTTTCTCATAATTTTTATAGCAGAATATGAGCCGAGAAGGTAGGTGAAGCAATAAATGAAACATTAAAACACAGAGAAGAAGGAGAGGGTTGAAGCCCATTCTGTTTTAAATCTCTGCATTTATCCCTGGTACTCTCTGGAGAAAAGGATGGTCTTCTTCGCTTCCATTAACTCTGGTATGGTCCTAATGTACTCTGGCTGCAGAACTCTGTGGTACCTTTAGTGTATAAGAAAAATGGTAAATAAATGACTGAATGGTCTTCCATACTCATGAAACTAATGCTCTGGTAGCATAGGACTATGATCAGGGTGGAAATTTCTTCACTGGAGCACGGCATGGAGTAAAAACAGTATGGGCACCCTATCCTTCCATGGAGAAAAACATTCTACTGATGTGGCTGCCCTGATCACTTAGTTTTTTGTGCATTGAACTCTCTACTGCTTCATTTATATCTCTGTCAGCGAAATCTTGCCGCTGTAATGAAGACTGTATAATCATGGCGGCCTTTCCCATCTGATGACCTTGTGAAACACGAGACTGAGTTATGAAACCCATGCATTGGAGGAATGGCCATGGAGGACGGGATAAAAATAGCGCGGCGGCAGTGAAACAGTGTTTTTGAATGAAATGATTGTGAAAAATGCATTGACATGGTATAAACAGCGAACAGTGGGGTTTGGTGAAAAATTCTTTAAGGACTGTTCGATCATAGTCTGGAGGCGTGGATCGACGACAAAGATAAAATAGTGGAATGATATACGAACATTGGCAGAATGCATATGAAACATTTAAATTTTAATGCAAAACACAGAACTTTGATTATAAGCGGAAATGCAGGAAAATGCATAAAATGTAATGAAATGGACGTATGAAGTGGGACCCATATGGAATCGCAATCGAAAATCGGAGTGCGGCGGAGATACACATATATGGAACAATACTTCTGATGCAATTGAAGACCACCCTTTGTATATAAAATAAAACCAAAATTTGGGCTTAACAAAGGAAAGAGGCCCTTTATCATATGAATGGGCAGATGTATGGTATGGTGGGCCCGGCGGGACAATCGCAATCGGAGATCAGGAGCGGGAATTAATTGCAATCGCAATAGGAAAACATGCAATGCGATCAATCGGAGGGGAATGTGATCAGGGGGAAGGGAAAAGGAGTTGCGATTGTGATCAATCGCATCGCGAATTCTTGCGATGGACCGATCGGGGGTCTACACATGAGCACTGAGATTGCAAAGATTTGCGATTAGCGCTGGACCATCTGATCCAGCGGGAAAATCGACGGCCCAAACGTGATCGGAGAATCGCAAATCGGAAAGAGTGGAAAGGTGTGGCACAAAGGAACTGCGATTGCGATTGGGTGGGGAGAGCGTGAGCCATCCGATCTACGTATAGATCAACGGTGCCGAACACAGTGGGGGACTTAACAACAAAATGCAATCGCATCGGAGTTTCTCGGTGTTTGCAAAAGGATTTGAACGTTCCACTCTAGTCTTCTGATGTGATTAGCGCTTAAGACTTAAGCACTTGTTCTTAGCGCCGGGGCGTATGTGGGGAAGTGGTTGGGGCTATCGGAAAAAGGGGCTTAGGCCTTTTCATAATGTGGCTAAGTGGGTTTTTAGCCCATCCTAATGCTTTTTAACGGCCGAGAAGGTGAACGATAAGGGGAATAAGGGGAGATTTAGGCAAACAAAGGGTGAAAGTGAGATTTAAAGAGGATTTTGGGGAGATTTAGAGGGTTAATGGGGGAAATAGATGGAAGAAGGATAACTTTGAAAAAGGGGAGAAAAGGAGAGTTCTGTAGAGTTACAAGGGGCAAGTCAAGGCCTGTTGGAGCATATTTTCTAATCATTAGTGAGGTTGATTTTATCCAGAACAGCAAAGGGAAAAAAATTTTAAAAGGCAGGGAACATGGAAAGCTTTCAAGGATGATGTGTTTCCAAGGGAAATGCATTCCTTGAAAGCTTAATA
The DNA here is from genome assembly GCA_034641835.2 of Pinus albicaulis. Classification (NCBI taxonomy): domain Eukaryota; kingdom Viridiplantae; phylum Streptophyta; class Pinopsida; order Pinales; family Pinaceae; genus Pinus; species Pinus albicaulis. Next base: position 1,633,082,950 of record CM076578.1, on the reverse strand, counting down.
GAACAAACTAGCCCCTTGCTTGCTTGTCAAGGAATTTATAAGGGGCTAACACCTTCCACGTGTTGCTCAAACCTCACCCCCATCGAGGAGTATTGTATGAAGCTTTGTTAATATAGTTATGAACCTTAATTAAATTTTTAATGGTGTATGAACTTTTATTAATTGTTTGATATGAACCTTGGTTAATTTTTAATGGTATTATGAATTTTTGTTAATTTTTTAGGTATGAACTTTATTTAATTTTTTATTAATATATAAACCTTTATTAATGGTTATAAATATGTAATTCAAAATATTTAAGTATGGTTTATTATGTATAATGGATAAATGTGTTTAGTTTTATCATTTTCTATGATAATTGTACCAATGAATATATTTATTTCTTTTGATACATAATTCACATGATTATGTCAAATTAAGCTTTAAATAAAACAATATTATTGGTTTTATATTTGATTAATAATAAAATTAGTAAATCTCTTTTTGCAAAAGAGCTCCTCTCAAGCCATGCATAGTAGAGACTTTGAAGCTCTTTCTTGTAGCTATAATAGAGTCCGCATAGCTTTGGTACTAACAGTGAGTGAACCTTCTAGCTAGATTTTATCACTACAGGGTTTCCTAGGATATATATTGTGTCAAATAATTTAAAAAAAAAATCTACTGCGCGCGCTGCGTGCTTTAGGGCTCTTGGGTGCCTGCCTACGTGCCCCTACGACTGCAGCGCTCCTCTACTCAGCCCAGTTGCGCCCTTCCTCTGCTCATGGAGCCCAGCGGGGGCCCTGTCCCCCCCCTCATTCTGCCCCTAGAGGTTACTGCGTTCAAATCTATGATTGTTGCAAGCTCAAAGTGCCCTCCCTCTGCCAATCAATAGAAATTTGTCAAGAAAATGGACTCTATTCCTATGGTTGCTCTACCGGAGGAAGAAACTTGCAAAGCAGCTCTAAATCTAGCTGAGAGAGGTCTAATAGGCCAGTTTACGGGCCTCTGGCCTTCCCCCAAGTCGGTGGAGGATTGGACTCAAAGAAACTTGACTCCTTTGATCAAAGAGGGTGTTAAAAGCTATTTTGTGGGCAAAGGCTTCTTCGTATTCATTTTTGAAAGCCCAAAAGACAGAAGTCTTATCTTCAGGAATGGTCCATACTTCATGGGACCGCAAGGACTTTACCTAAACAAATGGTCTCCTGATTTTGATCCCACTCAGGATGTCCCCTCTGTTGTCCCGGTTTGGGTGTGACTTCCCCATTTTCCCCTCCACTGCTGGAACCAAAAAACTCTTCAGATCATTGGTAACGCTCTAGGAAAATACATAGACCAAGCTGCAAGAAAAGACCAGTACTCATGTGCTCGCATTTGTGTAGAAGTGGATCTAGAAGAGGAGCTGCCAGAGGCAATCGAGCTCACTGTTGCTGGTGTTAGTGCTCAAATCTACCTTAGGCTGAAATAAGGTAAAACTCAAGGCTACATCAAACCATGCTCAGCCTCGTAGCTAGCCCTACGAGGACAGGAGAGGGCTCTCTCCAGGTCTATCTCGGCAAAAAGGTATTCAAAGGGGCTGAGATGACTCAAAATTGATACTGATTTTAGGCTAGTAAAGAGATAGGAAAGTTTGATTTAATTTTTTTGGGTTTTCGTTGGAGAAATGGGAAAAAACAATTTTGGGTCCGGGGATAAGGCCAGATCTTTGCAGAATTCGAGTTGGGGCGAGGTAGGCAGTAGTCTTGATGCTTTGAATCAGGTGTATGGATGGATCAGAATTACAAGGAGCTGAAGAGGGCAAGGGAGAACATGGATCCTCTCCAAACAGGCGAAAACATGTAAAACTAAACAAATTCAAAGGCAGAGCACTGAAATCAATGGATTCAACCTCATTTACTCATTCATTTAGTTTCAGAAGCATAAGAAGGGAATGGAATAAATTAAACATAAAAGAACTTACAATAAACTGAGAGAAAACACCATCAAGAATTGAAAGCCACAAGAATCCCAACAGGTGCTGCAAAACCTCTGATCTTTCCTTAGCCAAAAAATGAAAAATATGTACAATAGTGTGCCAAAATCTTCCCAAGAGTCCAACATGTAGAACGTCTCAGAAATTACATCATATAGACTATCCTAACCCCTTCCCACACCTCTAGGGGTCGAATTCCTCCTTCTAGGAGCAGTTTCAACTAATTCTAAACAAGGAGCTAGAATATAGGCAGCCAAACAACTTGCCTCTAAAAGCAAGGAAACTAATTCTTTCACTTGATTTTTACTTTTTTAGGAGAGAATCATCTAGAATAGATAAAAGTGAGTCCAAGTTACATGCCAACCATAAAATTACATCAAGATAACTCAAAAATTACATCCACAAGAAAAAATGGTCCAACTGGGCGAAATCCTGAGCTGGAAAATGAAAAATCAGCTAAAAATCTATATGCGTAGTGCGCCTGAGCCATATGCGTAATGCGCCTTTCAGCCTGATTTTCGGGCACTTCCAAGCATCCAAATTGAGCTCATGATAGCTCGTTGGAAATACCTGGATGTTGGCTATCCAACCCAAGTGGAATTTTTCAATTTGGAGCTCATTTGCCCCTCCAAAACTTCATTCTCCCACAAGTACTTCCTGCTGGTGCAAAAGGTGGCATAAAGGTGATTTTCATGGTGTTTTTGGCCCTTTTGATCATCCAGAACTTGATGAAATGATTTGGCCATACTGGAGCATGCATAAAATTCCATGAAAAATCCAAAAATATAAATTTTACCTCCAGCAAGTGTCCCAATCATAAGCGAGCGCGTCGACGCGCTACTCGTATGGCTGAAAAATCTGTTTTGAGACCAAAATATTTCAAAATGACAAAAAATTCTCCGAATTTTCTCAAATTCGGAACGAATACCCTCCATCATGTATCATGACCAGCCAATGAAGCCTTGGCCAAAATCCGGAGTGGATCAGGCCTCTTTCGCCGTTTTAGTGCTCTGCTCAACCTCCTTTTCAGAATCTTCATTTTTGCCTTGCAGACGTGCATGCAGGCCCAATAATGACCTTTCATGTGATGAAGCATGTCTTTGTCTCTATTGGCCTTTGCCAAAAACTTCTCCAAATGAATGTTAATATGCGTGAGGCAAGAATCTCGATCAGCCGGTGTCATATCACCAGGTCTCTTTCGGGCCAATTATCGATCCTCACGGATTCGCCGCAGCTCTAAAAGTGTGTGCTCATCCTCTAGCTGTTTGTTATGCTACTCCAGGTAGTTTATCACCCACTGAGCCCTCTGAAATTTATCTTTTAGCGTGTCATTCTCGGCCTTTTGCTCCTGGATGATCTCTTTCAATTTCGAGCTAGGAGAGCTTGCATCAACATCGATGAACGTGAAATCAGTGTCCCGGCCTCCTGAAGGGCCCTCATCATGCATGGGACTCTTGCCCCTGTCCTGAAACTGTACTTGTGTTGAAGAATAAGGCGAGACCCCTTCCACATCATGTGGAGATAATACTCACTCTGCTGATGGAGTCAACGAGACCCCTTCCACCCCGGGTGGAGATAGTACTCATCGTGTAGCTGCAAATAAGGCCCTGTGGCCTCGCTGGTATGTCACATACAATGGAGCACTGATATGCTCAATCTCAGGAATGTCAGGCTAGTGTGAAGGCTCTCCCTCATCATGAACTACCTTGGGAGGCGGCTGTGGCGCTGTGAAGAAGTCACGGGAGATGAAATCCTCCCAAGTAATGCCCTGCTGTGTCAACTGATGAACCACTACGATCTTGATCAGCACGTAATGATATATACTTCTATGCTGCTGTGTTGGGGTCTTCTTCTGTACAAACATTGTCATCCTCTCTATGTTGCGATACATAAAGTATGGAATGCTCATCATACGTACCCTCGTGAAATGCATCAACAAACAGACATGGTACGCATAGAGACGCGAGAATCTGCCCTCGCAACTGAAATACCGAATGATGAGTTTCATCAATGGTGCAAACTCATCCTTCAGGAATCTGAAAGGAAAAACCCTGCTCAGGTGCCTCATAAACCCAGGTTTGATGTATGGCTCATAGTGGAATTTCTCTAACTGCTGACGTTTGTTCCATTCCTCTCCTATATTTGGTATCCCGGTGGCCCGAGCAATAGTCTCTAGTGACAGAATGAAATCTACTCCTGCAAGGTTTACACGGCCATCATGTAAATGTAGAACAAATAGACGAGCTAGTTCACGATGATGCTGGGTTTGTGAAATCATCTCACAGTATTGGAAACATGACTGATGCTGAAAACAATTCATTGCAAGCGGGCAAGCCTACAATTGAGCCAAAGAAGTAGGCTCCTCCCTGAGATGCTTACCACCTTTGCCACTTTTTTGAGACCTCCGTGGCACATTATCCTCTGCTGTGGAATCACTGACATACTCCTGCTCATAAACTGAATCCGTCTCTGACATGGCTTTGAAAACAAGATGTCTGCAATATATATGTTGATATAGGTGTAGTGAAGACAAAAGTTCAGTGTATGCTCAAAACACAAATATGTCACATATGTATGAAAGTATCATAGGAAAACCACGGTGGTAATGGCTCTGCCAAATGGGTTTGCATGAAAAACAGTCCTTGCTTTGATTATAAGAATATTTGACAAATGAGAAGAAAAGATGTAATGTAGGGTACAACCTTTGCAATGGTAGTTAAGCTTTGTCAAGGGAGAAGTGGATACGGGACTCTGTTCGTCAATGGAGAATGAGAAACAGTGTGACAATAACCATAGTGAGATAATAGCAATGACAGTAGTGTTTCGACAATGTCAATGGAGGATATGGATAAGTGAAAATGAGACTATGTGAAAACATGAATAATGAGCAGTGCTAAAATGACGATGGCAATCATAGTGACAGCAGTGATGTAATGGCAAAGAAAGGGTGTGAGGATGATGTAAAAAAATGAGCAGGGACACCACAGACAATATAGACATGAGCATATATATCAACCACACAAGTTTGCAAACCCCCACGCAATCATTGTCATTTGCTTCAAAACCCTTAAGAAATGAATTTGGAAATAAACATAGGGTTTACACATTTCTCCTCATAAAATACTTGTTTCTCCACTTTGAAAACACCATAATCATATCTAAAATTCACTGAGCAATCATGTAAAACCTACTTGCAAGCCGATTGAGGCGTTTTGGCATGAAACTGGACGCAAGGGCAAAATTTTTTGGCTCTATGACTATATGCGTAGCGCGCTTACCCAGTGCGTAGCGCGCTGCATATGCGTAGCACACTTGTTATTTTACACGGGCCGGTGAAGCTATATGCGTAGCGTGCGTTATATGAGTAGCGCGCCTCCTCTATGAGTAGCGCGCACTTCCACCTCCGGTCTACAGTTCTGAAAACAAACTTTCGCCCTTCTAATCTGCAATTCTACCTTTGCTTTGGGAATCTATGCAAATGAGTTGTCTCCAATGCTTTATATGGGTTGTAAAATATCTCATAAAAATCAACTTTGATTTAAATCTGCTCCATAACCCACTTTAATAATGTTTGGCACTTTGTCATTTGATCACTTAATACAATGTTGTCCTTTGGCTTTTTATTATTTTTCTGAGTCTTGGACTGATGATACTTGGTTGTTTTTTGCAGGGATTTGGCGTTTGGCTTTGGCAAAGATCAGAGGCTTGCTCTGGAACTTCTTATGGTGAAACAAATATAATTATTACAAAAAATGAAATTTGACAATTTCTAGTTCCAAAACAGAGTTTTGGACTAGAAATGTCTTCAAATGTTTTTGATAATAAAAACGTGAAATAGGAACCTTTTGAAACAAACCTCAAGGCCTGCGGGCTTTTATTACATGTATGCAAAGGGCTGAAAACCCTAGACTCTAGGACTAAAGACTCTTTTTAACGAAACTAATATTTTATGACCATGAATGAAGCGACCTGAACTTCAGTGATTTTTGAGGAATTTTAATTAGCCCTGCAGGTACAAGCATGAGGAAACACAAGACAACCAGACCCCCTAGTCAGTCAATGGCATGCCCCTAGCGAAATTCAACGAAGTGGAACGAGCGAGACACCTAAAAATGATATGCAAAAAGTGAAAATATCTCTGACGGAGGGCTGTAAGGACCGACTCTAACATTGGCTCCAATGGGGATGGTGGCTCCAAGGAGATGCCAAGAACGACAGATCTTTGGGGGAGTCAGACAATGCCTTCATCCATTGGGCGATGGAGTCATTATTTCAACAGATAACACAAAACTTTTGATACATTTATTGACTGCAAACTTGACTGAAAACCGACTGAAACTTGACTGAAACTTGACTCAAACTTGACTCAAACCGACTCGATGGCAAACTGAAATAACTTGAAAAAACTGACTCAACAGACCAAACACAAATGACTCATGACTGACTTAAAACAAGAATTTACAAAGCTTTTGGAAAAAAGGCAGCAGTCCATCAAGATTTGGAATCATGATGGCAACCAACTGCATACTAATGTAATATGTACAATCATGTATAATTGGCTTTCCAATGTAACCAGTCAAGCAGATGGCTTCTTGACTGATTCTTCTGATCAGATCTCATGGTCAACAATAGATACTGGTAACTAGGCATCCAAAAACATAATTGACCATGATCTCCTTCATCACTGAATACTGCAATACTCACCTTTACTGCTGACTGTAACAATTTTTCCAATGGATCATGAAAAACATGAAGATTTACCTCATGCTGAAAGAACAAGGTGTCTTTTGCTTCTAATTTTGATCTTCCTTCATCATGTACTTCAGTAACAATATGTTCCTGGGCTTCAAAACATTCTAAATAAATAGATGGGCAGCTCTCCTTGAAAAACATTTCAAGACATGAAATATATGAAGAAGAATCTGAATGGAAATCCTGAATGTATTGTAGGTCATCTTCATATGACATGACAACCAGATTATCATGTTCCTCATTACATTCATCAATTATGAGAAAAGCAACTTCAGATGATTCTTTAAGTGCAAAAATGACATTTCTATCATCTACCATAAATTCATCGAAAGGAATTGTTTCACTTACTTGAACGAAGATTTCATCTCGTTGTTCATGAACTGACTGAATTACCTCTTTATGAAGACTGTGTTCTAATGGCATGAGAAAATTTGGATCAAAAACTCTGTATTCTGCATCCCAGATGATTTCAACAAGAGAATTCTCTTTGATGGGATTCAGCACAAGATATTCTTGGTCATCACGATCTGAATCTGAAACTGAAGTAGCTGAAATGATGTTATCACATTCTGCAATCTGCATGTTGTCTTCTTCTGTGGGCAGATCTGAAATGAGACTTTCTCTTTCATCACCTTCATCCATATAGACCTCTTCAACCTGCTGATCTATAAAGCTTCTTACAGGACTGTCATCCTTTTCAGAAAAGGAAGAATTTCCACCATCACCTTCTTTACCATGTGCACACTACAGATCTGCGTTAACTTGAGCTGGAACAAGACCGTTCAATAGTTGATCTATCTCGTCTTCAGATAGAGGAGATAAGACTCTTTGTTTTCTTTGCCTCATACAATGATTGTCTTCATTGATTTCAAGTGAAGGAGTATACAGATTTTCCTCATACTATTGATCCATTTCATGTAATTCCTGTTGACTGTCAAGATGCAAAATTCCTTCATCTTCCACCACACTAAAATCTTGATCCTGCTGCAAATTTTCATGATCATCTTTATGCTGCTGAAATGGATTTTCATACAGGGCTTCCATGATCTCATCATCCATGAAATTACCATCTTCATAATATTTCTCAAGGCTTTCAATAAAAGTAGAAGCATGTTTGCAACAGTCATGAACTAAATTTAATGATGGATAAGATACTTGATATCTTTCAATGAACAGGGCATGAAAATCCTTTAAACAATAAATACAGGCCATCGGAAAATTTTCATACCAAGATTGGGCTTCACTTTCCAGAGTGGCCAGGAATATCTTCATCAGGCAATTTTCAGGAAAATCCACCTTCAACTTGCGAATATGCATGTGAAATCTAACTAGATGTAAAGCAGCATCCTTCTTACCATCATCGTTAAACGTAGGCAGATTCCTTGACCAATCTACCTTGGGCATCTTATTTGGAAAACCTGGAATGTGATCTCGGCTCATAGGAGCATATCTTCTTGTGATTCGGTCCATCTTGAAAATCTCACAGCTACTGATCTCCCTACAGTGAAGTCACCATGAAGCATTGATTTCTGGATTGTTCAGTGAATGAAGTCGCCAGGTGAATGATTTCAGCCTTGCGGTGTCCGATCGTTGTTCACCATCAACGATCAGATCTGAACTTGATACACTTACTGGGGCAATTCACAAATCAAGGGGCACACTCACAAGCTAAACCGGAGATCGACTGAAGCAGCGTTTATCTACTTCGCTGATGCATAGCAACAACGTTTTGAAGGCTACCTGGCGTGACTTCAGACTCCGTCTATAACTCATGAAATGAACTCATCAACAAGCAAACCATTGAGATTTTGATTTTTTCCCCAGTATGGTTGCCACTATGTTAGCGCTCAAATCTACCTTAGGCTGAAATAAGGTAAAACTCAAGGCTACATCAAACCACGCTCAGCCTCGTAGCTAGCACTACGAGGACAGGAGAGGGCTCTCTCCGGGTCTATCTTGGCAAAAAGGTCTTCAAAGGGGCTGAGATGACTCAAAATTGATACTGATTTTAGGCTAGTAAAGAGATAGGAAAGTTTGATTTAAATTTGTTGGGTTTTTGTTGGAGAAATGGGAAAAAACAATTTTGGGTCCGGGGATAAGGCCAGATCTTTGCAGAATTCGAGTTGGGGTGAGGTAGGCAGTAGTCTTGATGCTTTGAATCAGGTGTATGGATGGATCAGAATGACAAGGAGATGAAGAGGGCAAGGGAGAACATGGATCCTCTCCAAACAGGCGAAAACATGTAAAACTAAACAAATTCAAAGGCAGAGCACTGAAATCAATGGATTCAACCTCATTTACTCATTCATTTAGTTTCAGAAGCATAAGAAGGGAATGGCATACATTAAACATAAAAGAACTTACAATAAACTGAGAGAAAACACCATCAAGAACTGAAAGCCACAAGAATCCCAACAGGTGCTGCAAAACCTCTGATCTTTCCTTAGCCAAAAAATGAAAAATATGTACAATAGTGTGCCAAAATCTTCCCAAGAGTCCAACCTGTAGAATGTCTTAGAAATTACACCATATAGACTATCCTAGCCCCTTCCCACACCTCTAGGGGTCTAATTCCTCCTTCTAGGAGCAGTTTCAACTAATTCTAAACAAGGAGCTAGAATATAGGCAGCCAAACAACTTGCCTCTAAAAGGAAGGAAACTAATTCTTTCACTTGATTTTTACTTTTTTAGGAGTGAATCATCTAGAATAGGTAAAAGTGAGTCAAAGTTACATGCCAACCATAAAATTACATCAATATAACTCAAAAATTACATCCACAAGAAAAACTGGTCCAACTGGCCGAAATCCTGAGCTGGAAAATGAAAAATCAGCTAAAAATCTATATGCGTAGCGCGCCTGAGCCATATGCGTAGCGCGCCTTTCAGCCTACTTTTGGGGCACTTCCCGGCATCCAAATTGAGCTCATGATAGCTCGTTGGAAATTCCTGGATGTTGGCTATCCAACCCAAGTGGAATTGTTCAATTTGGAGCTCATTTTCCCCTCCAAAACTTCATTCTCCCACAAGTACTTCCTGCTGGTGCAAAAGGTGGCAGAAAGGTGATTTTCATGGTGTTTTTGGCCCTTTTGATCATCCAGAACTTGATGAAATGCTTTGGCCATACTGGAGCATGCATAAATTTCCATGAAAAATCCAAAAATATAAATTTTACCTCCAGCAAGTGTCCCAATCATAAGCGAGCGCGTCGACGCGCTACTCGTATGGCTGAAAAATCTGTTTTGAGATCAAAATATTTCAAAATGACAAAAACTTCTCCGAATTTGCTCAAATTCGGAAAGAATACCCTCCATCATGTATCATGACCAGCCAACGAAGCCTCGGCCAAAATCCGGAGTGGATCAGGCCTCTTTCGCCGTTTTAGTGCTCTGCTCAACCTCCTTTTCAGAATCTTCATTTTTGCCTTGCAGATGTGCATGCGGGCCCAATAATGACCTTTCATGTGACGAAGCATGTCTTTGTCTCTATTGGCCTTTGCCAAAAACTTCTCCAGATGAATTTTAATATGCGTGAGGCAAGAATCTCGATCAGCTGGTGTCATATCACCAGGTCTCTTCCGGGCCAATTGTCGATCCTCACGGATTCGCCGCAGCTCTAAAAGTGTGTGCTCATCCTCTAGCTGTTTGTTACGCTACTGTAGGTAGTTTATCACCCACTGATCCCTCTGGAATTTCTCTTTCATCGTGTCATTCTCGGCCTTTTGCTCCTGGATGATCTCTTTCAATTTCGAGCTAGGAGAGCTCGCATCAACATCGATGAACGTGAAATCAGTGTCCCGGCCTCCTGAAGGGCCCTCATCATGCATGGGCCTCTTGCCCCTGTCCTGAAACTGTACCTATGCTGAAGAAGAATGTGAGACCCCTTCCACATCATGTGGAGATAATACTCGCTCTGCTGATGGAGTCAACCAGACCCCTTCCACTCCGGGTGGAGATAGTACTCGTCGTGTAGATGCAAATAAGGCCCTGTGGCCTCGCTGTTATGTCACATACAATGGAGCACTGATATGCTCAATCTCAGGAATGTTAGGCTGGTGTGAAGGCTCTCCCTCATCATGAACTACCTCGGGAGGCGGCTGTGGCGCTGTGAAGAAGTCACGAGAGATGAAATCCTCCCAAGTAATGCCCTGCTGTGTCAACTGATGAACCACTACGATCTTGATCAACGCGTAATGATATATACTTCTATGCTGCTGTGCTGGGGTCTTCTTTTGTACAAACATTGTCATCCTCTCTATGTTGCGATACATAAAGTATGGAATGCTCATCATACGTACCCTCGTGAAATGCATCAACAAACGGACATGGTACGCATAGAGACGCGAGAATCTGCCCTCGCAACTGAAATACCGAATGATGAGTTTCATCAATGGTGCAAACTCATCCTTCAAGAATCCGAAAGGAAAAACCCTACTCAGCTGCCTCATAAACCCAGGTTTTATGTATGGCTCATAGTGGAATTTCTCTAACTGCTGACGTTTGTTCCATTCCTCTCCTATATTTGGTATCCCGGTGGCTCGAGCAATAGTCTCTGGTGACAGAATGAAATCTACTCCTGCAAGGTTTACACGGCCATCATGTAAATGTAGAACAAATAAATGAGCTAGTTCACGATGATGCTGGTTTTGTGAAATCATCTCACAGTATTGGAAACATGACTGATGCTGAAAACAATTCATTGCAAGCGGGCAAGCCTGCAATTGAGCCAAAGAAGTAGGCTCCTCCCTGAGATGCTTACCACCTTTGCCACTTTTGTGAGACCTCTGTGGCACATTATCCTCTGCTGTGGAATCACTGACATACTCCTGCTCATAAACTAAATCCGTCTCTGACATGGCTTTGAAAAAAAGATGTCTGCAATATATATGTTGATATAGGTGTAGTGAAGACAAAAGTTCAGTGTATGCTCAAAACCCAAATATGTCACATATGTATGAAAGTATCATAGGAAAACCACAGTGGTAATGGCTCTGCCAAATGGGTTTGCATGAAAAACAGTCCTTGCTTTGATTATAAGAGGATTTGACAAATGAGAAGAAAAGATGTAGTGTAGGGTACAACCTTTGCAATGGTAGTTAAGCTTTGTAAATGGAGAAGTGGATACGGGACTCTATTCGTCAATGGAGAATGAGAAACAGTGTGACAATAACCATAGTGAGATAATAGCAATGACAGTAGTGTTTCGACAATGTCAATGGAGGATATGGATAAGTGAAAATGAGACTATGTGAAAACATGAATAATGAGCAGTGCTAAAATGACGATGGCAATCATAGTGATAGCAGTGATGTAATGGCAAAGAAATGGTGTGAGGATGATGTAAAAAAATGAGCAGGGACACCACAGACAATATAGGCATGAGCATATATATCAACCACAAAAGTTTGCAAACCCCCACGCAATCATTGTCATTTGCTTCAAAACCCTTAAGAAATGAATTTGGAAATAAACATAGGGTTTACACATTTCTCCTCATCAAATACTTGTTTCGCCACTTTGAAAACACCATAATCATATCTAAAATTCACTGAGCAATCATGTAAAACCTACTTGCAAGCCGATTGAGGCGTTTTAGCATGAAACTGGACGCAAGGGAAATTTTTTTTGGCTCTGTGACTATATGCGTAGTGCGCTTACCCAGTGCGTAGCGCGCTGCATATGCGTAGCGCGCTTGTTATTTTACACAGGCCGATGAAGCTATATGCGTAGCGCGCATTATATGAGTAGCGCGCCTCCTCTATGAGTAGCGCGCACTTCCACCTCCGGTCTACAGCTCTGAAAACAAACTTTCACCCTTCTAATCTGCAATTCGACCTTTGCTTTGGGAATCTATGCAAATGAGTTGTCTCCAATGCTTTATATGGGTTGTAAAATATCTCATAAAAATCAACTTTGATTTAAATCTGCTCCATAACCCACTTTAATAATGTTTGGCACTTTGTCATTTGATCACTTAATACAATGCTGTCCTTTGGCTTTTTATTATTTTTCTGAGTCTTGGACTGATGATACTTGGTTGTTTTTTGCAGGGATTTGGCATTTGGCTTTGGAAAAGATCAGAGGCTTGCTCTGGAACTTCTTATGGTGAAACAAATATAATTATTACAAAAAATGAAATTTGACAATTTCTATTTCCAAAACAGAGTTTTGGACTAGAAATGTCTTCAAATGTTTTTGATAATAAAAACTTGAAATAGGAACCTTTTGAAACCAACCTCAAGGCCTGCGGGATTTTATTACATGTATGCAAAGGGCTGAAAACCCTAGACTCTAGGACTAAAGACTCTTTTTAACGAAACTAATCTTTTATGACCATGAATGAAGCGACCTGAACTTCAGTGATTTTTGAGGAATTTTAATTAGCCCTGCAGGTACAAGCATGAGGAAACACAAGACAACCAGACCCCCTGGTCAGTCAATGGCATGCCCCTAGCGAAATGCAACGAAGTGGAACGAGCGAGACACCTAAAAATGATATGCAAAAAGCGAAAAGATCTCTGACGGAGGGCTGTAAGGACCGACTCTAATAGATGGGTGGACGCACATCCAGGAACTAGATTACGAACAGCTCCCTTTCAAATGCAGACACTGTCATGGTCATGGTCACTTTGCAAAGCATTGCAAGAAAAAGGCTGAGGAGCAGCTAGACAAACCGAACGAGGAACAATGGACTCTAGTCCAAAAATCTGCCCATCAAAAAAAAGGCACTAGCAAAAGGCAGCATGATCGGAGCCCCAAGCAACTCCAAGCCCAATCAAGAAAAGGAAGCAACCTTGAATGGTTCAGAAAATGTCTAGACCAAACCTGCAAACTTAGCCCAAGAAAACCTGGAACATATAGAAATCCCTCCTCCCAACAAAGATGGAGGGGAAGCAATATAGGTCGATGCCTCCCACGGCAGCCCCTCCAACCCCTCATACACAGAAGTCACAAAGAAAAAGCCAGCAGAAAGCTCAGGCTCATTAGAGGACGAAACCTTCGAGCGTCCTTCAAAAAGAGCAGGTAATAAATCCCGCAAAGAAGTAAGAGAAGAGGAGGCTAAAAGGCTCAAAATACAAGGAAGCCAGTCCACCATAGAAATTTCCATTGGAATAAATACCAGACCAAGGCCTTCTAAGGGAGGCTCTTTCCCCCTCTCAAGTAAATAATGAAGCTCGTCTCTTGGAACTGCAGAGGACTGGGGAACTCCTCTAAAGTTGAAGCAGTTAAGGATCTCCTGAAAATAGAGCCCTCAGATATTCTCATGCTCCAAGAGACGAAGATAGAAGGGCGAGCTCTTCTAGACATCAGCAAGTCAAAATGGAAGAAAAGCGCAAGCAAAGCAGTAAGCTCAAGGGGCTCTTCTGGAGGGCTAGAAACTCTCTAGACAGAAGACTTATTCCAGTTGAATAAATCCCATGAAACCCAACACTGGATCCTCATAGAGCTGACACACTGCGCAAGTAAGTTGACCATCTCTCTCTTTAATCTTTATGTTCCCGTCATTTACTCTGAAAAACGAGAATGCTGAAATTCTCTCTCAGCATTTTTAGAGCAGCATTCCCCCAACAATATTATCATTAGAGGGGACCTCAACATAGTTCTGAAAGCAAAAGAGAAGAGGGGAGGCTCCAGTAGCAGAGATCCTATGCTGGCCTCTGTGGAAGAGCTCTCACAGCTTTGGGATCTCTTAGATTTCAATCCGGTTCGTGGTCTTTTCACTTGGTCCAATAACAGAACTGGGCAGGACCACATTTCTACCCGCCTGGATCGTTTTCTGGTCCAAAGCTCCCTTATGATGAAAAAAAAGATAATCATTACTAAAATTCTCCCCAAGCTATCTTCTGACCATAAGCCAGTCCAACTTCTACTAGAAGATGAAGAAGATCTGGGCCCTCTTCCATTCTGATTCAACCCCTTATGGATCGAGAGAGAAGGCTTCTCTGATATAGTGAAAGATGCTTGGGCCAAATCCTTTTCAAGGTCCCCAAGTTATGTTTGGGACCAAAAACTTAAAGCCACAAAACAAGATCTGAAGGATTGGATAAGGAAACCAGTCCCTACTCCAACCAGCCAACGAAAAGAAGTAGTGCAAACTTTGCAGACCTTGCAAGCAGACATGGAAAGCAATGAGATCACATTGGACTTGTTGGAAAAAGAAATAAAGGCCCAATGCTCAACATACCAATCCTTTTGAATGGAAGAAGAATATTGGAGAATCAAATCCAGAAGTTTGTGGCTAAAGGCAAGGGATCGAAACACCTCCTTCTTCCCCAGACAATATAGAGCACGTATGTTCAGGAATCATATCTCAGAAATTAAAACAGCTGAGGATCAAGTCAGCAAAGGCTTCATTCAAGTCAAAGTTGCTACTAAAAGCCATTTCAAGAATTTATATAGCGAGGGATCCCATGACAACGAGGAGGAAACTGCTGATTTCCTCTCTAATATCCCTCTTCTCATCAGACCTGAAGACAAAGCTGCTCTCTCCAGTGATATAACTGAGGAGGAAATCATCAAAGTTATTTGGTCCATGGAATCATATAAGGCCCCGGGGCCAGAAGGATTCACAATACATTTCTATAAATCTTGCTAGAACATCATCAAAAAATATCTCCAAAAAATGATAAGGGGGTTCATGAAAAAAGCTAAGATTGGTGGAGGAACCAACTCCACTTATCTAGCCTTATTTCCCAAAGATTCCAATCCTAAAACATTTGCAAGATTCAGGCCCATATCGCTTTGTAATGCATCTTACAAAATTCTGGCCAAACTTTTAGCAAACAAGATCAAGCCTTTGCTTAAAATACTGATCTCCAGCCCTCAAGGTGGATTTGTGGAAGGCAGGCATATTCTCGACAATGTCATTCAAGTTTAGGAGACAATCCACTCAAGCAAACAATGAAAGAGAAAGGTATGTTGATAAAACTCGATATGGCAAATGCTTTCGACAGAGTAAATCGCTCTTTCCTCATCAAAGTACTTCTCTCCTTCGGTTTCTCTCCACACTTTGTTCAAATTATAAAAGCCTGCATTGACAACCCATGGATTTCCCCCTTAGTCAATGGTCGCCCTTCCAACATTTTTCAAGCTCAGAGAGGCATCAGGCAGGGATGCCCCCTCTCTACCTTTTTGTACATCTTAATGGATGACTCCCTCAGTCGAAAAGTCACAACTGAAAGAAATGTTGGCTCCCTACCAGGTCTCAAACCGTCCACAAGTGTAGATCCTCTGAACCACGTGCTCTTTGCAGACGATTCTCTTCTCCTTGGAGGAGCATCCATCAGAATAGCCAAAGCATTCGACATTGTTCTCAAAAGCTACTGCAGATTTTTAGGAGCATTAGTCAATGAGAGCAAGAGTGAAGTCTACAGTTGGAATACGGACTAGCATGAACTAATAATAATTTTGAACCTCCTTGGGTTCAGAGGCCATGCTCAATGGGATCAGATCAAATATCTTGGACTTCCCATTACAAATGGATCCAACAGGAGGTTGCTTTGGAATGACATAATCTGCAAAATCAAATCAAAAATCATAGCTTGGGGAGACTTCTGGTTATCAAAAGGAGGAAAAGTCATATTATTCAAGTCATTGTTGTCCGCACTCCCAATCTATCAAGCAGCATTCCTATTAGCACCAAGAAATGTAATGGATCATATATCTAAACTCTTAAGAGATTTTTTATGGCAGGGTGGGAAAGGAAATGAAAGAAAATTCACTTAGCAAATTGGGATTTGGTTAAAAAATCGATTACTGAGGATGGTCTTCAAATTCGCGACCCCTCTCTCGTTAATCTTGCGTTGGGAGGCAAGCTATTGTGGAAGTTGGTCCACGAACCCTGCCATCCCGTCAGCACCACTCTGCTATCTAAATACGCACACAATTCGTCTTTCAGAAACCTGCATTTCAACTCCCATGTTAACTACTCATAGGTTTGGAGTCTCTGATGTAAAAGCAGTAGCTTCTTCCAAAAATTTCTATACAGAATCCCGGGCAATGGCAAACACACCAACTTGTGGCATGATCGAATCATGGGAAGTGATTCCTTAGCAGAGAACGAGGATATAGCAGACCTCAGAGACTCGCTGATTCATGCAGGCATTAATAGTTTACACGATCTCTCTGTCTGGGATCACCGCAGAGATTGGGCCAGATGGGACTTCCATGGTGTTCCTGTTCGGTTAATGGCCCAAAAAAATCAGCTTATCGAACTGTTGGAGGAATCTACCCTAGAAAACCGATACAAGAAAGACAGTTGGGGCTGGGGTAAGTCAGGCATTTATACTACAGCAGCATGCTACAAAGTTCTTCAGGATTCAAGGAATAGAAGTCACTCTCCAGCCTTTTGGAAACAAGTCTGGGAAAATCTAGCTCTACCAAAATTGAATTTCTTCTTTTGGACCCTGGTCCACAATAAACTACTAACAGGAGACAATCTAGTGAAGAGGAACATTGCAGGGCCACATTGGTGTGCGCTATGCAGAAGCAACCTTGAAACTGCCCGACACTTATTCTTGGATTACATATTTGCTAAAGAAGTGAGGGGTCTTACTCTACAGGATCTTCAGATCCCTGCCTTTCCACAGAGTTCTATTCCTGATCTGTTCGCCTCCTGGAGTCATCTCTACCCTCACAGCATCCCCAACAAATCTTTTTGGCACAAAGTTTGGAAAGCTATTCCCAAATATGTTTGTTGGCAGCTCTGGTTGGCCCGCAATGATCATATTTTTAATGGCTTGCGACACTCCCCTTTTCAGGTAGCAGCTAAAGCCAAATCCTCCCTCTTGGAAGCAACCCAACAACAATATTTTAAAGAAGACTCATTGCTCCTGCCCGAAGAAAGGAGGTGGATTCGTACCCTTGAGCCTTCTCCCTGAAAGTATCTTCTTAACCCTCAAACAGCAAATCCGGAATGGCATAAAAGAGACTTTGAAGAATCTTTCCTAAACTGGTGGAGGGCTAAAAAACTATCCACAATTTTCTTCGATGGGGCCTCCAAAGGAAACCCCGGGATCACTGGTGCAAGTGGGGTCATTTATTCTTCGGATGGGACTTCAAGAGACTGCTTCTATTGGGGTTTAGGCCAGAAAACCAACAATCAAGCAGAGATATTTGGTCTTCTCAAAGCTTGCCTCATAGCAAGAGACAAGGGTGTCAAAGACCTCCAAGTTTTCGGAGATTCTGAGATCCTAATAAAAAAATTAAACTCTAAGGAACTCTTCAACAATGCCAGTCTCAACAAAATTCTGGGCAGATTGAAAAGATTCCTACAAGACTTTGCCTCCTACAAGTTCTATCATATTCTCAGAAACCTGAAAGCAGATCAGATGGCGAACAAAGGATGCTCTCTCATGAAAGGACAACTTATTATAAACGATGACAGTTCCTTCCAAATTCCTTGAAATTGATGTAACTCAAAAGCAGAATTAGATGGACTTTATCATTGTAATTGGGGCTGCCTCAGCAAAGACCCCTCCTCTCTTTCTCAAATAAATAAAACTTATACCCGTTGCAGTTAAAAAAAATAATAATAATAACAGTGAGTGAGAAACATTAAATCATATATCTGCATCATACCACCATCTAGCAATGTATTTAAAAGAAGATCCTTTGCACAGTTACAAGACATGCCATATAACCCTCGATGATGGAGAGCTTGACCCTCACATTTTTGTTTGACAACTCAGATTTCCCGGTGGGGGAGATGGTGAATGGGGTTTATTAGCATATATGGCAGCACTAATGAACCTTGGTTTTGGAGGAAAGAATGGGAAGAAGGCTCCTTTTCTAGGATCGATGACTTTGGTACATTGATAAAGGAAACCAAATATGGATGATAGCTAATATCTCTAGAATTCCATTTCTCTATCGATATTTATTTGTCAAATACTCATAATTCCCCTTAACCCGACATGGTGCCAGGTTTATGTACCCAAGCTCATGCAGTGGACCAGAGACAAGATAAAAACCCCTACAATGTCACCATCTTAGAGCTCGATGGTGTGACCATGGATTAGAGACAAGATCAAAACCCCTGCAACATCACCATCTTAGAGCTCGAAGGTGTGACCTATGATAATGAGAGGGTTTTCAAGCTTAGCATCATGGGATTTGGCCTCAACAGAACAATCTTGCCTTTCATTTTCAACTGCACCAATTTATACTCCCTTGACTTGTTGGAAAACTATTTCACTAGTGAGATACCAATTAACCCCCATTATATGGTCAACGCAATATAATTCCCTTGTTTTGACCTCTGTGCTTATCTAAATGTCAAATATATCCACGATAACAGGCTCATGGGAAAAGGTGGCATACTTTGGATATTCAAAGACTAGATCCAAAGGTAGTTTTTGCCCTTGGGTACCTTAATCCTGAATACTTCAGAAGGCAGCAACTGACAGAGAAATATGATGTGTATTCTTTTTTAGTAGTGTTATTAGAGTTCTTGTGTGCAAGGGAAACTCTTAATCTTGTTTTTCCCAAAGAACAATTCAATATAGAAGAGTGGGAAATGAACTGGTAGAAAAATGGAAAGCTTGAAAAAATCATTAACCCTCACCTTGTTGGGACCATCAACCCTGGTTTTTTGAAATTTTTTAGGGAGAATATCGAAAAGTTCTTAGAAGAGATGGGCTTCAGTAGTCCTTCCATGGGAGATGTTCTATGGAACCTGGAATATGCATTTCAATTCCAGGAGATATCCATGCAAAATAATCTAGATGAGAATAATACAAATCATATTGCAAATGTTCCTTTGTGATGTAACCTAGATCCTGAGCCTTTTGGTCCAAGTTCAGTGTGACTTCAAGTCTTGTATAAAAGTTCTCAATTTATAGATTTCATTAATGAGCATGTGACATTTTGGATTTCTCAACCTCCCACAGAGGGATAGTTTTGAGAATTTACTTATTGTTTGGAACATGTTATCCTTCAGTGGATATGACAAATAGTGGATCCATACCATGGTGCAACAGTTCCTTACCTCGGGATATTTGCAAAGTATTCAGGGCAAATTGAACACACAATGCTAGTGGCTTTGGTTTTGGAGGAGAGCTACAAGTATGTAGAAGAGATTGAGGGCACATGCATTATGTTCCTTTTCGTTTCCAAGAGCCGTAGAATTTTTATACTAGCGTTATTGGATGAGGTGCTGGTGGAAGTGATGATGATTTAGAAGATGCAAACACAAGAGTTGTGTTCTCACAATTGGTGAATCCTCAAGGGAGGTGATCACAAAACGAGACTCCTTTGCCATGTTCCAAATTTACAAAAATAGCACATGCAGACAGAACATTGGTGAACGTGAAATGGTTAGGTTCGGTACTTATTTTTTTCATATCACATTAAAAATCCAGTGCCTCCTCGTAAAATCCTCTCCTCGTATAACCAACCACCATTATAGACAATTACACCACATTTGATTTAGAAATTTAGTTAGTAGGTAGGGTGCCCCTATCTCCTATCTCCTTATAAAGTAATCTGGTCGCATATTCTTTCTTCTATGATATTGTTTCCTCTCTCTTAAATCCTATCTCTCGTGCTTCTTCTCTCTCCCTTTCTCTCCTACCTCCCTTTCCCTTCCCCAATCTCTCTCTCTCTCTCTCTCTCTCTCTCTCTCTCTCTCTCTCGCTACCCCTCCAATACTCTCTCTTTCTCATGAATGTGGGACACTTGAACTTAAGATTTTTTGTAACAGTCATGAGGTGCAGTGTGGTTGTTGAGACTTCAACAGATGACCATTCTCCGGACTTAAATTGTGTGATAGCACTGTGGCTGAGTTTGAAACTGGAGATTGAACATACATTTGGTTTAATTGCAATAAATATTTTCATCAATAAATGTAAATAAATGGCTAACAAATACTAGAAATTAATAAATAGATAATACATGGCAACAACCAACAATACCTACAAAATTGTTACATTGAGACACAAATAATAAGGAACTATTGTGCACAAATAGATACCAACGTAACTATCATCTTAACTCCTAACCCCTTAAACACTAATTCCCAATCCCTAACCGATTTACCCCCCTAAACCTCTAAACCCCTAACGCATTTAACCCCTAAACCCTTAACCCTTAACCCCTAAACCCCTAACCGATTAACCCCTTAAACCCTAATTCCCGACCCCTAACCCATTTAACCCCCTAAACCCATAAAACCCTAAGCCATTTAACCCCTTAAACCCTAACCCCATTAACCCCTAACCCCTAACCCCTAAAATCCTTAACTGCTAAATCCCCTAACCCCCTAAACCTCTAAACCCCTAACCCATTTAACCCCCTAAACCCTAAACCTTTAACCCATTAACCCCTAACCCCTTAAACCCTAATTCCCAACCCCTGACCCATTTAACCTGCTATACCCCAAAATCCCTAACCCATTTAACCACCTAAACCGTAAACCTCTAAACCCCTAAACCATTTAACCCCTCACCCCTAAACCCTTAACCCCTAACCCATTTAACCCCCTAAACCCTAAATCTCTAAACCCTTAATCCCTAACCCCTTAAACCCTAATTCTCGACCCCTAATCCATTTAACCCCCTAAAACCATAACCAATTTAACCCCCCTACCCTAACCCCATTAACCCCTAACCCCTAAAATCCTTAACTGCTAAATCCCCTAACCCATTTAACCCCCTAAACCCTAAATGTGTAACCCCTTAACACCTAACCCCTTATCCCCTAATTCCCAACCCCTAACCCATTTAAACCCCTATACCCCTAAACCCCTAACCCATTTAACCCCCTAAACCATAAACCTCTAAACCCTTAACCCTAAACCATTAACCCTAACCCCTTAAACCATAATTCCCAACCCCTAACCCATTTAACCTCCTAAACCCCTAAAACCCTAACCCATTTAACCCGTAAACCCAAACCTCTAAACCCTTAAACCCCTAAACCACTAACACATAAACCCCTAACCCCTAAAATGTTAACGCTTAACCCATAACCCATTAACCCCTCAACCCTAACCCCTAAAATCCTTAACTGCTAAATCCCCTAACCCCTATGCCCCTAATCCCTAATCCCTTAACTGCTAACTCATTATTCACCTAACCCCTAATTGTGCCTAAATCCCCTAACCCTTAAGCCCCCAATCCCTAATCCCTTAACCACTAACTCATTATTCCCCTAACCCCTAACCCCCTAATCCCTAACCCCTTAACCACTAACTCATTATTCCCCTAACCCCAATCCGTAATCCCTTAACCACTAACTCATTATTCCCTTAACCACTAAATGCACCTAAATCCCCTAACCACTAAACACTAAACCTCTAACCCCTAAGCCCCTCTTCCCCTAACCCCTAAGCCCCTAATCCCTAATCCCTTAACCACTAACTCATTATTCCCCTAACCCTTATAACAGTCCTTAAAAACCATTCGGATTAGCCATTCCACATGAGAGCAGGTCTAGTTGGGACCTACGATCGTGTTAAATCCCCCTTGTTGGCAAGGTGGAATACCATGAACAAAACCATGGGTTGCAAAAACTTGGAACCCAAAAACCTCTCCTAAATTTACTATTTTATCTCAATTTTATTTAATAATTAATTAATTAATTTCTTTAAAAACTCTTCTAGATAAATCACATACATTTTTAAAGGTCTTCGAACCACTCATTATGTGGTTCATCATCAGTGTTTTTAAAATAAATTTATTAGAATGAAATTGTAATGATCTTTGAATTTTCCTTTTAAATCAATTGTTGAACTTACAAGAAATCACAGAGTGTGCTCAAAATCCATCAAAACAACAATGGGTATGATATTAAAAATGATATTTGGAGGGCATATGATTAAAAATAATGTTTGGAAAAATGGAGGGAGGGAGTATTGATTTTTCATTTAAATTTTATACCTTTTACGAGTTAAAATAACATTTCTCCCACCCAAAACACATCACCTTGTTTTGTTCATCCCCCATTGCAATTTACCAGAAACTAAGCAGCTCTCAGATTCAAATAGAGAGATAGGGAGTGGAAGTTGAAGCATCTTTCCCACGCGGATATTTACTTCAGGAGGTAAGATGCTTCTTCTTTTGGATCTAACTTCCCATTCCCATTATTTTCATTTCCACAATGAATTGAAGCTCTTTATATGTCCATTTATATTATCAGTGCTCTGGATATTTCTTTTGAAAAATGGTTCTGCTTCGAAATCACCCCAAGAAAACCGACCACATTAGCTGTTTGTAATAGAGTCCCTTGTCTTGTATTTCACCTTGAATCATTTGTTTTCTGGCAATTAATATGTATGATAATACTCTTAGACGTTTCGTTACAAGGTGCACTAGTTGTCATATTCATTAGTTTTGATTTGATTGTAAGAAAAAATAAGACTATAATTCAAAAAACAACATATTTTTCAATAATCATTCTAACACAAACCTGTTCTTTCAGCTCCCTAACCTCACCACTTTCCTTGTTGGAACATGCAACACCAAGTTCAACAGTTGCAACCCTCTCTGCAAATTTTAGAGTGTTGATTGTCTCCCCATGTGCATCTAATTCAGGATTTATGTGCACAAACATGATATTTTTTACCTATCCACCTTAAGAACAAAGTCCATCATTACCACCCCAGACTAGAGAAAAATGGTAGTTTCATTCCATAACTATTCATTAAGGAAAATATTTAATTTTTTACCTAAATAATCTTGAAGCAGTTGTGTGAGCTTGCTATTTCGGTAAGGAACATCGGAAATCTTTTGTGCAAGAGCAACAATCACGTCTCCTAAAGCTCTAAGTGATCTGTTAATATGGTGTGCCTCCTTTAACCTATCTCCAGTGGCCTCGTATTTTTCAATTCTCTCACTTCCAGCAAGGTCAACAAGATGAAGACACCCTTGAAGAATTGTTCCAGAAGTAAGAACTCTGCCCTAAATATGCACTGTAAAAATCCTGCAAACAAAACAATGTTTTTATTTTTTGAAGAAAGGTTTCAAGAGATACCAGTATTATTGAAATTATCTGAAGATTGTGTTTCAAACTTGTGTGATCGACTGCTCCGATCATTCAGAGCAGTTGCTCCCACAACACGGTTCTTGTTTCCAAGGTTCATTAACTCCATCACAGCAGATGTAGATGCAACGAGTATTAGATTTGCATATGGCACAATGAGTCCATTTTGCTGCGAATTGTTGTAGATTTCCTATGTGCTATGAGTCAAGGATTATTTTATTCTGAGAAACTGAAATCCAAATATTTAAAAACAAGAAAGACAACTCCTTATAATAAAGAAGGATATCTTTTTTGGAACTGTCTGAAACAAGAATATCCCATACTTGTTCATTGTATATTTCAATCATTTGAATAACAACCTCATATATAAAGGTATCCTTTCTTTGTTTTGATATCTGGAATAACTCATTCAAGGCTCGATAGTTCACACCCCAACTCTCCTCTGTAATCACCTTAGGACCACTCTAGACAAACAAGGCACACAAATTAGAGAAAAGTATTTCTAGGAAAGAATTTCTTCAGCAGTGAACTCACTCCCTTATTAGTTTTGCAAGATAGTGATTCAAACTGCAATTGACTAACTAGAATATGGTTGTTATTACCAGTTTGTATGTCTTTCCAGAATTTATTTTCCCATATGAAAAAATGCAAACATTGTAACGATATTGTAGAAATTATAAAACATATGCATGTATATATCAAGATTCTCCTGATCAAACAATATTTATCTTCTTGCTAAATACAGAATCATTCCACTGTTAATCTTTTGCGGAAATTTAAAACTCAATTGCAAACACATGATGCGATAAAAACAATCGCACATAACACAGTTGTTTAACGGGAAAGCCTGAAGCTAAAAACCCCAACTATCATATTATGTATATCATGGAGATTATGTAACAGTCTCATACAAATCTTAGTACATCAAGCTCTGAGTATAATCAATCGTCACACACTAACATGAAGAAATCTTCAAATCCATGCACTGATTTCTTGCCACCTTATAGCCTGCCTCCACTGCACAATCCTTGCTGAAGAAGACCCCTAAATGAATTCGAATATACCTTGCCTTGACTGCGCAATCCTCATTGGAAAATCCAATGTGTGTGTGGTGCAATCAATGCATCACTATAGTCACAATGGATAGTCCATCTCACCCTTTCACCTATCTCTCCACTGGGTCTCCACTGGAACTAACATGCACTGTAGTTAACTATTGTTTCTGTTCAGTTGTTAGTGAGTTATTACTTGTGAATTAATTAACTAATTAATTCACTTAACTCTCACTGGAGTATCTTTCAGTTAGACTAGATACAACTAGCTCAACTGAGTTTAACTCCATTAACTGAATTAAACTGAATAACAACTCCTGTAACTAATATTCCAACTTTTTCATAACTTTGCCACTTCAGTTCTAACTGAATCCTCATGCATGAGCCACCAATAAACCCTAGGAATTGTGTAATTCCTTCAGCCCACTAATTTTCCAAATCTGTATACTGAAATAAAGTGCTCCAAGAGAATAAGTTGATGTTTATTGTCGGATTATTATTAAGAGCTAATAATAACCGACATGCATCTATTTTTAGATCAACGATCTATAAATAGACTTCACACAATATTCTAAAAATAGAATTTCATCTATTTTTCCAACTTGACCAACCATCCACAAATAGAATCTTTCAACTTCTGAAATATGATCATCATGTCTAAAAATAGACATAATCTAAAAATAGGCTTGAACCTAAAAATAGCCTGTGGGCCCACTTAGTGAAGGTGACAGATTTTCACTAAGCTTCATCATCTTGTTGAATCTCAACACTCCCTCTCAACAAGATAGGGATTATCCTTCACCTCGATCCTGCCTGTATGGTATTCGAATTTGCTCCTTCCAAGCGCCTTCATCAGAATATCTGCATCCTGATCTTCTGTAAGAATGTACTGAAGCAGCATGATCTTCTGCTGCACACAATCTCTGATATGATGATACCGGATATAAATATGTTTAGATCTATCATGAAACGTAGGATTAATTGAGAGTTTAATGAAACTCTGATTATCACAATGTATCACTGTAGGATCTAAATGTGAACTGAACAAACCAACTAGGATCTTCCTCATCCAGATAGCCTCACATGCAGCTTGACAAAACCCCTCCTGATGTGCTCTTTCTATCTATTGGGCTGCCTGCCCAATATATATCCGTGAAGCCATGCAAATTCACTTTATCCGTCTATCTGTACCATAACCCATACTCAGATGTGCCCCTGAGATACCTCAGGACATGCTTTCCTGCCTTCCAAAAGAGCTTGCTAGGCTTGACCATCGCTTGTGAAAGCTGGTTCACCGTATAACATATGTCCAGTCTTGTATTAACTAAATACATGGGCGAACCCACCAACTGTTGATAAATAGTGGCATCCACTACCTCTGCCAATGTAGCACCCTCTTTCCTCCAATTTCCTGGAAGAGGAGTGTCGATAGGCTTGCAGCCTTGCATGTGAAACTTCTCCAGTATGTTCCGAGCAAACTTTCCTTGAGACACAAATAGTTCACCTTCCTGCTGCCATATTTCTAATCCAAGGAAATAATGAAGGAGGCCCAAATCCTTCATCTCAAACTCCTTTGCAAGATCTGCCTTGCATGAGTGTATCAAATTCTCATCACCCGTTAGTATTAAATCATCAACATAAAGAACAATGATTAAAATATTACCCTCCACCACAATTTGATACAGGTTTGCATCTACCTCACTCTTGGTGAAGCCAAGTCCAGTGAAATAGTTGTTGATCTATGTGTACCAGGCACGAGGTGCTTCTTTCAGCCCATACAACACTCTTTTGAGCCTGCACACATGTGACTCACTACTGAATATCTCAAATCCTTTAGGCTACTCAATGTACACCTCTTCCTCAATGATCCCATTAAGGAACACAGTCTTCACATCCATCTAATGAAAGTTCCAACCCATCTATGTTGAGAGAGAAAGGATGGTCCTTATGGAAGAATACCGTGCGACAGGTGCAAAGGTTTCTTCATAATCAATCCCCTCGATCTATGAGAAAACCCGGGAAACAAATATTGCCTTATACTTCTCAACGCTCCCATCAGTAGCTTGCTTTACCTTGTAGATCCATTTCGAATCTACCACTGATTTACCCACTGGCCTTGGAACAATCTCCCAAGCACTATTTCTGACAATGGAGTCATACTTCTTCACCATGGCATCTACCCATGTGAGCTTTTGCGTTGCTTCTTCAAAAGAAGATGGCTCTGTCACGACACACTTGCTCATAAGAGCCATGTATCTAGTAAATCGGTCAGGTGATTGTCTCTGTCTGTGCTCTGATCTAGGAACTCCTACATTCTCTACCACATCAAGCTTCAGTCTCTTAGCTTCTGTGGTATGCATTATGCTAGTTATGATGTTTGGATCTGCATGAGTGGACTCCACTCCATGAACTTCCTCCTGTGGCTGGTCCACGTATGGAGGCTCATCTATCGGAACAAGCAGTTCTTCCACTGCATGCAAGTCTAGCTCCCTCTCAAGCATAGCCTGTGCAGCACCCACAATTGTTATGTTCTTCCTCTCCGCGACCCCATTCTGCTGTGGGTTATGAGGCACTATGAGTTCTCTTCGAATTCCTTCTTTGATACATAAGTCTTTGAATTCGCCCGAGATATATTCACCGCCATTATCGCTTCGTAGAGCTTTCACTTGCTTCCACGACTCCTTCTCCACTAATGCTTTAAACTCACATAATTTTGAGAATGTTTTTCTCTTCTTCTGCATGAAGAAGATCCAACATCTATGAGAATAGTCATCAAAAAATATAACATAATACCTGTGTTTTTCTATTGAAGCAATCGAGAAAGTTCCACACACGTCTGTGTGAATTCTCTCCAAGATCACCGAAGCACGGTTCTCCTTCTCATGAAAGGTGGTCTTCACAAACTTACCCATAGTACATCCCTTGCACTGATCTGACTACACAAGGGTACCCTTATGAAGTCCAGTAGAAATCTAGTGCAAAATCTTCAAAGCGCCATGGTGAAAATGACCCAATCTCATGTGCCATATTTCACCCTCATCCTGGATCACTACTTCTTCTACTTTGCCCATCATTGCAGCGCAGCCATCTACCTCCAACTTGTAGAGATTCTTAACTCGAATCCCTATCCTCTTGGTTTGACCCATTGTTTTATGTCGAAGGAATGCTTTTCCCTCACTGAAAACAACGTCATAACCTCTATCTTCCGACATTGCGACCGAGACCAAGTTCTTCTTCAGACCTGGAACATGCATAACATCTTTCAACAGAAATGGATTGCCTGACTTCCTCTCAAAGGTAATGGTCCCAATGTTGGTTTCACTGTATTTCCCATCGTCGCCCATCTCTATGTGCATTTGGAGATCCTTCTCCTCCAAGTCACTAAACAACTCTTTGTCTCCTGTCATATGGAAAGATGTGCCACTATAAAGATACCACACTGATCCCATTGAGTGTGAAACCAAGCATGTGATCAAAGAGAAATAAATTTCAAATTGTGAGGCTAAGGCCTCTCCAACTGTAGCTCCAGCAGCCTTCTTGTTCTTATTTTTATGTGGGCAGTTAGTGGTGAAATGCCCATGTTCGTGACAATGAAAACACTTCACCTTGGACAAATCCTGCTT
Organism: Pinus albicaulis; assembly: GCA_034641835.2. Taxonomy (NCBI): domain Eukaryota; kingdom Viridiplantae; phylum Streptophyta; class Pinopsida; order Pinales; family Pinaceae; genus Pinus; species Pinus albicaulis. Next base: position 1,633,054,599 of record CM076578.1, on the reverse strand, counting down.
CTTGCCTTTAGCTTCGGATTTTGGATGGGATTTCTTCCCATTCCCTTTCCTTTCTTTGGAAGCCAAAGCACAATTCTCTTCATCATCATTCTTCGATGAAGAGCCATCCCTGGTGCTTCACCTTATCTCCTCCTGCACAAGATCCGACCAAAGTCGCTCCCATCCCAGTAGTTTCTCCCATCCATTGATAGAGTCTTCGTAGCTATGCCAACTCTTCGGAAGCCTAAGGAGAGACAAGCTCACCAAGTCATCATCATCAACAGTAATCCCCACACTTCATAGTTCATCCCTACAGTGGACAAACTTTGTGAGATATTTTGGAATACTGACACCCTTCTCCATTTTTATTTTTCTGAGATTATCTTTCAGCGCCAACTTCCTCTGGTCACTGCTGCTTTGGAAAAAATCTGTCAAAGCCTTCCACATTGCAAATGGAGTGGCTTTCCCGTGAAGGTTGGACACAATATGGTCCTTCACACCTTCCAACAGAATTCTTCTTGTCTTTGGTACCTTCTTCTGCCATGCGTCAAGTAATGCAGCATTGCTAGAACTCGGCTTAGGAACATCGCTATCGATGAACTCCTTCAATCCATTATCTTCCAGCACTGCCTCCATCCTATCCTTCGAAGCTATGTAATTCGAGTTTCCCTCAAGGGCATACTCCAATCACAACCCATTGAAAGACATTTCAATGAATACTCAACTGTCGCACCAAGAAATTTCTGCAGCAAATTCGAATTTTCCACCAGCACAAACTCAGGAATTCTTCACAATTGCAATATTCAAGCATTAACACTACTTTAATACCATGTAGAAATTATATATATATATCCAGATTCACCTAATCTAAAAATATTTATCTTCTTTCTAAATACATAATCCTTTCACTGTTAATCTTTTGCGTAAATTTAAAACTCAATTGAAAACACATGAAGCAATAAAAACAATCGCACATAACGCAGTTGTTTAAAGGGAAAGCCTGAAGCTAAAAACCCCAACTATAATATTATTTATATCATGGAGATCATGTAACAATCTAATACAAAGCTTAGTACATCAAGCTCTCAGTACAATCAATCTTCACACACTAACATGAATAAATCTGCAAATCCATGCACAAATTTCTTGCCACCTAATACCCTGCCTCCACTGCACAATCCTTGATGAAGAAGACCCCTGAATGAATTTGAATCTACCTTGCCTTCACTGCGCAATCCTCATTGGAAACTCCAATGTGTGTGTGGTGCAATCAATGCATCACTATAGTCGCAACGGATTGTCCATCTCACCCTTTCACCTATCTCTCCACTAGGTCTCCACTAGAACTGACATGCACTGTAGTTAACTGTTGTTTCTGTTCATTTTTTAGTGAGTTATTAGTTGTGAATTAATTAACTAATCAATTCACTTAACTCTCACAAGTGTATATTTCAGTTAGACTAGATACAACTAGCTCAACTGAGTTTAACTCCATTAACTGAGTTAAACTAAATAACAACTTCTGTAACTACTCTTCCAACTCTTTCATAACTTTACCACTTGAGTTTGAACTGAGTCCTCAAGCATGAGCCACCAATAAACCCTAGGAATTGCGTAATTCCTTCAACCCAATGATTTGCCAAATTTTTATACTGAAATAAAGTGCTCCAAGAGAATAAGTTGATGTTTATTGTCGGATTATTATTAAGAGCTAATAATAATCAACATGCATCTATTTTTAGATCGACAATCTATAAATAGACTTCGCCCAATATTCTAAAAATAGAATTTCATTTATATTTCCAACTTGACCAACCATCCACAAATAGCATCCTGCAACTTCTGAAATATGATCATCATGTTTAAAAATAGACATGGTCTAAAAATAAACTTGCACCTAAAAATAGCCTGTGGGCCCACTTAGTGAAGGTGACAGATTTTCACTAAGCTTCATCATCTTGTTGAATCTTAACACATCTAAAACATATATGATCAATGGCCTGGTATCCAAAAACTCTTCCTCTACAATTCAACATGAATAACGTTATGATTTAAGAGATTGCACCTTATAATCATGTAAAAGGTTTTCAACACTCTAAAAAGAGAGCCAACCTTGAGTAGCAGATGCTCCAAATAATTTTTTGAATGTGAATGATTTACATATATTCTTTCCTTGTTTTGTAGGATTTTCAATCATAATTTGACCATCCTCCCAATATAATCCATTATACTCTAACAGTTGGATTGGCCACGAAAGAATGGTCTGACTCAGAAATACACCCTTATACTTCCTAAGAAGAATAAGAAACGCAGACTCAGCTTGAAGTTCGATATACATAACAACATAAATTTATTATCCTATAAAATGGCATCTATTGTGCTTTCACTACCAGCTTGGTCAAGAAAGTATGCCCTACTTCAACTTTTAAGTTTATGTTTTATAAGAAGAATAAGATAACACAACACCATGCAAGAAGAGGCCAAAGTGAAATCAGATTAGATAATTCGATATTCTCTCCTAGAATTACTAATGCTTATCTTCTAGGCCCGAGGCAAGGTCGAATACTCATTTCAAACATAAAGCTTACAGTCATAGGAAGATGCAGCATAGATAAGTTGTTCATACATCTATACCTATCTGGAAACAATCTTACCTAGTTCATTCATCCATCTCCTACTCTATTGAACCAACCTCATTGAAAAATTCCCAATTAGTGGGAGCATAAGCTTCTTTAAATGCACAGTAAACAACCCTTTTCTAGAATTTTTTGGCCTTTTATGTTCCTACTACATATGTTCCCCCCACATCGAATTAGCTAAAATTTATTACAGATGGGCAAATGAAAAGACCATCTTATGATAAAATTTCATGCATATATCTAAATGTGAATCTTTGTGCAGTGATTGGATTTTTCACTCTTGCAACAATGATTTTTATGTGAAGGTATATTATTTCAAAGCATGGAATTAGCTTTATGATATGTATGGTGATTTTAGTTTAGGATAAGGGAAAGAGGCTACATGGAAGTCATTTTTTGTTGTCATCTTATGAATATGGTCCATGACTGGTTCTCATACAAATGTGTATGTTTGAAGTGACGGAAAACCTATTGGAGCTTATCTAGATCGCAATGGCCTTCATCCAGCACAATATTGGCGAAAAAATATGATATTATTTATGTGGCATCAGAGGTGCACTTTTTATCCTTCTAATGTTGTGTGATGAATAGTTTTCAATAAAAAATTTGGATATGGGGTTTGTTTCGAAGTTGATCTGCATGGCGTTTCAAAATATCACTGAGGGTGATATGCATTCCCCCTTAACCAATTGAACTTGCATCATTTGCGATAATAATTTTAAGCTGCATGGGTGTCAGTCCATAGAATACGTATTGATAAATATGTTTATTGTTTTTGAGTAATAGTTATGAAGGGTTGAGCTGAGTTTGGTGCTTTTTATTTTATTTTTATTTTTATTTTTATTAAATATATTTTTTTTCTTTTTATAAGTACTTTTGAACTCAACGTGTACTGTTAAAAACTTTTACTAGGTTTGGTAAAAAAATCTAGGCTTCACTGGAGTTGTCGCTTGGATCAAAATTTCCATGCATGCCCCAATCAATTGAATTTCTCTATATCATCTGTTCTGATTCCTCTCCCGAGCTTGAGCTTCAATTTTTTTTCTCCCCCATCAAACAACTGGGTTTCATGCACAATGGATGCTACTCTAGCATTTTTTCATGTATAAATATAGCATTTCACTGAAGTTTGTTGCACTTAATTTTTTTCGTTCTTGTCTCGAGTTCTTAGGAAAGATCCTAAAACTATTCATTCGCAATGAATTGAGAATAAAGATGCAACATATTTGATATCTACAATTTAAAGAGACTACTATTTCCTACTCTGTTATAATATTTTTGAGACATGTCAGTTAAACTATAACACTATGGCAGATGAACAGGAAGCACACCTTTTAGATTCTGAACTTGATTGTATAGTTGTTGATTTTCCTCTAGAACTTTGTGGTATCCTGCTACAGCCTACACTAGTCCATGCATATGCTTTCCTGTGCAGAAAAGAAATAGAATCAAAATTGAAGAATGGAGAAAAGCATGGTTCAAATAATAACAACTGTTTGTGCAAAGCTCACCAAGATTGTACACGTTTTTATTCCATTCCATTTGCAATCAACTGAACACTCTTCATTCGTTTTATGTAGCATCCATTTCAGTTCCTGCCGATTTTATGGAAAAAATAGAACATCCCTATGTTTGACTCACAATCTCACACACTCTTAAGATTTATATACTTACTCCAATTCCCCTTTTTTGGAGATCAAAACATGTTTGCAGATTTGGAACAGTTTTTCATCTTCATCTACATCACTTGACCTATTAGAGAAGCAGTCCTCATGTTGTCCTCGTCTAACACCATAAATTTCCTCTTTTCCCTCATCTTTGCTGACATCAACCTTTATATTGAATTTTTAGTCTCGGATTTTAATTAAAAATAGACATATATTACAAGTATTCAGTGATGAACACAAAAATATTTTAGCTCATGCTCAACTCTATATTTATCAAAGTCCATTGCACTAAACATATGTAGTCAGATCCATTTCAGGCATTGAATTTTAGCTTTTTTGTAGCATAAGCATTAACATTTTCTATATTCGTAGATAATTATATCCTAGAAACTTGAAGCTAACGTAACTTTTACATATGCTGCAGTTAAGATTCTGAGCAAACCTTGGACTCTCTTGAAGATATTATTAGTGCTGCCAAAATTTTTTACTTTAGGAAAGACTTTCCATCCCCATTAAAAACAAGGTCCTATACTACCTTCTTCAATTGCAGGCCACAATAACACATCAGATGAGAATTCACTTATTAAGTTTTTTTCATCTATTTCTATGTATTTCCAAAGAGCCTCTCTCGTTAAGTTTTCACATAGAGAAAAAGAATTGATGTGGAAGCATGGCATTGCCGATTTAGTAATAAGAACCACCTGCTCTATTATGGAATTCAACTAGTTCCATCTTCACCGAAGCTTTTGCCTCTAAAAATTCTATACCTGATTAGCGAATATGGTCATTGGAATAACCTGACCCTTTAGCCCCTTGACTCCTAAGGTCTAGGTTAGGTAATTTTTAAAATCATGTGAAATCACTCATCAAATGAATTAGGTTCCTTTCTATTTTTTATATGCAGACAATCTTCTAATTTAACCAAACATTTCAGGTATGCTCAATATTTCCCCTTTCCAACAGAAAAAGATATAATAATGAGCCAGCACATGACAAAGTTAAGTTATAAAATGAAATATTCCTAGAGAAACACCGTAAAATGTAAGAAAGATATAATGATGATTCAAACAAGATAAGGTTACGTTATAAAATGCAAGAATCCCTGATTTACACTACAAAAACCTGTCACCGATCTATTACAACACCCTCCAAAACTGAGGTGTAATCATAGAACCCAGGAGCACACAAGATAAAAATGTAATTATCATTTGATAAAATCATATTTCCCTAATAAAAAGCTCCAAAGAGAAAACATCCTCATAATTATAAAGGAGACTCAGTAGTCTACCTGCTTGCCTTGCGCGGCTAGACATCGCTCAAACTCTTCCATTACTTTTGCTAACATAGATTTCACAAGCTAATAGAAAACCATAGGAGTATTAAAGGATATCAGTGAACATCAAAGATATTCAAAGGTAATAAAAGTGAATAGCTTGTTATTTTTGAAGAAAAAATGGAAGATCTTACTATAGGCACTTCTTTTGGTTTGTTGTCAGACATAATTAACAGAATGAGCCGATTAAGTGGTTGTGACGAAGGATCCTTCTCAACATAATCCCCAAAAACTTTTCTCAGTGTGAACACAAATAATTGTGTGCATCATTACAGATAATCTTAAGTGAAAAAAATAACAAATATGAATTAATAATGGGTTCTCTTAAATACCATCCCATTTGAATTCAAGGATTGGTCTTGATTCAAATTCTCCCTGGCAAGATATCCTTCTGGTGAGTCTAAACCAAGATTATTTAGTAGAGTGCTTGAATCTACAACTGGTTGATAATTCTTTAATATAGACTGGGTGAATGGATCAGAGTTTCTCCCTGGTTTAATGGGTGGTTTTTCCACACTGGGTGGCTTCAGGTTATCCCCATACTTCCAAAAATAATTTTCACTAGTTTTCTTCCAATCACTGTATGATTTCAAAGTTAAAATGAAGTTCAAAACTTTCTCCGACGATCCTCCTTGAAATAAATCTCAAGTAATATAAGCATACAAAGGATAAACCAAGGTAATCGGTTAATTTCTTGCAAGATTTAGGGCTTCTTCCAGTGGACTATTTAAGGTAAAATCACAGTAAAGGTGTGTGAGGTGAGTTATTTGATTAAATTTTCCCCTTAACATTATGGTGTGCAAAAAACACTTGCAAGTAATGTAGGATAGGCTAATGCCTTAGCAAGCAATGCAAGAGGACTTGACAAACAGTTGAGTGGGAATTACCTACTTGAATGTCGTGGGAGTAATATGGCCAGTTTGGATGATGATAGATGGGCCAAGCTAGTAGATTCTTTTGCTGATGGTTGTGATATGCGGATGGATGTGGATCTAAGTGGTTTCTATGTTGTGAAACACAAATGAGTATGAATGTCATCCTTCTTGGAGGGCCTTATGTGCAAGCACCACTTCCACAAGTTGGACTAGTGAGAAATAATTTTGATGCTGATAGGTGGAAGCATGCTCCTGGTTCGCAAAAGGGTTTGATTCCTCCTCCACAGCCGTCTCTGATCACAATTCATATATTAGAGAACTGATATGAAGTGGGCAAGGTTTCTGATGAGGACCAATTGAAACAAAGACAAATTAAATCCATCCTTAATAAATTAACGCCCCAAAACTTTGAGAAATTTTTTGAACAGGTCAAAGAAGTGAACATTGACTCTACATCACGTCTTCATGGTATAATACCTAAAATATTTCACAAAGCCTTTATGGAGCTATCTTTTTGTGAAATGTATGCATAATTATTTTTTCAGCTTGCTACAGGAATACCAGAATTTTATGAAGATAATGAGAAGGTTGTTTTCAAGCGAGTTCTTTTGAACAAATGTTAGGAAGAATTTGAAAAAGATGAAAGAGAAGAGGTTGAGGCTGAGAAAGAAGAAGAGCATGGTGAAAAAATCCTTTCAGTAGAAGAAATATGGGAGAAGAAGGTTGCAGCACGACAGTGAATGCTACGAAATATAAGGTTTATTGGTGATATTTATAAAGAAAGTATGTTGACTGAAATAATTATGCATGCATGCATCAAGAAATTAATTGGTAAATTTCAGCATCCAAAGGAGGAAAATGTTGAAACTTTGTACAAACTGATGAGCACTATTGGTCATATGATTGACCATTCAAAGTCCAAGGAACATATTGATGCTTACTTCAATAGGATGACAAAAATTTCCAATAACTAAGGGCTTCCCTCTAGGCTAAGGTTTATGTTGAAGGATATGATTTACATGAGGAGGAATGGATGGCAACGAAGGAGGAAAGTTGAGGGCCCAAAGAAAATAGATGAATTGCATCGAGATGTTGTGCAAGAACTACATGGATAGAGAGGCCTCTCTCATGGTACCAATATGGGACATTCAGGTCAAAGACTTGTGACACCACTTGATCATGGTGTGAGAGGACCTGCGTTGCCACCTTACATGGCAGGTGCATAGACGAGTTCACTTCCACATATGGGTGGGATTAAAGGGCCACAACCCCATATGGGACCACGAGACTATGGATTCACCAGTCAAGATGGTCAGATTTTGGATAGGGCTCAATTTGTAAATCAATCTATGCCAAGCCCTTTAACACACAGAGATTCTGATGATGGCCACTTAACTCTTGGTCCTATGGGAGGTCTTGGCAAGGGAATAGGAGGGAGGGCTCAGCCTCTGCCATATGCTAAGATTTCTCTAGTATATATTCCACCATTCACATCTCTGAGTAATACACAAACAAGTGCAGGTCCAATTTCAGGTTGCAATTCTGACCAGATGCCAGTTGGTATGAGATGAAATTTTCAAAAGGACTTATGCTGCAGAAAAACCTTTATTTGAAAAATCATGTGTCTAGGAAAGAAATGTTTTGAATAATGACGTAAGAGAGTTTAAGAATTCATACTCATAAGGTGATAGAGGTGGGAAGACTACAAATGGTGAATTTCAACTGTAAGAACATTATTCTCAAATAACTTTGGGTTCACAACTCATTGAGGTTCAACTTAGGAAAAAGGCTGAAATGGAAATCAAAGAATATTATAGGTGCATTCCTTTACAAAGATTCCATGCAGTTTCATTATCTCTTTTAGAGAAGCTGACAATTTTCCCTGACTTTTTCTTAATTTATCATGACATACCATCCAGTGTGAGAGATTTGAAGGAGGCAATTTTTTGTGTAGATGATCTTAAAACACCATTGTTCCATTCAACTATGGTTTCACTCTGAATATTAGTTTCTTTTTTTAGGAAAGATGTTGAAATTGGTCTTCTAGGGAATCTACTTATACATTAATGCAAGTCTGAGCCTTTCTTGATAAATCAAGGACAACTTACTGAAGGGTAGTGTGAAAATTTGTGTTTGTTCTTATTCAAGTTTGTATTTATTTAAGGACTACTACAGTCTATGGTCCTTTGCGATTATGACTTATAACTATATCTAATTTTGGAGACTATACTATTATCATTGGAGGATGCTATTGTTGATGCGCCCAAGGCTCCTGAGTTCCTTGGTCATGTAGGGTAAAAATCCACTAAGCTGATTCCATGTCATTAGAACAATTTTTCATCCTTCTTGGGAAACAAATCCATTACGGAATAGGAGTTTCCCAAGAATGAATTTATAACATGAAACCAAAAAATTACAAGCAATGTTAGTGAGTTTGTCTTTCCAAGGAATATGAAAGAGAAAATTGGCTTTATTTAGGGCTACTCATCCATATAGGGTTCAATGTGCAATTTGTTAACTAGATAATGAATTGTCTTTCCTCAATATATGTGAAATTCTAATTAATGGATCAGCCTATTCTTCTATCGTGGCTACAAGAGAGCATGGGTAGGTATGACTAATGACTCCTCTACCATTTTTTACTGTAGAGTAGGTGGTCTCAACAGAGTTATAACAGAGTCAAAAAGAACTATAAGCTTGACAACTATACAAATAGGATTTACCTAAACTTGACATATTTACTCTTTGTTGATTATGTTTTTCTTTTGGGTGATAGGACTAAGGCAAATGCAATTATGCTGAAGGACCCCACCCTTGAAGAATTAAAATTCCTAACTTAAAAACTACCAACAACTAAGGAGCTACAAGAATAAACACCATCTTTGATTTGAATCAGAATAGTCTTATTATCCCTGAATATTTCCCTAATCACAATGACCAGTAGATTCTCCTCATGGATTATTTATCTCATTCTATTTATTAGTAAAATCCACAAAATGTGTCCCTACATTTGAATCTTGGAAAAAAAAACATATAATTATTATCATTTAAATTATCCATATCTCTTAGAGCCCAAAAACCCATTTTCTTTGGATAAGCTTTATCTATAACCTCAAAAGAAATCATATTATAAGTTGAAGGACCATTATGTCTGCTTGAGTCTTGAAAAAGTATGATGGAATGAAATTGGGTGAAGACAAGATCCAGGTTTACCATGTCATAACCTAGGTTCATTGAGATGACGACCTTGGTTTGAAAATATCCATCATACAAACTAGGACCATCCATAATTATCGTTGCCATCTCTCTTTCATCATCAAGATTAACATATTGAGGACCTATAACCCTTGGAGGCCCATGGTAGTCATTACAATGTAATTTATTAGAATGCATGCCATTTATTATTATGATATTTACCACATCCAAAAATGGCATCATTCACATCATTTTGAAGAAGTCTACAAAATAGGTCAACATAGTTTTTTTCACATTTATGACTCCCTCACATTTGTTGTTTCTTGAAGCTCCAACACTTTCATAACAAAAATAGGAAAATTCAAACAACAAAAATGGTCCACTCTATTTTCATTATCTAATATTATAATGAAGTTTTATTAGAGACACTATTTGTTTGTTTGTTTTGGTTATAAAAGGGCTTGCCCTTGGTTTTATGTGACTTTCAATTTATCATATGTAGAATGTTGAGAAATGGGAAAGAATAATGTGTGACATTTATCTTGCAGACATTGATGTTGAATGAAAGGATACATAGTTTAACCAAGCTACAATTCACTTTGGTAAAGATGAAGGAACATCTTAAAAAAATTCTTAAGAATACAACATAAACAATGTTTGACCAAAAGTAATATATGCATTTTTATTTTGTAGATATGTTCTTTTTTCTATCCAAGATATCACAACAAGAAAAATATTTATATTGTAGAAATTGTTTGAGGACCTCATTGAGGTCGCTTTTTTCGATGTCCTATTTGATTGATACTGTTGGCCACCTATAAAATTTGTTTTGATCAAAAGGTGGCCAAAACACTGTTTAGCCTTCAAGGAACAGTTTCGTTGCAGAAAAATGTATCTCTTAAAGCCTCTTCAAGGACATCCTCATGCCTCTGTCCAAAATCTTCATTGTTGTTCCCATTTTTATACTCAGAAATTCTGTTGTTTTCATGAGAAGAAACTGCTGAAAAATCATCATTTTTCCCTTCCCCCTCTTCCAAAACTAACCTTCATTTGCTTCCCCTTTTTCTCCATAAAAACTCCTTTGTTTTCATGATTCTTCTTCTTCCCTTCATGAAAATCACTTTTTCAAAGTTAAAGACTCACTCTTTAACCTTACCGAAACCCCCAAATCCCTTTGAAAACGTTGAAAAACCATAAAAATTCATGTTTTTATTAAACAGGCTTTAGCCCCTTTGGCTAAGCCCCCTAAACCATTTCCCCCCACATTCCCACGCCCTAGAACCAGGTGCTAACACCACAGGGCGCTTGATCGCATCACAAAAAATCTAACAGCACAAGTCTTAACCATGTTTGAAAAGTTCCGATGCAATTAGCCTGTCATTATAAAACCCGATCACGCAATCGCATCGGAGTTTTTGAATCGCATCACAAATTGTTAAATCACACAAATTTGTTTTGCTGCCCCGATTGGCCATACCCAATTCATTCTCCGCCGTTGATCTACACCTTAGATCAAACGGCCATCGCTCCATCGCGTCAATGATTTCAAATCGCATCTCAATGTTTTATATGTGCACCTCGATCGGCTCATCGCAAGTGTTTGTGACGCGATTAGTCGCATCACAATACACTGCGGTTGCATTGATCGCACCTTCCCTTCTGATTCTCCCGATCGCGGACCTTCCCTCCGATCGCATCGCAAGATCTTTACTCCACGTTGCGATTGACTGTTGCTCCCTCTCCTATTGCGATTTGCGATTCCATATGAGGTCCCACCTCATCGCACCCCTTTTTTCCTCCCACCGATTTGTGATCTCCCGATTAGATTTGGACCATCCACGTGTCCAGATCCAATGGCTACACCTTTCTCCCGCCTTCTGAAGCAGTTTAAACCAAAAACGCAGGATTTCATAAAAATTGCTTGTATTTTGCAGGGTTTTAGTGTTTTTTCGCCTTAATGAAGAAAATTCGTAGGCCGAGGGTGACAATCCTCTAGCCTTCAAATGCACCAGGGAAATCACCCGCAGGGTGTAAAATCATGTTTTCATCAAGGTTTCATGAACCTTTGATGCTGTATGCCCCTGCGCAACCCTAAAAAACATGAATCACGCACAGTTAAAGAGTATCAGTGACAGAAGACCAAAAATATGCCAAAGCAAAGAATTGAAGACAGGTTTTGTGGGATTACGGCTAAGATAGGTTATCAAAAGCCTAATCCCCAGATTAAAAGCACAGTTAAGGAAGAAAGCATAAAGGGTTATCAGACAGAAGGTTTATGCCACCTTATTTTGAGGCGAATTGATTCCTCAACTACCACAAAGGCCACCTGTTGCCTCAAACCATTCAAACTGAGGCCGAAGTTATTAAGCACAATCAGATATTTTTCCACGGCACAGCCAGGGAGTTACTTCTGCTAGGAAATAAATGCAGAAATATCTGCAGATTTACTCCAAACATCACGCCAAACCTCAAAGTCAAGCAATAGCTCCCATCGAGCTTTGATATTTATTATAAAATAGTTAATACAGTGATCCACCCGTAAACTTCTTCATCAAGCCCCTCAAAAGGCCGAGAACTCTTGATTCTGTATTTATTGTCTTAAGAGATCTTTTGTTAGATTTCACCGCCTCATCTTTCTATAAATACCTCAGTGGAAAATAAGCATTGGTTGGTCTCTGGACATCTGAATGTATGTAACAGTTATTAAAAAGCCACTGATGCCCTGTTTGCAAAAAAAGGACACATAAGCTGATATGAGAAGTTCGAAGTTGTAGAGACCCACAGGGCTTGCTGTTTGTAACTGGTTTGGACATCAATACAAGTTGTTGATTTATGGGATCCAGATTTGTGTCAATGGTGATGTGTTCCTCACTGTCAATTGTTATTTTCCTTAATGTTTTCACTCTTTTCATTTTCTCTGATAAGGAGCAGCAAACATAGAGCTAGGATATACTCTCAAACAGTACCCTACTCTTACTGAAAGCTTTATTTTCTATGTTTTCTTCATTCGAGTGTTTCCTTAAAGTATATTGAAGCAGGTTGGTTTTAAAGCACTTTCCTGATCTAGATTGCTCTTTAAGACTGTTTATCCTGTGTTTTATTTAAAGTATATTGATGCAGGTTGGTTTCAAAGCACTTGCCTGATCTAAATTTCTTTTGGTGACTGATTATCTGTGGTTTCCTTATTTGAATATGCTGAAAGCATGGTAGTTTAGAAGCACTTCCTTGATCTTAAGTTGTTCAAATTGTTTTTAAATGTTTTCTGAGTGAAATTACTTCAATGCAGGCCAGTTTAAAAGCACTTCCTTGATCTGAGAATACTTTCATGTCTTTCCTTAAGTACATTTCGAAGCAAGATAGTTTAAAAGCACTTACTTGATCTCAGACTTTGCACTATCTCTTCATTCGTTTGGTTCTACTCTTCCTCTCTATTTCATTCCATAAAATCACTTTAGAAGATCCTTTGACATAAGTAACTTGCCCCATGGATCCATCTTGAAACTTGCTGTCCGATTAAAATCCTCCTATGACTCCATAGCCCAATGGGTTAAAACTATCTTTGACTTTTCTGTCAGCCAAATCATTCCTTCACTTGCAGACATCTTCACACTTTCCTTTGAACTGACTTCAACTTCATTATGTCTTTATCCAACCAAAAAACAAGCAAACACAACCTATGCTCTTCATAACTAGCCTAATATCACAACTTCAGCTATTAAATATCACATCTTTAAACTCATTCATAGAGAGATCCCTCTCTGGATTCAGAAGGGCTAGATCCTTGAATCCCAAAGTGGTTTGATGTTACCCCTGCAGTTGGACTTTTTCCAATCTTGCTAATTACAGGGTGCATAACATAATGGCGACTCCGCTGGGGACTCTGAGTTGAATTTCCATCTTAGGTTCCCTTGAACACTTCATAAAACCTTGTGAGTACAAGAAGCCCTTTTCAAGCACTACCAAACGCATGGTAATCATGGTAAAACTTGTTTTGAATCAGTGATAAACTAGGTAAAACCTAGGATTATCATAAACCTTGTCTAACCTTGAAAAATCAGCTGGCTTAGCCATAAGAGTAGACTGCCTTTGTCTCATAACCATAGCTAAGTTTTGAAACAGAGCTAGGATATTCTTAAAAACCACACAACTGAAAAATAACTCAGAAAAAACCTAAATATTTCAGATTGGTATATAATAAACGTGGTAGTGGACCATAAAACCTTTTACCTCTAAAAAGAAGCTAAAAACTTCCACTTGGCGACTCCACAATCCTGAACAAACCTTGAAGACTCCATTGGGAAGAACTCTTATCACTGTAGTATCATTTAAATTCAGTCAGGGGATTGTAGGATTAAATTTCTATAAACATATTTGTTAACCTCTTAAAGATTTTCATATCTGGTTGAACTTTTCTTGTTTATTTGGGTCTAAAAAACACAACATAGTGGCTCCTAAAAAGATTCACACTCGAGCCCATCCCAACCCTAATCCACCCGAGATAGTTGATGACCCAGAAAGTATCCTTTGAAACTCTCCTAGGATCAAATCATCAACTATTTTTAGATCACCCTTGAGAGCTAATTCAGTCCCTGAAAAACTTTCAGCTCTATAGCAATCACAAGTTGACTTAGTGAACCCATTTAGAACTAGGTCATTTGATGATATAATTCAATTAGATTCAGAGTCTTCACTTTCATCTCCTGAAACAAGTGAACATCCTAGTAGTAGAGAAACAACACCACCTGATCTACACTTCTTGTTGAATATAGGTGTCTCTCATCCAAGATTAGCTCAGCCATCTACTGTTGTTCCATCCACATCTACTCATCCTACACCCACTATCCAAAACACTCCATTTCAACCCACTCAACCTCTTGTGAATCCACTCCCACCACCTATCATGGCAGCATGGTATGCTCCCTTAGTTCTTCCTGTACCATTAGTAAATCTTCCACAGGACTATCAGTCCAAAATTCCATTATATGATGCTAGCAATACAACAACTGCATCACAACATGTGGATAAGATGAATGACTACTTTGACAGAAATGAAATTGATGATGATTCTGTCAAGATTAGATTATTCACTCAGAGCCTAGGGGGAGAAGTAAGAAAATGGTTCAAAGCCCTAGCCCCCCATAATATTAATGATCTTCGAGCCTTCCATCAAACATTCTTGAACAAATGGGAAGAAAAGAAGAATCCTCTCCAAGTCCTCTCAGATTACAAAAACCTCCATAGAAACCCTGGGGAAAGTGTCCAAGCTTATTGCACTAGATTCAATAGTGTTTATAATGCACTTTCCCTAGAACTAAAACCTCCTCAGGGCTCAGCTTTAAACAAATTTCCTGAAGTTTTTGACTCGGATATGACCTATTCGCTAAGAGAAAGAGATTTTGCAACTCTTGAAGATATGCAAAGAGGTGCTCTTTCTGTGGAAGTCAACTTAATGGAGAAGAGAGCAAGAGCGAAAAACGAGAAGACAATTTCTTTTAGAGAGGAAAACACACCTTCCACTTCCAACTCAAAAATGGAGAGAATGATGGAGGAGATGATGAAGAAAATGAGCATCCTTGAGAGGACACAAGCCAGTTAAAACCAAACTGCTCCTCAGAACAAAAACCAGAACCAGAGTCATAATTTTAGAAGGAACCAACCTCCAAATAGGCCGAGGGAAGATGATCAACAGATCACCCCTCCCTTTCATCAAAACTATGTGAATGAGGACAAAGAAATAGATGAGCAAGCAGAGGACGAGGACATAAATATGTTGGGAGTAGATAATGATGACTTTGAAATCCATTATGATAGAAAACAGGGCCTTTATACACCTCCTGATGACAAACGAGATGATGAAAATTATTATCAAGACATGGAAAATGTCATCATAGAGTCTCAAAGAGAGTATGAGCTTAGAAGCAAAACCAATCAACAAGCTCCCAACACCAAAACCTTTGACAAATCTTCACAAAACAACACTGCAACCAAACCTAAAGTTGTCAAACATAAGGACAAAACAGTAGCTGTGAGTTCTGAAAATGGTAGAGAGAGATGCACTCAAAAAAGTGAAAAACAGAACGCAGACCTTAGCAGTACTAACACTTCAGCTAGTACTCCTCTTAAAACCATTCTATCAAATGTGAATAGAACAAACCACCGAGCTGATGTTGCTGATGATCTAGCAGCTAGTAAGGTTGAGGCAAGTTCTTCAAAAAACCAAATTCCTTTCAGCTTAGGGCAGGAAATTTCAAAGATCAAAATCTCTGTTCCTTTGACCAAGTTAGCGGCCCAACATGTATATAGAGCCCAAATTTTGAAGGCTTTAAACATAGAGGACCATAATGACACAATCAATTTTAATGATGACCAACCAGAGCTCATTTTTGGTCCTAAAATTGAACGAAAATTTCAAGAAGGGATAGTACCTCCGTTCTACATTAGCCTTAATATTCATGACAAAATCCTGCACAATGCTATGCATGACTCTGGAGCCTCACACAACCTTATGCCAAAGGTAATAATGGAAAGGCTAGGGCTAGAAATAACTAGACCTTACAAGGATTTATATTCTTTTGACTCTAACAAAGTGAAATGCCTCGGCCTAATCAAAGACATTTGAGTGAGTTTGACTCAAATCCCAGCCAAGTCCATGGTTATGGATGTTGTGGTGGCTGATGTGCCTCCTAAATATGGCATGTTGTTATCAAGATCATGGGGTGCCAAGCTGCAAGGTACAATGCAGATGGATGGGACATATGCCAGTATCCTTGTCTTTAGCCAGCTTAGAAGATTATACAGAGAAGCACACTTGAAATTCAGGGTCAGTAGCCCAGAAAATCCTGAAAATTCCCCCATTTACTCTATCCATACCGACCTGGATTCGTTTATCCTTTACAATGATGAATCTACAAATAAGCCAGAGTTAGAAGACAGCGATTTAACGAAACAATTAGAGACACCAAATCTAGAAATAAATGCAGTGCTTGATATGGATGAAAACGAGAGAGAAACCTTCGAACAACACGTTGAAACAACAAACCAAATTGAACAAAGCCAAGACGGCAAACAAAAGACTACCCCTCACTTTCAGCTCCATAAGAATCCTGAAGAATGAGACCCAGCACAACATGTTCTGGATCTTAGAATAGAACATAATGATGAAACACATAGTGAAAAAGCCACTTTGAAAGGATTAATGGCCGATAGAGAGGATGAAACACAACTTAGAAGTGTCAAAACATTTTGATGTGTTTGACGACGTTAGCAAACCAAACAAAGGTCTTAAGCCACGGGTCACGTGTCCATTTCTCTTAAAACTTGAAAATCAAGAAAACAACCTTCAACATAGCGAAAAAATTGAGGAGTCGACACCAATTCAACTAAGTGCTGATATTCAACAACAATCAAAGAGCACGTCAGTTCAAAAGGACACTAACTAGGATGAAACTGAAAATGGTCCTCTGTGGAGTATGTACTTTGATGGGTCATGCACTAAGAACAATGATGGTGCAGGAGTCTGGATTACTAACACTGAAAACGACCACACAGAAAGCATTTCCTGCAAATTAAACTTCCAGTGCTCTAACAACATCGCCGAATATGAAGCTCTTATCTTAGGCTTGCATCTGTTGAAAAACTTAGGAGCCAAGAGAATCAATGTGCATGGGGATTCAGAATTGGTCATTAGGCAAGTCAATGGGGAGTATAACGCAAACCATCCCAAACTTAGAGCCTACCGAAATGATGTCATGGACCTTTTGAAAACCTTTGAGGAGTCCAAATTGATTTTTGTCCCAAGAAAAAGAAATATTGCCGCCCACAATTTAGCCTTTGTAGTGAGAACATGCCTAGCGCCATATGAAACCAAATACTGTACAACTCAGATAAAATACAGGCCTGCAGTGCCAGATAATGAGAAATATTGGCAGGTCTTTGAGGGTGACAAACAGATAGAGGATTTCCTGCTTGGCAGGAACGAGTTTGGATCATTCGATTTAGATTCTAAATCTGATGAAAATTTCCTAAACAGAAAGCCCCCTGAAGAATAAAAACCATCTGGTCCCATAAGAATCAACACGTTAACTAAGGAGCTTGAAATTCATACTAAAGAGTACAAGGACACAGAAAATGAAGACATTGAGGTATTAACGTCAAAGGACAAGAACATACCAAGGGGGCTAGCACCATTAGAAGACCTGTTTGATTTTAACGACGTGGCAAAGAAACCCACCGTAGAATATACAGAGTCTGAGGTCGAAGAATGCAACATAGGCACCAAGGATCAGCCCAAAATGAGTAAATTAGCTAGGTCCTTGCCAGCAGACATCAAAAATAAATACATTGAATTGTTTAAGGAGTTTTTTCGATGTATTTTCCTGGAGCTATGAAGACTTAAAAGCCTACAATACAGAAATCATCCAGCACAAGATCCCTTTGAAAGAAAACCAAAAACCATTTAAGCAAAAACTGCGTCGAATTAATCCAATACAACTGCCTCTAGTGGAAAAGGAAATCAAGAAAATGTATGAGGCAGGAATCGTTGTGCCTATGAGGTTTTCATATTGGGTTTCTAACCCTGTAGCTGTGAGGAAAAATATAGGAGAAATCAGACTGTGCATTGATTTCAGAAACCTTAACAGAGCCTCCCTAAAGGACAATTACCCTTTACCCAAAATGGATCACATCCTACAGAGAGTAGTTGGTTCAAAGAGGATTTCTCTCTTAGACGATTTTTTAGGATATAACCAAGTTTTAGTACTCCCAGAAGACCAACTCAAGATAGCGTTCACCACTCCTTGGGGCACTTTCATGTATGTGAAAATGCCTTTTGGACTAATAAATGTTGGGGCCACTTTTCAAAGGGCCATGGACATTGCATTTTCAGAGGAAATAGGGCACTTCATTGTAATTTACCTTGATGATATAACAGTTTATTCCAAATCTTATGAAGAGCACTTTAAACATCTAAGGAGGGTCTTTGAAAAATGCAGGAGATTTGGGCTTTCTTTAAATCCCAAAAAAACAGTATTTGGCCTACAAGAGGGTAAACTCCCTGGCCATATTATATCAAAAAAGGGGATTAAAATAGATCCAAAAAGAGTTGAGGGAATACTACAGATTAGCCACCCAAGGAACATAAAGGAGTTGCAGTCCTTTATTGGAAAAATTAACTTCTTAAGGAGGTTTATTCCCAACTTAGCAGAGCTCCTTAAAAACATGACTTATATGCTCAAAAAGGAAGTAGGAGTGAAATGGACTGTAGAAGCCAAAAAATCCTTTGAGTTGGTAAAACATGCACTCACCAGGGCCCCAGTCCTGATCAGCCCGGACTTTTCAAAAGACTTCCTTATTTTTTCCTTTGCTTCGGAACATACAGTGGCTACAGTCCTCTTGCAAAAAAACCCAGAGGGACAGGAACAGCGTATCGCTTTTTTCAGCAAGGCTTTGAGGGATGCACCCTTGAAATATAACATAATGGAAAAACAAGCCTATGCTTTGGTAAAGGCCCTAAAAGACTTCAGGGTGCATCTTCTGCATTCCCACATCATTGCTTATGTGCCTAACATAGTGGTAAAGGACATTTTGTCACAAGACCCAGATGGAAAGAGGAGAAATGGATTGCTGTAATATTAGAGTATGATTTGGAAATCAAACCCACAAAGCTCATTAAAGGTCAGGGATTGGCTCAATTAATGGCTGAATCTAATCTACAAGCCCTTGACATTAACATGATAGACGCCTTGGATGAATAGGAAGAATTACCTGCTCCCACTGTGGAAGAACAGTTCCAAAACTCACCTTGGTATGCTAACATCTTGTATGTACTTGCAAATCTTAATGCTCCTCCTGATTTATCAAAAACAAAGGCAAGGTTTTTAAATTTGAAAGCTAGGAACTATTGAATTTTAGATGAATTTTTGTATTGGAAAAATGCTAATGGTTTATTACTTAAATATTTTCATGAAGTTGATGCAGAGAGGATCAAGCATGAATTCCATGAGGGAGAGTGTGGAGGTCATCTCTACTGGAGAACCACAGCCAATAAAATCCTTAGAGCTGGTTATTACTGGCCCACCCTCTTCCAAGATGTCCATAAAATGATAGTTTCCTGTCACAAATGCCAAATCTTTGAGGGAAAAAGAAAACTCCTTCCTTTACCATTACAACCTATCACTTTTGAAGCTCCTTTTCAACAGTGGGGCCTAGATTTCATAGGCAAAATCCATCCTGCTTCATCTACCCAACACAAATGGATTCTCACAGCCACTGACTACTTCACAAAGTGGATGGAGGCCATCCCTTCTAGGAATGCCACAGATTCTGTCATTATCAAATTCCTTGAAGACCATATCATGTCTATATTCAGCTGCCCTAGAAAGATTATTACTGATAACGCTGCTGCCTTTGATTCTAAAAATATGATTCACTTTTGTCATAGGTAACGGATTACACTTGGCCATTCCACGGCTTATTACCCTCAAGGTAATGGGCTAGCAGAATCATCAAATAAAAGTCTGATGACCATCATCAAGAAGCTGCTTGAGGAAAATAAAAAATCGTGGCATAACAAGTTGGTGCATGCTTTGTGGGTAGACAGATTGACCACAAAGAAATCCATTGGAATGTCCCCTTACCAACTTGTTTATAGAACAGATGTAGTATTTCCTACCAGCGTAGGTGTACCAGTGATAAAATTAGTCCAAGAAATACAATCAGAAGAGGACAGCATGATAAGGAGGATTAGTCAAACAATACATCTCCAGCAGACAAGGGAAGAGGTTTACAAAAAAGCTCAGAAGGTGCAAGAAAACATAAAGAAGTTGTTTGACAAGAGAGCAAAGGCTTGTGACTTCAACATTGGAGACAAAGTACTCAAATGGGACTCTAGAAGAGAAGATAAGGGTAAACATGGCAAATTTGACATTCTGTGGCAAGGTCCCTATATAATTCAATCCACCATTGGTCCAAATGCCTTTTTTCTGCAAGAGTTAGATGGCACGGATCTGTTTGGGGGTCCTGTCAATGGCAGGGTCCTTAAGCATCACTACTGTTAAGTTCAATTTTAAAGTTTCCACTTCCATTGTAGATATCATTTGCCTTGTTCATGTCTCACAAATCAAAAATACAAAAACAAAGAAAAGAAAGAAAAGAGGGTTGATTGTAAAAACAAGAGAGGCAAAGCCCCATGCCAAAAAGAGAAAAAATCTGAAAGTGTGCAAGCTCAAAATGCCACTCCTAAACACACACTCCTAGTTAGTCAAACTGATTAAATCGTGACTAATTAGATTTAATTTCTTTTGCTGATAGGATTGAGAAATTGATTTTCCAAACTGTTTAAATCTTGGTTTATCAATTGATAGTGTAGGATAGAAATAAAGGGTTCGAACATGCTCAAAATCTGAACCTTAATTTCCAAAGAAAGATGACTCAAATCTGTCTTGTTTTCTGAGTCAAATGAAGTGTAAATATGGTTCTAATTAGCCCAAAATCTAAGCCAGAGAGCGAAGAAGGACAACTCAGAAAAGAGGAAAAAAACAAAGTTGTAAAAAGAGGAAGGAAATGCTTTGAAATTTTAGATCTCAAACCTTCCATTTTGTTTTAAATTTTTTGCATAATAAATATCTGTGTGCAGCTTGTTTTTTTTATGCCATAGATCACAGCAAGTCAAACAGCTTAATCTTGACTTGACTTTTTTTAATTTTATGTTCTAGAAATTAGAGAATAAAATCTGTTGGACAGTTTAATCCCAACAGATAGCAGATTAGGTAGAGAATTATATGGATTCAACTGTTTAATCTGAATCCATGGATAGATAAGGAGTAGAAGTAGATTAGATTTTCTGTTTTCAAAAGAAATAAATGTTGTAAAAGAGTTTTCAAATCCAAATGCACTCTAAAAATGAAGAAAAAATGTTAGATCGGTAGGATGGGGTAGGTAGAAAGCTTGCGTGGATGAAGATTCATTGTTTTTGTTTATGACTGCTAATTTGTTTCAAAGCAAGATCATCCCAGTAAAAGGAAGAGCAGCCCAATGGATTAGGCATAGGTCAGCCTCCAAGAGAATGCAGGTCTAAAGAGTCTTGATGCCTTTCAGAAGGCACCATCCCCAAGTGGAGCCACTGTTGGCCACCTATAAAATTTGTTTTGATCAAAAGGTGGCCAAAACATTGTTTAGCCTTCAAGGAACAGTTTTGTTGCAGAAAAATGTATCTCTTAAAGCCTCTTCAAGGACATCCTCATGCCTCTGTCCAAAATCTTCATTGCTGTTCCCATTTTTATACTCAGAAATTCTGTTGTTTTCATGAGAAGAAACTGCTGAAAAATCATCATTTTTCCCTTCTCCCTCTTCCAAAACTAACCTTCATTTGCTTCCCCTTTTTCTCCATAAAAACTCCTTTGTTTTCATGATTCTTCTTCTTCCCTTCATGAAAATCACTTTTTCAAAGTTAAAGACTCACTCTTTCACCTTACCAAAACCCCCAAATCCCTTTGAAAACGTTGAAAAACCATAAAAATTCATGTTTTTATTAAACAGGCTTTAGCCCCTTTGGCTAAGCCCCTTAAACCATTTCCCCCCACATTCCCATGCCTTAGAACCAGGTGCTAACACCACAGGGCACTTGATCGCATCGCAAAAAATATAATAGCGCAAGTCTTAACCATGTTTGAAAAGTTCCGATGCGATTAGCCTGTCGTTATAAAACCCGATCGCGCAATCGCATCGGAGTTTTTGAATCGCATCGCAAATTGTTAAATCACACAACTTTGTTTTGCTACCTTGATTGGCCATACCCCGATTCATTCTCCGCCGTTGATCTACACCTTAGATCAAACGGCCATCGCTCCATCGCATCACAATGCTTTATATGCACCCCTCGATTGGCTCATCGCAATACACTGCGGTTGCGTTGATCGCACCTTCCCCTCTGATTCTCCCGATCGCAGACCTTCCCTCCGATCGCATCGCAAGATCTTTGCTCTACGTTGCGATTGACCGCTGCTCCCTCTCCGATTGCGATTTGCGATTCCATATGAGGTCCCACCTCATCGCACCCCTTTTTTCCTCCCGCCGATTTGTGATCTCCCGATTAGATTTGGACCATCCACATGTCCAGATCCAACGGCTACGCCTTTCTTCCACCTTCTGAAGCAGTTTAAACCAAAAATGCAGGATTTCATAACAATTGCTTGTATTTTGCAGGGTTTTAGTGTTTTTCCACCTTAATGAAGAAAATTCGTAGGCCGAGGGTGACGATCCTCTAGCCTTCAAATGCACCAGGGAAATCACTCACAGGGTGTAAAATCACGTTTTCATCAAGGTTTCATGAGCCTTTGATGCTGTATGCCCCTGCGCAACCCTAAAAAACATGAATCACACACAGTTAAAGAGTATCAGTGACAGAAGACCAGAAATATGCCAAAGCAAAGAATTGAAGACAGGTTTTGTGGGATTACGGCTAAGATAGGTTATCAAAAGCCTAATCCCTAGATTAAAAGCACAGTTAAGGAAGAAAGCGTAAAGGGTTATCAGACAGAAGGCTTTCGCCACCTCATTTTGAGGCGAATTGATTCCTCAACTACCACAAAGGCCACCTGTTGCCTCAAACCATTCAAACGGAGGCTGAAGTTGTTAAGCACAATTAAATATTTTTCCACGGCGCAGCCAGGGAGTTACTTCTGCTAGGAAATAAATGCATAAATATCTGCAGAGTTACTCCAAACATCACGCAAAACCTCAAAGTCAAGCAACAACTCCCACTGAGCTTTAATATTTATTATAAAATAGTTAATACAGTGATCCACCCGTAAACTTCTTCATCGAGCCCCTCAAAAGGCCGAGAACTCTTGATTCTGTATTTATTGTCTTAAGAGATCTTTTGTTAGATTTCACCGCCTCATCTTTCTATAAATACCTCAGTGGAAAATAAGCATTGGTTGGTCTCTGGACATCTGAATGTATGTAACAGTTATTAAAAAGCCACTGATGCCCTGTTTGCAAAAAAAGGACACATAAGCTGATATGAGAAGTTCTAAGTTGTAGAGACCCACCGGGCTTGTTGTTTGTAACTGGTTTGGACATCAATACAAGCTGTTGATTTATGGGATCCAGATTTGTGTCAATGGTGATGTGTTCCTCACTTTCAATTGTTATTTTCCTTAATGTTTTCACTCTTTTCATTTTCTCTGATAAGGAGCAGCAAACATAGAGCTAGGATATACTCTCAAACAGTACCCTACTCTTACTGAAAGCTTTATTTTCTATGTTTTCTTCATTCGAATGTTTCCTTAAAGTATATTGAAGCAGGTTGGTTTTAAAGCACTTGCCTGGTCTAGATTGCTCTTTAAGACTGTTTATCTTGTGTTTTCTTTAAAGTATATTGAAGCAGGTTGGTTTCAAAGCACTTTCCTGATCTAAATTGCTTTTGGTGACTGATTATCTGTGGTTTCCTTATTTGAATATGCTGAAAGCATGGTAGTTTAGAAGCACTTCCTTGATCTTAAGCTGTTCAAATTGTTTTTAAATGTTTTCTGAGTGAAATTACTTCAATGCAGGCCAGTTTAAAAGCACTTCCATGATCTGAGAATACTTTCATGTCTTTCCTTAAGTACATGTCGAAGCAAGATAGTTTAAAAGCACTTACTTGATCTCAGACTTTGCATTGTCTCTTCATTCGTTTGGTTCTACTCTTCCTCTCTGTTTCATTCCATAAAATCACTTTAGAATATCCTTTGACATAAGTAACTTGCCCCATGGATCCATCTTGAACCTTGTTGTCTGATTAAAATCCTCCTATGACTCCATAGCCCAATGGGTTAAAACTATCTTTGACTTTTCTGTCAGCCGAATCATTCCTTCACTTGCAGACATCTTCACACTTTCCTTTGAACTGACTTCAACTTCATTATGTCTTTATCCAACCAAAAAACAAACAAACACAACCTATGTTTTTCATAACTAGCCTAATATCACAACTTCAGCTATTAAAGATCACATCTTTAAACTCATTCATAGAGAGATCCCTCTCTGGATTCAAGAGGGCTAGATCCTTGAATCCCAAAGTGGTTTGATGTTACCCCTGCAGTTGGACTTTTGCCAATCTTGCTAATTACAGGGTGCATAACAGATACTTTCTCATATGCGAGGAAGGATTTAAATATGAATTAATATGTTCATGAAACAAATCATATTCAAATTTTATAGATATAAAAGATTAAAAAAAATGTCAATGTCTTTGTTTGATTGTTACTTGACTCTGTTGTGGGCAGGTTACAAGAAATGTGATTGGAAAAAGGACAGGGAGACGATGCATATCACGTCTTGGATATGGTTGATTCATTGTTAGAGATTGCTTAGATACCTAAGCCGTCAACTTTGGAAATGTTTCTAGTAGGAATTCGTATGGTCTTTAATGTTGTGTTTATTTCACCTAATGGTTATTTTGGGCAACCAAATGTTTTAGGAATGCCAGACACGACATCAGTGGTCATGTAAAAAAAAAAATTATAATTGCAATTTCCATTCCATGATATCCTCTCTTTATTGTTTGATTGTATTTTGGACATTTATTTTGATTTTGTTTTGTCTTTTAGCTATGAAATTAAAAATGCTTAGTACCATGTCCATTTAAAGAACAACCAAAGCTTGAAGATGAAATTAGTATTACACTATATTGATTGGAATCCTTATAGCTATTTTGTGTTAAAATATTTTCATGATTATCAGAAAAAGGTGCTTTCATGTTGTTATTTGAGTACATATTGTTTATATACTTGACTAAGTTAATGTGTTAGAAAATGAAATGTTTCCATGAATAAAATTACAAGGATTAAACATCACACCTCAAATTATTTGTTTTCACAAGTTATCTACAGCTTGAGCTTTTTAGCATATAACTTAGTTGACATGATTGTTCCTAAGATTTCCTTGAAAATTGAAAACTAAGTTACTAAGGTGTTCTTTTCTGTATATGGTGACATTTTATTTGCTTTTTTTTATACAGGTTATCTAACCACATTATACTAGTGGAAATTATCGCCCCAATGAAGAAAATTTGTTCGAGTTTCTTACTTGTATGGGGAAAAATGGCTTTGACATTGATGATGTCGAGGTATATGTTGTATAAACTATTTATAGTCTAATTTAGATTATATTATGATGATCATTGTCTTTCATGCTTTACATTATGCATTTCATATTCTTTTGTTTTCAGAAAATGAACTCAGTATTGATGGTAAGAATCATGAATTGAAAAAAGAGGGGAGAAATAACATTAGAGTGACAAATGCAAAAAGAGAGAGAGGAGAACTGGTCTGGGAATTCTCTTAGAGCCAATATTCTGCATAAGACACACATATAAAGACTAATGGTCAAGTCTTCAGAGTTGGTGAATTCACCTGCAATGCCTTGAAAACACAACGATAATGTTTTGAAGTGATGAAACACTATTTCATGTGTAAATTGTACTCCAACCAATATAAAGTTGGAAAATCATATTGTAATACTTTAACATTTCATATAATATAATTTGTGTGGTTGAAATTATTTATAGTTGCACTTGATATTGTTTAGTATTGTAATTAAAATATGCGACTTTGTGTTTTCATATTAGATGAACATGCACATTGTATGAATTTTTTTAAATCATACAAATTAATTTATGTTGATTAATAATGAACAAAAAATCAATTTAAAACTACTAAATCAGTATTTTATATTGATTAATGATGAGTGCAAATAAAATGAATATATGACTAAATTAGTCATTTATAATTATTATTAATGAAAGTAAATGAAATTAATATAAAATACTAAATTAATCTTTTATATAATGAATAATTGAATACTACAAATGATAAATTTGTGATTACTAATGACAACTAAATTTTGCATATATATGACTATTAGTAGTTAATTTATAGTATCTTATAACACGACTAAAATTTAGTCATATTTCTTCAGTCATTAATTGGTTTCAAACGATGACTAAAATTTGCATATATATGACTATTAGTAGTTAATTTACAGTATCTTATAACACGACCCACATTTTGGTCATATTTATTTGGTCATTAATTGGTTTTCTTGGGTGATCATATAGTAATATATTTTTTTGTATATTTGGTCATTAATTGTGACAATAATGACCAAATCAAATATTAAATCAATAACTAAATCAATGACCAAATTAATTACCAAATTAATTACCAAATCAATGACTAAATTAATGGTCAAATCAATGACTAAATCAATGACCAAATATACTACTAGACAACAAAATTGAGATAACCAATTAATGACTAAGCTAAAAACGACCAAAAGTTGGTCATGCTATAAGATACTGTAAATTAGCTACTATTGGTCACCGACCGAAAAATAGTTATTTATATGAAAATTTTAGTCCTTTTTTTAGTAAATAATTAGCCATTTTGTACTAGTGAACCATCTTTCAGATGCTTCAAATCCAATAATCAGCCCCTTTTCACCCCTTCTTTGTAGATTCCCTCATGGAATTCTACAACAACCTAAATTTTCCTCAAAGAGCTAAAATTTTTGAGACATTTCTTCCCGAACATATCCAATTGCCAAAAACAAGCCCACCTTATTCATCATCAAGTTTTCCGGAGATGACAAAACATATTGTTTCCATATTTTACCTACTTATTGGGCTATCAAACTGATCAATGGGTTGATGAATCTATTATAGGTTTTCCATCAATGTTTATTGCATATGAAATATCTTCATTTATATTTCAATACAGTCAATTTTTGGCAGATGCTATCCATGAACAATTTCTTAAATTTTCCTCTGAAGGAGTCTTCAAGAATGCTTCAATATTGGTTTATTTGTTTCTATTTTTTCAAGAAAAGAGGTTTCAATTCCCACTGAAAAAATTATATGATCAAGGAAATGCACAATCTGTGATCCATTGGACTTCCTTGGTAAGGAAGAATACAACTGAATTCACATTTAGTGATTATGTAGATAAACTTTTATATACAGTTTCATGCTTGCTAAACCTATAATTGGACCTAAGATTAAGAGAATTCTACATCTCAGTGAGAAGAAAAAAATAGGTGATTGATACCTATTTGAAAACTACATAGTATATGGATGTGAATTACCTCCATACAAGTTGCCTAAATCCCCCCCATAAGAATTTTTACACTAGAGTATATTAGGCAAATTATAAATATGAATGAGGTTCACTTTGTGCCAACCAAGAGGAAATCATAGTTCAAGATTAAAACTCAGGTTGGAACTCTCATTTGCAATGCCATAACAACAACAAAGGAGGCATATTTTCTCCTTAAACAAATGAATTTCAAATTCAGCTTCACATGGTCATATGATCCTTTGGGAATTGTCTCAAAGTTGAGAGTAGAGAAGAAAAGTACTCCTCATGCTTAAATTTCTAGACCTAAAATTGAGCAGTACATGAATCAAAATGAATGGCAGGAAAATACATCGCAAGAAGCATAGAATTAGGTACTTTCATCTACAACATCACAGACACCAGTACCACAAGAAAAGTAGGATGAAAGACCAAGAGAAAGTGTTTCCCCTCTAGTCACAAAAATATCAGGGAAATAATTTCAAATATATAAAAAGAAGCAGAAAATAAATTCTACAGAACAGTCTATGCAGGAAGAAAGCAAATAGACTACAATAGTCTTAACAAGTCCTTATGCTACTACTTTCCCTCAGAATGAAGAGATTTTTATAGGATCGCCAACATCATCATATTCTCAAGAGCCATTGGAAACATCTCAAACATGGGAATTATCCCATGATCAGGATGAACCAAGAATAATTTAAAGGTATAAGGAAATCAAAAGGAAGAATGAAATGTTGAAATCTATAACCTATTCTCAGTTCTGGAAATAAACAACATCATCTCAGCATAGAGTTCTCTTTTTTTTTGACACTGATAAGGGGAAAATGCTGATAGATTTCCTTAAGCCTAAAGTTCCTTATCCTAAGACTGCAAATGACTACAAAAATATATCTTTTCTTTTGATGTTGATAAAATTCATCCCAATGTTTTTTTTTGGTAGCAGACGGTCTGGTGCATGACCTAACCCTAGGTCCCATGTTCTCGCTATGGGCTTCTGCGGGCTCTGCCCTCACAGTCTAGCTCACCAACGTGCTCCTCTGACCACCATGGAGCATGTGGTCCCTCCTGCAAGCCCTTCCTTCAAAGATCAGGTCATGGGCTCCTACCTCGCATCCAAATCCTCTTTTTTCACGCGCCTCATCTCTTCTTTAGCCATTCAAAGGTCTGATCAAGATCTCCATCCACGCTCTCCTAATCCTGAAAAAGACAAATCTGTCAAAATCTCTCAGCAGGATGCCTCTGACAATGGGGGAAAAAATAAGTCGAGGGATAAGGCCTACACCCAACTTCTGTCAACAAACCCTCACACCCCAGGCTCGGAAGTCACTGCAATAGATCAGGATAAGTTTCAATCAGCAAAGGCTTGTCATCCAAAAGCAGAAAAAGTCCCAGAAATAATCATTCAAGAACCAGACATAGAGGTTTACAGAGAGTACATGAAGGAACATGCGGTTATATGTAAGTTTATGGGAATCTGGCCCTCTGAAAGGGATCTGAAAGGCTGGATACAAGCCAAATGGAATCCTAGAGGAGCCATCGAACTACAACTCGGTTCAAAAGGTTTATTCATGGTAGTTTTTGCTCTTCTGGAAGATAAGGAATGCATATTCGAAGGAAGGTTGTACTTCTTCAATGCGGCTAGATTATACATGAGATTCTGTAAGGAGAACTTCATGCCCGAAAAGGAAGACTTCACCTGTGTTCCTGTTTTGATTAGACTATAATCTCTCCCTATGAACTATTGGGCACCCTAAGTGCTTCAAGCCATTGGAAATGGTCTGGGAGAGTACATCAAAATGTCAGAAGG
Source organism: Pinus albicaulis (assembly GCA_034641835.2). Classification (NCBI taxonomy): domain Eukaryota; kingdom Viridiplantae; phylum Streptophyta; class Pinopsida; order Pinales; family Pinaceae; genus Pinus; species Pinus albicaulis. The sequence continues at coordinate 1,633,024,988 of CM076578.1, read as the reverse complement.
CACCAGGAATGGCCACTACATCTCATATGCTTGCATATGTGCCTATATTGATGTCTCTAGAGCTTTACCCGAAGCCATCATACTAAACTTCAAGGATGAAACATGGACTCAGGCAATTGATTATGAGCACATTCCTTTCCGATGTCGAAAATGCCACGATCACGGTCACCTCTTTAGAGACTACCCTCAAAATAAACCGCCCCCACAAGAGAGCCCAACAGGAGCCAAGGACAACCAAGGTTTCACCAAAGTAACACACAAAAACAGGCAAGGAATAAGAAATAATGGAGGATGGGAAACCCCCAGGAAAGAAACACAAAATAGATATGAAATACTCTCACAAACCATAGAGGAAAAGGGACAGACCAGTAACTACACAGAACAGATCTAGGAATAGCACAAGTAAATGGATATTGAAATGGAGAACAACAACAACCCCTCATCGGCAGCCCAAGCATCACAGGAAGAAACAAAAATGGACTACACTTAGGATCTCCCCATCTCAGAGGAAAAATCTATTGAAGATATCCTAATGGGAATGGATCTTTAGAAGCTTTCAAAGGAGTGGACCTCTAAAGGATTTGAAAATATACTAGAATACCATCTTAAGCAAATAGAACAGGCGTACTCTCTGCAACAGAATTTTCAAAATTCAATAGAGCACCAGAGCACGACAGGAAAAAATCAAACTGGGGGCATCAAAACAACTCTCAAGGCCAATCACCAGATCACAAAGGGATAGCCCAAAATAAGAGGTAGAAAAACAACTGTACAAAACCTCCAAGAGCTAAGACTCAGCCTAGTCAATGCGAGCAAGGTAAAGGTTCTTTCTTTCCCTCCAAACTTGTTATTATGAATTGCACATCTTGGAATATTAGGGGACTCAACAGCCCTACAAAAAGAAGGATTCTTAAATCCAAAATAATCTCAAGAAAAACAGACATATTAATGTTACAAGAAACAAAGAGCGTCCTATCAGAAATGATGAACATTCAGCAGGCCTGCTTCAGGAAGTAGTACAGTCACGTGGCCATAGCTACAACAGGCACAGCAGGAGGCATTGCCACTTTCTGGAAAGATTCACGGTTTCATTTGGTTTATTCTTTTGCATCTAAGCAGGCCCTCACCACAATTCTTCAAATCATTGGCACCAAACAGAAAATATGTATCACGAATGTCTATGGTCCTCACACTGTCAGATAGCATCTAGCTTGGGTCAACCAAGTTGAAAACTTTCTTCAGCCTTTGGATTTCAAGCTATAGATCCTGGCAGGAGATTTCAACAAAATCCTAAATCTGGATGAAAAAAGGGGTGGCATTAGACGTCTAAATTCAGACTCTCAAGTGTTCCAAAGCATGATTGAGAACCTCAATCTCATTGACATCCCCACCAAAAATGGTATCCATACTTGGAACAACAGAAGAGGGGGAACGCCTCATATAGCATCCAGACTAGATCGTTTCCTCCTCTTTGAAGATCTTTAGCTCTCCTATTTGGAAACAGATGCTGTTATTGCTCTGCGGGTTGGATCTTATCATTGGCCGATCATCCTAACCTTCAAGATCTCCGAGCGCCCAAAAAACGCACCCTTCTGATTTGAAGCCTTTTGTCTTTCCCATCTGGAATTCCAAGACAAATTTAAAGAATGGTGGACCAAATACTTTCATCCTCAGGGAAGAAAGATGAATGGTTTCCACCAAAATCTTAAGTTCATCAAGCAAGAATTTAAAAAATGGAATCAAGAAAACTTTAGAGATATCACTACTGAAAAAAAAGATCATAGAGTCAAAGTTAAAATCATTACAAAAAACAATCATTTAGAATGGGACTACAGAGGAGACAAAACAAATAGAATTGGAGCTCCAGAAAGAATGGGAGGCCCAGGCCACTCGGGAAGAGATTCTTTGGCGACAGAAATCTAGGATCCAATGGCTCAAGGATGGAGAAAGAAATACATCCTTCTTCCATAAATCCATGATCCACCACAGGAAACATAACAGGATCCTTAATCTAAGAAACAACTAAGGACAGATGTTAGACACTCATCAACATATCGAGGAAGAACTTCATCAGTACTTCACAAGCATCCTTATTGAAATTAACCCGAACATTGAAGAGAAGATAAGGAAAATCACCAATCACATCCCAACCATTCTAACCAAGGATCACAAGCAAATGCTATTAAAAAATATAACCATGGAGGAATTGGAAGAAGCGGTTCAGTCAATGCCGAATGGTAAAGCCCCTGGGCCAGATGGATTCACCATCAATTTCTACAATACCATAAGGGACTCTGTCTATGTTCTGGTGGAGGAATATATAATGAAAAAATCCATTTTTCCCTCTCTTAATGCAACTTTCCTGGCTCTCATTCCTAAATCGGAAAGCGCTGACTCCTTAGAGTAGTTTAGGCCCATTTCTCTTTGTAATGTCATCTACAAGATTATTTCAAAAGTTCTAGCCAACCGTATGAAGCCTCTTCTGCCTCTCCTTATCTCGGCACACCAAATGGGTTATGTGCAAGGTCGTCAGATCATGGATAGCATCATTCTCTCTCAGGAAATTATCCACACGCTAAAATATCAAGGCAAACCAGGTATGCCTATCCAATTGGATATGTCAAAAATTTTTGATAAGATCAATTAGAAGTATATCAGACTTATGCTTACAGCTTTTGGTTTCAACAAAGAGATCATCAAGTGGATCATGGCCCTTGTTTTTGGAGCTTTCTTTTCCATCCTTTTTAATGGATCCCCCACCTCAATCATCAATCCCTCGCGATGCATCTACCATGGGAATCCTCTTTCTCCCTTCCTCTTTATCATTTTAGCGAAAGGGTTGGGACGATCCCTTTCGATTGCTTCCTCCAGTGGTCTCATCTCAGGCCTTCAGCCCTATCCTCAGCTCCCACCCTCAACTCACCAGTAGTTTGTCGACAATACACTCCTTATGGGTAGCCATTCGGTTAAAGAAGCCCTTTCTTTCAAAAAAATATTGCAAGATTTCTCTCTAGCCTCGGGATTGGATGTCAATCATGCTGAATCCAAAATCTTCTTCCTCAACACCCCTGCTGCCATTCAAACTCATATTGCTCGCATCCTAGGCTTCTAGAAAAGCTTCTTCCCCTCTAAATATCTGGGAGTTCCCCTCACTGACAAGCCTCTTGCTTGCATGAACTGGGAACCTCTCATCTCAAAGCTCAAGGAGAAAATCTCCAATTGGACCTTCAGAGCCCTCAATCTGGTAAGCAGATTAATCTTGGTTCGACCAGTCCTTCAAGCCATGCCCCTTTACCTCATTTCGACCATTGCAGCTCCTCATTCCATTTAAATCCAAATTAGAACCATTCAAAGAGACTTCCTCTGGAGAGGAAAATCCATAAAGGGTAAATGGGCTCTGATTGCCTAGGATAAAGTGTGCACTCCCATTGTTGAAGGCGGGCTTGGCCTTAGAGATCTGGATCTCCTGGGTAAGACCATGGGGGCTAAAACGTGGTGGCGTTGGATTTCCAACCCTTCCACCAGTTGGGAAATTCTTTGGAAAGCCAAATATGTTCCCACAACCCCTTAGGCATCCCTCATCAGGCTCTCGGGTAGCCTTAAAGGTTCTTCCATGTGGAATAAATCTTGGGAAAATAGAAATTTGATTCAAGAGCACTTCTTGTGGGAGATAGGCAATGGTCAGCAAGCTCTATTTTTGGATGATGCTTGGGAGCAGAGCCCCATACTAGACAAAGAGATTTACAGGCCAGCAAAAGAATATTTGGAAGCGCAAAACAAAATAAAAGTAAAAGACTACTGGAAACCTACCGGAAGTTCTGAATGGAGGGGCTGGGAGAATCTCAAAAACTCTCTTCCTACACACCTCCATCATTCCATAAACTCTCTTGCTAAGGAGCTCAACAAGCGGCAAATTCAAAAAGAAGACGGTCCGAACCTTCGTTGGGGTTCCAACCCTGCAGGGAAGTTTATCATCAAAGAAGCATACAACATCCTGCAAAATCCCACCTTTACTCAAGGGGACATCAAATGGAAAAGATTATGGAGCAGGAAGCACTGGCCAAAGATCACTCTCTTTCTCTGGCTCATCACGCACAGGAAAATTCTGACGTGGGACAATCTCCAAAAAAAAGGTTTCAAAGGCCCTTCGGTATGCATTCTTTGCCTCTCTAAATCTGAATCGATCAACCACCTCCTCAACACCTTCCCTTTTGCTTCCAATATCTGGTCTTGGCTCCTGCTGGTTTTCAAAACCTCCGATCGATCTTTTGACTCCATTCATAGCACCTTGGAAAATTGGTGCCCTGCTTTCTCAAGCCATCCACTTATCAATCTTGCTTGGAACCTTCTCCCGGGAATCATCTGTTGGGCTCTCTGGAAAGAGAGAAATTCGAGAATTTTCAGAAACCACTCGTCCAAAGAAGAACAGATTCTTAACACTATCAAGGCCACTCTGAGAAAATCTGCCTCCATTGCCAATCTCCCTGATTCCCTACACCCTCCTTCTTCGATTGACCATAGAATCCTCTCTCTCCTCAATCTTCCCACCCCCCTCATTTATTCTTCTTCCCGATCAGACTCTATCAATCCCGATCCCCTGACTCTCTAGCAGCCCCCAGACCAACCTTTTTTCAAGCTCAATTATGATGGGGCGTCTAAAAACAACCCTGGCAGGGATGGATTTGGCGGTGTTTTTCACAATTCTCAGGGCTCCATCCTATGGATATACTATGGGAATTTAGGGCATACTACCAACAATGTGGCTAAGCTTCAAACAATGGCTAAGGGTCTGGTCATTGCCAAGCAGAACAACTATTGGCCCCTTCAGGTCAAAGGAGACTCAAATGTCGCTACCCAAGCCTGCAAGAAACTTTAGCATGGTCGAAGTGTGGCCAAGGTATCTCAAAGCTAGCACCTCAACCGTATTTTCCTTCGCATCAAAACTAGCATCATGGAAGCTAGAGGGCTTACGTTCCATGCTGTCAAAAGAAAAGCCAATAATTTGGCCAACTACATGGCCAATCAAGGGGTAACCACCCAGGCACGTCTCGTCTCCCATGGATGGAGTGATTTCGGCTCACCTGATATTGAGAATGAATGTATTATTATCAATCACAAGGACATGCACAGAGCAAGCATCATGCCGCAGCCGCCCGAACCTCCAATTCATCATGGCATTGTACTCAATTAACGTTCTATTGATTACTTCGAGCGAGGGTATGTCCTTGATCAGCTCGCCTTGGCATGTTCCCATGCTTTGTCTTTACTCTCTGCATGACACCATGATAAATGTTTAGATGCATCACAAATGTTCTCCCATGACCTGCCAGCCTGTGTTCAAGCCCTTAAATATTCTTCTTCCGACTTCATTTCCTCACTTCGCTCTCTGGCTCAATTTCCCTTTTGATAACTTTAACCACGGCCTCTTGGCCTTCTGCTCCTCGGCTTTGCTCTCCCTCGAGCCTTCTACCCCCTGCCCTGCTCTCTCCTGTTGACCCTCTTCCTCTTGCAGTTTTTCTCTCCTTCCATGGCCCCCCTCCGTAGGAATCCCCCTCCTCCCATCCGACGCAGTCGCTCCTCCCAGTGGGAGAACCCTTCCTGCCACCCGATCACTCGGGCAGAGACCTAGGCTCTCAATGCTGCTCGCTTTTACAGAGACAACACTCCGGCCCTGGCAAGGGAATTCATGGCAAAATTGGAGAATGCTGTGATGGCTCGGCAACAGGCTACCCCAACAAAGATAGTGGACCTCGATTTCCAATGGATTCGAGACCTAGGCTTGACGAGAAGCCAAGAAAACCTATTTACGCGTGCCATTGATCTTCATTGGCATACAAAAAATATCCTCTCTATGGCGCTCCAAGAGCAAAGCAAACTGAGAAAACAGATGGATAAGAAGATTTAGGCCCTCTCGAACAAGTTCGAGACTTATGTCAAAACGGTTCGCCATTTAAGATTTGTTGACAGTTCTTCACCTCATTATGAATTACTGAAGAGAAAATTAGTGCTTCAACAAAGAGCCAAGGATCCCAACCTCAGGGTTAAAGTCGAGACCCCTTCAAAGGGCTCCCCTCTAGGTGTTGGGCCCTCTCACCCCCCCCGTTTTGACCTTGAGGAAGGGACTCCTGAACATCCGATCAAGATAGATGACTTCTTCAGTGACGAAGACCTAGTGCCACCCCCCTCGGGCTTTTAACTACTTTTTTTTATCTCTGTTATTGCCTACTTCTCAGGTTTTTTGTTGTGTTGAGCCTGCGAGCTCTTGGTCTTCTTTTAGCTCTCTGTTTTGGAACTCCCCTCTCTGTCTCCTTCCCCTTGTTCAAGATCCCTGAGAGTGAGTTTGATTTTGCGCTCTTTTCAAAGCTGCGGTTGTAAGCCAAGATGGCTCTTTTTGTAACATATGTTTTTTGATTAATGTGAATATCTCCGCATAATTTGCAAAAAAAAAAAGGATAAAATGCATCCCAATGATCAAATGGATCTACATAAGAAAACAAGTGAATTGCTATGTTATTCTCTAAAAAATTCAAGAATGACAACATCTAGAGTCCAAGATTCAGTCAATAATATTCATTCTCAATTAAAATTAGAGAATATATCTTCTTTAGCTAAAGACACTAAAATAAATTCTTTAGAGGATTTAGTGATCAAACTGGGATATGATCCCGGTAATGTAAAATTTGTTGAAGAGATAACCAAAAGAAATAATGTTGAAATTTCTACAATAAGAAAGAAGCTCAAACTTTCATCTAGTGAAGATCCACAGACCAAGGAAGTAGGTGAATTAGAAGAGGAGAAAGAAGATATGTTCAAAATCATCATTGAACAAAATGCACAGATTAAAAAAATGGAAACTGAAATAGAAAAAATACTGAAAGAGAAGGATAAATATTCAACTCAATCAGAATTCATTCCTCTAACAATAGTTCCAATAACAGGTACATCAAAAACAGAGGTCTCCACTTCAGCAGCTACTACAATAGATCCAACAATTGATTTAGCCAAAGTTATGGGAGAACTGTCACTAAGGAGACAAGAAATTGAAAATTTGAAAGCACAAATTCACACCCTCCAAGAACATAAAATTAAGATAGATAATGCGTATGTGGAATAAATCCAAAAGAGTTAGAGATTGAATCAAAGAATAGATACCTTGGAGATGCCATGGCTCAAACAATTGCACAAGCAAAAGAAAATATTTGGGTAGAACTAAATGAATCCATGACTCAAATATGGTCCTCAATTGAAATTATTTTCGAGCAAAAAGATTTGGTGAAAAGTTCAAATAAAGTCATAGAAGATGTAAAAAAGGATTTGGGACAGAAACCAGGATAATCCACTGCCTTAATAAGAATCCTAAATTCAAAGACTAAAGAATAACTAGAGGTGAGAAAGATTGAAGACCGAACTAAAAATATTCTTGAAGTAAGAAGAATTCTTACTAAAAGAAATTTGCTGTTACAATTAGAGAATAAATGCCACAATCAAGGATAAGCCATTGAGAAAAATTGTATTCATCTGAATTTTTTCTGATATAAATAAAAGGATTTTGGATTTTCCTCAAAACAACTTGTGTTCTTGTGAGTTCTTCACTATTTTTTTTCATTTCATTTTGTAAATTTCTGCATATATTTAGTTTTGGTTGAATATGTAAGACAAGGTTGAGTGTCAACCAATATGAAATCCTATGTGAATTTATTATATATTAAAGAGATTAGTTTATTTGATTGTTTTACTGAGATAGCTCATCCACATCATTTAATTGTCACTTCTTCATCAATTTAAATATATTTTTCTTAGGCTGTAAACATATTTTACATGCATCTTTTCCTTATGGTTAATCTTACATTGTCTGAATATTTGATAGGCCATAGACTCTTTAATTTATGCCTAACACACCTATTTTAAATCAAATTTATGTTAAGAGGAAAAGTAACAACCTTGATATTATATAATGATTAATTAGGATTCAACACCTGCTTAAATTTCCTTAAAACATTGGTCATCCAAATATTTAAAAACAAACAAAACATTTTAGATACTCTAGCATAATTCCTTAAGCTAGAATCATCTATGGAGGTACAACATCATATTGGCGTTGTTGTCGGGGAACGAATATTTTGAATTATTTTTCCCTGGGACAACAATTAAACTCTCCTTTTATGATGAATAAAAGGCCATTAGGTTAAAATATTTCACCTGAAGATTCCACTTAATAAATATGGATTCACCAAAGCAGACTAGATCTAACTCATACCCTCATCTCTATTCTCCACTGTCATATCCAAAGAGATTGGTGAGAATTGCCTCTTTGAGGAGAAAGTTAGAAGCTTCCTCTTCAACTTATTCCTCATTTAAAACTGAAATTTTTTCAAAGGTTGATCCCTTTAGTCCTGCATCAATACCTTCTAGAATATCACATCTTCCACCAAAAGTGTTAGAACTTTTGTCCAATGGATTTTATTTGCAGTCAACTCTTCTTTTTCATCAACTAGAGTCCTACCAAATCCTTGAAAATATTTCAGAATCTCCTTAGTCATAAACTGAATTAGGGGTAGAATTACCTTAATTAAAACCAAGTGATTTTATCTCTTCTATCATTCGCACTTTTCCAACAACTTCAGAAAAAACATAAGATAGTATTTTTGTGTACACTAATCCTTTATTTGAGGATGAAGGAGGAGGAATGGATTGAAAATTCAATTAGAGGAGGAAAATAAGATATAATATGATATAAAAAAGAAATATAAGGAATGTGAGAGATTGGAAGTAGAAGTGGTTTCACTAAGAAGAGATTTGGAGAGAAAACCACTCAGTTAAAGAGCAACCAAATTTCCTCATCTTGCAAATCATATTACAACATGTATAAAGGAGAAACTAGCTTAGTTGCAGCCACAAGTATAACAAATGATAGCAATAGAAAAAGTAACAAGAAGGAGAGCCATCAACATAACCAGTAGTCAAAGATGGCGCATGCAGAAGATAAGTTAAAGGTTATGCCTATGATAACACCAGGAAAATCCTTTTCACCTTTGGCAGATGTGAGATGCTACAATTGCCAAAATCTCAAACATATTGCAGAAAATTGTAGAACCATGTAGCAGGAGAATCAATGGTATAGCAGGCCCTATCAAACAAACCATCAAGGAAGACAACCCCCTTTACGAAATTCAACCAAAATCAAGTATAATTCTCATTTTTATGTTTGTTGCTACTCATGAAATGATTTTTGCCACAATTTTATTGAATGCAGGTTGCATGGAAAGAGGTATAGAATGAGGATCAGGAGATATGAGACTTATCCTCCATTTTTTGGGCACATCAGGTGCTATGTGTGTGACAATATTGGTCATATGGCCAAATATTGCAAGACTCCATTTTACTTGAGGCCACCTATTTAAAGAATGAAGAATATGAAAAGTAGGCCAAGTATGAGGACAACTAGACATTTTCATGCAAGGGAGTAGCCACTAAAAATTTGGAGGAAGAACGACCAATAAGGACCTGTAAGAATAAAATAAGGCCCTCATGGCCTCAGGAGGAGCTATGGCACATCATAATTTTTAATGTTAGATTATAGATGATGTAGCCATAGGAGTGTGTGTGAATAGGATTATCTAATGTGGAGATATTTATTAATGCATGTAGTTAGGATGTGATGTTGATGACGTTTATATTTTTTACAATGATTTCAATTGTGCTACTAATGATATATCTGCAAAATCCATTGTGATCAGGAGATTTTTTGTTGTGATGAATGGAGATGGCACATGTTCAAGGGGACCACTTCATATGCTTCCAATATTTCAGTTGTTCTGATGCCATCATGGTTCCTTGGAGGAGTTAGTTATGCATTCCATGTTATGTGCTTATCTAAGCTTCATCTATTTCAGGAGTATGTGTTGTGGTTGTGCATGGATTATATGTTGCTTACATGAGTTGATGTGCAGTTGGTTTGTGTTAGTTTGAAACAAAATGCATCTTGGTTTGATGATATTAAGCACATGATGATGCCATGGATATTAGTATGATGGTAGTGTATTGTTATACTCGTTTGCACGTTTCATGTGTTAGATATTTGCATCTTATATGGAGAAAACCTAGAAGTTGTTTATGATGGATGTTTTTCATATTGTTACTACTGCAACATATGGTGTTGTTGATGATTTTCCATGATGGTGCATGGTGTTTATATTTTTAAGTATGGTTGTTGATGTGATATGTATTTTTGCTACCACCATATCATTATATACTTGTTGCTACTGCCAATATAGTTTATATTGTAGAGATTCGTGCTTCGTATTATGGCTATTGTTGTTGCCATGTATAGCTAAAGAGGTTTGATATATTTTTCTATGTTGTTAATTCATGATGTTGTTGATATATTCTATTTTTGGGGCACTATGTATTGTTATGTGTGGTTGATTACTATTTTTGAAATATTGATTTATGGTTGGTGATTTGCAGACAATGACACATGTATCTTATGTGGTATCTATTTGACATCATATTTTTGTTGTGAAGAGGACATGTTGTTGATCATATGCTTTATGTACTTGCATTATGGAATTATGTTAGACATGCATTAATGAGAGGATTATTATGATAGCCATGTCTGAGAGAGTCTCATGTAGAGAACCTGTGAGCCATGAAGGGCATGTGTTGTATAGTGAGTCATGAGATTTGGTGCAACTATGTATGGGTTGTTGGTATTATTTCTACAACCATGTAATTCATCAATTATTCATGTATACTCTCATACTTATCATGGTGGTACATTCTAGAGTAATGCATGTTTTGGGAGAAAAGTTATGTGAGTCATGGTTCAACTCTATGGGGTTGTGTTGCCATTTTACTTTCATGCATAATAATTCTTGTAGCCATGTAATAAGCCTATGAAACCATGTACTTTATTGCATATCATTGAGTCATGGTCATTGGTACATGTGGAGTAGCCTCTTGCATGTGGCAATGAGGTAATAACAATGATAATAATAGATCTTTACACATTCAGCCATGGATATGTTTTCATTAGCTGGAGTATGATTTATCATGTTGTTGTGACCCTATCATCATGTACTTGTTGCCACTATGTCTTTCCTCAGAGGATGTTATTGCTACTCATTGAGATAGGAGAGAGATATGTTGCTTCCAAATAGTCATTGTTGTTGTTGATTATGAGTCTTTTTCTATTGGATAGTACAGTGTGGAGATGCAGATATGATATGGAGAGACTCTATATGTTCCTATTGTTCAAGAGTTGATTGGATATATGTTGTTTTTTCCATAGAGTTTATCCTAGTCACTGCTGCTAGTTGGCCATATTATGAAGGTGTTGTTATGGGTTGTCGATTTGATCTCTTGCTACTTCTATGACATGGATTTTTCTACCGATACTTATTGTCACGCTACCATAGGAGTGAGAGATTTTATGGTTGTTTCTGATAGGAGATGTATACTTTTGCCCTAGTGTGTTTTTAATTGGGAATATTTTGTGTCTAGGAGGATTTTATTGCACATATTTTTATGTTATATCACCTGCATATGATATTGAGTGGAGTCTTTTTTTTTGTTGATGGAGCCCATTGCATGGACAGGAGTATATAGAATTTAACCTTGATATGTTTATCCCTTTTCCATTGATGTCAAAGGGGGAGAATGTGAGGATGGATATCAGTATTCAGAGGATAGTTCAAATAATTGGATGAGTTGGATTTTCTATCAATGTTAAAGGGTGGGATTGTTGGCATTGATGTGTGTTGCAGTGTTGTAGATGTGTTGATTGGTTAGCATTGATGTCAACCTGGTAGCATGGGTTGCATGTCAGTCAGTTATGCATGTGTATGTGTGGTTGCAGATGGCTTATACATGGATGATGTGTTGCATTGGTTTTGGCATATCTACTATCATGGATATGTGAGGATAGAGTTGTGATTTGTAGATATCGCATATAGTGTGTGAGCGGAGGATGTCATGACCCTCATGAGAATGTTGTTATGATCATGTTTTTGAAAAGAGGTGTTTGGATATGGATCAATTGGATGGTGGTTGTGTTAGCTCTATAATGGAGATCCTGAGAGGACTTGACATAATGTTTAGTTGTGTAGAGGTGTTGGAGATGTTGGAAAATATCTAGAAGAGTTGGCCTACTAGATGGAGGTGACCTAATACTTTCACGTGTTCGGATGCTTTTTTCATGGTTATCAAAGCATTTTCATGGGTTTTCAAAAGTTCTACAATGTTTGGATATGCTTCAAGAAGTATTTAAACAAGTCCTAGAAGTTTGGATTTGATCAAATGCAAGATCGAGGTTGAAAACAAGGTAACTCGGGTCTCCTGAAGAAATCCAATGTTAGTAACTCAGGTTGTGGCTTAGAAAATAGAGTTATAATTCAATTCAGTGGAAGAAATGGAGCATTACTCTGTTTTGGTGATTTTTCCTTGCATTCCTCATGCATCTCAAGTGTTTATGATTTTTTCCAATGGTTTGTGTTCAATATTTTATTGGAAAAGGTCGAGGATGTTTAACTAACTTCTAGAATATGGTTAAAGAAAAGAATATATTTTATTAAGTAAAGTTAGTGGATTGATCAATTTAAGAGTCAAATCTTAATCAAATAAAATGTATGAACATAACTCCATCACTAAGTTGTATTTGTTGAGTTAATCATCTCATAAAATTACAAATAGGAGGAAGGTGTGAGTCTATTTGGTTGGCCTTCTTAAGAATGTGAGAGAATTTCATTGAGTGGGAAACAAGATTGAATAGAGGTTGCAATAGTTTGTCACATAGTCTTGTAGATTTATATTAGAGTGTTGTATGCAGATCAAAGATCGATTTGAGGAGAAAATTTAGAGGTTTTGCATTGCAGGTGGCAGTTTTTAGAGAGGAGAATCATTAATAGCTTATGATGTGTTAGAGAATAAAGATTGGTGTGGGAAGAAGAGAAGAATTTCCCTCCTCCAATTCAAAGTTTTTTATTCATATTTTATGTGTAGAACAATGGTTTTGTTGGGTTGCTCATGTTGAGCAAATTGAGAACCCAATTTGAAAATATATGAAACATGGTTCTCATGGAGGAACTGAAGGCTTGGAGGCTTCAAAGTAGAAAATGATTCAGCGTATTCAGTAGTTATGAACTAATTTCTCCATCCAATAGGATTTGGATAGTCTAATGGGAATTGGGCAAGGATCATTGTTCGTGGGGGCTTCCATTGAATAGATTTATGTATATCTGTGAGGGAAACAAATTTTTGAATTGATGGGTGTCAACATACTATGAAGGAAGCCAAGTCTTCTAGCTTATGGGTGTAAGCTAATCCATTTAAAATCTTGTTCAGTAGAATAATAAAATAATTGAGTAGAAAAACAATAGAAAGTTGGTTTTCTCTCGAAAGTGTTTCCACAATAAATACTTGTGTCCTTATATGTGCATGCTTGTGTCGATGTTTCTAATGTTTATTATGTTATAAGTTATTGTTGCTTTCATGTTTTGATAATATAATATTGTGGATGTGTGTTACAAATAAAAAATATGACAAAAGGCCATCACTACTGATTCAACCCCCACCCCCACCCACCCCCCATCAATAATGATCTAGTTTCAAACAAAAGGAAACTACAAAAAGGTTCACAAAGACCCTTGTAGAAGTATTAAGTTTTATTTTCTAGGATTATGGTTTTTTATACTTTAAATGTGTTTTACAAAGCTAAAAATTTATTTGTAATTTTTTTCATTTTTTTCATTTAGTTTTTTCAAAAAAAATTATTAAAAAATTAATAATTAGTAATAAATTTTCAAGTCTCAATTTGGGAGTCAATTTTGAGTTTTTAAGCTAGATCTTTTTTAGATAGAGCTCTCATTTTGAGATAAAAATTGTCATTAAGGTGTTAACTATGTTATCCTTGAGAATTGGAGACATATTATCTACTTTTAGAATAGGTATTTTCACCTAATAATTTGCACACTACTCAATAAGATTATCATTAGAAGCTACATTTTTTAAAATCTTTTGTTCTTTTGAAATACATCCTCAGCTAGGCTTTGAGTTGTTATTTGAATGATCTTTCTCAACCTCTTCCTCCTCATCTCACTCTTGAGATCATAGAATTCCAAATATGTTATCGGAGGGATTGGACGAGCATAGATTACACTCACTATCAAGTTGAGTCTCCCCAAGGCTATTTCCACTTGTGTTTTCTTGTTATTTATTTGAATGCTCCTTGCTCAATATTGCTTTGAGAGGTTGAAATTTTCTTTAAACTTTTCTTTGAAGATGGTTGAATTTCTTGGGATTTTAAGTAGCATTTTACAAAATGCTCATACTCACGGAAAAAGTTACATTTAAAAAGAACTTGCTCATAATTAGGGCTTATAGATAACTCTGGTCCTAAAAATTAAATTAAATCACCTTAGGCACTCCCTATTTAGAGTCCATTTCCACACAAATTTTAGGACATGAAATTTTTTATTTTAGGTTCAAAGTAAGTTTTGTAACACTCCAAATTGTCTTCAATAATTTTGAAGGAATCAAGATCCAAAAAATAATAGGGAGGTGTGGAATTTTGATCCAAATATGAGCAAAAGGGATTTCCATATTTGGGTTAAGGTCAAGTGTCTAGTGGAAACAATGTAAACTTTGAAACGGGAACTGAAACGAGTACCCGCTTTTTTGAGGTACCAAAAAAGTAATCCGATTTCGAAAAGTGCTCATCGAGAATACACTTTATTTTTTGGGAGCATATTTTTGACACTTAAATTTTTTTATGTATCAAGTATAAAAAAAATTTTAAATGTTAGTGATTTCCATGTTGATTTTATAAGTATTGATGTAGCATCGGCCCCTTTTTTAGAGGGCTTATTTTTTACACTTTAAATTATCTATTGTATTAAGTGTCAATATATATTTTTAAATGTTGATGATTTTCATGCATATTTTGAAAAACATCAACATTTGTTTTTTTAAATACATTTTTGACACTTTAAATGTCCTTATCTCATAGGTATACACAATTCTTTTTTAAATGTTGATTATTTAAAAAAATTTAAAGTTGTCTTAACTCTGTTAGTGTTTTTGTCCTAGGATATTAGTTTTTTAAGGGTTTTTCAAACTATGTTTTTTTGTTTTTCTTTGCAATGTTTTTTTTATAATGAAATTTTAATTTTTTTTGCAACATAATAATAATAATAACAACAATAATATGTAAAAAAAAAATGTAAGATTGTATATAAAAACACAAAAAAAAATTAAAAATGTTAAAAAAACAAAATTTACTTTAAAAAAATTTTAAAATAAAAGAAAAAGGAAACAAAAAAAATAAAAATAAAAATAAACTATAAAAAAAGTAAATAAAAATACAAAAACATATTTCATACACATAATTAAAAATAAAAATAAATAAATAAAAAATAGAAGATTAAAAAAAAACAAACAAAAAATAGAACAATTTTAGATAATTAAAATAAAACTATAAAAAAAAAATTAAAATCAACACAAAAAAAAAAAATGAAAAATCATAACTAAAAATAAAATTAAAAAATAAAAACATTAATAAAATTAATTTTTTAAAAAAATAAAAATTTAGGTTGATAGCCCAGGGCCACTCGATCATCGGGTTGGGTGGCCATGCGTCACGCCCCTATACCTTTGGTGTGTTCCAACCATGCTATAGACCGGTGCAGCACTATTGTACTTTTTCATTTTTCAAATACTCAAGTATATAGACTATGCCTTTAGCAACACTTGTTAAATATTAATCAAATGTTCTTTCAATATGCGGAAATAAACATAAAGACCATTATCAATCCACAAGTGCACCCATACAAGGGAGGGGAAACTCCCTGTTAATAATGAGTCTACCCGAGAATATGTTTCATAAATATGAAATACAATATAAGTTCCAATCCAGAAAAAAACCACTTTTGCTCCGTAGCAAGGCAAGTTAGCCTTTTTACCAAGCTTCAATGCTTGTCAACCATCAAACTATCCCACAACAATCATTTACAGCATCAGATTTCACCTTAGGGATTGTTTGCATAATTCTTCCCAAGTGCTACCGGGTCACTCGGGTCACTCGGGTCGGCATTGCAAATGAGTTCAGACCTTCCCCCGAGCTCTCCGTGTGTCCAATATGCTTCCCAGCAGTGTGATTAGATGTGGCCTCTCAATACACACCTGTTGCAACTTTCGGCACTCAATTCTGACTTTCAATGCCTTCAGAATGACCTCTGAACTGAATTTCAGCTCATGCGGATGCCCTACCCGACCTGACCTGCACTGAGGGCACCCTGCGGAGAAGTTTCGCACGCCCTACATGTCTTTCGCCCGAATTAACCCGCGCGCTACCCGACTCGACCCGACCTATGATGAGGACACCCTGCAGAGGAAATCCACACACCCTGCACGTCAGCAACCTGACTCGAGCCGCGCTCGCCCTGCATTCACTGTTGTCGTGTTTCTTCACCAACAAGCTGTTGGCTAGCTCATGGTGGTCCAATGCTTCATGCAAGTGTATTCGCACTTAGATGTTCGTTGTTGGATGCCTTTACAATTTCATCTGCACGCCGTATTAATACGCGTTATGTTTTGGTCGTGGGTCACTCGGCAAACCTGAGCCGACCCGTCCGACACCCGTCGCTCAACTTGTCCACACTTGTGTAACATCGGTCATGCTCCAACACGTCGGTCGCCCAATGCCCAATACGTCAGCTATGTGTGAAGCACCAACTTAACGCATGCCCACATGCCCATCGCTACATGTACGCGCCTGTGTGGTTACGGTGCGATGATCCGCCTGTAACGTCACACGGTGCCCAAACTTCGTCAAATGCCCCAGTGGACACACCCATTGTGTTGAACGTGCCTCATGAATTATGGGCCTTACATACTTCCCCACTTAAAGTATGACTATCGTCCCCGATAGTGCTACCATCATCGTCGTATCATATCGTTGCAACCTTTGTCACATAGTATCATCACACAATATCGTCGTAACATCGTCACATAAACCATCAAGGCTCATGTCTAACATATCCATGAAATATCTCCTCAGTCTGTGATCATCAACACATCTGTCACAATCGCCACATGTTATACCATCATGGGAAGTCAATATCCTCATCAAGGCATCATGTTGCTGCAACATGTATCGTGTTGACCCATCACATATCATCAATGTCATGTGAATCTCTGCATCAAGTACTCCAACGAACTCAACACAAAAAAAAGTTGCTATGTATCCAAAATAACTCTGCACACTTCGCAATCCCACAACTTGAACTAGTTGGGTAGATAATCCAACCATAACGTCCTCATCATGAGAATTTCCATCCTCATACCATGCGTTAGTTCTTCCAATTGCATTCTGCCACATCCATCAACTCAATCAAGACTCAATCTCATCCAAATGCCATGTTTGAGTCCATGAAGTGATCTTCATCTCATCCACAACATGATGTCCATGTTGCTAATCCATGTGCTACTTGTATGAAAAGTAGTCTCATCCTCAAAGCATCATCAAAGGTAAGATGTCTCCCTCTCATCAAATCAAATAAAAAGTGTGGCTACTTCAAGTAGACTCAACCCATGCCCAAGTGTATACCACCAAGGCATCTCCATTATGCATCTCCATCAAACTCCAAAGTGTGTTGGCTCGATCATTCCCATCAAGTGACTCCTCCTAAAAACACCCCATAAATGTGCTCAAAGGTATGCATCCCATAATGCATCAAAATCAAGACCAATCCTGACCTCAGATCCTCAATGAATCAGATACTACAAGATCACCATAATATAAAGTCTCCAATGAATGCAACTCATCATGAACTCCCATGCCTCCTTATATCCAAAGCATTAGCAAGTCTACTTGCATTGGCCATGAGTGCCATCACATGTTCTCACCTTGCAAATCATATGAATGTCTCATAGGCTACTCATCCAACCAATTTCCTAGTTGTTCATGGTAAGAAACATCCCATCAATCCATCTATAAAAGATATGTAGTCCATGGCCATGACTTTGGTTTCCCATGTGTTCATCTAAGTGAACTCAACTCAAATCTCATCATCATCATGTGCGTACATATGTAAAGGTGAAGTGCTCTCGGTCACTCCTACCTTCATCCATCATATATGAGTACTTCCTTCAAGACTACTCCCCCACTAAAGGTCTGCAAAGAGGTCCAACTTGCTTGAAGCCATGAAGAATTCTACTCCACCAATGTGCCCTACCACCAAGGTAGTCTATAGGTTACGCCGAGCACTTGCCATTCAATGCGGCTAAGCATGACCCTTTCCATCACAAAGATCATCAAGTTCCACCCTTGTCCAGAGCATTTGAACCATCTTGAGTGTGG
This sequence comes from Pinus albicaulis, assembly GCA_034641835.2. NCBI lineage: Eukaryota > Viridiplantae > Streptophyta > Pinopsida > Pinales > Pinaceae > Pinus > Pinus albicaulis. The sequence goes on along the minus strand of CM076578.1, from coordinate 1,633,006,633 downwards.
TCACAAATTGCCCCATCAAGGTCTGCAACATCCCATGTTCCTTGTTCCTCTAATGTACAAGGTCTCATCATAGTAGTCATCCAAGGATAGATCTTCCATGGTGTGGGCAAAGAAGCCATGTCTTTGTTTGTTCCTCCATACGGTCCATCTCCCTTATGCTCCAATGAAACACAAGTCATATCTCCATCAAGATGTCTCAAGTGAGTGTCCCCCATCCTCATTAATGTATTTGATGTGTTCGATCCTGGTACCACCTATTCTCCAATTTCCTCCTCGATCATGGTCACATTTGCAACATCCCCATATGGTTTATCCACCAATGCTTGCAATGTGTCTTGTCTTGGTTCAACTTTTGTCTTGGTTCGATCCTGGTACCACCTATTCTCCAATTTCCTCCTCGATCATGGTCACATTTGCAACATCCTCATGAGAATCATCCATCCACTAGAAAATTTGGCCCAATTTCCGACGGCCAATTCATCGCTATTCTGACACATATTCATCGCAAGAGCGACAGTTCAAGGACGGGCAAAATGTGGTTTGCCATAACATTGCAATTCTGACGCAATTAAAAAGTTTCGCACTACCGACACTTTTTCCGTCACTTCCAAACAAGCGTCGCTCTTCCGACGTTTCCCAAACCATCGCGCTTCCGACGTTTGTAAACTGTCGCACTTCTGACGAAATGTGGTCCGACGTTTGTAAACTGTCGTAATTCCGACGAAATGTGGTCCGACGTTTTGAACGTCGCTCTTCCGACGTTTGTAAACTGTCGCAATTCCGACGCAATGTGGTCTGACGTTTTGGACATTGCTCTTTCGACGTGTTAAAAGGTCGCAATTCCGACAAAATGTGGTCCAACATTTTGAATGTCGCTCTTCCAACGTTTGTAAACGGTCGCAATTCCGACAAAATGTGGTCAAACGTTTTGAACATCGCTCGTCCGACTTTTGTTAACTGTCTCTCTTCCGACATTTTTAAGCTATCGTAATTCCGACACTTACAAAGCGTCGGTATACCGACGGCAGGTTCAATTTAAAAAAAAAAAATGAAACTTTAAAATAAGAAAGTAAATCTCCAATATTTGTTATGAATTGTGGGCGTTCCAATGACTGTGAAATATTAATATAATAAACCACCCCGCAGTGCTTCGACTATAAACAATCATTTTTTTTTTTACAAGAGAAAAAACATTGTTTTGAATATATTATATGAAGTAAAACAATCCATGAAGTCATTACATTTTCACATCTGAAGATTGGAACCCAAATATCCATCCAGAAAAGTGGAAGTCCCACCCCATACAATGATAGAAAAATACCCCATGTCACATACAGGGACATGATATAAAACCCAGTAACGGTCCACATGGAGATTATCGAAAATCTGAGAAAGCATCCAAATATGCCGAGGCATCTATAAGAAAGTGAAATAGCAGTATGTAGAATAGTAAAACAACAGATAGAGTACCGACGTCCATTGTTCCAAATACAAATTAAAGTACCCAAAATCCTTGAACAGAGAGAAACGCTAATCATGTGAGGAGTGTGATATGTCCAAAATATAAAAATACCATCAGACCATATCAATAAACCAGCAACATAGACCAGCATCGCTAGTTTTGAAGGCAGAGTGATAAAAATTAATCATTTTTTTTTTCACATGAGAAAAAACGTTGTTTTGAATATATTATATGAAGTAAAACAATCCATGAAGTCATTACATTTTCACATCTGAAGATTGGAACCCAAATATCCATCCAGAAAAGTGAAAGTCCCACCCCAGACAATGATAGAAAAATACCCCATGTCACATATAGGGACATGATATAAAACCCAGTAACAGTCCACATGAGATTATCGACAATCTGAGAAAGCATCCAAATATGCCCGAGGCATCTATAAGAAAGTGAAATAGCAGTATGTAGAATAGTAAAGCAACAGATAGAGTATCGACGTCCATTGTTCCAAATATAAATTAAAGTACCCAAAATGTGCAGAGACATGTACTGTTGATATATGCCTCACACAAAAAGCATCCATGATAGAGCAAAAATATGTATAAACCCAGGGTCGATTTTATGTTCTGGCTCGCTTGTTCCCGGAAATAAAAACCATCTGCAGAAACCCAGGCTCACTTGTAAGATCAGACTCGCTTGATTCCAAAATTGGTAACCATCTGTTGCATACGAGATGTAAGGTTTAGGCTCGCTAGTTTCCATTAGTAGCCTGCTACAGCATCCACCCTGTTCATAGCAAAAAGGTTCCTGTAGATATATAGAGAAAGAGTATAATACGTAGACCATATAAACATGACTCTATATTTCAAAAAACAGGTTTAAAATAGAAACAGGGCAACATTTTTTTTTTCTAAGTAAAGTTAATCTATTAACAGTGGGAATAAAATTACACCGAAGTCAAAAACATTGCCCAGAATCATGGCAAATTTGTCATCAAAAAATCAAAAAATTAAGAATACTGCCCTCATACGGGGAAACCAATCTTGAACGTTTACATAATTCAAAAATATTACAAAGGTCCAACACAGTAATATAATCTAAAACATGCCCAATTAAGTGGACCTGCGAAGCAAGAAAACCAAATTAACCAAACTACTCCTCTGGTGGTTCCTCCACGATTTTGCACCATCCTTCGGAAGGTCCGGGATCGCTAGGTGCTATCTCCACATTCATGCCACGGCTCCCCTCCTGAAGGCCCGAATGCTAGCCGACTTTTTCTGAGCTCAAACCCACCGGACGGGTGCATTATTCCTCTGTTTGGGCCTCCTCGCGGAAAACCACAGTGACTGAAGTTGTGATTTGTGGGCAGTTCAAAGAGAAATTAAAGGAAAATTTCGCAGTGTGCATCGTGGGAGAAGGTGAACTAGTGGTGGGGAAACGAGGAGCAGGGGAATCCATACGGTGGCTAGATCCTACAACGTCCCGACCCCACCCACTCCTAGTGTTTGGATACCGACTTGCATAATAATCACTGGACTGGGAAGACGACTCGGTTGAGGGGCTGGAGGGAGCACGTAGGGGTTGACCTCTAGTGCTCCCCCTGTGGCAACGCATCCTTTGACGCAGGCGAGGCATGGGTGCAGTCTCAGCAGTGGGCACAAGAGGAGACGGAGAAGCATAATTCCAAGAAACAAAGGAAGAAAGACACAGACCAGACCGAGAGAAATGCAGATATGTAGCAAGGTCTAAGCAGCAGTTCAGCTCGCCACTTCTCCTTCTCGTCACAGTGAACAAGCAATGTAACCCAGCAACCAGCTCGTCTAAAAAACCATAGCGAAACGCCATTTTATCGACCCGATTGCAATGCAATCAAAGGATGCCTGTCATAATTAATCTCTGATCATTAATGAGAGCTGAAGGCCGGATCATATTAGAGCATGCAGAATCGCTAACAGGAGTGGAGGTCCGATCTTGAACAGTGTTAAAACTTAATGCAATTTGATGTGAAAACCTTGGAACTTAAATATCGGCTAATTGAATAGCGTTAAAACTTAATGCGATTGATATGAAATCGCCACATCCATGTCCCATCACCTTAAACACCATCGAATGCACCCGCAGCCGGGAGCAGGGCAAGTTTTGATTGAGGACATGTGGCAGAAATTGATTGGAGCGGATCTTTTTTTGGGCCACTCGCGCAGTGGAAATCCAGACCCGAAAAATATTAGGGCGAATTTGATAAGAAATTCGCGTCACAACTCTCCCTCCATATGCTAGCCCAACTTCGGACCCGAAAAAGATTAGGGTGGAATTCAATTGGTTTTCGCATCACAAAATTGGCCGACGTCAGTAGGCTATTTTGGAATGCGAATTTGGTTTGAATTATGGTTTATCATCGTTTGAAGTCTGGTGGGCTCGACTTAAGAACAATTTTGTTTGATCCCATCTTATAAAATTTGTGTTGGTTTTCTTTGATAATACACATATTTATAATAAATCATGGGAATACCACACTAAACATGTGGAAAAGTTATATAAATTATTGATAACAATAATTTTTATGTAAAAATATCCAAATGTGCTTTTGGAAAATAAGAATTCGAGTATTTGGTTCATATTGTTTTAAAGGAAGGAGTGAAGTTGGAGCCTCAAAAGATGCAAGCTATTACAAAATGACCTATTCCTAAGAAAATCAAGGTTCTTAGAATATTTTTTAAACTTACATGATATTATTGATCATTTGTTAAGAATTATGCATGCATTTCAAGTCCACTCACATATCTCTTGAAGAAAATATCATTTATATGCAATGATGAGGCTACTTTGGCATTCTCTCTTTTAATGGATGCCATGTCTTCTACACCAACATCGGTTGCACCTACTTTTGGTAAAACATTCATAGTAGAGTGTGAGGCACTAGGACAAGGAATTTACATAACATTAACACAATAAGGGATATCATTGGCTTTTAAAAGCAAGGAATTCAAAGAAAAATATTTGGTGAAATCTACGTATGAAATAAATGGAAGCAATATTACATGCAATAAAAAATGGGAATAGTATATCATTGGGAGGTACTTTAAAGTCAAGATATACCATGATAGCATAAAGTATTTTTTGAAGCTATGGATTTCATTGGAAGATTAACAAAAATAAGGGGAAAAAATGCAAAGTTTTAATTTTGAGATACTCTGCAAAAAGGGTAAGGAAAATTTAGTACATGATGCTCTTTCTAAAATAGAAGAGGCCTCAAATTTATATCCAATTACATTTTCTATTCCTAGGTGGCTAGAAGAAGCTTGCCATAATGGAAAAATGACAATAGTACTAAACAAAAGCTAAAATTTATAAAGGATGGGATGAACTCTATGGAGCATTGGGAGTGAAAGAGAGATATACTTTGGTGCAAATGTAGAATATTTTTATGCACGTAAGCATATTTGAATAAACAAATATTAAGGGAGTCCCATGTCTCTCTGATGGTAGGATGCAGGGTTCCTTAAAACATCTCAAAGGATCAAAAAATATATTTTTGGAAGGAATGAAGAAAGATATTCAAAATTTTGTAAGAGAAGGTCGGGTTTGCATAGTAAATAAAAGAGAGATAGTAAAATCTCTAGAGTTACTTCAACCATTCCACATACATATTCAAATACTAGAAGATATATCAATAGACTTTATTACAGGGTTACTGAAATATAAAGGTAAGTATTACATTTTTGTGGTCATTTATATAGACAAATTTTGTAGATTTTTTTTGTAGAGCCCAAAGTACATAAACAACAAGCCAAGTGGCAGAAGTGTCCGTGAAAGAAATTCATAGTCTTCATGGTTTTCCTAAAGTAATAGTAACAAGAAACTTTTGAAAATAATTATTTAATATGAGTGGAGAAACACTAGCTGCCATGAGTTCTACATATCAAACACAATCAAATGGTCAAACAAAAATAGTTAACAAATGTTTTCAAGGTTATCTACAATGTTACTCTTTAGAAAAGCAATCTTAATGGATGAAGTGGGTTCGTCAAGGAAGAATGGTAATATGATACTACCTATCACACATCTACTAAAATTTCCCCATTTAAGGCCCTTTATAGATATCCAACTCCTAGTATCTCATACTTTTTGCAAGATAAGTCCAAAGTATAGGAAACAGAGTCACATATGGAAAATACTAAAGAAACTTTGAAAATTATTATGGAAAACCTTCAAATGACATGAAACATGATAAAAAACAAGGGGAACAACATTGAAGTGAAAGATAATTTGAGGAGGGTAATTGTGTATTTTTTAGATTATAGCATTATAAGCAATCTTCATTCAAGAAAAATAAGAATAAAGAATTAGCTCAAAAATGTTATGGCCCTAAATAATTATTCATAGGATTGCACAAGTGGTATAGAAGTTATATTTTCCTTCTTCTTGCATTCATAAGGTTTTTTATGTATCTTGCCTAAAAAAGGTTTTGGGAAAAAATATGCCAATGTAAATAGAACTTCCAAAATTAGATGAAGAATGAAAGTTGATTCTTGAACCACAAAAAGTTATAGATAAACATTCTATATCTCTTTGACATATAACCATTATGAAGTACCTAATCAAGTGGAAGAATATTCCTCTAGAAGAAGGTACATGGTAAAATGATCAATTCGTGATGAAATACCCACAGCTAAAGGGTTCATTTGAAGTTTTGACAAAGGTTTTGTTATATGTTTTATATAACACGTGGCGGAATAGTTTTATTGTTTGTTAAGGTCCCACATAGTGATCAAATTTGAAGGGCAGGTCCGAATTTCAATTAGAAGAGCATATATCTATGTCGCCCTTCCATAATGAAAAGATTTAAAAAAAAACTTTTCAATTGACCACAATAAATTATTTTTACATTTCATTTTCAGAAAGACAAAACCATCAATCTTTATATTAATAAAATATTGTTACATATACAACAATGAAGAAGGCTCTATATTTCATTTCTTAAATATCTCATTGGCAATGTCAACATAAGTCTTGAAGACACTATTATAAGAGTTTGGATACATACCACTGGGATATAGGAGATTCTTATGTGTCAGATTGTGTAATGCAATTTTGGCTTTGTCTCACAAGGAGCAGCAACATGGAGGTCTGGATTTTTCTTATAGAACTTTTTTATTATTATTTGAAACGTTGTTTATAGATATGAAGACAACAATGAAATTATGAGCATGGTGGAAAATTAGTCAAGCTCATGATGCCAAACCATGATGATGTAAGTTTGGAATTTAACATTTTTACATATTAAAGACAAATAGTCAAAATCACTAACAACTTAGTATGCCATAATTAATAATCATTCCCTATTCACTTTTGTTAATAGGTTTATGTCACACGATGATCTCTCTTCTCTGGCATTTACTTATATTGAAGATCACTATTCTAGGAATAAGGAGTTATTTTCTCCAAAAATAACCCTAGCCAAACATTGACAATGCATCAAGGATATCTTTCTATGCTTCATAAGCACATTTGTTCTACTTCTAAATCATGTCTTGGAAGTGGTCGTTTTGCTGGAAATTATTCACCAGTTGGTTTCATACCAAAGTCTTTTTCACATTTTCAGCATCCAATACATGAAAAAGATAATGGTTTAAAACAACATAAATATTTGAAATTTTGCAAGAATTGTCTGGCACACTTTTAATATGAATTTTGAAGTCAAGTGCATGATGCTGTATAGGATCAAGTGTCATTTTGAATACCAAATGTTTCACAAGAAACTTATCAACATGCTACCCTACAGTAAGGATTAAATGACAATATTGCATCAACTATTTACATAATAAAAGTGCACCTCGGCCATAATACTAAACAACTATAAATGTTGTAGATCTAACAAGACCACACAATCAAATGTATTCCACAAGGCCAATACTGTATGAAAAATTAAAAGGAGTTTGCAACCAAAAATACCTTAGGCAACTAATTCAATTAGATACACCAAACCATCAACAAAAAGGAAAACCAGCCTACTCAAAAGGCAAGTGTTTACCTCCTTTGACAAAATTTTGAGTTCCGAAACAAGGGCCTTTATTGTCTTGTCAATGCCCCTAGTAATTTGAACGGGGTTTGCACCTGCTTCAACAACCTAAACAAAAAGGTTTCATTTCAAATTATTTTCCACAAATTTAAGATACAACCATTGTCACTTTTGTATTTCCTAACAAGCTCATAAATTTTGACAAAAGAACCAAAAAATTTTAATGCCTGATAGCAATTTTTTCACTCAAAAACTATCTTAGACTCAATAAGCCCAACCCAAAACTAAAAAACCAAACACCATAAGACCCTACAAAAATAAATAGATGAACTTAATCCAGTACTATCGACAAAAAGTTACCTTTACACCCTCACTTATTAAACCCTGTGCTGTTGAATTTTAGCTTCAACTGCTGCAGCAAAAGGACGAATGCAGCAGCAACATTTTTTTTTTAAGGTTGCTTGCACGCCATCCAGAAATTTAATTCAGCATTTAAAATTACTGCAAGTTTTTTTGTAGATGGCTGCAGCCATATTTCTGTACAGGATTGTATTTAAACACGACAACGAGCATTAACGCAATTCACCAACCAGAAATTAAAAAAACAGAAATTTACCCCCCAGTTTTGTAAATTAAAAAGGAGGACACGTGGAGCATTAATATTGGATCGCATGAAATTGAAGGGAATCTGAAAACCTGAATACCGGACCTGGATTTTTTATAAGGCACATTGGATTGAGAATTCGCGTTACAAATTAGGCAGACGTCAGCATCCCATTTTGGAACGTGAATTTGGTTTGAAATTCAATCTATTTAGACTTTTGAAGTCCAACGGAAAGGGTTCTTTAATGTTTTGATAGTTTAATTTTATGTATGCTTTAATATATACATATGTTTTAAACATATGTTATATATATATCATGTGCGAAATGAAAGGTGGGCCATAGAATTTAGTTTTAATTTTTTTTTTTAAAGAGGGTTTATTATAATATGTTTTATATGTTACGGCATATAAAAATAAAAAGGACAAAAAGCTTGGTAGTAATTTTTATAGACAATACGTAAAATTTTTATTACACAGCAGTGTGTAAAAAGTGAAATACTGAGTGTAACTTCTTAAGTGTGTATGCACAGCAGTGCGAAAGTGAAAAACACAGCAGAGTGTTTTAGAGACAGAGTATGTTTGTTTTGAACAGACAGTGAGTTGGTTTTATGCACTGCATTTTGTAGCAGTCATAATTTTGTAATCCCTCTCAATGAGGAAGAAGTGTAATAGTTTTTTTTTGAGTTATTGAAGGGAATAGAAGTTTGTTTTCAAAGTATTGAAAGAGAAATTTTTATTTTCTCTATGTTAGAGGAAGGGAGATTTATTCTCCATTCATTGTTCTGGAATTTTTCAATATTCCAACATGTGAAAGAACAACAGATGTTGTGGTTCCATCCCCAGCTAAATCATTTGTCTTTCCGCAGCTTTCCTTACCAACCTGGCCCCAATATTTTCAACTGGGTCCTCTAATTCAACCAATAAAAAGGCCAAAACCATAGCATTGAGATACATTTCATTACACTATCAATAACAATAAAATTTGACTTAGTCATAACCCTTTCGTTTTATTGTTGTGAAAAGCTTTATGCATTACTCTAATGTGGCTAGTCCATAGGCCAAGTAGACCACTGGGTAACAAATATGTTTCCTTTCACCTTTGAGTTTTCAAATTATGCCTACCAAATCTAAGACATTTAAGAGGGGAAACTAATACAACGTTAAAAAGAAAACCAGAGCACACATCTACAAATTACCTCCTTAGCTACTGTCACACCATCATTAACTATTTTCTGAGAACCATGCTTGCTCTCCAAGACAACATTTTGCCCTTCGCCCCAAGGGTGACTCCAACAAGATCAGCAAGTTTGTTCACACCGCCTGCAAGACAAATTGACAATGCTTTCAGTAAGTGTGCAATTGAATTCCAGACCATATGCCAAAACAACCCTCCATGAAAAATTAAAATCGAATATAAGTGGACAAGGAAAGATCCACTGCTGTGAAGTTTCACATGCAGATGACCTTCCTTTAAACATAATTTTTTCTCTGACCTCCAATTTTTTTGTCACTGAGCCATCCTTGTTGAAGTACAACTCCTTTTCCATAGCTCTTGTATTAACTACCTTATCTCTGTCACGTAATCTCAGAGTCCCTCTTCTGCTTGAGCGATTAAAGGAAATGGGTGAAAAAACTGAAAGAGAAGACAATTGTCTGCCGTAATTATCAAACATTGCACCCAACTTCTTCCCCTTTCCATTGTTACCCAATGTGGTAGATGTGGCAATTGTTTTCATACTACCCAAAGAAGAGGCCATCTTCTCTTATGCTGAATATAAAATTACAAGATCTTCATATTAGTACGAACCTTAAAAAACATGACTCCCATTGCTAAAAACCACTTTTAAGTTGTAACAGACAAACTAAACAACTATCGCAACTTTTGGCAACTCCTGGAGCATTAAGAGAGAAAAAACTAAAGAGAAATACAACCACAATCCTCATTTTAATGAGACCGGACTATATATTTGCATTAAGATAATAGAAAGAAATCACGACTATATTAAGGCCAGCACAAAACAGTCTTTAACTAGTGTCTCTCACGACCTTCAGGTTGCCATGCTAGAGGTTGTATATTTTTAATTTAAATTCTCGACCTTTCGTGCCCATCTATGAATGCTTCCAATGGGATATCTACATCAAATGCTCCTTTATATCCCCAAAAACAAATTCCCTACTACAAGAGCACCAATATTGATGGATCACCCCACACCATCCCACCCACTAGAAACGGTGAAAAAGGAAACCCGAGAAAAATTCTGAAATATCTCAAGATGACTATATGGGTGGTTCTTATGAATCAACCAACCATTCAAAACATGCTCACCAATCCAAACCATGAGTATTATGTGACGATATTCAAGCAGGCACTGAATCAGATTTCTGAAGCTATGATAGAGAAACCCTAAACTCTCACTGAAAATAGGTGAAATGTGGCACCACTCATATATTGACATGTGCCAATTGGTACAAGTGGTAGAAAATTGGCATGCTCAAACAACGAGGTGATGCATGAATGACATGAGGGAGAAAATATCAGAAAAGCCCCAAATCTGGAGAACTAAAGCTCATCACCAACCTGAGATTGACAACTTTACATGATGTAACCTATGAAATCGTAAATGGAGAAATCATAGTAACAATAAATTAACCTATGTAACAATAAAGTCGGATTCATCCTGGGAGTGGTAATGGGAGAAATCATAGTGAACAACAGGAAACATGCATAGTTGCTTACAATCAAATAGATGAAAAAACACACACAAAAAACCTAGATAATAATCATGAACAAGCTTAATATTGAATTATGAACTGTAAAGGAACTTAAAAAATGTGACATTACGAACCTGGTCAAGCGCACAAGAAAAAATATCCCGGACATGACCCTGGTTGACAAGTTGTATTGCTCATGATGCAAGAGGATTTGTACTTGCACTGCCAAGTCAATCAAAATCCATCATTATCTATACAATAAATACAAGTAATTGATGTAGTATTTTTTACTCTAAGATGCATTCTTATGATAATGTTAGAACATATGTTGAAAATGTCAAAACATACCTGAAGAAGCTCCTCTTCGTTTCAAGAACAATTTATTGGAGTCGCATGAACTTGGAACAAGCCCCACGATCTCAAAGAGTAGCAACTAAGTCAACAGTGACTTTTTTGTTGCTACGCTGGATCAAGGGAGGTTTGCTCCAAGATTAAATCACTCCAATAAATTATTCTCTACTAAACAGGGCCAACCACGTGAAGGTGGAAGCTCTTATGGCCCCTCCCCCCCCTCACATCACTCTCAATTCCCCAATACCCAATCTATATTTCATTTTTTACTTTCATGAGCATAAAAAAAAATATTCAATAACTAATAAAAAAATAATTCAACAAAAAGTACGCAAGGAAACATCGCAATTAATGCTTGACATAAAAATAGTATGATAAATGAGTTTTTAATATAACGCAAAAAACGTTCCAAGTATGGTAACGTTTGTCTTATAATAATACAATATTTTACATTATCAAATTTTCTTTTTCTTCTTCCTATTTTTAGAGCTCCTATTTACATCATCAATATCATCATGCTCTGCTCCTGTTTTGTGCCTTTCGACCCGCACTGCTGACCTAGTTGCGTAGTCACGATGTCTGGTCTCATCCAATGACGGGGCATCACCTACAAAAATAGATAATATTAAATTTTAATTGTCAGTTTTTAAATATCATTGAACTAGTTCGGTAATATTAATAAAAAAAATTGCAATGAGATTATTTACCTGGTGCACCAGTTGTCGCCGCTGACCTAGTTGCGTAGTCACGATGTTTGGTCTCATCCAGTGACAGGGCATCGCCTACAAAAACAGATAATATTAAATTTTAATTGTCAGTTTTTAAATATCATTGAACTAGTTCGATAATATTAATAAAAAAAATTGCAATGAGATTATTTACCTGGTGCACCAGTTGTCGCCGCTGACCTAGTTGCGTAGTCACGATGTCCGATCTCATCTAGTGACGGGGCATCGCCTACAAAAACAGATAATATTAAATTTTAATTGTCAGCTTTTAAATATCATTGAACTAGTTCGGTAATATTAATAAAAAAAATTGCAATGAGATTATTTACCTGGTGCACCAGTTGTCGTCGTTGGGACTGTTGCCCTGTCTTCCTCTCTGGTGGTAAGATCCTCAAGGGAAACATTCTATGTCATTTAAACAAAAAACGTTATAAGGACAACCATCAAGGTATAATTAGAAAAAATTACAAGTGGAAATTAATTACCGTCACGGCCCTCACTGATAGTAGCATTGTCGGCCTGGTCCCCACTACAATGATCAGGTTGCACGTGAGGATCATCTACATCTGGCTCTAAAACTAGGTTATTTGCCTCGTCGGTAGTGCTTCTCCCCTGATTTAAACAAAGTTGTTAGACATTAAATTTATGGACGAAAACAAACATATTGAAAGGTTAATGTTTTACCTTATCAGACATTTTGGATCTTGGGACCTGCCCCAAGCTTCTGCGATGTTCAACTACGGCTTGATAGCCGAAATGGAAAGCAATATTTTTATCTTCCTCTGTAGTTTATGTTCCGAAGTCATCACCCTACATTACATATGATTGTGTATTTTTAATCATATTTGATAGGATTACAAAAACGTTGGAAGGCAATACAATTAATTATAAGATGTTTAGCTACTTAATTACAATTCTTGCGACTAATTTCAAGTATCCGCCCTGGCCTAGCTTGTGATGGCCCTTTTTTTCAATCCTAGCTTTGGTTTCCTTCGAGGTGTTAGGAAACCTAGCATCAAAAGATTGAAGTCAGATATGACGTAGCACACTTTTATTTTAGACATAGAGAAAATTAAATCTATTGAATTAAAGTTGTAATTTACCTTGCGGGTCCAGTTGGCATTTTTCCTTCTTTCTTTGCCCTTTTCTCTTTTCCGTCATGGATGAGTGCTCTCCACTCACTCTCTGAAACTGCGAGAGGACGCTCATATCTAGGGTTAAATTGCAATTGCCTCCTATAGGTGTCCCTGGTATATTTCAAATATTTTCCGGCTACCTGAGCCACCGCTTTTCTGTCAAATGTGCCGACCCTAAAAAGGGCTTCTAGATAATCTAGAAGTTCTTTTTTCAGGTTGGAATTCTGGGAATTCCACCCTGTACGTATGGTTGGGCCAAAAATTACCAACGCATGGCTCTCCAGAATCCTGTAGAACTCATTGTTTCCTACACAGAATAAAACCAAAAAAAGAAAAAGATATTATCATTAATTTAAAAATAAAAATCATGATAAATATGTTTTAGATAGAGTACATGAAATAGTTAAAATATTAAAATTTACCTGGGAGTTGTATGTGCTTTATAGGGACACCTTCATCGTTCACCAACAACGTGCCATTAATGGTCCCTTGGAGCTGACACGTGTAGCTCCAGGAAACGCAATAATGAAGTTGGTCATATTAGCCTCATCACTGCCAACACGTTCAGTGATTGGCTGGGTGTCTACTTGGGCAGGGTGTGTTTCTTGGCTGGCACCTAAAGGAGTAGAAGGTGTATGAGAGGGTTGCTAGGAAATATCTTGCCCTTGTGTCCCACTACCACCAACATCGTGTTCAGCAAGTGCCAAAAAATGCTACATACAAAAGAACTTTTTGTTAGTTTAGTCAATGTAAAAATTAAAAATCAAACTATCACAATTCATCTCATGCAGAACAAAAAAAAATATCCTTTTGACTTTTTATTATTACCTTATATGTTTCTAGCTGGCTCATAAGTTGTTTTATCCTCTCTTTTGTTTCAGGTGTTTGAGGCGCATCTATCAAAGTATTAAATTCTGACCTTGCATCTCGTTCCTTTTTTCGCAACAAGAGCATTAGAGATAGGGATGAAGAAAGCTCTTCCTCATAGAGGGAATCATCAGGCATACCATGGCTAGGTGTCTGCATATTTGAACAAAATTAATATTATTTCAATTATGTAAATAACTAAAATTCCTAAATATAGAGCAATGCTGGCACTTTACATGTTCTTTCGCTGGCCTCTTTCCGCGATCATCCCGTCTCGGGGTTGTTCCTGTACTACCCTGATCAGTCCGCCACATTGCAATAAAATTATAAATGTAAAAACTTGAAAACAATATATCACTTGAAAACACAAAATGAAAACTGAAATAATTTCTAATAAGACACCGGAAGACAGAGTTAGAGTTTCAAATATGCCTTGCATTGAATTCAGTCCTAGAAACATGTCATTGCACATTAAGGCACCCAAACAAGAGACGAGTTTTTTTTTCATGAGGGGAAAGCTCACGGGAAACCCGGGCGTACTTCCCCAGGATTTCTGGATGGTACGCGCGGTAAACCGTTCGGCGGAATTTCGGCACTTAACCCCAAAGGACTCAAGGATCGAACCCGTGACCTCCCTCGACAAAGAGGACCACGTATTGGCTCACTACCACTTGAGCTAACCCTTGGGGCTACAAGAGACGAGTTGACAATGAAGACCTTATTGAATATATTGTTGGAGCAACTTCTAGTAAACTTGTTGTGAAGACCTAGAGGACATTTTTGGAGTAACATTGTTGAAGCTGATGGTATAGCATTGTTGGAGACGATCTTAAAGGGCCTTGAAGTGAAGCTTTTGGAGCAACTATTGAAAAATCCTTAGAGCATTTAAGTAAGGCACTTTCTATCTTCCATCACCTTTTTCCTTTCAATATCCTTTAAATGATTCTGTTGATATTTAATGTTTGAAATCATGTTATAATTCCTTGATTATATGTGTTTGGGGACTTTCCCTTTGAAATTACCCAAAAATACCCTGGCAATTTTATCTTCAGGATGCATGTCTGACCCTATTGTTCAATATTTTGATTGATAGTAGTAAACACAGAGAGTTAGGGGGCTCATGACTTGGTTTGGTTGGGCCATTAGATCCCTAACATCTACTAGGGAGAACCCCCCTTGAGTTGGAGGAGAGCTAGCCCGAAGTGAAAAGAGGTTGGTGAGGTGACAATGGGGCTATTGAATTACACATTGTATCACACTTTAGCTTTAGGACTTTATCTTGAGAAGTGCGAGATTTTGCTATATCAATTCTCAAATTGTTTACAACACTATTGTTAAGAACTAATAAGAAGTGATGTTGAGGGGTTTTTGGGTATAAGAAATAATACCATTTAAAAACTATGGTTCTCAGTCCTTGGCATTCCTTCACCTGGGCCTAGGGGCACACAAGAATAATTTCACACTAAACCATGCAAACTTAAAAGTAACTTAACATATCCATAAAGTAATAATAATCGTAATTCCTAATTTCCTAATGTACGATATAATGCAAATTATTCAAACATGAAGCAATGAAGACATACAATGTCTGAATTTCAAGATTGTTGAACCAATACAAGAAGTTAGAAACTACAACTTTGATTCAATACTCTATGTCCTAACTCCAGGAAAGAATCTAGTTTGTAGTACAGAACATGCATCATGTATTATCAATTCTTAATTGACAACAACTAAAGGTCATCTACCTCATCAATTCCTTCCCATTTTGTGTTTTTATGTTATATTCCTTATAAAATTGTCAAATTTCTCTCAAAGTAAGCAACCACTGAATAAAATAAAAAATAGTTGAGATATGATTGAGAAATGGTCATTTATTTCTTGAAAGGATCTTCACAATTTCTTTGGTTGTTTTTCATCTCAAGAAACGAGAAATGACCTAAGAAACTATCGTGATGTAATATAAGAAACAACACGGTGCAATGGCCATTTTCAAAGCCAAATGATGTCCATTGAGGACATGGCCTTTATTTGGTTCCTGTTTCACAGGAGTTTCGGGTAGAAATGGAACTTTGTTGTACCATTTCCAGTAGTAAAAAGGGAAAACCTTCTTTTTCCATGGGAAATAATTTACCTTTCCTTTTTCAAGATAATCTAAATCATAAAAAATATGAACTATACTGCACACATTCTTGGATTACGTGAAAGTGGAAAAGGAATACCCTACACAAGTGATGCACACATGTACATTTTAACACTAATAGATTTTTTTATTTGAAATGCAATGCTTGTTTTCATTTAAATGTAGGGTTTTTAAAGCAGGGAGAAATAATGGCTGCCAATTTAATAAGCCTTCTTTGGGAAAAATTTAAATCTTGTATTGGGTGATGAAGATAATAGAGGGTATTGAATCTTGATTCTTGACATTGTGTTTAACTTGAATAACTCAAATGATTATAAATATCAGTCGATGAGTTCTTTTTTTCAAGTATTTCACTCAAAACTCTTATGTCAAAGCATTGTATGATGGCTAGCATTTGCTTGTTTCCCTTTCTTCAGTTCAATGTAAAAAGTATATTAATATATTGGAGCACGAATGATAACTACAATTGTTTGCTCTGCAGTATATCCAGCCCCAAGATTATGAAAATGTTTCTCAAGTGGAGCTATTGGTTATTGATGTAGCAGCTGCAATTCCATTGCCTGTTGTAAAGGCTCTGCTCGGGCCATATTTAGTGTTTCTGTGCTCTACTGTAAATGGGTAATAATTATAAATGAGACAACCACAATCACAGATTTTGTAACCATTCAGTTTCCATGGATAGTGATGATGATATTAACCCTATATATCAGTGACCTATATCTATATGAGAATGATCTCAACATTGACCTTGATATGGTTGTATGGATGTGACCTTTGGTATGTCATTAGAAAATCCCCAAATATCAGAAAATCCCCAAATATGGATAACTAAAGTTCATCACTTTCGATCTGGAGTACTACCCTTGTGATAAATTTGATGACTTTCGATCTCCCATTCTCTACCACTTTGCACTTCACCTTCAATATAGATCAGACCAAGGGCAATTCGTTACTGGGTGTTGAGATGGATGAGTTTGTTGAACTAAAATCCATAGCTTAAACTTCATGAAACTGGTGGAGTCAAATTCATGCAAGCACAAACACATCTTACACATCCTCTTTAAAACTCATCCGAAAGAACATTGGAAGACATCTAGATAGAACCCTACAGCCTAACACAATCCAATGGAATTGACCAAAAAAACCCAAATAGAGTCAACCCTACTATAGGAGGAAGGGCCTGCAGTAAGAACTTACCATTTTGCAAGCGCTGAGGGCGAATGTTGTTCTGCAAGAGCTGAGGGTGAATGTTGTTCTGAAAGAGCTGAGGGTGAACGCTGAGGGAAAATGCAGGGCGAATGTTGTTCTGAAAGAACTCAGGTCGAATGCTGTTCTGCAAGAGCTGAGGGCGAATGTTGTTCCGCAAGAGCTGAGGGCGAATGCTGTTCTACAAGAGCTAAGGGCGAATGCTGAGGGTGAATGTTGTTCTATAAGAGCTGAGGGCAAATGCCGAGGGAAAATTTTGCTATGCAAGAGCTGAGGTCGAATGCTGAGGGCGAATGCTATTCTGCAAGAGCGGAGGGCGAATGCACGCGTGATATCAGACGTTAATGCAGTTTTTAATAAAATCATGTTTATGTAGCGCGCATATAAGTTTCGTATTTTTATGTAGCGCGCATATAAGTGTCGTTATACCAACAACGGAGAAAGCGTCGCTATTGCCACGGATGCCTCCAAACATCGTAATTGTGACACTTAGACATTGTGTCACACTTGCGACGTTTGGAGGCAACGTCGCAATAGCGATGCTTTGGGGCATAGTGTCACAATTGCGACGTCTTCCTCCAAACATCGCAATTGCGACACTTTGTCTAAGTGTCGCAATTATGACACTTTTCTCTAAACATCAGTATAGCGACGGTTTTGGGCGGGATTGAAAAAATTTGGGGAAATTTCTGACATTTGGTCAAAAGCATCGGAACCAAATGTCGGAATTTCCCCCAAATGTACTAGTGATCACTGATGCTTGCAATGTGCTTGGCCTAGTCAAAATTTTTTATCAAGTTCATCCTTGACATCTTCCACATCTGCAACATCCTTGTGTGGATCAACCTGTAATGCTTGTAATGTGCTTGGTTCGGGTTCAACTTGTTTACCAAGTTCTTCCCTCACTTCAACTACATCCACAGCATTCTTTGGTTTGGCCAAAGTAGGTTTCCTTCCTCTTTGGTTCTTCTTTCCAATTTCAGCAATCTCCTCTCAAAATTCCTCTAGTTCATAACATATATTCATTCAATCATCGAAACAATCCATCTCTTCTCGAAGTCTATCGAATTCATCTTGGTTTGAGTCAAAAATCCCTTCCTTGCATAAGGCCATAAGGGCATTCTTTGCCTCACTAACCTCTTCATGAATCTTCTTAGCTTCCTTCCAACATTCCACCACTTCTTTTTCCAAGACTCCAAGCTTGTCTTGAATCTCCAAGTTCTCCCTCATGTGCTTTATCCATTGTAAAGCTTCGAAGGCTTTCTCATGGAATTCTTCCCAAGTTGGCATGTCTTCTTTTGTAGATTTAACCCTAACAAATGCCTTACTTCAGCTAAGGTCTCAAAAGAAACCCAATGTACAAGTTCAGCTTCAACAACACCTGCAACCCTGCAACTATGTCCTTTCTTTCTTCAATAATAAAAAACCCCAAAAGATGGTAGCTCTGATACCAACTATCATGCCCCTATAACTTTGGTGATATCCAACCAAGCTATAGACGGGTGCGACACTACCGTACTTTTTCTTTTTTCAAATACTAAAGTATATGGACTACGAATTTAGCAACACTTGTTAAATATTAATCAAATTTTCTTTCAATATGCGGAAATAAACATAAACACCATTATCAATCCACAAGTACGTCCATACATACAAGGGAGGGGCAACTTCCTGTTAATAATGAGTTCGCCTGATAATATGTTTCATAAATATGAAATACAATATAAGTTCCAAACCAAAAAAAACCACTTTTTCTCCTTGGAAAGGAAAGTTAGCCTTTTGACCAAGCTTCAAGGCTTTTCAACCATCAAACTAGCCCACAACAATCATTTTACAACATCAGATTTCACCTTGGGAATTTTCTGCATAAATTAGCCCAAGTGCTGCCAGGTCACTCAGGTCACTCGAGTCAGCACTGTAAACGAGTTCAGACTTTCCCTCGAGCTCTTTGTGTGTCCAATCTGCTTCCTAGCTATGTGGTTAAGTCCGGCCTGTCAATATGCATCTGCTGCAATTTTTGGCACTCAATTCCGACTTACGATGCCTTCATAACGACCTTTGAACTGAAGTTCAGCTCGTGCGATGGCCCTGCCCGACCTGACCTATTGATTTGGATTTATGTAGGAATGTAATAAAATACAGAAATAGACATAAAAATAGAGATGCAGTAGAAACAATACTTCATTTGATTTAAATCAAATGACTTAAATATGCTTACAGACATAATGGGAACAAAAATAGCTAGGGTGCTGGTAGTATATCTCTAAGAAGAGATGTTGCAGCTACAGACCTCTAAACTGTGTTACAATGAGGCTCGAGGGCCTATTTATTATTGAGAAACAATGGAAAAACTCCAAACGTCCAAAAACCTAACCCTAGGAGATGAAGCGCCAAAACTATGGGCCTCGTTTAGGTAAATTGGTGTTTCAACTTCTCAGGGACATAACTTTTGCATATGATCTCCATTTGATGTGCTCAATAGCTCATTTGAAAGATCCATGTCGCTCTCGATTTTCCAAAAAACGTCGTCTAGGGCCTCAAAACGGCTCCAGAAGTTCAGGACCTGAAAAACTGCCAAAAATAGTAAGTTTTGTTGAAACTGAAAAACTAAAAGAGACAATGGTGGGGCCCCAAGTGGAATAAGTGGGTGGCCACCAATATCTACTTGGATCATTAAGGCCCCAAAACGGCTTCGGGAGTGCAGGACCCGAAAACTTGCTAAAAATAGTAATCTATGTTGAAAGTGAAAAGCTGCAAGAATTGATGGTGCGGGTCCAAATGGATTAAGTGGGTGGCCACCGATATCCACCTAGATCATTCCTCCCTCCTTAGGAAGAAATGGTCCGCATTGATTTGAGATCCTCCATGAGATGAGGCAAATGTTGTTGAACTGGGCATTAGATTTGTCGAAGATTTCATGGACTTATGGGCAGACATGCTGGATGTGTTTAGGAAATTTGGTTTCTTTATCAGCCTTAGACAATACATGTGTGGATTTTGTATGTGTAGTTGTCGGAGCTATGGCAACATCAGGTGGCAGTGCGTCAAGGGTCACATCAATGGAGTTCTTGTCCTGACAGTGTAGAGGAACCTCTGTGAGTGAGGAGAAAATTTCCTCATATTCCTCCATGACTTTATCCATCTGCTGCAGCCATGTAGGGGAGCCCTATTTCGAGGTTGTGGCCACAATTTTATTCTTTCCCTCTAAGCAAGTTGTAAGGAAAATAAATTTCCTGGTATGGGAAACAATCTTATTGCATTGTTCTGCAGTAGTCAAAGAGATGACAAGAGGTGGTACTACCTCTGGTATCCTGTACAAGTTATTTCCCAAAGTAATAACAACAGCACGAGGCCTAGACAAATACATAGCATGTCGCCTCCACAAGTATGGTTGGCCCAATAATACATCAGCTACATCAAGAGGAGCAACATCACACAATACCTCATCCGTGAATGGCTTGATACAGTACAGAAAGAGGCACTTTTGGCAGATACAGATATCTCTCCCTGGGTGAAGCCACCTGATGGTATATGGCTACGAGTGTGCTATGGTCGATAGGCCGAGTCGCTTCATGACCTCTACTGAAATGTGGTTCTTTTGGCTTCTGCTATCGACAAGGAATTGCAGTGGAGAACCCTTCACCCACATCTGTGAATGGAAGAGGCACTCCCCCTCCTCTGAATCCTCAGGATCCTCCCTTTGGATCTTGGTGGTGGTAACAATCGCATTGGGATTTGCATCAATGATCTGCTTCCCTTTGTCATTGCCTTTGTCTGGTTCTGACTTAGGATTAGAAAATGCATCTGACTCGGGTGCCTTTAGTTCGGTCACCAACGACTGTTTGGACTGACACTCGTTTGTGCTATGAGTGGGGTTGTTATGAAATTCACACCACTTCCCTGTGTCCTTCTTTGGATTTGTCATGTTCTTATGAGTCATACCACTTTGGCCTTACCCCTTGTTCTTCGGTTCGAGGGCACCTTTCCCTAGATTTGGATTTTCACATCCAAAGACTCACTTCTTCTGCTTAAATTTCTGCTCGATCTTGGCGGCATAGTGATATGTCATGCCAAGCGATGTAATGTCGAGGAAATGGCGCGTGTCCAAATGGAATAGGTGGGTGGCCATCGATATCCACCTGGATCACCTGCACTACGAATGCCCTAAGGAGAAGTTTCGCATGCCCTGCACGTCTATCGGCCGACTTGATCCGCACACTACCTGACTCAACTCAACCTGCGGTGCAGATGCCCTACGGAGGAATTTTGCATGCCCTGCACGTTAGAAACCCAACTGGACTCGCACTCGCCCTGCGTTCACCGTCGTCGTGTTTCTTCACAAACGAGCTATTGGCTAGCTTGTGGTGCTCCAATGCTTCACCCAAGTGTCTTCACATTTAGATGTTAGTTGTAGGATGCCTTTAGAATTTCATCCACACACCATATTAATACGCGTTATGTTTTGGTCGTGGGTCACTCGGCAAACTCAAGCCAACCGGTCTGACGCCCTCCGCTCAACTTGTCTGCACTTGTGTAATGTCAGTCGCGCTCCAACACGTTGGTCGCCCAACGCCCAATACATCGTCTATGTGCGACATGCCTACTATAACGTGAGCCTGCATGCCCATCGCTACATGCCCGCACCCATGTAGTTACGATGCAACGATCCGCCCGTAACATCACACGGCCCCCGAACTTCGTCAAACGCCCCAGTGGACGCACCCGTTGTGTTGAACGTGCCTCATGAAGTGTGGGCCTTACACCATGGGAGATGTGTGGGGCTCGACCGGCCAATCGTGGCTGCTTGGCCGTCAGGCTAGGTGGTCATGGGAGCTGCGTGCGGCTCGACCGACCGACTGTGGGAGCCACATGCAGCGCGGTGGGCTTGTTGTGGCAGCTCGGCAGTTGGGCTGGACAATCGACGCAATCTCCCATGGTCGCCCAACCCAGGGCCACTAAGCCGCTGGGCTAGGCAACCTAATTTTTATTTTTGTTTTTAATTATTTTCATTAATGTTTTTATTTTTTAATTTTATTTTAGTTATGGTTGTTGAAAATGGAAACAAGAAACAGTGAAGGAGGCCTCCTGAAACATCTTTCCTGGTCCTAGTTGGAAAGTGATCACCTAAACTAGGTGGAGGCCACACAGGTGATTTTTGTCGCAAAGTCTATTTTTAGACATATAGAGCATATTTTATAAGTTGCGGGATGCTATTTATGGATGGTTGGTCAAGTTGGAAAAATAGATGTATTTCTATTTTTAGACATATTGGGCGGAATCTATTTTTAGATTGCCAGTCTAAAAATAGATATGTCGAATATTATTAGCTCTTAATAATATTTGGACTATAAACATTATCTTATTCTCTTGAAGCACTTCAGTTTGATGCTTGGATGTGGCACATGCAAATTGGCGTGAAGGAAATACGCATTTCCTAGGGCTTGCTGAAGCTATTGTATGAAGACTTCAAACTTAGAACTCATGTGAGCGTAGTTTGGTGGAGTTGATTGAGGAAGTTAGTGGAGTTGTATTCAGCTTTAACTAATCTATACATAGTTGAGCTTTTTGTATCCAAGTTAACTAATAGATACAATTAGTGAGAGTGGTGTGAATTAATTATTAATTAATTCACTAATTATAAACTCATAAATCAACTAAAGAATACATCAGTTAACTTCAGTGCATGGACAGTTTCAGTGGAGACCAGTGCAGAAATAGGTGAAAGAGCAAGTTAACTATTGGTTGTGACTATACTATTGCTATTTGCAACACACAGATGGGTGGAGTAACCCATGAGGAGTGCGCAGTTCAGGCTGGGTGGTTTATCTATATAAAGAGGCCATCCCATAGCTTGAAAATGCAAATCCAAAGTTGGCTATCAAGTGGCTAAAGGTTGGAGCATGAGTTTTGCTAGATCTAGCTTCGATAGTGTGTAGCATGGGAGGTAGTGCATGAGAGCTTGCAAAGAGCTTTGTACTATGATCAAGTTACATGATCTCCATGACATGTATAATATATGTATAGTTGGGGGTTTTCACTTTAAGCTTTCCCATGAAATACCGTGTTCATATGTGTGAATTTTTATGGCTTTAATGTGTGCATGCAATTGATTTTATTTCCGCATGTGATGATCAATGGTAGAAGAGATTCTGTATTATGCATGAAGCTAAAATAGTGTGTGATCAGGAGAATCTCGGTGGATAACATATCCGTTATTCAAATTTCTACATGGTATCAGAGCTGTGTTATAGATTTTCTACATGGTATAAAAGCGATATTGATCATTGGAGCAATTGCAAAGCATTGAAGCGGTTGAGTTTTAGGACAAACTCAGAAACATAAAGATGGAGAAAGCCGGAAATATACATGCATATTGTATATAATTTTCTACATGGAATGAGAGCGAGAATTTTTGGGTGCGCGAGTTTGTAGGGAATATCTGAAAATTTTTGGTGAAATATTTTCAGAACCAAATAGAATATTTGGATTCCTTGCGCAAAAACACCCAAATTGAAAAAAAAAATCGGTCAAATCAGAGCTCGGATGAGGGAGATATCATCGATTTAAAATCAGCTCTTTTGTTAGAAAATTTTGCGACGGCGGGACAATTGCAATATGCGCGAGCCAAGAATCTACATGCACTGAGGTACAAGATGCACAAAGCTTTGAAGAGAAAAGAAGGTTAGTGACTTGGTGAGCCGAGAGGGAGCTCTCAACATGCAGCTGTGAGAAGTAGTCTCTAAGGTTGTGGAGCAGCCATAACTCGAAGATGCAGAAGAATCTTTATAGCTTTGATGTAGATGGGATGTCTACGGAGCTTCCTACTGTTGTGAAGTGCATGAAAGACATGCAATTGATGCTTGAGAGGGAGCAAGTTTTGCATGCAGGTATTAAAGTAGATGGGATGTCTCCGGAGCTTCCTACCTGCTGGGAAGCTTTAAGGAAGACCATGCACTCGAAGCTTGAGAGGGAGCAAGTGTTGCATGCGGGGCAAGAAAGACATGCACTGAAGTTTGAGAGGGAGCAAGTTTTGCATGCAGAAAGTGAACTCAGTGAACCTCGGGATGTGGAGCAGCCACAAGAGGATCATGGAGTGGGAGAAACCACTCATGCAGAGAAATTTCGTGCCAGATGGGTAGAGGGAGTGCATGCAGCTATACCACCAGGTGAGAGGTGGGGCGACATGCATGATTGATCCCAAGAGGAGATTTATGGGTAGGATTCATGAGATGGTGTGGATCTCATGAGTTGAACCTGGCTACGAGGTGCCCACAGCGCAGCAGTAGCAAAATTAGTTGGAGTGATGCAAGCAGATCAAAGTGACAGTGTCGGATACTGGAGCGCGGATCAGAGTTGACAGCAAGTGCAAGAGTGCATGGGTGCAAAGATTTCAACAGCGCAGTGGTTCCTGATGACATGCGGGGGCCGCTGCGTAAGTCGAAGACTTTCAAGGATAGATGCCAGATGCATCAAGACCGATCGAGTTGTTTGGAGCTCATTCAGCTTCGCAGGAGTTGCAGAGAAGATGCGTGAGTTTGCATGGTGCACGCAAAGGGTGCATGGCATATGCATGGAGTTGCATGGTGCATGCATGAGTTTGCATGGCGCATGCAAAGGGTGCATGGTGAATGCATGGAGTTGCATGTCGTATGCATGGAGTTGCATGGCGCTTGGGAAGGTTGCAGGGCGAATGCATGGAGTTGCATGTCGCATGAAAAGACAGTCCTTTCTTGTTGAGAGGGAGTGTTGAAAATGGCAACAAGAAACAGTGAAAGAGGCCTCCTGAAACATCTTTCCCGATCCTAGTTGGAAAGTGATCACCTAAACTAGGTGGGGACCACACATGTGATTTTTGTCGAAAAGTCTTTTTTAGACATATGGAGCATGGTCTAGGAGTTGCGAGATGCTATTCTTGGATGATTGGTCAAGTTGGTAAAAATAGATGGACATCTATTTTTATACATACAGGTCGAAGTCTATTTTTAGACTTCCTGTCTAAAAATAGAACAGTCGAATATTATTTACCCTTAATAATATTTGGACTCTAAACTTCAGTTTACTCTCTTGGAGAACTTCGCCTTGATGCTTGGATGTGGCACATGCAAAACACAAGGAAATACGTTTTTCCTAGGGTTTAAGTGAAGCTATCGTATGAAGACTTCGCTTAGAACTCATGTGAGAGAGTTTGGTGGAGTTGATTGAGGAAGTTAATGGAGTTGTGTTCAGTTTAACTAATCTAAACATAGCTGAGCTAGTTGTATCTAGTCTAACTGATTGATACACTAGTGAGAGTGGTGTGAATTAATTATTAATTAATTCACTAATTATAAACTCATTAATCAACTAAAGAATACATTAGTTAACCTCAGTGCATGGACAGTTTCAGTGGAGACCAGTGGAGAGGTAGGTGAAAGAGCAAAGTTAACCATCGTTGGTGACTATACAGTTGCTATTTGCAACACACAGATAGGTGGAGAAGCCCATGAGGATTGTGCAGTACAAGCCAGGTGGTTTATCTATATAATGAAGCCATCCCATAGCATTGATAACGCAATAGAGGATGGCTATCAAGTGGCAAAAGATTGGAGCATGTGTTTTGCTAGATCTAGCTTGATAGTGTGTAGCAATTGAGGGTGTGCATGAGAGCTTGTGAGGAGATTTTGTACTATGATTGTTACATGATCTCCATGACATATAATATACAGATATTTGGGGTTTTCAGCTTTAAGCTTTCCCATTAAATACCGTGTTCATATGTGTGATTGTTTGTGGTTTTAATGTATGCATGCAATTGATTTTATTTCCGCATGTGATGATCAATGGTAGAAGAGATTTTGTATTATGCATGAAGCTAAAATAGTGTGTGATCAGGAGAATCTTGGTGGATAACATATCAGTTATTCAAATTTCTACAATGGTTTTTCAAAAAAATTTCAAATATATTTTATTTTGTTTTGATTTTAATTATTTGTTTTTACAATTTTTAATTTAATTTTAAGCTATAATTTTTTTAAATTTTTTATATCTTTTCAATTTTTATTATTATTTGTTTACGTTTTTAATTTAAATTTAAAGTTAATATTTTTTTTTTTTAATTATGTGTGTTTCGAAATATGTTTTTGTATTTTTTTTATTTTTTATAGTTTTATTTATTTTTTGTTTATTTTTTGTTAATTTTTTATATTTCATTTGTTTTTTCTGGCGTTATCATATTTATATTTTTTTGCTATGTTTTTATTATTATTTTTTTTGCCATGTTTTTTTAATTTTTTTAATGTTCTAATATATATTATTATCTAAATCTTATTATTTTTTTGTGTATTTCTTTTTGTTTTTTTTTTTTTTCAATAGTTTTTCTGTTTTTTTTCATGTTTTTAATTTTTTTTGTTTTAATATATATTTTTATTTAGTTATTATTATTTTTTTTGTAAGCTGAGTAGGACTACATCTTCATCAACATGTCCAAATACATCACCTCGATCGAGGCTGGGAATTGAACTGGTGACTTCACATCAAGGAGTGTGTTAAAAACCCACCAAATCACTATCTATTCAAGGTCCCGCGAACTTTATTTACTTATTTTTATTTTATTTTTTCAATGTTTTAATTTTTGTTTTCTTTTATATTTTTTATTTTTATATATTTATTTATTTATTTATTATTTTGTTTTATTTAATTTTTTCCTACAGGGTCTGTGTCGATCCTCAGCTAGCAATCTGATACCATTATGTGTCATTTTGATTGTTGATTTTAAATTTTTCGTTGTAAAAGATCGAGTCTGCCTGCACAATGTGTCAATTTCATGGTTGATATTTAAGTTTTCATTTCAATGGGTCAAGTTTTCCTATATTGTGTGTCAATTTGATGGTTTCTTTTTAAATTTTTGTTGCAATGTGTGAGGCTAAGATTTTAAAGTCATCATATTTTTATCATTTAAAAAGAAACTACTCCTAGAATACTAACTCTTTCATTTATGTGTTCATTTTTAAAGTTTTTTTAGTCAAAAAAATTTCCATAATATCATGGTTGAAAAATTGTCAAAATTTTAAGGTTTTCCAGCATTCTGATATTCCAGCATCAACATTTTTTGTTTTTAGGTTGTTTTTCATGTTTTTTTGGAGTTTTTTGGCTAGATTTCTCATTTTGAGTTTATAGTTCTCGTTTCAAAGTTTACAGTGTTTGGAATAGATACATTCCCCTGCAATGCATCAAATGGAGACCAAATTCAAAGATCAAGTCCCTAACTTCTATATTTTCAAATAAAAATTGATATGGATGATATTATTAAAATATTTTCTATTCATCTCAATGCTTATGGAGTGGTGAAATTGGAGAAATCAACTTATAGGAGCACTTTTAGCCGTGATACCCAGTTTGAATAATTGAAGTCTCCAACCTTCAAGACCTACTGTGAGGCCTTACGTTAAGGGAATTTTGAGGTCTAAAATGGGCCTCCTAAGGAAATTATAAAATAATAGTAGAAATAATAAAATAAAATTAATTACATCATCAAATCTCCCTATGGGTTTGTTACTTTTTGTAGATGTTCTATGAATAATGCAACTTTACGTTTATTCCTGATATCAAATAGCAATCACATAAACAAGAAAGTAAAACGCTAATAGAAAATACCAATAGATCGACGAAGGACAAGCCAAAAATACACTTAACTTGATCAACAAAATATATGTGTTGAGGTGCGTTACGGTGGTCAACAGGATGCTTCAACTGGCAAAGTATCTTCACAGTCAGCCGACCAAAATGTGTCACACAACCCTCTCGGATAGCTCTACACCAATCAACCCAAAGCCAACAATAGTTAGCGCTATCCAGTTAATGGTCAACACAAAACCATAGCAGCAAAAATTCAACACAGCCAAGTCAAATTCAACGTCCAACCTCAGTTTTTGTGCCAAAAATGTTGACTACAGAGATCGAGGTTTTGGGAGAGTTTAGGGTCAAGTTGACCAAGTGTTGACCAAAGTCAACATTGGTCAAATATGCACTGAAAACCCTAGGCCAAATCTAAAACCCTAACTATTGTTTTTCCCACATGTGAGTGAAGAGGATCCTCCAAGATGATGATTGAACCAATCAGATGCAGAGAGAGAATGTGTGATGAGTGATGGTGAAAATGACCTCCATCATTGACCTATATATATCCATCAATGAGGGTGTGTGACACATCTGTTGGTGCTCCAAGCCTACATTACAATTATGGTTGACCTTGCACATAAGTGGAATTAATTCAAAATAAATGTTCTGCTCATCGAATCAAGATGATCTTTAGATTGATCTTGCACCTCTCCGAAAGAGAAATCCAATAAAAATATTGGCATCGTCATCTGAGCATCACAACATGGATTTTGGACCTATTTGCCCAAAATTAACACTCCCTCTCAACTAGGGAGAACTTCATCCACATGTGCCATCCAAAAATCGTGCGTCATCCTGCCGTAACTTGCTTTGCTAGCTTCTTTAGTTCAGAGCAGAAAGGTGAGTCACAAAGACATCACTCCAAGCTGACAAAATCAACTCAAAGATTTGAAACCTCTATAGGACTCAAAGGAGTCACATAGCAACCCGAAGTTGGTTTAACTAACTCGAAGTCAGTTGGATGTCTGAAACCTCACTAGACTTGATCCCAGATCAAGTGGTTGGACACATGCCATCCTAGACATAGAGATTACGACAATCTTCGATGCATCCATCAATCTTTGCTACTAGTTTCTAGCTTTTCCCACCTCATTGGCCAAGATGAGAGGTACTTCCCATGAGTCCGAGACTCCATGGGTAGGATGCATACAGGGCACAAATCAAAGAGAGGTGAACCAATCAATATCATAATGGTGGGGCAGAAGCACACCAACAAGGTTCAGTAAGCCTAGCCCTGTGGTTTCTTATAGCTCCAAGAAGCTATCCCCAAAGCCCCGTAGAGCTCCCAGAGCTCATCGTCCAACAAGACCCTCAACATAGGGTCGTTCCACGATTCCAAGATTCTCATGGAAGGTTAGGAACTTGACCTTCCCCAAGGGCTTTATGAGAATATCCGCGACCTGCTCATCAGTTCTTATATGATCGAGCCTTACGACGCCTCGTTGTACCATATCCCGGATAAAGTGGTACCTGATATCAATATGATTGGATCGATCGTGGAACACGGGATTCTTCGATAAACGAATCCCACTCTGGTTATCACAAAGGATAACAGTGGTATCTAGCACATGCCCGAATAGCTCACTGAAGATCTTTCACAACCAAACTGCTTCACAACAGGCCATACTCACTACAACGTATTCGGTCTCAGCAGTGCTCAAAGCCACAGACTTCTGCTTCCTTCTCAGCCAATATATTGAAGTAGACCCAAGTATGAAGCAGCATCCAGATGTGCTCTTACGATCCATCACACTGCCAGCCCAATCAGCATCAGTATATCCATGGAGTCTCAAACTCCCATTAGTGTATATCAGCCCATGGTTTATCATGCCTCAAAGATATCTCAATAGATTCTTGGCACCAACCCAGTGAATGTGATGAGGATCAACCATGTGTTGACTCAAAGTATTCACTGCAAAACATACGTTCGAATGGGTGTTCACTAAGAACATCAGGGTCCCTACAAGTTGACGATACCCAGTAGGATTTGGTAGCACAGGCCCAACAGCGCTTCCACTCAAATTCTTAAAGTTGAGCTCCATCGGTGTCAAAACGGACTTACAGTCCACCATTCCAAATATTTCCAACAGCTTCACTATATATTTTCCTTGAGAGAGGAAAATCTCGCCAAGTGTCAGCCAGACCTCCAAGCCTAGGAAGTAATGCATCAGTCCTAGGTCCTTCATCTCAAACTCAGAAGCGAGCTCCCTCTTACACTGATGAATGAGAGGGTCAACACATGTCAGGAAGAGATCATCCACATATAGAACCAGAATGAGAGGCTTTTCTCTATCAACCTTGAATTAAAGGTTCGGATCAACATTACTATGAGTGAAGCCCAGCTTCATTAAGTAGCTATATATCCTCTCATACCAAGCCTTAGGGGCTTGCTTCAACCCATAGAGGGATTTCTTCAACCTACATACATGGGTGTCTCTATCCTAGACTTCAAACCCCAGAGGTTACTCCACATACACCTCTTCCTTTATTGCACCATGTAGAAAGGTGGTCTTCACATCCATCTGATGAATATTCCATCCTTACATAGGTGCAAGGGCTATGATAGATCAAATGGTGGTATATCGGGCCCAAGTGAAAATATGTCATCATAGTCTACGCCTTCCTTTTGAGAGAATCCATGGGCAACGAATCTTGCCTTGAAATTTTCAGCACTACTATCAGATCCATGCTTGATCTTATAGAGCCATTTCGAGGTGACAACAGCTTTGACCTCTAGTCTTGGAACTACATCCCATACATCATTCTTCATAATGGACTTGTACTCTTCGTGCATAGCATCCTTCTAGACTTGATGCTTTACGGCTTCTTCAAAAGATCCAGGCTCAGATTGTATGATTTTACTCATGCGTGCTAGATACCCTTAGTATCTATTCGGCTTCTTGCTTTCACGAAATGTCCCCCTTGGGGCCATATGTCTCTCGGCATCCTTAAGAGTATCTTTGAGCCATGAGGGTCTTCTCTTCATTGAATGAGGTGGATCAATAGGGTCCACCAGTCCTTCAACATCGAGCATCATCTCATCCTTCGATTCTTCCTGATTCGCAGACCTTACTTCATGATCTTCCTCAGAGCTCGGAAGATTTATCACTTTCTTGAGGGAAGCATCTTCATCAAAGGTAACATTGTGGAAAATCGCCACTTCTTTTTGAATAGGCACATAGACTCTATAAGCCTTTGAAGTTTCACTATAGCCCACAAACATTCCCTTCTTCCCAGAAGCCTCCAACTTGCTCCTCTTCTCTTTTAGCACATGAAAATAAACAGGACAACAAAAAACTCTAAAATGAGAGACGTCAAGTTTCTTACCAAATAAAACCTCTTCGGGAGTTTTGGAGTCCAGAGTGGAATGCGGGCATCGATTTTGTATGTACACAATAGTGTTCACAACTTCTCCCCACAGAAACTTCGGAGGACCTTGGTCACATAGCATGGCACGTGCAACTTCCACAACGGTCCTGTTCTTTCTTTCAACAACTCTTCCCTGTCTTGCGAGAGAAGTCATCTATAAACGTCATATAATAATAGAATCCTCCCAAGGATGTCATGGGCAACATACCAGACAAATCAGAATGTATCAATTGCAAGATATCAGATGCCTTTGTGACACTTGAGGGGAAAGGTCCCCTTGTATGCTTTCCTTTGGCATAACCTTGGCATACACCTCCATGATCATTTTTGAATTGGGGCATCCCTGTCACCACTTTCCTTTCTTCGAGAAGGAATTTGTAATGAAGGTGTCCAAACCTTTAGTACCATAGTTTGGTTTGACGGATAGTATCACATATCATAGCCCCAGTGGACTTCCTCCAACCTGGTAGAGTGTATCAACTCTAAACCCAATCATGATAGCTTCCTTGAAACTCTTCTTCCAGATGTGTACCTTCCCATCAACAAATGCCACATTGAAACCTTTGTCTTCCATGGCCGAAACAGACACAAGGTTCTTCTTCAAATCAGGTACATATAGTACATCTTGCAAGTGGAGGACTTGACCTTGAGATAAGTGGAGGGTCACAGTCCCAATCCCTTTCACGGGATAGGTGGCATTATCTCCAAGGATAATTTTCAGATTAGTATCCTTCTCAACCAAATCAGAAAGTGCTTCCTTAAACCTAGTGAGGTGCCTTGAGGCATCACTATCAATCAACCAGACATCCATAGTTTCGGGTGGAAATTCAGCAAAGAGGGAAGATACAAGAATGCATTCATTTCTTTTATCATCAAAAACATTAGGTTCCTCATACCTCGAATTTCTTGACCTTTTGAATGGTTTCCCACTTTAATTGCGACCAAAGGGAGCCTTCCTCTTTCCTTTGAACTTGTTGTTCCTTTTATTTCCATTCTTCCTGTTTTTTTTGTTGTCATCATCCCCGAGAGAATCCTTCTTATTAGGGAATTCTCTAACATAATGGTCGGTCTTGTTACATGTGTAACATCTTCCTTTATTTCCTTGGGCCCCTGCTCTTCCATGGTTCCTCAGACTACCATTGTTCTTCTTCTTAGCACAAGCGGTGAAGGCAGCATTACCTTCATTTTCATATTCCATCATTCTTGTCTCCTTTTGAGTGCATCTCGGCAATACTTCATCAAAATCAGGTATCACATTATTATTGAGAATGGTAGTAATGAATAAATTCCATTCAGAGGAGAGAACTCCAAGTGCGGTGAGAACCATTTCTCGATCAACTATTGTCTCCCGAATGGGCAAAATATTATTCCTAATCTCAGTCAATTTCAGAAAATAGGAATGAATGGATTCATCACTGCCTTTCTTAATAAATTGGTTCTTAAAGAAAAGGACTTGATTTGCATTGTTGGCCCTATACATATTGACCAACTTATCATACATCTCCTTAGATGTTCCCAACTCAAAGATGTATGCAACCAGACTCTTATGAATGGAATCTCAGATGATCAACTTTGTTTTGATTTCTCCTTTCTTTTACTTTGACTTGGTGGCAGCGGGTGCAGATGATGAAGGCTCTTGGATTTTACGCTGCACATAGTCCATGACATCTTGGTCTTCCAACATTAAATCCAAAGACATCTTCCAGGCATGAAATTCAGCCTTTCTAGTCAACTTTTCATCAGCTTTGAAGCCATTATAATTTGAGGTACCCATGGGTCCTTGACAAATGCTACTTCTTCGGTGATTTCTCTCAATACAAACTTGGGCTTTGTCTTCACCTTAGCTTTGAAACCATGTTAATTTTTGTAGATGTTCTATGCTTGATGCAACTTTACTTTTATTCCCGATATCAAATAGCAATCACATAAACAAGAAAGTAAAATGTTGATAGAACATACCAATAAATCGACGAAAGACAAGCCAAAAATACACTTAACTTGATCAACAAAATATATGTATTGAGGTGCGTTACATTGGTCAACAGGATGCTTCAACCAACAAAGTCTCTTCATGGTCAACCAACCAAAATGTGTCACACAACCCTCTAAGACAGCTCTACACTGGTCAACCCAAAGTCAACAAAAGTAAACGTTGTCCAATCAATGGTCAATGCAAAATAACAACAACAAAAATTCAACGCATCCAAGTCAAATTTAACGTCTAGCCTTGATTTTGTGCCAAAAATACAAACTGTAGAGATCAAGGTTTTGGGATAGTTTTGGGTCAATTTGACCAATCGTTGACCACAGTCAACGCTAGTCAAATTTGTGCTGAAAACCCTAGACCATATCTGAAACCCTAGCTTCTTTTTTTCCCACGTATGAGTGAAGAGGAGCCTCCAAGATGATGATCGAACCTATCAGATGCAAAGAGAGAATGTGTGATGAGTGATGGTGAAAATGACCTCCAACGTTGACCTATATATATTCATCAGTGAGGGTGTGTGACACATCTGTTGAGGCTCCAGGCCTACATTACAATTCTAGCCAACCTTGCCCATAAGTGGAATTAATTCAAAATAAATGTTTTTTTCATCGGATCAAGATGATATTTAGATCGATCTTGCACCTCTCTGAAATAGGAATCCAATAAAAATATTGGCATCGCCATCTGAGCATCACAACATGGAGTTTGGACCTAGTTGCCCAAAATTAACAGGGTTTAATTAAATTTTGAGCTAAAAAACTCATTGGATGCAAAATTTCATTATTCATCCAAGGAGTACCCATGTTGCACACTTTCGATGGACCATGCTACACGAAAAATGAGAAATACATGAAAAAATTGATTGCAAATCAAGTTTTTTCATGTAATTCTCATTTTTTGTGTAGTACGGACCATTGAAAGTATGCGACATGGTTACTCCTTGGATGAAGAATTAAATTTTTCATCTAATGAGTACTTTTGATCGAAATTTGAGTAAAAACTTAGGGAGATAAGTTGTAAATACGAGTTTAAAAAATAGTTTTATTAACTATTATTTTTTAATCGTTTTATTTTTTTACTCCAAAAATGGTTGCATCATCCCCCATGGTTGACATCATCATTTTCAACCCCATTGGTTCTTATAAAGTTGATTTTGGTTGTACATTTTTTTAGGAGGCTCATTTTAGACCTCAAAAATTCTCTAATAAATGATGTTTTTTTGTGAGAAAAATATTGTCACTTAAGAGTTGCATCCACTAGAGTTATTCTACACACATATATCTTTCCAAAAATCTAATAAAGACATCAATTAGAGTTCGCATGCAAAATTTATACCTCTTAAAAGTTCACCTATTATGATGAACCACCATAATTCGAAAGGATACCACACTGTAATATTCCCAAATTGGAACAGCTCAACAAGCCTGCTGAAATAACGCACTTCTGAGAATACTATGCATAGAAATGAGTTTGTAGCTCCTAGATCCCTTATATCATCTCATCTAAGATCTAAATCCAAAAGGAGAGAAAAAACAAATCAGACTAGGTGGGTAAAACAAATCTCCCACAAACTAGTCTAGCTAAAAATCACCCAAAGATAGGGGCTGCAGCTATATGCAAAGGATTGCTTCAGAAATAATGCAGATCCACTGAAGCACAATAGGAGGCTGATATGGAGGTTCATAAATCAGATATATAACAGCAAATCAAAAGTATATTACAGTCCATACATTGTACAAGAGAAAGAATGAGACAACAGTACAGGAGAAATCCTCAGAAATGAGGTGCTACAACCATGACAAAAGACTGCATAACCATGACAGCGTTATTTTTAGGGCTGAAGCAATAGTTTATTAATTCTTCAGATCTAGAGTAGATCTGTACATAAAAATTTAGATCTAATACATATCAGTGTACAAGAAATGTTTATCTATACATTCCCCTTGGGGTTTTGCCCAAAACATGAAGCACAGAGAGTAGATCTGAGATCTAAGGTTGCAGATCTGCAGATTGATTCATAAATTTATGAATAATAAAATGGTCCAGCATATTAGATCTGAAACATACATGGATTGGATGGCCAATCCATGGATCACCACAATGACAGGAAGATTCCTAACACTGGAGATCTCTCCTCCAAATTGTAGACAAAACACCCTACAACTTCTCCTTTGCAAATAACACAGCCCAGGGAGAGGAACTGTGCTATAGCCTCTGGGAATGAATTGGCTTGATGCCAAGATGTAGATCTGAAGCACAATCAGCAAATGAACTCTTCCAGGAGGTTAAAAGACACAGTCACTGAGAAGAGGCACTATTATCATCTAGATCTGAGTAGATCTAGTTCTCCACTTGCTGCAACTCACAAGGACAGCTCAACTCTCAACAAGAGAAGCACTATAGATGTAAGGTGAAGCTTGGCCCAAGCCTGATAGTGGACAAGTTAGATCAATTCTCCTCCAAGAGCTGCTCAAGGAAGGAGGTGGGATTCCTAAATAGGAAGACCCAACAAGGGATGTTTGAGCAGACAATACCTTCAGAAAGAATAATCTTCAACAACATTTTCTTGCTGCCCTCCTCTTCCTTTTATAAGATAGGAGTCTTTCCAAACCATAAACCACGTTGAATCACTTAACCCCTTTCACGTGAGGTCCTCCTTCTAGAACTGTGTTGTCCCTCAAAGAGGTTCAATGCATCTAGACTACAATGTTGACTTGGTCAAAGATGGCCCACTCTTGTGATTTAGACCCATTCACACCTGTAGGAGTTTATTTACATAGCCTAGATATGTCTTTGTTCACATAGGCATTGATTTATTCTTAGTTTTTAGGAGTTTTACATGTCCTCCTTCACAATTTATTCATCAATCATGAAATGCAAAATAAACAAGGCAAAATTAATATTCCTATTAGCTGCAGCTAATTTAGGAATATTACAGTATCCCTCTCCCAAATGTTGCTTGTCCTCAAGCAACTGCAGGGGTGTTGCAGAATCTCCCCTCCTTCTCTTGTGGCCTCCTCATCCAATTGTCTCCACCATTGCTCTGAATTTTCTGCAATAATTCTGCCTCCCAATGGTCCCTCGTCATTGTGCAAGTTGGCCTTTGGTGAATAAACCCAAGGGCTCTCACCATGAAGAAATGGAAGGGCTATGTGGAAACCCTCTTGCTGATCCATGGCCTCCTCAAGATAGAAGTGATGGAAATCATGGGGATTCTCATGTTTCATGAAATATTCCCCCCTCCATGCTATCATCCAAAGGAATTGGATTACCTCCCAGCTTGGCAATCCATAGAAAAACTCCCCCCCAATACAAATGAGAGGCATTTCCCCAACAAACATATGGCTCACTCTATAAAGAGACAAGTGATCTATCATAGTGGCCATACAAAATCCCATGCTCCCATGGAAGCATGTAATGAAAAAATAATGGGTAACTCCCTTCCCCAAGGGCACATCCAACAAGTGTGCCTCTCCTCCAACCATGCCCCCAACAAATATAAGAACATCTTCAACATGTGGGATCATGATTAGAATTATGCTAGCTTCCATGTATGATAAATGAGAAGGAATATGTTCCCTCATGTGCAACCAGTGCAGTTTTATCCTTAACTGCCATAGAATAGGATATGACAAGTGCCTTCCCCAACACTTTTTTGTTGCCTCATCCCTTCTAAATGCTTGGAGAAAATGCATCATAGTTGGTGTAAAATAATCACACCATGAAGAATATAATAGCTTGCCAAGATCCTCCAAGGGATGACCTGCATCAACATGGTTCATGGCCCTGAGTAGCCCATGAAACCCATCATAAATAGTGCCCCCTTTTGGAGCAATGCTCTGCAAATGAGTGTTAGAAAAATATAATCATATAGGAAATACATTATAACATTCAAAAGGACAAGTTCCTCTATATACTTGTTTCACATCAGTGAGGTGACTCATGGATGAGTCCCCTCTCACACTCAATGAGTAAGGAGGTGTGAATGATGGTTCTTCCCAAGTGCTATGTCCCTCCTCATCTACCAAGTAATCCATGCACATCTTCATATGAGAGTGCACCTCCTCCCTAAAACCTTCCCATATGAAACCACCCAAGAGAGTATGATATGCTCTAGTGAAACCAGTGGGTTTGGAAATCAGGATCTCATAGGTGGCATCTAGTAGTCTCTCCTTGAGCATGGAGCCACTAACCAACAAAATAAGATTATATAAATATATGACCCCATCAACCACCTTGAACCTTTCATCCACTACTTCCCCATTAAGGACCCCACATGTGAAAAGGTCCTGGGAGTATTCCATCATGAGTTGGGAACCCCAATAAGGTTCTAGGCTCCCCAAGAATGACAGCGCTGTAGAAGTCTGAAATGTTGCCTCTGTCATATCATGGTTTCCTCCTTTGACATTCTTGATGTCAAAATCACATGTTGGAGCCTAAAATATCCTTTTTGTTGCCTCCTTTGCAACTGATCTTTCTCAAGACAAGATTGAAGCATATGGAAATCAACTTCCCCTCGGAAAGTCCTTGTCCTCCAGAACTTCCTCATTTTGGCCCATACATACAAGAGGGCTAGCATCCCCTTGCCAAGTTCAGAAATATTCTTTGTGAATGAAGAAATCATGCGCTACCCCAAAGATGTGCAATTTCCATGCATCCTCATGCTCATGCCATCATATATTTCTGATTTCTCCTCCTTTAGCACAGATAGCTGAGTGGGAGTAGCAATGTCCCTTGCAGGATATTTCTCATCTCTCTCCTGAATTCATGAGAGATTTTCTGTGTTGTGCTAGCTTCTCCCAAGGCTCCCTCCTTAACCAAGTATGCATATGCTGCCCATAGTTGAGAGAACACTTTATATTTCCTCCCATCAAGAGGTGCTCCTGGTAAAGTACCTCCTTGCAAAGAGGTGTCAATGCATAGAGTAGAATGTGGATGTAGGTAGACAAATTTTCCCCTACCTTTATTGCATAGGTCCTCTTGCCTCCTTTGTACTCCCAAGCTTTGAAAGAGAGAAGGGTCCATGCTCTTCATCTTGTGATGCCCTTCCTCCTCTTTTCCTCCTTATATCTTCAAGATCTCATCATTTGAAAATGATGGTACATGCTGCTCATGTGTTATGCCAAGAGCTCTATGTGTGAGACTTTGTGGAGCTCCTTGCAAGTGTGCAAGAGTTTCTTTCCTTGGAGAAATTGCTCCATCCTTCTCTTCATGAGGTGCTTGAGGTGCCATTGTCATGACTACGTTATCTCCTGCCTTCCCTTTCTCTTCTTCAATAACTGAAATTGTCTCATCATCAACAAGAGACCTTAGACCTTGGTCATCTAGTGAAAGAGGAATCTTCATGCTTTCCCTTTGAGAAGAGAGTCCTTCATCCAAAAGATATCTTGCTCTTGGAAAGGCATCAAAAAAACTTACACATTCTTCTATGGTCTTCAGAAATGGAGTTGGATTCATAGACCCTTCCAAATCATGCAAAGGATTTGTCTGATGTGGTTTGATAGCATCAACAGAAGATGTTACACGTGGGGCTTCATCAAACCTCTCTATCAATCTTGCAATAAACCTTGCATAAGTAGGTGTATTTGCATTCTTCAAGGAAAAAGACTCAAACAACCACAAAGCATATGCTTTACCTTCAAAATGCAGTGCTGCTACTTTGATGGCTTCAATCTCTGAAACTTGGTATTGTTGCACAAAGTTGTCCAGTTCCTCCACCCAAACCTTGACTGGACATTTAGGTGATCCATCAAAGGTGGATAGATAGAATCTACCCATACCATGTTGCTCCTCCTTTGTGACTTTGCCCTCCTTGTCTTGCAGAACCCTTGGAACTTCAAGTCATCTCTGAACTCCTTGGATTGAGCTTCATATTCCTCCAAATACTCTCTAAGAGTCTCCTTCTTGGGCACACCTCCTTTCTTCCTCTTCATGAAGAAATCACTACAGAATGTTGAAGCTTTGGTGATATGGCTAAGTGCACATATCAATTATATGAGGATTGATATGGCTAAGTGCACATATCAATTATATGAGGATTTATAAGTTTCCTCATGTATAGATCTTGTAGATTTGATCAGAAGATCTTTCTGCTCTTGAAAATCCCTAGGAATTTCACTGCACTTTCTCTCTTCTTCTTGTACAACCTCCTTGGAGAGGTTCTTGCTGGATCTGAAAAGGGATGAGAGTAAAATAATCTTATTCATAATTCTAACCTTTCTCCTTGCTTTATATCACTTTGGCTTGAAGCCCACAGGCTGAGCCAAAGACCTTGCTCTGATACCACTGTAATATTCCCAAATTGGAACAGCTCAGCAAGCCTGCTGAAATAACGCATTTCTGAGAATATTGTGCATAGAAATGATTTTGTAGCTCTTGGATCCCTTAGATCAACTCATCTAAGATCTAAATCCAAAAGGAGAGCAAAAACAAATCAGACTAGGTGGGTAAAACAAATCTCCCACAAACTAATCTAGCTAAAAATCACCCAAAGATAGGGGCTGCAGCTATATGCAAAGGATTGCTTCAAAAATAATGCAGATCCACTGAAGCACAATAGGAGGCTGATATGGAGGTTCATAAATCAGATATATAACAGCAAATAAAAAGTATATTACAGTCCATACATTTTACAAGAGAAAGAATGAGACAACAGTACAGGAGAAATCCTCAGAAATTAGGTGCTACAACCATGACAAAAGACTGCATAACCATGACAGCGTTATTTTTAGGGCTGAAGCAGCAGTTTATTAATTCTTCAGATCTAGAGCAGATCTGTACATAAAAAGTTAGATCTAATATATATCAGTGTACAAGAAATGTTGATCTATACATTCCCCTTGGGGTTTTTCCCAAAACATGAAGCACAGAGAGTAGATCTGAGATCTAAGGTTGCAGATCTGCAGATTGATTTAGAAATTTCTGAATAATAAAATGGTACATCAGATCATATTTGAAACATACATGGATTGGATGGCCAATCCATGGATCACCACAGTGACAGGAATATTCCTAACACCGGAGATCTCTCCTCCAAATTGCAGACAAAACACCCTGCAAATTCTCCTTTGCAAATAATGCATTCCAGGGAGAGGAACTATGTTGTAGCCTCTGGGAATGATTTTTCCTGATGCCAAGATGTAGATCTGAAGCACAATCAGCAAATGAACTCTTCCAGGAGGTTAAAAGACACACTCACTGAGAAGAGGCATTGCTATCATCTAGATGTGAGCAGATCTTGTTCTCCACTTGCTGCAACTCACAAGGATAGCTCAACCCTCAATAGGAGTAGCGTTGTAGATTTAAGGTGAAGCTTGGCCGAAGCCTGATAGTGGACAAGTTAGAACAATTCTCCTCCAAGAGCTGCTCAAGGAAGGAGGTGGGATTCCTAAACAGGAAGACCTAACAAGAGATGTCTGAGCAGATAATACCTTTAGAAAGAATAATCTTCAACAACCTGTTCTTCTTGCCCTCCTCTTCCTTTTATAAGGTAGGATTCTTTCCAAACCCTAAACCACCTTGAATCACTTAACCCCTTTCACATGAGGTCCTCCTTCTAGAGCTACGTTGTCCCTCAAAGAGGTTCAATGCATCTAGACTGCGTTATTGACTTGGTCAAAGATGGCCCACTCTTGTGATTTAGACCCATTAACACCTGC
This sequence comes from Pinus albicaulis, assembly GCA_034641835.2. Taxonomy (NCBI): domain Eukaryota; kingdom Viridiplantae; phylum Streptophyta; class Pinopsida; order Pinales; family Pinaceae; genus Pinus; species Pinus albicaulis. Next base: position 1,632,965,741 of record CM076578.1, on the reverse strand, counting down.
GGGATTTTATTTACATAGCCCAGATATGTCTCTGTTCACATAGGCATTGATTTATTCTTAGTTTTCAGGAGTTTTACATGTCCTCCTTCACAATTTATTCATCAATCATGAAATGCAAAATAAACAAGGCAAAATTAATATTCCTATTAGTTGCAGTTAATCATTGGTTGCATGAAGGAAGCTTTTCAGTCCTTGATGGAGTTATCTATAATCATGTAGGATATTCTTATCTAGAGCCTCCAAGCTCAAGGAGAAACTAATACAATGGGCCTATGAGGAGTTTTGTTTCATCCAAGAGTATCTTATGAAGCTCAACAACACCATCTTGAGGAGCTACTACTGGGAGGGCTTTGAAGGAGAACTCTATCAGCATTGTCAAAAATGCATGAACCTTGTGGAGATGGGGCAGCAACATAGCTCTGTGGGAGAGTTAATTCATCCTTCTCTTTCCCCTCTTGAGGGAGGAGATATATCTATTCACCACTCCAATTTGATGGGGAGGACTATTGGTGAAGAATATGCTCAGGTGAAACAAATTTATTTTTCTGATTATATGCATTTCGCCACTTGGGAAGGAGAATATAGGAAATATACTTTCTGAGGTTCTTACATCTGCTGGTGAGATGTTGTTTTACATCTAATGAGTTGTTCTACATTTCCATGATCATGATTTGCTGAAGCTCCAACTATAGAATATCTCAAAATATTCTATTTGTTGTAGCTTTTCTAGATTTGGAACATTACAGTGGTATCAAAGCAAGATCTTTGGCAGAGCCTGTGCATTCTTGGAGCCAATATGTCTTCAGAGGGAGGAGAACCTCTCACTGACAAAGATAATGGAAATATTCTATAATATTCCCAATTATCCAAGCTAATGGGAATATTATATTTCGCCTTATTTTATTCTGCATTTCATGATTAAGGAATAAATTATAAAGGAGGACATGTAAAACTCCTAAAAACCATAAATAAATCAATGCCTATGTGAACAGAGACATATCTGGGCTATTTAAATAAACTTTTGCAGGTGTGAATGGATTTAAATCATAAGATTGGGTCAACCTTGACCAGATCAACAACACAATCCAGGTGCAATGAACCTCATGGATATACAACACCGTTCTAGATGGAGGCTCCACATGTGAAAGGGGTTAACTCATTGAGGTGGTTTAGGGTTTGACAAGGCTTTCATCCTATAAAAGGAGGAGGACAACAAGAGAAGGTTGTTGGTGTTATTATTTTCTGAAGGTTTTGTCTGTTGAGACACACCTCTTGGGGTTTTCTTGTTTAGGATCCCCACCTCCTTCCTTGAGCAGCTCTTGAAGGAGTCTTTTTTGTCTAGTCCACTATCCGGAATTTGGCCAAGCCTCATCTTGCATATACAGCGCAGTCCTGCTTAGGATTTGGTTGTCCATGTGAGCTGCAGCAAGTGGAACACTAGATCTGCTCAGATCTAGCTTGTACTGGTGCCTCTTCTCAGTGAGTGTGTCTTTTAACCTCTTGGAAGAGTGCATTAGTGGGTTGAGCTTCAGGTCCATACATTGGCAACAAGCCAAAGCATTCTCAGGGCCAACAGCGTAGTCCCTCTTCCATGACTGTGTTATTTGCAATAGCATAGTTGCAGGGTGACTTGGCATTATTTTCAGAGAAGAGATCTCTAGCGAAGGGTTTCTTCCTTTCACTGTGGTGATCTGTAGATTGGCAAACCAATCCATGTTAGTTTAGATTCAATCTTATATATATGTTATTATTCAGAATTTTCTGAATACTTCTGTAGATCTATGACTTAGATCTCAGATCTACTCTTGTACCTTCATGTTTTTCTGAGATTCCCAAGGGGAGTGTATAAAGGAGAATTTCTTGTTACAGATCTGATATAGATCTAACATTTTATCTACATATCTGCTGTATATCTGAGTTTTAATCTACTGCATGCTTCAGCAATGAAAATTATGCTATCAATCTCTTTCTGCACTTTCTTGTGTTGTAGTGTCTCATTCTGAAGCCTTGATCGATGTAAAACTTATGTCTTTCTCTGATATAATGCATAAATCATATCATAGGTCTGATTTAATGATTTTTATACTTATTTGCATCTAATCCCTTCAAAATTTATGCTGCATATGCTTCAGTCACATTCTGCATACTCTAGGTCATGGGAAATCAGCATTTTTAAGCCATTTCGAGAGTGGGAGAATTATTTAACCTAGCTAGCGTTATTTTTTTGGGCTGAAATTTGGTATAGGAGTTGCACATAAACTAAGCTAGAAGATCCAACTGTCATCCCTCCTTATTTTTATGCACATCCTTGAAATTAATCATTTTATGGCATAAATCACTGCTTTTCCTCGCCCTTTTGAGTCAAGAAGTGAAGTAAAGTTAATGATGTTTCTTAGAATGAAGGATCTATCATCTAAGATCAATTAAATTTGATTTCTTGTTGCTCTCCAACTTTGGAATACTTTAAGGTATTCTCATTGTTGTAGAAAATCCCTATATTGCTGCATTTCCCCACTTGGGAAGGAGAATATAGGCCATATACTTGCTGAGGTTCTTACATATGCTGGTGATATGTTGTTTTACATCTAATGAGCTATTCTAAATTTCCATGATCATGATTTTCTAAAGCTCCAACTATAGAATATCTCAAAATATTCTATTTGTTGTAGCTATTCCAGATTTGGAACATTACAGTGGTATCAGAGCAAGATCTTTGGTACAGCCTGTGCATTCTTGGAGCCAATATGTCTTCAGAGGGAGGAGAACCTCTCACTGACAAAGAGCAAAGGTATCATGGAAGAAGACAGAAGAAAAATTATTACACCATTGAAACCCCTTTGTATGGAAGAATAAAAGGATTAGAGTTCTCTAACATTCTTTCTCGAGCTTTGCATGAGCTGGAGGGAGAAATCAGGTGAGTGAGGACTGGAATATCAACAGATATCTTGATGAGTTTTTCACAAGAGGGTAGCCCCACTACTTCATTTGATGTGTGTGAGTATGCAGCCACACAATCTGATCTACAACGTTGCAGCATGCCTGCAATATTTGCAAGAGGAGAAGAAGAGGGAGAGACACCAGAGGAGGAGACCCTTGGTGACTACCTTCGAGAATATGAATCTCAGTCTAAAAGATTCAAGGAGCATTTAGGCTTCCCTGAGTTTTGTCAACTCAAAGAAGGGAGAAGATCCATGAAGATAAATCCATTTCAGAACATTGTTGGGAGGGGTAAAGATCTGCTACATGATTTTCCAAGGGAAAAGGCCTTACTTCAACAAGATCATTCTTCTCAAGAAGAAGACATGAATGTCCTTTCCTCAATGAGAGATCAAGAAAAGGATCTCTTATTGATGGGGCATACTCCATTGTTGAGGAGGAGGAAGAAGTAGAACTGAAAGGTTCCTCCAGCGCTGTGACAGCAGGAGGGAATCTAACTTTGTTGAGAGATGGAGTTGAAGCTATTGCTTCCACTATGAGGGCCCTTGAGGGCCCTTGTATCTCTGCAAGGAGGTCCCCAAGATCTTATTCATGGAAAAGATGAGCAGCATGTGTCTATGATGATAGACAAGGAGACAAAACAAAGAAGCACCTTAGACTATGAAATCTTGCAGAAGGTGGGCAATGAAGAAGAATATGGGGGAGTTGCTCCAACCTCTCCTTATCATGGTACTTCCACACAACAATTAGAGATGGATTTGTGTAGTGGAAGTAGTCATATTATGTTCCCATTGGTAGTTCACATGGGAATGAGCCATTAGACATCTTTATCTTGTGGTGTATCCCCTGGGCAACCACCTAATTCAGATTTGATGGGAGATATTTCATGCATTGATGCTCCTTCCATAGATCCAAGAAGGAAGAGAGCATTAGGAGACCATGCTACAGTGCTGAGAGTATGGGGGAGGTACAAAGAAAGGGAGAGAATTTTTCCTTTGATTTCACTATCTATCCTCACCTCTCAAATTGCGTTGAGAAGATATGCTGCAAAGAGAGAAAATGACACCATCATGAAGCATGGGAGGCAAGCCTTGAAGCAGGAGGAAAACTTGTTTGAAGAACACTCTTCCCTGCTGGAAGAGAGATGGTGGTCCCACATGCATGCTTTGGCCAAAACATAAAGACCTTGGACAGATGATAGCCTCCCATGGGAGACTAGCTTCCAAGAGCATCCTTTTCCTTTGAAGCAGGTGCATGAGCAAGGAGGGCAGCAAGGAGGGTTTGGCAACCTTCCACTTTGTACCTTTGGCATAGGAGATGTCAAGGGGGAAGACAACAACATGGAAGATACTTCAAATGAAATCCTACCAGTGTTGTCATTGTTGGGCACCTTAGTCCCTATTGGAAATCCCAACTGTTGGTGGAATATTCCAAGGATCTTCATACTTGCATGATTCTTGATGATTCATTAGGGGAATTTTGAGGTCTAAAATGGGCCTCCTAAGAAAAATGTACAACCAAAAAAACTTTATAAGAACCAATAGGATTCAAGATGATGATGTCAACCATAAGGGATGATTCACCATTTTTGGAGTAAAAAAGTAAAAATATTAAAAAATAATAAAATAATAAAACTACTTTTTCAACTCGTATTTTAAACTTATCTCCCAAAATTTTTACTCAAATTTCGAGCGGGAGTACTCGTTGGATGCGGAATTTAATTCTTCATCCAAGGAGTACCCATGTTGCATACTTTCGATGAACTCTACTACACGAAAAATGAGAAATACATAAAAAAACGTGATTGTAATCACATTTTTTTATGTATTTCTCATTTTTCGTGTAGTAGGACCCATCGAAAGTATGCAACATGGGTACTCCTTGGATGGGGAATTAAATTTTGCATCCAATGAGTACTCCCGCTCGAAATTTGAGTAAAAACTTTGGGAGATAAGTTGAAAATCTGAGTTGAAAAAGTAGTTTTTTCATTTTTCCCTCTAAAATTTGATGATGTCATCAAATCTTATTTGATTTTTTCCACTATTATTTTATAATTTCCTTAGGAGGCCCATTTTAGACCTCAAAATTCCCCTAATGGGTTGCATGAAGGAAGCTATTCAGTCCTTGATGGAGTCATCTATAATCATTGTAGGATATTCTTATCTAGAGTCTCAAAGCTTAAGGAGAAGCTACTACAATGGGCCTATGAGGAGTTCTATTTCAGCCAAGAGTATATTATGAAGCTCAACAACACCGTCTTGAGGAGCTACTACTGGGAGGGCTTTGAAGGAGAACTCTATCAGCATTGTCAAAGATGCATGAACCTTGTGGAGATGGGGCAGCAACATAGCTCTGTTGGAGATTTAATTCAGCCTTCTCTTTCCCCTCTTGAGGGAGGAGATAGATCTATGCACCACTCCAATTTGATGGGGAGGGCTATTGGTGAAGAATATTCTCAAGTGAAACAAGTTTATTTTTCTGATTATATGCATTCTTCCACCTTGTTTATGCACGCCATGACTCTAAGGAGGAGAGTTTTATCTTGTCAATCTCATGGCAAATTTTGGGCCACAACACTTGTTACTTGGCCACTCCCTTGGTGGAGAAAGGGAGATCTTGTTTCATGATGGGTGCTTTCCTAAGGCACCAAACATATCTCACCCATTCAGCTACAGTGAGATGGCATGGGATGTAAGTAGGTGGTGGGAAGACCACTTACCACATCTTGGTTTAATGTAGGCAGGAGATGCATTATGCTGGTTCCACATGTGGGACTGTGACCCACCTCTATATGTGCACCTTTTTGTTTGTTTGTACATTATTTTGCTCCAATACATTGATGACATGCTTGTACTTTTTGTGGGAATCTATGGAGGGAGGATGAGAGGTATGCATGTGCCTGATAAGTAGAAATTTCTCCATGTGTCATGTGTTATATATTTTAGAGGGGACATTAGGCAAACCATGAATGTTTTACATGATATCTTGTTTCCTTGTGGGATGGATTTTTCACATCTCATATTGACTTCGGGAAAACAATTCATGGGGGTCTAGATTGGTGAGCATCTAGCTTATGATGGGAGCTTGATTCTTGATGATGTCACCAATGGAGGAGAAGTTTTGCAACACCTTATCATTTTCTTGAGGACAAGCAACATCTTGGAGGGGAGGACTGTAATATTCCCAATTAGCCAAGCTAATGGGAATATTATATTTTTCCTTATTTTATTCTGCATTTCATGATTAAGGAATAAATTGTAAAGGAGGACATGTAAAACTCCTGAAAACCATAAATAAATCAATGCCTATGTGAACAGAGACATATCTAGGCTATGTAAATAAACTTTTGTAGGTGTGAACAGATTTAAATCGCAAGATTGGGTCAACCTTGACCAAATCAACAACGCAGTCCAGGTGCAATGAACCTTATGGATATACAACGCAGTTCTAGACGAAGGCTCCACATGTGAAAGGGGTTAACTCATTGAGGTGGTTTAGGGTTTGACAAGGCTTTCATCCTATAAAAGAAGGAGGAGGACAACAAGAGAAGGTTGTTGATGTTATTATTTTATGAAGGTTTTGTCTGTTGAGACACACCTCTTAGGGTTTTGCTGTTTAGGATCCCCACCTCCTTCCTTGAGCAGCTCTTGGAGGAGTCTTGTTTGTCTAGTCCACTATCCAGCATTTTTCCAAGCCTAATCTTGCATCTACAGCATATTCCTGCTTAGGATTGGGTTGTCCATGTGAGTTGCAGCAAGTGGAACACTAGATCTGCTCAGATCTAGCTTGTACTGGAGCCTCTTCTCAGTGAGTGTGTCTTTTAACCTCCTGGAAGAGTGCATTAGTGGGTTGAGCTTCAGATCCATACATTGGCAACAGGCCAAGGCATTCTCAAGGCCAACAGCACAATCCCTCTTCCATCACTGCATTAGTTTCAAGAGCAGAGTTGTAGGGTGACTTGACATTATTTTCAGAGGAGAGATCTCTAGTGAAGGGTTTCTTCCTTTGACTGTGGTGATCCGTGGATTGGACAACTAATCCATGTTAGTTCAGATCTAATCTGCTATATATTTTATTATTTAGAATTTTCTGAATACTTCTGCAGATCTGTGACTTAGATCTCAGATCTACTCTTGTACCTTCATGTTTTGCTGAGATCCCCAAGGGGAGTGTATAAAGGAGCATTTATTTTTTATAGATCTGATATAGATCTAACATTTTATGTACATATATTTTTTAGATCTGATTTGTAATCTACTACATGCTTCAGCAATGAAAATTACGCTGTCAATCTCTTTCTGCACTTTCTTGTGTTGTAGTGTCTCATTGTAAAGCCTTGATCCATGTAAAACTTCTGTATTTCTCTGATATAATGCATAAATCATATCATAGGTCTGATTTACTGATGTTTATACTTATTTTCATCTAATCCCTTCAGAAGTTATGCTGCATATGCTTTAGTCACATTCTGCATACTCTAGGTCATGGGAAATCAACGTTTTTAAGCCATTTCGGGAGTGGGAGAACTGTTTAACCTAGCTAGCGTTATTTTTTTGGGCTGAAATTTGGTATAGGAGTTGCACATAACCTAAGCTAGAAGATCCAACTGTCATCCCTCCTTATTTTTTCGCACATCCTTGAAATTAATCATTTTATGGCATAAATCACTGCTTTTCCCCACCCTTTTGAGTCAAGAAGTGAAGTAAAGTTGTTGTTGTTGCTTAGAATGAAGGATCTGTCATATAAAATTAGTTAAAGTTGATTACTTTCTGCTCTCCAACTTTGGAATACCTTAGGGTATTCTCATTGTTGTAGAAAATCCCTATATTGCTGCATTTCCCCAATTGGGAAGGATAATATAGGCCATATACTTGCTAAGGTTCTTACATCTGCTGGTGAGATTTTGTTTTTAGATCTAATGAGTTGTTCTACATTTCCATGATCATGATTTTCTGAAGCTCCAACTATAGAATATCTCAAAATATTCTATTTGTTGTAGCTGTTCCAGATTTGGAACATTACAAGCTATTCATGGAAAAAAGGCAAGGCACGTGAACATGATGAAGAGGAATATAAAAGGGTTAATATTTTAACTCTAATTAAGAGTTGGAGTCAAAATTAACTACTACTTGGCTATCAAGCTATGTTATAACTAGGCCACTAGGCCATTATGTTCCATAGCTGAAAAGAGTAGCTAAGAGTGGATAGAAAGAGAGTAGAATGGAGAGGGTTTGTGTTATGTTGCATCCCGCAAGTCTCACTATTTTTTATTTGCACCATTTCCATTCAAAGAAAGACAGACAGCAGAGAAACCTCACATTTCAGCTGAGTTTTCTCTTGTAAGGATTTCCCAAATCACATCTTGTGTTCATTATGGTTTGTTGGTGTTTATATTTCATTGTTCGCTATTTTTTGTACTTTATTTATGGCATGCATAAGCAGGAATCATTAACATAATAAACCTATAAATATAAGAAAAATAAACCCTCATAGTATAGATTTTCAAATTTCAATATATTCTTATCAAATTTGTTCAGACGAACTATCTAGTGGAATATCCACTGCATTTTACAGATAAAAAGTATTTAAAATGTCTTTTTGCAGTAATAGGTAGAAATAGAGCTTTGATTGATCCAATTATTAGGGGTTTATTCTTGAACAATTCTAGGGCTAAGCCAAAGGCTAGTGCACTTACTAATTAATCCTCTCTCCATAAGAATTTTGATGTTCAATTATGCCATAGAGTGTCTCATATCTATATTAGGGATGAAACACACCCTTTTTACAGTTCTAGATTTCTTCTCACTTATTGAAGCTTGGGCTTCCACATTTAATGTGGAAGGCCCACCCATTGACATTGATTAATAACACACCAACAAATATGAAGTGCAAGCCTAAAGAATTGAAAGGCATAAGAAAACATATAATAATATCTAGAAATCCAATGTTGACAAAATCATATGAAAATCCAACCATGAAATTAGGCTGAGGGGATTAATGATCTAAATACATTGCTCACAACTTCACTAGAGTAAATTAGCGTGAGTACGGAAACCCTAGCTACAATAAAAACACAACCCCCCTCTCTCTCTATATATATAATCTAATATGATTAATATAGTTTTGAAAATCAATTAGGCCAACCTTACAAGGTGAAGGGTGTACTCATAAATTAAATATGATTATTTTATGTTATGATTCATTTTTATTAAATATTTTACCAATAGAAAACAAATTTATATAAAATTATTTTATCAATTTGTTTTTCTACAATTTTATATATATATATGAAAATAAAAACAAAAAAATAATTTATTAAATTTATTCTCATTAACATTATTACAAATTGGAAGGCATGTGAATTAAAAAGAATACAAATACTCAAGATGGGTCCTTGAAGATGGGTGAAGAGTTCTCCCTAAACATACATGCATCAGCATCAGCATCAACCCAGTTTAAGAGAAACTTTCAACAATATTAAGTTAATGCCTGAGAATCTTCATGCTAAAATACAAATACTCACTCTCAATGATAATAGACAAATATTCACTTGTGAGAAAACATAAATACATATGAAATCACATTTACCAACAATTTTGAATACACAATCTCTTAGTTTATTTTTTCCTATTATACTTGTTGCAAGCATGGTATTATGCCTTCCATGTTTCTTTTGACACAATATTACTTTGTTTTACCCAAAAAATTGCAACTTTTCTATAGTTTAACATTATGGATTAAATTTTAATATTTTTTATTAATATTTAAAATTATTTATTTGCAAAATGAATTTTTTAGGTCTTATTTTGTAGTGATTGTTATTGTAGTTTTTGAGCAAAGCAATCTTATATGGATAATTGTCTAGTATTTTTCTCTCATAATTTTTGGATCATGATTTTTAGATACTTTATGTAGTTGCAAAATTTATGCTATAATTTTTAGATACTTTTAAATTTTTAGTTGTAAAGTTTCATAGAAAACCACCAAAAATTAAAATACTTGAAAATAGTTCATACTCATAAATATTAGATTTACCATCAATTACTACTCACTTTATTTGGATAAAAAATAGATAAAAACAAGATGTAAATAAATATACTTATCAGAGTTGTCACACTTTAATTAATAAGATTAAAAATGTAAAACTTATAATTTAATATTCTTAAATTAAATTTATTAATAAAAAATCAAACATGTACAAAAGTATTATATTAATTATTACGTCGTAGGCGTCTTTATTTGAAAACAACCCTCCTGGGTGTCATCGTGTCATAATCTGAGCCCTTTGATCTTTTGTTAGACGATTGAATCGTCATCAGCCATGGATTTGAATTGTAGCAGTTGACAATTGTAAAGTAGTTGCCAGGCAATTGCGACTTTCCATAGTCATCATCCTCACTCCTGACAGTGTTGACGAGGATGGCTCTAGCTTGCAGCATACTGTCAATACTCACTTATCAATAGGCAGATTCTGCAACGGCCGGCTCGCAATCGACTACCGAGGTTCGTTCAAGAAAAAGCCCTTTAATCTTTGGTTTCTTTCTTGAATCTTGAAAATTCATCTTTCTCAGGGCATGTTTCGGCTAAATTATTGATTTATTTTGAATGCCACAGCAGTTCTTATGGGGCTGCCATTTGTTCCCACATATCTTAGATTGGGAGGAATCTACGAACACATGTTATAGGGGGTTAATTTTGCTTCTGCATGTGCAGGACTTTTGTTTAACAATGGCTCTAATCTGGTTACCTCAAATCCCCATTTCCAGAGAAACTTCCTATTCTTTTATATCTTCTTGTTTGAGGATCCCTATTTTCGAAGAAAAATCCTATTCTTTTATATCTTCTTGTTTGAGGATCCCCATTTTCGAACAAAATTGTTGTTCTTTTACAGGTTCTTGTTTGGTCCAGGGTTAGCGTTTGGAGTCTGATAATTATAGGGTTGTTAATTTGCAGGGGCAGCACATATCCCTGACACAACAGATTCAGCAAGCCTCAGATACGTTCCAGACAATGTCCTTATTCCTAGGTGAAAAGGCGGTGAAGGACACAGTATCGAAGTCTCTGATATACGTTTCCATTGGCAGCAACGACTACATTCATTTCTACCTGCGCAACATCTTTGGAGTTCGATTGATTAATTCTCCATGGAAATTCAACCAGCTACTTATCGAAACCATGAGTAATGAATTACTGATTCTGCGTAGAAAGCATGGGATGTAATATTTCATTTATTGACATTAACCAATAAAACTTACAATCACAGAAGATTCTATAAACTTTATGTAAAAGGTCATTTATATTATCAAATTATTTTTATAAATCACAGATATAGCGAACTCACACGGTATTAACTTCTATAAAATTTTAGATAATTTTGTTGCCTTTAACGAGACCAAAATTTTCACATGGACTGCGGAGAAAATTTTCAAGAAATCTTGGCTGAATTCACGGAGAAAATTTTCAATAAATTCACTATCAGAATGTTTAAATCCATTTTTAATGACTAAAATGATTGTGAACCATCAAAACTCCCTAAATCCCTGGACACTTAAAATCTTAAGCTTCACAATTGTAATTCAGAATTTCAAAATTTCAAAACTTTCAGTAATTTTTTTCAAAATTATATCAGAAATTCTATTGTTTTCCGTAATCTATTTTTTTTAATAAATTCTATTATTGCAACCCACACAATTTTGTTAATAAATTCCATTATTCCAATCTTAGGGTTAAATCAAACGCTTCTGTCCTGCTTGTTTTAATGTTGGTTACAGATTTTTTCCAATATGTTTTATATTATAGGAAATATTTATGTCCAATTAAATGCTTATGTAATATTATTTTTTTCATGAACGTATGCTACATATTGCAGCATTTATACACCCTTAATGCGAGGAAAATGGTGTGCATTGGTATGGGGCCTCTTGGATGTGCTCCGCACTTCTTATTGGAAAGTAATAGTATCTATGGCGAATGTTCAGAGGAAGTAAACAATATGATTATTGAGTACAATTTTGCAATGAAGTACATGGTGTAGCAACTAAACGAAAATCTTCTTGATGCAAATATAGTTTTCTGTGACATATATGATGGAATCATGGATATTCTACAAAATCCTAAATGTTATGGTAAGCAATATTGTCTAGAATGTTGATGATTGCATTGAGAAATCGGTGAAAAGTTTATCATAAATTAGTTGGGTTTATAGAATGGTGGGAGATCATCACTGTTACCTTTCATTTTAAGATATTTATGATGATTGGGCTTAAAACTGGGGAAAGTTATCAGAATACCTGGCCTTATTGAATGGTGGGAGATCATCACAGTTACTTTTCATTTTGAAGATATTTTTAAATGGGGTTTATCTGATAAGGACTTATTAAGATATACCAGTTTATGTTTTATTTGTTAACTTATTTGAAAAGTTTTTTTACTAATTTATAAAAATTATTTGAACTGTATTTATATATATATATTTTTTTTATGAGGTATAGGATTTTTTTAGGTTGTAGGTTCAAATTTTATGGAGAAGAATTAAGTTGCATTTTATATTGTTTATGCTCTTTTTCGACTATGCTCATTGGACACTTTCTCTATTTGACATAGTTGTGTCACTTTTCTGGTTATCAGAGTCTTCACACATCAGTTATTTGACACACAATTATGTATTTAACAACACATTTCTATTCATTCTACATTACTAAAATTGACCAAAATCACTACACATATCTACAACACATTTCTATGCATTCTAGATTACTACAATTGACCAAAATCACTATAGATATCTTTCTTAGCAACTATCGGATCACTTTAAGAATCTTATAGCGTTTCCTTTGCAACATCTGGTGATGGTGCAATTGCTAGTTTTATATTTAAAATAAGTATTTTTACACTTTCAAAAAGTTAAAAAAAATATTTAATTTTGTCTAGTTTTTAATAAATTTTAAAGCATTAAATGAATGGTTATAACATTTTATATGTTTAAACCTTTAAAACAAGTGTAAGTCTCCAAATATAAAATTTCCTCAATAACTTTTTTTTTAGAAATACATAAGACACCTAAATTTTATCACCCATTTCAGATGTTTGAAACCATGCAATGCATTAAAATACCCCTTATTCCTGCCGAGTTGTGTAAAATCAAATCACATTCTCAAGTTTTATGGGAACTATTCTCTCCCTCCCTCATAATACTCCATCATTACAACATGGCTGGTTTTATTTCCAAATGTAGCAAACAGGCCATGGTTTTATTGCCAAATGTAGCAAACAAGCCCTTTTCCGTGCTTCTTCTGCCTACATATTTAAAAACACCAAATGAAATAAAATGCAAACATTATGATTAAATACATTCAGAGGTTAAAGACACAGCTCTGTGTGCCATCTGACCATGGTTGTAATTATGAAACTGCTATTACATTTTCCTATTCGCTTTCTTTGCTAGAGACTTCTGGCCACCTTTCTTCAATAAAGCCTTCTCCCAGGCGTTGGCATAGCTGCTCGACTACTCCCCCACCCCATTGCACTTTGTAACATTGAAACACAAAAAAAAATTCCAACGAACTCAAATTCTCTCAGCTCCATAGTCTTCAACACAAAAATCTGATAGGATGCAATGCAAAAGATCTAACTCTGGTGGATTTGTCTTATGGATTTTCAGTCTAGTTTAGCTATGCTGCATGTTTTTGTTGTTGTCGAATAGTAGATATAGTCTCTTTTAACTGTAAATGTTTTGGACACGGTAAAGTGGTAAACACAGTCACAAGAAGGAAAAAACAATTTAAATTTTGGATGGCTTTTAACTCCATGCGGTGGCCAACAAACCTGGTTTCCTTCTGGCAGGTTGAGGCTCTGCAATCAAGTTAGTATGTATAGCAACCTGCTTGTTTAAAATATGAAAATAGAAAGTCACTACCAAATTTACCAAAAAAAAAACATTGGACACCATCTCTAAATTGAAACAACAGGCTAGGTCAAGAGTTTGGAGGTTCCTTAAGTCCCCAATCGAGTGTGGGAGCCTCTGCAGAGTGGAGCACCCATACAGGACAAGACTTTGGAGGCTTGTCAACTTCCCAACTGAGTCCTGAAGCATCTGCAAATCGGAGCACTGACAAACTAAGACTGAGGAGGCTTCTTAGATTCCCAACTGAGTGTGGGAGCATCTCCAGAGTCAAGCACCGGCCCAACTCGAGATGTTGGAGGCCTGCTAGGTTCCCAACCGAGTCCAGAAGCATATGGAGAGTCGAGCAGCTACTCAAGTCCAGATGTTGGAGGCATGCTATGATTCCAATTGAGTTTGGAAGTGTCTGCAGAGAGGATCAGTGGCTCAAGTCGATATGTTGGAGGCCTGCTAGGTTTCCAATTGAGTCCAGAAGCGTCGGCACAGCGGAGCACACCCTCAAGTCGAGATGTTGGAGGCCTGCTAAGTTTCCAATTGAGTCCGAAAGCGTCTTCAGACCGTAGCAGTAGCTCAAGTTGAGATGTTGGAGGCCTGCTAGGTTTCCAATTGAGTCTGGAAGCGTCTGGAAAGCGCAACAGTCGCTCAAGTCGAGATGTTGGAGGCTTGCTAGGTTTCCAATTGAGTCCAGAAGCATCTGTAGACCGTAGCAGTAGCTCAAGTCGAGATGTTGGAGGCCTGCTAGGTTTCCAATTGAGTGCGGCAGGAATGAAGGGTAGGAATCCAGCATCTGCTAATCATTAGGGTCTTCCTACTGCAATGACATTGTGGTTTCAAAATCTTCTAATTTTCCCTCTAAGCCTTTTGGATATTCTGACACATATAGCCTTCTTTTAACATTTTTCAGCACCCTTCCACGATGTCTTCCAGGAGATGTTCTACCGGGAGAACATTGATACCTGGCTTCACACTAAAATAGTGAAATAAAACAAACATAAACAGTGGTTGAGCAACAGAGACTCACTATGAAGTACAAGGCAGAACTAAACATCTCAAAAAAATAATACAATATCTCACTATGCTTTTGCTCTATTTTTACTTGTGCTGCTATAGAATATTTGTTTATTTTTACTTTTGCTCTATCTCACTATGCTTTTTCTCTATTTTTACTTGTGTTGCTATAGAATTTGCATAACCAGGAGTAAAGATCGCTATGTGTACACAGGATGTTTTGATGGCGCTTTCAAGTTGAGGGTTTATAGTATCTCCTGCAAGCAATTCGCACTAGTCTAAAAATACCCGCAAGTCATGTTTGCAAAGGCGATGGTAGATATCGGTGGCCAAGGTTTTCTTGACATCGGGGCCTCTATGACTAATGAAAACATAAGGTTTTTATAATTTGATTGAGATTTTTGAAATCACAAAATTGGATCTTTTATTTTTTCACAATTTTAATATTCCAAGAATTCTAACGATTTTAGTACTCTAATAATTTAAACGCTGAGCAGGTCAACCAAGACTACAAGCCAAAACTCATTCCAGTTTTTTATTTTACCAGAGAGTTTGAAATTGGAGTTAGCTGTTTGGCTAGGTGAACATTGTTTGCACCCCTAAGCTCATATAGAGCCTATGGCTTAAATATATTTTAATAACAAAAAAAATTACAATCTCACCAAAAAATTATATTATTAATTCTAATTAAATATTACCAACAACCTTTTTTAAATAACAAAAAGTTACAGTTTCACAAAAAAATTATATTATTAATTCAAATTAAATATTACTAACAACTCTATATTAATTTTTTTTAGTGTTTTGTTAAGATTTTTTTTATAATTTGATAGAGATTTTTGAAATGACAAAATTAGATTTATAATTTTTTCAAATTTTAATATTCCAAAAATTCTAACAATTCCAGTACTCTAATACAGTTTTTTTAATTTCTTGAATATATATACAATTAATAAAAATATTTTTTAAATAACCGAAAATTACAATTTCGCCCCAACAAACCAAA
Source organism: Pinus albicaulis (assembly GCA_034641835.2). NCBI lineage: Eukaryota > Viridiplantae > Streptophyta > Pinopsida > Pinales > Pinaceae > Pinus > Pinus albicaulis. Next base: position 1,632,949,890 of record CM076578.1, on the reverse strand, counting down.
AAAATAAAAAATAAAATAAATAAATTTAATTATTATTAAATCAAATTAAATATTACCAACAAACTTATATATTTAATAATCAATCAAGCCACCTACCAGAAGCCGATGTTTTTGTTATAAAAGACAAAGTATTTAGCGTTTAGTCAAAGTTCTTGGCATTTCCTGATTAATCCATTTACAGGCCAAGACGTTTTCTTGTCCTATTCATATGCAATACAGTTGGCGTCGTGTACACTGATTTGATAGATTTTGTTGTTATGTATGATAGATATCAATGTTCATTAAGTATATTCTTTTGGTGTTGTTGATTTATAATGTTAAAGAGTATGTCTTTTAGATTAATTATATTATTAAATATGATTCATTTTTACTGTAAACGTGAAGAAATTTATTAATTTTATTAAATAAATAGTAAAGATGCATTAAGGTTTAGATTTAGAAGTTAGGAAATAGTACACTACTATAATTAATTATTAAGACGGTGACATATAATGTTCATCAATATTCATAAATTTTATTGGATATTTTTTTATATAAAAAAAATGTATCACAATTCAATTGAGACACTTATTATTGGTTTATGTAAGTTGACTAATCATATTTATTTAAGGAACCTATTTCACTTAAAATTTGTGGCAAGTGATTTTCAGGTAAGACGCTATTGGATATTTTTTATCAAGAAAGTAAATGTATCACAATTCAATTGAAACACTTATTATTGGTTTAAGTAAGTTGATTAATCATCTTTATGTAAGGAACCTATTTCACTTAAAATATTGGCAAGTGATTTTTAAGTGAGACACTATTGGATATATTTTTATTAAGAAAGAAAATGTATCACAATTCAATTTTGACACTTATTATTTGTTTATGTAAGTTGACTAATAGTCTTTTATTTGGGGAATCTATTTCACTTAAAATTCCTTAATTGCCATCTGCATCCGGAAAATAAATATAATATCTTATTAATACAGTCTTTTAATTATTTAGGAAACAAATATTATTTAAATAATACATTTTAATGTTTAAAATATATTTAATTTTATTAAACATTTCAATATTTTAAAAGGTAATCCATACACTAAATTCAACCACTTTCTCGAAAAAAGTGTAAATTTTATTCATACTTAACCAGGAGCAACTTACTAATTGAGACGCAAAGTGGTTTCTAATTCCTTTCCTTTATGTCAACTGGGTATTTTAGTCACCCAATTTTCATGGATAAACATCATATATTGTTCTCTTATATTTGGTTGTCCGGGATGCACTTGATGGAGGTGACAATTAGTATTTATTTTATGATGGTGTTTCGAAGATTGGTTTGGGTATTATTTTTTAGTAAACGAGGTTTAAGATGTTAAATGACAAAATTGACATTTTAGTGATAAAGGCAATTTGGATGGAGGTGACCATTAGTATTTATGCCGGTGTTTCAAGAATAGGTTTGGGTTTTTTTGTTTTTGTTTTTTAAGTAAATGAGGTTTAAGATGCTAAATGAAAATTTTAGTGATAAAAGCAAATTATTTTCTTAATCACTGTGGATTTATATAAGGAAATTATTTATTGAAAGTTGTGTATGATGAATTGAATGCATTGCATGTAGAGTAGATATAGGATTTATAGGAGCTTTCAAATATGATTAAAAAGAGGGAAATAGTTGGATATTTTATTATTCTTGTGAAATTACAAATGACAATGGATGTTTTGAAGCATAATTTTGTAAAAATATTACTAATCATATTTCTACAAGTTAATTGGTTCAATGCTCAAGTTATGAAATTTAATAAAAATAAAACATTTATGACATAAGTCAAAGAGATTGACATTCAAAATACAACCTAAATTGAAACAACTATTAAAATTGAGGATCAATGATAACAAAACAATGTTATTTGGTACATAAATAATAAAAAAATGTTGCATTAAAGATAAAAGAACACAAAATACTCTAGAAAAAAAAAAAAAAACGAACCCCTTTTTAGGGTAAAAACATTTGTTGAGAAATATGAGTTAACTAGATAAAGTGTCACCATAAAAAATAAAAAATAAAAACAAACTACATGAAAAATCAACTCCACTTGATTATATTGTCAGCTCATTCTCATATTCATTCTCATATTCCATAAAATAGGAGAATGTCACAACAACCACCTAAATTGGTATTGGAAAAAAATTAGATCTATGGTTTGTTTCATGCCATCAATGTCAAATGGAGCTATTTCGATGGAAGCAAAAGTCGAAGTTGTTATTTCCTTTAAAAGTCTTCATGACTTTCAATAAAGAAAATTGAGTCATCTTGATTGTGAAATGGAGTTTGTTATATGATCCAAGAAAAAAACAGAGCCCATGTATGAAGTTGGCATCAATCAAAATAATTTGAATAAAGTACAACACTTGTACTTGTTACAAGATTTATGTTCTCTTAAGTAATGCAATTTTAACTTGAAACTCTATTTAAAAGATATGGACATTATTTCATTACTTGAACTTAATTGAATTTTAAATGCACATTGATATTGTAATATGTCAATGTTAGTTTTTATGTGTTGGTATTATTTCTTTGTTTTTACCCATTTGTTTTCTTATGTGTTGAAATTATTTCATGTTTTAGGGATTCTTTTTTGCGTGCAAACGCTAAATTTTATTGTATCAACAACCCATCAATTTGAAATGGAAAGGCCACTTGAAACATAGTGAAGTTATTTCTTCTTGTATTGCTAACTTACTAAATTTAAATGTGGAATGTCATTAGTCCTATGCCAATGTATTTTATTTTTTAATGATAACTTGTCAATTGTAAATGTACATGCATGAAAAATATGTTGATGTTATTTTAACACTTGGATCTAACTTGTTCTTTGATGCCTATGGGAAATGGTATTGTTATGGTTTAGAAGATTAAATAGATACTATTACTTAGGATTTATTAAAAAAGTAGGAAGAATATGAAATAAGAAAGGAGAAAGAGTGGATGTCAGTTACATTGCATTGTTAAAATAATTCATGACATAGACCACACTTTGCTCATGATTTTTGTGTAGTCTTCACATGTGGACAAACATTATTTTCCTTGTCATGGTTGCACTAATCCAACATCCACAAACAAATGGTTGAATTATTGTATGCACTTATTGAAAAGTATAAGACATTGGATTAGGTAGGATGTCTTCTTCTTTTATAGTTTTTCTCAAATGAAGATATATAGTGTGAATTATCAAATGTAATTGATAGTTACATGAACTCGTGAGGGGTTGCTTGTACCTAATGGAAGGATATGCTTTCGTCTAAAAAATAGGCATTGAAATTGGATCATCACCAAAAAAATCTCTTTGTAAACATTGTAATAAGCATTTAATTATTTTTTTGGCATGTCACATACCGAACCACCTAAAATATATTAGGAAGACGAGATGGTCAATTTTTTTTCTCTTAATCATCTTTCTTAACATGACTCTAAAACCACTTCTAGGCATATGGATGCAATCCATCCATTGAGAGAATTCCAACATTTGTACTCTTGCTCAATTCCAAACTCTAACCAAAAAGTTATGGCTTATGTCACATGGCTTGGGTTCAAACTTGAGTTCAACAACAATTTTGTTGAATTCAAATTCAAATCTCTAATAAAGTTCACACACACATATATAATATTAAATTTAATATATAGTCTAGAATATAATACTCATATATCAAATTTTTAATATTTATAATATAAATAAAGTTGTTAAATATATATAATTAAATTAAATTCATAATAATAATAATATATTATCTTCTTAAAATATATATTTTTTTCCCCAGGAAAAATCGTAGCTTTTATTAATGTAAATAAAAGTTACATTTTGTATATGCAAGTGCATATTCAGATCAGCTTTTAGCTGCCATATATACTGAGTAAAACCAGAAAAAATAATTACATCTGATTAGTTCCCCTTTCTTTTATACAAAACTGTATATCAAAATAGCTTGTTCACATGAATTCTATTTAGGTATATATAAAATATGACAACAATCAAATTAGGTATATAAATATCGGCAGCAATCTCTAATGGGAGCCATTCCCCCTCCTGTGTGCCGGTGCAAAAGGTATGTGGAAGTACTGATAATATGCATGATCATTCTGCTCCTGTACCTCCATATGAGCAGTCAGTAGGTGCGTCGTCTCCTTGGAAAGGAGGTCAGAAATTGAATTCTGCTCCCTGTAAATATGTCGACGTGAAATAGGATCAAAAATAGGTTTGAGCATATGATATTCATCCAAGATGTTCTGAAGTGTATGTGTGTGGCATGTCGATTGTGTAGTGAACCAGTCAATGACAATCTTTGAATCACCGAAAATTTGTAGAGCATGTATATTTTTGGTGATGGCAAACTGAAGTAGATACAAGAGGCAAGATAGTTCTGCATAATTGTTAGTGTCGCATCCAAGTCCAACCTTGACTTTGAAATGATGATTTGATGTCAAATTCATAATGAAACCACCACCACAGCCATGAGTTTGTGCAGATCCATCAAAATAGGCCCAAGGGTAGGAGTGATCAATGATCTCAGGAGTGATGATACGGGGAGGGGGGGAGGTGGGTTATTTGGGATATAGTGATAGATGGAGAGTATGTGGGCAGTAGATGAAGGCCAGTGATGCGGGATGTCTTGGAAGATGGTCCGGTTGCGGGCCATCCAAATATTCCAACAGATAAGGATAGGCATGTTGCGAATTTTGTGAGGAGATGCCTCATTCCACCAATGTTCCCATGCTTCATTGATTGTGGGTCCTGTCCAGCGAGTATTAGGATGGATCGCGGAAAGTGTGATTTTCCATAGTTCAAGGGCCACAGAACAGTGGAGAAAAAGATGATGTGTGTCTTTAGGCTCCATTTTGCAAAGTGCATAGCGATGTGGTCCGGAGAAGCATATTTTTTGTAAGTTAGCACCAGTAGGAATTTTATCAGATAGAATACACCACATAGAGTTTTTTTATTTTTTATTCATTTAATTTTTTTCAAATAAATTTATTAAAAAAATAATAATTAACAACAAATTTTCAAGTATCAATTTGGGAGTCAATTTTGAGTTTTTAATCTAGATATTTTTAGATAGAGCTCTCATTTTGAGATCAAAATTCTCATTAAGGTGGTAACTATGTTATCCTTAAGAATTAGAGTCATATGATCTACTTTTGGAATAAGTTTTTTCACGTAAGAATGTGCACATTGCTCAATAAGGGTATCATTAGAAGCTACATTCTTAAAAATATTTTTTCTTTTGAAATACATCATCAGCTAGGCTCTGAGTTGTTATTTAAATGATCTTTCTCAACCTCTTCCTCCTCATCTCCCTCTTGAGATCATAGAGTTCCAAATATGTTATCGGAGGGATTGGACGAGCATAGATGAGACTCACTATCAAGTTGAGTCTCCTCAAGGCTATTGCCACTTGTGTTTTCTTTTTATTTGTTTGAATGCACCTTGCTCAATATTGCTTTGAGAGGTTGAAATTTTCTTTGAACTCTGCTTTGAAGATGGTTCAATTTCTTGGGACTTTAACTAGCATTTTACAAAATTCCCATACTCATGGAAAAAGTTACATTTGAAAAGAACCATCTCATAATTAGGGCTTATAGATAACTCGGGTCCTAAAAATTCAATTAAATCGCCTCAAGCAATCCCTATTTAGAGTCCATCTCCACACAAATTTTAGGACGTGAAATTTTTTATTTTAGGTTCAATGTAAGTTTTGTAACACTCCAACTTGTCTCCATTAATTTTGAAGGAATCAAAATCCCAAAATAATAGGGAGGTGTGGAATTTTGATCCAAATAGGAGCAAAATGGATTTCCATATTTGGGTTAAATTCAAGATTCTAGTGGAATAGATACATTCCCCTATAATGCATGAAATGGAGAGAAAATTCAAAGATCAAGTCCCTATCTTCTATATTTTCAAATAAAAATTGATATGGATGGGATTATTACATTATTTTCTCTTCATCTCGATGCTTATGGAGTGGTGAAATTAGTGAAATCAACTTATAGGAGCACTTTAGCAGCGATACCCAGTTTGAATAATTGGGGTCTCAAACCTTCTAGGCCTAGTGTGAGGCCTTACATTAGGGGAATTGTGAGGTCTAAAATGGGCCTCCTAATGAAATTATAAAATAATAGTAGAAATAATAAAATAAAATTAGATTACATTATCAAATTTTAGAGGGAAAAAAGAAAAAATTAATTTTTCAACTTATCTCCCTATGGATTTAATCAAATTTTGAGCAGAAACACTCATTGGATCCAGAATTTGATTCTTCATCCGAGGAGTACCCATTTTGCATACTTTCAATGGACCCTGCTACACAAAAAATGAGAATTACATGAAAAAAGGTGATTGCAATCATGTTTTTTCATGTAATTCTCATTTTTTGTGTAGCAGGGACTATTGAAAGTATGTGACATGGGTACTCCTTGGATAAGGAATTTAATTTTTCATCCAACGATTACTTCTGCTCAAAATTTGAGTAAAACCTTAGGGAGATAAGTTGAAAATATAGTTTTATTATTTTATTATTTTTTAATCTTTTTACTTTTTAACTCCAAAAATGGCGAATCATCCCCCATGGTTGACATCATCATCTTGAACCCTACTGGTTCTTATAAAGTTGATTTTGGTTGTACATTTTTTTTAGGAGGCCCATTTCTTGCATCCACTAGTGTTATTCTACACACAGATACATTTCCAACGATCTAAGAAAGACATCAATTACAGTTCGTATGCAAAAGTTATACCTCTTAAAAGTTCACCTATCGTGATGAACCACCATAATTTGAGAGGATACCATGCACCAATCCCCATATTCAGGGAAAAGAGGTTAGGCACGTCAACATGATGAAGAAGACTATAAAAGGGCTAATATTCTAACTATAGTTAAGAGTTGGAGTCAAACTTAACTATTACTTTGCTATCAAGCTATGTTATAACTAGGTCACTAGGAGGAAAAGGGGTTTCATTCTATTCAAGTGCATTATGTTCCATAGTTGAAAAGAGTAGCAAAGAGTGGATAGAAAGAGAGTATAATGGAGAGGGTTTGTGTTATGTCGCATCCCACAGACCACAAGTCTCTCTATTTTGTATTTGCACCATTTCCATTCTGAGAAAGATAGAGCAAAACAACCTCACGTTCCATCTGATTTTTCCCCTGTAAGGATTTCCCAAATCATATCTTGTGTTCATTATGGTTTTTTGGTGTTTATATTTCATTGTTCCCTATTTTCCATACTTTATTTATGGCATTCATAAGTAGAAATCATTAACATAATAAACATATAAATCTAACAAAAAGAAACCCTCGTAGTATAGATTTTAAAATTTCAATATATTTTTATCAAATTTGTTCAAACGAACTATCTAGTGGAATATCCAGTGCATTTTACAGATCAAAAATATTTAAAATGCCTTTTGCAGTAATAAGTAGAAATAGAGCTTTGATTGATCCAATTATTAGGGGTCTATTCTTGAACAATTCTAGGGCTAGGCCAAAGGCTGGTGCACTTACTAATTAATCCTCTCTCCATAAGAATTTTGATGTTAAATTATGCCATAGAGTGTCTCATATCAAGATTAGAGATTGAACACACCCTTTTTACAATTCTTGATTTCTTCTCACTTATTGAAGCTTGGGCTTCCACATTTGATGTGGAAGGCCCACCCATTGACATTGATTAATAACACACCAACAAAAAAACATCAACAAATATGAAGTACAAACCTAGATAATTGAAAGGCATAAGAAAACATATAATAATATCTAGAAATCCAATGTTGACAAAATCACATGAAAATCCATCCATGAAATTAGGCTGAGGGGATTAGTGATCTAAAGACACTACTCATGACCTCACTAGACTAAATTAACATGACAACAGGAAACCCTAGATACAATAAAAACACAACCTCTCTCTCTCCGATAAAAAATAATTTTATGTAAAAATATTTTATCAATTTGTTTTTCTACATTTGTTTTATATAAAAATGAATTTATATGAAAGAAAATGAATTTATAAATTTGAAAGCACATGAATTAAAAAAAAATACAAATACTCAATGTTAAGTGTTCACCCTAAACTTGTGGCACATCAACAAATACAACACACACTTTAATGACTGTGAAAATCTTCATGTTAAAATACTAATACTCACTCTTAATGACTAACAAATATTCACTTGCGAGAAAACATAAATACATATGAAATCACATTTACCAAGTATTTTGAATATGCAATCTCTTAATTTATTTTTTCCTATTATACTTGTTGCAAGCATAGTATTATGCATTCTATTTTTTTTGATAGGATATTACTTTGTCTTTAACCACAAAAGTTGCAACTTTTCTATAATTTAACATTATGGATTAAATTTTATTATTTTTTATTAATATTTAAAGTTATTTATTAGCAATATGAATTTTTTAGGTCTTATTTTGTAATGATTGATACTGTAGCCTTTGGGCAAAGCAATGTTATGTGGATAATTGCCTCTTATTTTTCTCCCATAATTTTTGGATCATAATTTTTAGATACTTTATGTAATTGCAATACTTATGCTATGATTTTAAGATACTTTTAAATTTTTCATTGTTAAGTTTCATATAAACCACCAAAAATTAAAATACTTGAAAATAGTTCATACTCACATAAATATCATATTTACCATCAATTACTACTGACCTTTTTTTGCATAAAAACTGGATAAGAACAAGATGTAAATAAGTATACTTTCCAGAGTTGCCACTGCCCACCATTATCTATGTTTTCTTCAATACTTTAATTAATATGAGTAAAAGTGTAAATGTGCAAACTTAATTATATAATTTTACTTAATAACAATAAGAAATAAATAAAAAATTATTATTAATAAATTAAAATGATTGCTTTAAGGCATATATTCAACATATCCTTCACATATATATATGGCAAGAACAACTACCCTTTAAAATATATCTATCTATACTTTACACACAAAATGTAAAACTTCTAGAGAACCTTCTCAACAAAAAAATTATCATTACAATAAGACATAGGATTGGATTCTCCATTGCCACAATGCAAAATTATAATTAACAAAATACCTAGGTTCACTGATCAAGTGGATTCTAAACCTTAACAAAAACTTGAATTCAATATTTTTACTTTAATTTAGCTATATTTAAACTAAGTGGTAGTATTTTTACTTTAATTTAGCTATATTTAAATTAAGTAGCAAGTTCTATCTACTATATAACATTTATTTATAAAAATAGATATACATAGCAAGCCATAGGAGTTACTTTATCAATATTATTGTTTATTTGATTGGGAACTATGTATATGCAAATATTTTGATGCTTAATTTAAAAGTGTATTAATTTATATAAATTAATGATGTTATTTATAAATATAATATACATTAAAATATATGAAATAGAAAAAATTAAATAAAAAAATAGAATTATATCATTTTTATATTAATAAATAAGATGTTAAAATAGAAATAAATAAATGAGAAGAAATAAAAGTATAAAAAAAATTATAAAACAAAAATAAAAGAAAGTATTTAACCATTATATATTAATTTAGAAACATATACTATTAATGTATTAAACATATAATTTTATAAAGAAATTTATTTTATTTATATATTAAAAATTAATATTAAAGAATAAAATAAAAATATGGATACAATTATAATAAATCAATTGAAAAAAAAACATTAATAAACAAACATATTTATACACAAATGCTTTCAATTATATCTTTTTACATTTTGAAAAATGTACAGGTAAGTATTTGGAATATGATTAAGACTTTAAAAGGTTAGGAATTTTAAATTATTATTATTTTTTAATTTTTTAATATAATGAAATTATATATATATATATATATATATATATATATATATTTTGAAAAAAATTATAATAATTAAGTTGTTAAAGTAATAGTGAGGATAACTATTTATGGTGGGTATCAGTTAATGTAAGTTGACTCATCATTTTTATTTTCTTGTGGTGTGTAAGAAGACAAACTTTCACTCATGCCAAATACCTTTAGAACTTAGACTTTTAACTTATTTTTTTACCTTGGAAGAAAATGAACTCTTAACCTAACAAAAACAATTTTGGAACATATTCCAAAGCCACTCTTATATATTATTAATAATATATAACTCTTATATATAGTATTAATAAATGATATTTAATTTCTTCTTTTTAAAATTAAATTTATTAATAAAAAAATAAATATATAAAAATGAAAAGTAATTGGAAAATCATTAAGAGTTTCAAAAAAACTGAAATTTCAAATTATTTAGTTTTTCAATCTTTTATTATAATAATGAAATTTCATTGTTGTTTATATGATTTAAATAATTATTTTTTTATATTAATTTAGTAAAATATATAATATTAATAAATTTTATGTAATATTTTTAAATTAAATTTATTAATAAAAAATGACTGATAAATGTAAATGTCAAACCAGGAGGTAACTCCTCAAATCAGAATGTGTTATTAGCTGAAGAATGCATATGTATTTATACATGGAGGTGAGGCTATTGGGATTCATCTCCCAATGACTCTTGGCCTTCCTTATTTCCTAATATTAAATAATATACAATATTACATGTGCACACCCATCCCATAGGATTAGATGTCAACATTCCCCCCTTTAATCCGAAGGGATGTTGGTGAGGCCAAGCATCGATCTGAACTTTTCAAACTTTTCTCTTCCAAGTGCTTTGGTGAAGATGTCAACAGTTTGCTCATTTGTGGAACAATGATGTAGATGGATGGTTTTGGCCTGAACATGATGTCAAATTAGATGGTACTTTGTATTGAAGTGCTTTGTTCGATCATGGAACTTTGGGTTCTTGGCCAACTTTATTGCAGAAGTGTTGTCGATCATGAGTGGTGTGGAGTACATTTGTTTCATCTGCAAATCTTCCAGGATTTTCCAGAGCCACACAATTTCCTTTTTTTCTTCAGCTGCTGCCACATATTCTGCCTCGGTCGTGGAATCTGCTGGAACTTACTGTTTGCGTGATCTCCATGAGACAGCTCCTGATCCAAGACTCATGGTGTAACCTGTAGTAGACACCCCTGTTTCTTTGTCGCCATCAAAGTCTGAATCAAAGTATCCGATCAAGCTGAAGTCGCCTACCTGTGTGTATTTGAGTCCAAAGTCTTGAGTCCCTTTCAAGTACCTTAGCACTCTTTTTGCAGCAGACTAATGTCCTTCACAAGGTTTTTGCATGAACCTTGAGAGGATTCCAACAGCAAATGAAATGTCAGGTCTGGTGGTGGTCAGGTAGATAAGACTTCCTACAAGTTGTCTATACTTAGTTGCATCCTCAAATTCCTTCCCTTCAATAGATGTGAGCTTCATGTTTTGTTCCGTTGGAGTGGTTAAGGGATTACATTCATCCATGCCAAACTTGGTCAAGAGATCTCCAATGTACTTCTTTTGAGAAAGAATATGAATTTAGGATGTTGAATTACTTCAATACCCAAATAGTAATGAACATGACCCAAATCAGTCATTTCAAAACCTTTCTTCAACTCTTTCTTCATGGATGCAATATAGCTCTCATTGTTTCATGTTATCAAAAGATCATCTACATATACCACAAGATATACAACTTTTTTTCCAACTTTCTTAACAAACAAAGTTGCATCATCAAGATCAAAATGTTTGAAATCAAGTTTCAGAAGATGCTCGGTCAATTTCTCATACCAGGCTCGTGGTGCTTGCTTGAGGCCATACAAGGATTTTACAAGTTTGTAAACTTTGTGTTCTTGACCCTTTATCACAAATCCTTCTGGCTGGGACATATAAACTTTCTCCTTTAGATCTCCATTCAAGAAAGTTGTTTTTACATCCATCTGATGGACTTTCCATCCATTCTGAGCTGCTAAGGCAAAGAGAGTCCGAATGGTGGTCCATTTTGCTGTGGGAGCAAAAGTTTCTTCATAATCGACTCCTTCTTTCTGTGCGAATCCTTTTGCCACAAGCCTGGCCTTGTGCTTGTCAAGTGAGTCATCTGCTTTGTACTTGTTCTTGTAGACCCACTTACAGCCAATTGGTTTCGTTCCCAAAGGCGGATCAACCAGCTTCCAAGTGCCATTCTTTATCAAGGTATCATACTCCTTCTGCATCGCTTCTTTCCATTCATCATGAGAAGCGGCTTCTTTGAAGGAAGTTGGTTCATGATCTGTAGACAAACTCAATTCACAGTTATAAGCAATATCCATATCAACAGGGGAATCAGAATTATCTACATCACCTTCCATTTCTTGAGTGGAACTTTCACCTGAATCAACCTCATCGTGGATGAACATCCTCCGTTGTCTTTGCTGCAAATGGCTCAGAGGACCTTTGAGATGGCTCAAGCTGCTCACTTGACCTTTTTGGATAAACGAAGATTCAATCTCCACCCTCACAACTGCATCATCCAATGTGGTCATCCGTGGTTGGTTCTTCATGTGGGGGAGAGAGTGCTTCGGAAAATGATTCCATAGATTGATTCAGTATATGAATCCCTCCTTCAAGATGTGGAATCTGATTATCAAATTCTTGAAAGTACTTTGCATGTGTGAATCTATCCAGGCGATCAAGTTGTCGCTTAACAACATTGTCAGTCTTGGAAGATTCAAGGAACATGACATCTCTTGCTATTACAAACTTCTTATTGACTTCATCATAGAGACGATATCCTTTGGAAGTATTGGAATACCTCAAGAAGATACATTTTCGACTTCTAGCACCAAGTTTATTCCTTTGACCCCTTGGGTATCAAGGCATAACAGGTGGACCCAAAGACCCTGAAATGCTTTACCGAAGGAATGTGGCCATGCCACATTTCAAAAGGAGTTTTGTTTCTAATTGAACTTGAAGGACACCTATTCTTTATGTAAACAGCACATAGAACTGCATAAGCCCAAAACATCAATTTTACATTTTTGAAAAATAACATGGAGAGGACCATATTTAAAATAGTTTTGTTCATTCTTTCAGCTACACCGTTCTGTTGTGGATTATATGGCACAGTTGTTTGATGTTTGATTCCATGTTGACGAAGATAATTTTCAAATTCGTTTGAAGTGTATTCTTTTCCATTATCAGTACGTAGAGAGCCAATATGTGTTTGTGTATCATTTTCAATCCATGCATGAAAATTCTTGAAAGTTTGAAAAGCATCAGACTTATTCTTCAGTAAGTAAATCCAACACATTCTGGTGTAGTCATCAATAAATTTCATCATGTATTTGTTTCCATTTGTAGAAGCAATAGGCATAGGGCCACATAAATATGAATGAACAAGCTCAAGTTTTCTATGTGCTCTGGAGTGTGAATCATGAAATGGCTGTTTGCTATGCTTTCCTAGAATACAAGCATCACATTCCTTAGGTTTTCTAGGAATTGTAGGCAGTGCATCAACACCATTTTTCTTCAACAAATGAAGGCTTTCATAGTTTAAGTGTCCAAATCTAGCATGCCATAAAAGACTTGATGGGAATGTACCTTCATCATGATGTGAACTGAACGCAAAGTTTTGAGCATGAGCAGATGAACCTTTCATCTTCAAGAGTCTCCCTTCTTCTATTCCCTCCATGACAAGTGAGTGATCTGATGCTTTTCTGACCTCTGCCTTGCCATCAAACAAGTGAATGGAGTGTCCTTGCTGCCGGATTTCGACCAGGGACAGCAAGTTTCTCTTCAACTCAGGGAGGTATAGGACCTCATGTAGGATATGATCAGGAAGACCAGGCAGTTTAAGCCTGACTGTGCCAAGCCCTGATGGCTTGAGTTTGGATTTATCTGCGAAATATACTGCTCCATCAACTTTGTCAATGAATTCTTCAAAAAAATCTTTTCTAAATGTCATGTGACATGTTGCTCTTGAATCTAGCAACCAATCATCTCTCCATGAAGTAAATGAAACATCAAATAGGTTTTCAGTTACTCCATTGTTACAATGTGCTAGAACATAGTGAGCAGATTCAGGTGCTTTACCTTTGTCTTTGTCATTGGTTTTACCTTTGTCTTGATTTCTGTGCTGCTCAATTTTGTCCCATGGTGTTTTGCATTTGGATGCATCATGTCCATCTCTATTGCACCGTGTGCAATGAAGATTGGATTTGTCAGCTTGTCTGCCCCCCCTTTCTATGAAGTTTCTTCTTCCTCTTCCTCTTCTGCCACCTCTTCCTCTGGATGAATCTGGAGCATGACTCTTTTCTCTATGTGCCAAGTATGCAGCCTCTTCGGAAGATGAAGGGACTGTCATCTTCCCGAAATCTTTCTCTCTTTCTGCAAACTTTTTCTCAAGTGTATCAAAGGTGATATGCTCAAGGTTCCCACTTGCTTGCAAAGACTCAAGATAATGTGAGTAAGTCAGATATAATGCCTTAACATATGCTATGAGAGATATGTCCATTTTTACACCAGTGTTTTCAATGTCATGCATTATAGATCTTACTTCTGAAGCTAAAGCAAGGGGATCATCATTCTTCATTTCAAGACTGAACAGCTTAATCATCAATTGAACATTTTCTAATTCTGAATGTGAGTCATAGAGTTCTTTTAGCTTCTTCAAGAACTCATAGGCATTTGAGAATGATGAAATATGGCGACTCACCTCTTCACTTACGGAAGCTGCAATCAAGGCATAGGCCTTGCAGTTCTTGTTTTCCCAAATGGCAAGCTCTTTGTCTGAAGTGGGCTTTGCTGGTGGATTTTCTTCTTGTCCTTCACAGATTCCTTTCCACAACTCATTAAAAATGAGTGTGTGTTTAATCTTCCGAGACCATTCAAGATAGTTCTCTTTTCCGGAGAGAACCACCCCAACAATAGAGATGAGAGAATGCATTGGTTTGCTGGAAAAAAAATCTTTTGAAGAGGAAAAATTTCTGCTAGAAAAACTTTTAACTCTGGAACCTTACTCAATTAAAGGGGACAAAAACTCTTTGCTGGAAAATAGACTGAAAAAACTCTTTGCTGCAAATACTGAATTTAAAAAGGCAAAAAACTCTTTGCTAAAAAACTGAATTCTGCACCAAAAAAAAATATGAAAATGGGAAGTGGTATGGGAGGGCGGTATTATGAATGAATGGAATTGAAAATGGAGTGGGCGGACTGTATATATGGTGAGAGGGGCGGTAATATAAAATGGACAGAGTATTAAATGGAGCGGTATTCAAAGTGGTAAGGTGGAGCGGTATGGTATTACAAATGGAGCAGACAATGTATAAAAAAGGGCTGGGGACAGCGTTTACAATGGTATGACAGCGTATAAATGTTATATATGCAGCGTGGAGTGTTATTATTATATAGTCGACAGGCCACGGGAGTAAACGCAGCGTTATGGTAATGCGTAGAGCCGACTGTGAGATGTGGAGATCGATTGTAGCAGGGGTGGAATTCATTGCAACGTTGAAGTCGAGGACACAAACCCCACGGTGGTCGCCACACAAGTCTTTGCAGATATTATGTATGGTGAGCGCTGTATCGAATATGACAGAACGCTGTGAGTGGGAATGGCGCAGGAATGGGTATGAGCGTTTTAATGTGGAGCACTGTTATGAATGGAGAAGGCGCGCTGTATTATATTGAAATATATCATTGTGTTGATATGAATGGAGAGTATATATATAACGCTGTGAACTATGGAGAAGTGTTGTAGCAGAACGCATTAAGCAGAGGAGCTGGGCGTTGTAAGGGGAAGGGATGGAGTGAGCATTTGGAAGGGAGGGTGTGAGTGGAAAGAGTAGGTAATGGGAGGCGATAGGTATGGAGAATGGAGGAGGCCAAAAGGCCATTTAAAAAAATTTGAAATGGTAGAGTTGCAGGACTGCTGGAATTGCAGAGTGGCAGGGGCTGCAATTTGCAGAATTTCGGGGTCTGCAGAATTGCAGAATCTTCAGGAGCTACAGGAGCTGCAAATGTCAGACCTGTGGATAATTGGAGAGAAAAAAAAATGCAGAATAACAGTATAGCAATTAAGGAGCAGCAAAAACTATTAATAAAAATTGACTGAGCAAAGGAGAGGGAGTTACACCACAGGCAGAAATGCCAATAGTGGGACTGGCTCTGATACCATGTCAAACCAGGAGGTAACTCCTCAAATCAGAATGTGTATTAGCTAAAGAATGCATATGTATTTATACATGGAGGTGAGGCTATTGGGATTCATCTCCCAATGACTCTTGGCCTTCCTTATTTCCTAATATTAAATAATATACAATATTACATGTGCACACCCATCCCATAGGATTAGGTGTCAACAGTAAAAAATATTTATATTAATTTTATATTAAAATAATTATTTTTACACTTTTAAAAAGCTAAAAAATTATTCAATTACCTATAAATTTTAATAAATTTTACAGTGTTAAATGAATAGTTATAACACTTTATATGTTTAAACCTTCAAAACAAGTGTAGGTCTCCAAATATATAATTTTCTCAATAAATTTCTTTAGAAATACATAAGACACCTAAATTTTATCTCTTTTTTTAGATGAAACCATGCAATGCATTAAAATACCCTTTATTCCAGCCCAAATGTGTAAAATCAAATGATATTCCCAAGTTCTATGGGAACTATTCTCTTCTTCCCACAGAAGGGAGAGAATATAATACAAATAGGGAGAAAATAATTACAATATAGCTAGTTGTCTTGCCAAATGTAACAGCCAATAATGCAGAAAATTGACAAATCCTTTCTCATGCTTGCACCCATATATTATAAAGCACCACATGAAATAAATTGAGGTGTCTTTAGTGCGATTTTTTGATGGATTTTCGGGTGGATTTTTCCGATCTAATTTCTCTAAAATTTGGTAGGAATTCATTGAAAACAGAAGTTAAATGAGTAACTTTGCATAATAGAAGTGCCCTAGGGGTTTTTTAGGGTGTTGAATCCATATATATAGTCAAAAAATCAGTTTAAATAGCAAAAATCAAGATTTCACCTCAAAACATTTCGTCGGATTCCGGCACCGGAAACTCCAAAAAGTCTCACTAAAGACAATTACGAAAATGATGTTACATTTTCCTATTCGCTTCCTTCGTTGTCACTTTCTTCGCTGGAGTTGGAGCTATAACTTTCTTCGCTAGAGACTTTTCACCAGCTTTCTTCAATAAAGTAATCTCCCAGTCGTTGGCGCAACTGTTGGACTACTCTCCTACCCCATTACAGTTTGGAACATTGAAACACATCAAGATTCTTCAACGAACTCAAATGCCTCTAAGATTTCCAACTGAGTGTGGGAGCATCTGCATAGTCGAGCACTCTCTCAAGTCAAGACTGTCGAGGTCGGTTAGTTTCACAAACGAATCAAGAAGCATCTGCAGGGTGGAGCACCCACTCAAGTCTATAGAACACAAACCCATCAGGTTCCCAATTGAGTCTGGGATCACCTGCAGAGTGGAACACTGGTCTAAATCAAGATCTTCGAGGCCCGTTAAGTTGCCAACCGAATTTCAAAGAACCTGCAAACTTGAACACTGGTGCAAATCAAGATTTTTGAGGCCCATCAAGTTCCCAACCGAATCTGGGAGAACCTACAAACTAGAGCACCAGCTCGAGACAAGACGTTGAAGGCCCGTCAGAGTCCCAACCGACTCTGGGAGCATCTACATAGTGGAGCACCAGGACAAGTTAAGATTTTGAAAGCTCGTCAACATCCCAACCCAGTATGGGAGCCTCTGCAGAGTGGAATAGCTGCTCAAGTCAAGATCTTGGAAGCCCATCAGGTTCCCAATCTATTCTGGGAGCATCTTCAGAGTAGGCACCATTCCAAGTGAAGACTTGCGAGGCTCGTCATGGTCCCAATTGGGTTGGGTAGCATCTACAGAGTGTGGAAACCTCTCTATTCAAGACTATAGAAGCAGGGAAAGTTACGCATTTGGAGGCCCGTCAGTTTCCCAACTGAATAGGGGAGTGTTTGCAGAGTGTAGCACCAATACAATTCAAGAATTTGTAGGCTTGCCAACTTCCCAATCGAGTTCAGAAGAGTTTGCAGAGCGGAGCAGTCGCTTAAGTCGAGATGTTGGAGGCCTACTAGGTTTCCAATTGAGTCCCACAGTGTTTGCAGAGCTGAGCAGTTGCTCTACTTGAGATGTTGGAGGCCTGCTAGGTTCCTAACCGAGTCCTGAAGTGTTTTCAGAGTGAAGCAGAAGCCCAAGTCGAGATGTTGGAGGCCTGCTAGGTTTCCAATTGAGTCTAGAAGCCTTTGCAAAGCATCGCAGTTTCTCAACTCGAGATGTTGGAGCCCTATTAGGTTTCCAATTGAGTCAGTAATCATCTGTAGAGTGGAGCAGTGGCTCAAGTCGAGATGTTGGAGGCCTGCTAGGTTTCCAACTGAGTCTGGAAGACCTTGCAGAGCGGAGTAGTCACTCAAGTCGAGATGTTGGAGGCCTGCTAGGTTTTCAATTGAGTCCGGAAGCATCTGCAAAGTAGAGAAACTGCTCAAGCGGAGACGTTGGAGGTCTGCCAGCATCCCACCTGAGTATGGAAGAGTCTGTAGAGCGGAGTTGTAGCTCAAGTCGAGATATTCGAGGCTTGCTAGGTTCCCAACTGAGTACGGAAGAGTCTACAGAGTGGAGCAGCCGCTCAAGTCGAGATGTGGGAGGACTGCTAGGTTTCTAATTGAGTCCAAAAGCGTCTGCAGAGCAGAGCAATAGCTCAACTTGAGATGTTGGAGGCTTGCTAGGTTTCCAATTGAGTCCAGAAGCATTTACAAAGCTTAGCAGTGTCTCAAATTGAGATGTTGGAGACCTGCTAGGCTTTCGATTGAGTCTAGAAGCGTCTGCAGAGCAAAGCAGTAGCTCAACATGAGTTGTTGGAGGCCTGCTACGTTTCCAATTGAGTCTGGAAGCATCTGCAAAGTGGAGCAGTTTCTCAACTTGAGATGTTGGATGCCTATTAGGTTTCCAATTGAGTCCTGAACCGTCTACAAATTAGAGCAATAGCTCAACTTGAGATGTTGGAGGCCTGCTAGGTTTCTAATTCAGTCTAGAAGCATCTGTAGAGCGGAGCAGTGACTCAACTTGAGATGTTGGAGGTCTGCTAGGTTTCCAATTGAGTCCGGAAGCGTCTGCAGAGTGGAGCAGTTGCTCAAGTCAAGATATTTGAGGCCTGCTAGGTTCCCAACCGAGTATGGAAGAGTTTGCAGAGTAGATCAGTTGCTCAAATTGAGATATTTGAGGCCTTCTGGGTTCCCAACAGAGTATGGAAGAGTCTGCAAAGCGGAGCAGTCACTCAAGTTGAGATGTTGGAGGACTGCTAGGTTTTCAATTGAGTCTGAAAGCATTTTTAGAGTGAATCAGTAGCTCAACTTGAGATATTTGAGGCCTACTAGGTTCCCAACTAAGTACAGAAGAGTCTGCAGAGTGGAGCAGTCGCTCAATTCGAGATGTTGGAGGATTGCTAGATTTCAAATTGAGTCTAGAAGCGTCTACAGAGTGGAGCATCTAGTCAAGCATAGACGTTGGAGGTCTGCCAGCTTCCCAACTGAGTATGAAAGAGTCTGTAGAGTGGAGGAGTTGCTCAAGTCGAGGTATTTGAGGCCTGTTAGGTTCCCAACCGAGTCCGAAAGCATCTGCAGAGAGGATAATTTTCTCAAGTTGAGATATTCGAGGCCTGCTAGGTTCACAATAGAGTACGAAAGAGTCTATAGAGTGGAGCAGTTGCTCAAGTCAAGATGTTGGAGGCCTGCTAGGTTTCCAATTGAGTTCACAAGCCTCAGCAAAGCGTAGCAGTTTCTCAACTCGAGATGTTGGAGGCCTATTAGGTTTCCAATTGAGATAAGAAGTGTCTACGGAGCGGAGCAATGACTCAAGTCGAGATGTTAGAGGCCTGCTAGGTTCCCAACCGAGTCTGGAAGAGTCTGCAGAGCATAGAAGTTTCTCAAGTCGAGATGTTGGAGGCTTGCTAGGTTTCCAATTGAGTCTGGAAGCCTCTGTAGAGCGTAGAAGCTGCTTAAGTGGAGACGTTGGAGGTCTGCCAGCTTCCCAACCGAGTACGGAAGAGTCTGCAGAGCGGAGAAATGGCTCAAGTCGAGATGTTGGAGGCCTGCTAGGTTCCCTACAAAGTCTGGAAGAATCTGCAGAGCGTAGTAGTCACTTAAGTCGAGATGTTGGAGGCCTGCTAGGTTTCCAATTGAGTCCAAAAGCCTCTGCAGAGCGTAGCAGCTGCGCAAGTAGAGACGTTGGAGGTATGCCAGCTTCCCAACCAAGTATGGAAGAGTATGTAGAGCGGAGTAGCGACTCAAGCTGAGATGTTGGATGCCTTCTAGGTTCCCAACCGAGTCTGGAAGAGTCCGCAGAGCATAGCATTTTCTCAAGTCGAGATGCTGGAGGCCTGATAAGTTTCCAATTACATTCGAAAGCCTCTGCAGAGCATAGCAGTTACTCAAGTGGAGATGTTAGAGGTCTGCCATCTTCCCAATCGAGTACGAAAGAGTCTGCATAGCGGAGCAGTGCCTCAAGTCGAGATGTTAGAGGCCTGCTAGGTTCCCAACCCAATCTAGGATCTTTTTCAAAGTGAGGCACCCTGACAAGATCATACTTTGGAGACCCTTCAACTTCCCAAATAAATCTAGAAGTAACTTTATTTAGCTACAGTATTGAAACTTGATGTGTTTCAATGATTACATATCAGATAATTCATCTGGAAAATTTTCAAGATTATTGTTCCACAATACAAGTTTTTCGAGGTGCTGCACGTTCCCAATGAAATCTGGAAATATACAATTCCCTCAGCTGCAGAGGTGCCTCCAATGTTCACATACATTATTAAAGTATGTCTAAGACTGTAAATTTCACAAGCAATGTGGTATAGGAAGAGAATTCTTAAATGTTGTCAATTTTTACAATTTGAAAAAAAAAACTAAAAAATATAAATTTAAGAATAATAATACCTGAGATTTGTGTTGCTAGAGTGTTTCCAAAATTTCTCCCTTTATATGTAAAACTCTTAAATTCTTTGTTGGAATCGAGGAAGGTAAGGAAGATTTGGGATAGTTTCCCCAGTGGAGATATATCAGCTGTTGTAATTGCTAGCAAACACTAAATAGGCTTTCAACAAAACAACCTTCAGCCTTCAGCAACTGCAACATGTTCATATTACACAATAAACAAGTGTGAGCAGGCTCCGCAATGTTTTCTAAATATTGTTCAAGGTTTTCAAAAGATTGTTCATCCTCATTTTCATCAACCAGGTTAATTCCATGCACCTAAATTGTTCACTCGAGCTGTTAAAAACAAGATTTATTCTTGCAAAGTTTTAAGAATTCAAAACTAAACAAACACAATTTTCATAACAGGATGCTATTTGGAAGTCTGTCAAAAACACTGACAAAAGGAGACAATAAAACATAGAAAAACGAAAAATGAATTGTTGAGAGCACCCATATTCTTTTATTATGGAGAGATATATATATGTGCAGATGGTAATTTACATAAACATTTAAATCGACTAGAAACTAATTCTAAACTAACAGTTTAACCGACTAATGATTAATTCTTTGACACTCCCCCTTAAGCTTGAGGGTTACATTGTTTATGCCTAAATTTTGACATTGAAATTCAAAATTAACTTTTCCTACTGGTTTGGTGAAGATATCCACTAACTGATCCTTGGAATCACAAAATTTGAGAACGATATCACCATTTTTTACGAGTTCACAAATGAAGTGAAAACGAGTGTTAATATGTTTTCTCTTTTGATGAAAGACATTGTTCTTCGATAAGGAAATAACGGAAGTGTTGTCACAAAGGATTGAAATAGGTTCATTTTATGTATATTCGAAGTCAGAGAGAAGTCACTTTAGCCACACTGCTTGACATGATGTTGAATTCACTGCAATGTACTCGGCCTCTATTGAAGATAACACAAATATGGGTTGCTTTTTGGATGACTATGATATCAAGTTTCTACCAAATAGAAAAGCATAGCCAGAAGTGTTTTTCCGATCATAAATACCTCCTGCATAATCACTGTCTATATAACCAACAAGATCACTGTCTGTAGAGGCTACAGATGATAAACCATAAGTAGATGTACCTACAATGTATCTTAAAACCCTTTTTCCAGCTTTCCAATGAGAGTCTTTAGGAGATTCCATAAACATGGAAATATAACTAGTTGCAAATGTTATATCAGGTCTAGTAACAGTTAGATACATAATACTACCAGCAAGTTGCTTATACAAAGTTAAATTAACAACAATACCCACATCATCTTTACTTAACTTTGTACCAACTTCAATAGTAGTATCCACTGGTTTACACCTATCCATCTTAAAATTTAGCAAAATGTCAGTAGCTTACTTTTGTTGACCCATAAAATACCATCATGTGTTTGTTTCACTTTGATACCTACGAAGTATCTCATTAATACAAGATCTGTCATTTCAAATTCATTTTTCATCGCAGCTTTAAATTCATCTAATTGCATGTTACCTGTATAAATTATGTCATCAACATAATTACCTTGATGATCATTCTTGAAATACAAAGTGGGTTCATGGTCGCTCCTTCTGAAACCATTATTCAACAAGTAATGGTCTATTCGGTTGTACCAAGCTCTCGGAGCTTGCTTCAAGCCATACAATGCTTTCTTCAACCTGTACACCTTTTTTTTTTTTTTTTTAAATTTCGAAACCAGGTGATTGATCAACATACACTTCTTCATTCAAAGCACCATTTAAAAAAGAAGACTTTACATCCATTTGGTAAATTGGCCACTTGTTTTGTGTTGCAATAGCTAATACAAATTGAACAGTATCAATTCTTGCTACAGGTGCAAATATTTCACCATAATCTATGCCAGGTTGTTGTGAAAAACCTTTGGAAACTAATATTTCTTTGTTTTTATCAACTTCGCCTCTCTCATTTAACTTAGCTTTAAAAACCCATTTGACGCCTATAGAATTGTTATCATCAGGTAGATCAACCAAATCCCAAGTTTGATTTCTTTCAATAGCATCTATTTCATTATTCATTGCATCTACCCATTCTTTTTCCTTTATATCCTCTTCAAAACAAGTAGTTTGAAATGAAATAAATACAAAATTTACAATATCATCAACATCGTCTTGTGCATAACTATCACTTAAGCTTCTCATTTTTGGATTGTCAGAATCAGACCCATTTAAAGATGATGAACTGATATTGCTTGATGAACTACTATTGGTTTTGTCTTGAACTTGTAATATTGGAGTGCTCGTTGTAGATGCTTGATGTTCGTCTAACACAATAAAAGTATGAGGACAAGCATTGTTCTCCATTTCATTCCAAGATTTATCTTCTAGAAATTTCACATCTCGACTTACAACAAACTTCTTACTCACAGGATTAAACAATCTGTATGCTTTATATTGATCACTATACCCTATAAAGATATACTTTTCGCTCCTATCATCAAGCTTCTTTCTTAATTTTTCTGGAACATGAGTGAAAGAAATACAACCAAATATGCGAAAGTGTGAAACAGTTACCTTTTTTCCACTCCATGCTTCTTTAGATACAAAACATTGAACACTGGAAGTTGGTGATCTATTCAAAATATACACCGAACATGCAACTACTTCAACCCATAAATATTTAGACAAATTTTGTGTTTTGAGCATACTTCGAGCCATATTCATAATTTTCTAATTCTTTCTTTCCGTGACTCTATTCTGTTGTGGAGTATAACTGGTTGTTGTCTATTTTTTAATACCATGTTGTTTACAAAACTCAATGAATTTGTTAGATTCATACTCACCTCCAATATCAGACCTGAGAAATTTAATGAACTTGCCACTCTGTTTTTTAGCCTCGGCTTTGAAATCCTTGAACTTGGAAAATGTTTTGGATTTGAATTTGATGAAATACACCCATATTTTCCTGCTGAAGTCGTCAATAAATGTAAGAAAATAGAGATTGTCAACAACTTATTTTTCTTTCATAGGATCGCACAAATTTGTATGCACTAACTCTAGTTGTTCTTTGGCTCTATAAGAGGCTGATGCAAACTATCTCGCTTATGTTTACCCACTCTACAACTTGTAGAGGAAGAGAGTTTGTAATTTCACCATCTTTACTTTGTCATTACCTTGATAAGCAACCTTAAGTATATCCCATATTGATTTAGAAGTCTTAGCAGCAGTGATTTTAGGAAAAATAGAGTCATCTAATGAATTTAAAATGTAGGACTTCGCTCTACCTTCTTTATGTTTAATTTCATCAAATTGTTTTCTTTGAGCAACACTCATTGCAGCAATTATATTTGCGTCAGGTATTGTGAACCCCATTTCTACAGTTTCCCAAGAACCTTAACCTTGTAAGCATGCTTTCACTTTAAGGCTCCAAAAATCATAAATTTTCCCACTAAATAGAGGCGTAGGGATGGAAAACTAACTCGTCGAAGCCATGTTTGAAGAAATCAGAAATTTGAGAACAACACCTTTCAAACACTTCAAAATAAATCGGAAAAATAGAATTTTGATGACTTTCAAGAAGGGTCACTGCAGAAGATGCAAGAAAAACAAAGAAAACATATTGTGGACAAGATTTCCCTTCTCACGATACATGTACCTCAAGTCTCCAATACATATTCTTCAATGGCGATTGCTATTGATCGATGGCCATTCCTCTAAATTGATTGATAAACATAGTTCTGTTCAGTATTGTAGCGGTGGCATAAACATAAAAGAATTGTGACAGTTTGGGATGAATCAATGGCAATAGTGCTAAATATGTAATAAGTTTTGCAAACGTTGGAACGAAATTAATCATTAAAACAACTCTAGCTACAGGTAGATTAGTTAGTAGTTGTTGTTTGTTTTATGTATACCCTAAAACTATTGACCCAATACACTTGAAGAGCTTATGTGTTGACCCAGATGGAGGGAGTAGCCCATGTATTGACCCAGATGCTTTGATTGACCCGAGACACTTTAGGAAGAGCTACTGACCCATTCTCCCCTATAAACCCAACTTGCTTGCAAATTATTCTACCCTGCTTGTTGTCTCACCCTTCCTGTATCTTGATTGTTCTTGCTTTATTTCCTTAATATACATGCTCTACGGCCCTTTATTTTCCTAAATACCTAATTCTATTTATAAAGTTAGCCCTATCTGACTTAAGAGAGGTATAAAGAGCTCACGTGAGGGAGACAATAATGCCCTTGGGGTTGCATTAATTTCAACGTAAAAATAAAAATTATGGTTACAATCACATGTAACGAATTATGACAGTAGAAATCTCTCTACAAAAAACCTGATCCAGCAGATTCAACCACCCAGCAGTGCGGGACCTGTTAGCCACCTATGAAATTTTTTGACAAGCAAACAGGTGGCTAAAATTTTTTTGAGCCTTCAAGAAATACATTTCCTCTAAAAACATATCATTCTTAAAAGCCTCCTGTGTCTTTTTCCCTTTGAATAATCCTCATTTCTCTTGCCAGTTAAAAAGCCTCGCTGTCTGTGAAAGAATTTTGCTCAAAAGACCTCCATTTCCCCTTATTTTCATTCCCACTAAGCCTCTATTTTCATCACATTTTTCCCCTTTTCAAATTCATCTAAAATCCCTCATAAATCCTCTAAATCATCCCAACTCCCCTTTAAAACCTCATAATATCCTTTATTTGGTCTTAAAACCCCTTATTCCCTCTACCGAAACCCTCCTTTTGGTCTTAAAAAGCACTTAATTTAAGCCAAAATGCCCTTTTTTCATTGGAGGCTTAAGCCCCTTTCGGCTAAGCCCCTTAACCACTTCCCCAACATGTGACCCGACGCCGAAACCAAGCGCTAAGGCCCTGGGCGCTTAATGCAATTGGAGCGTTCACGTGAGCACATTTCTTTTGTTACCCAAAAAGTTCTGATGCGATTGATATTTGGTCTGTAAACCCGTGGGTGCAATGTTAGTCGTCGATCTTTTAAGATCTAACGATCAGCGCTTGTCTCGCAGCGCACCCCATCGCCGCTCTACATTCACCCCTTCGATTACGTGTAGACCGATGATCTATCATTTTGATCCAATGGTTATCGCGTAATCGCATCACCGCCAATCGCACCAATCCCATCACATTTGACCTCCGCCGATTGGCGAGTCCCGATTTGATCTGAGCCATTCATCCCACTTGATCTAACAGTCCAGATTACTCCTCACTCCACTCATTACCCCCATCTTTCTCCCATTCCGATCAATCTCCACCGTTGATTCCCCACCGATCCAACGGCCCTAATGTAATCGCAAGTTTAAAACTCAGAGTTTCTAACCCCCGCCTCCCTCTGATGCGATTGGATCTCCACCGTTGATCCCTTTAGATCTAATGGCTCTCATTCATCCCGCCCATTTATTTACCCCTTTTACCTTCCCACTCCCTCTTTGAATCATGACCGTCCATTCTTTAGATCTGACGGCTGAGATCTAACCCGTCTTTGACTCTCCACCGCTTAACCGCGAGCGCATCTTTCCATGTCGCGCTGCCTCCTCCACTGTCTGATCTCATTGCCCCACATCCTACGGTCAGGACACATATCGCGTAAATCTTATGTCCGAGCTTTAACGTTTCAAAGTTACATGATGAAGGTAGGTTTATTTTGCCACGTGTCTTGCAGCGACGTATATCGCGTTTTTTGGGAAAAATTTTAAAACCACTCTAAAGCTGCGCGACACCGGTGGTTTTTCCCACTAATAACACTTTTCCCCTTTGGCTCCCAAAAGCCTCGTCATTTAATCCTGACCGTTGATTCTTTGATCTAGCGGCTCGCATTGCATCACACCCCCATCTACATATTTCTTTCATTGGAGCCTCTACAGAGTTTCATCTGACAATCCCCACCGTTGATCTCCTCCTGAGATCCAACGGCCCATATTTAATCGCCCTCCATTCGCCGGGTCCCACCATCCAAAGGCCCCCGACTTCATCCGATTTAACCATTTTCCTTGTATTTCGCCCAATGTTAAAACCTTTATGTTTTACATTAAAAACTCATTCTTCCACCTAACTTAGTCTTAACGACTCCATTAGCCAATCCTGACCATTGATCATCATCTGTCCCTCTAATCCAACGGTCTACGACCTACTTTACACCAAAACCTTCATTAGCTCATTCTTTCACCGTTTTGCAGAGATTTCCATTAGTTTTTCATCTGCAACCATCATCTCCGCCACCATTCCACAGGCTTCCACAGCAATCTTCCACCACTCCCTGGATTTTATAACGATGTTTTGCATTGTGCAAGGTTTACATAGTGATAAATTCACTCTATCTCCACATTCATAGCCACTGTGACTCAGAGCGTAGAGATGACCATTGTTGCATGCGACAGAGAGTATCAGCAGAGACAGATCAAAGGATTACTGCTTATTATTGAAGATTAATGATTGTAATCCAATGGTTAAAGGACAAGGACGCAGTTTGCAGAACGTGAAGATGATCAAGAGGCCTAATAAGGCCTAAAGCGCACATGAAACAAGCCATATCTATGTTTCAGCATCAGTAGTACACTTTCTCATAAAGTACACCTTCCGATAGAAGTCCCCATGCCCCCTCGAGCCCTGAAAGGTTATTACACTGATAGAAGCTTCTAAGGAACTGTCAGGACAACAGTCGTGGAAGTATGGGAGACCTTGCAGACTTTCATCCATGTTACTTGTTTTAGAAGGCAATTATAGAGTACCTTACAGTCAAAGAAGTATTTCAAAGAACACATCTAAGGTTGCTATCAACCTGACAAAGAATTCGAACCAAACTACAGAGTACATTGCAGAGTCATTAAACAGAGTGGGCTCAACCTTTTGTCTCCACTCTGTCTTAATGAGTCAATTTAATTCACATCTACTCCTACTATTTCATTCTCCTATAAGAACTCCCGTAGAACATATTGTAAGGGTTGTTGTTGTTGTTGTTGTTAGTTGTAGGTATTCATTCGACTGTTAGAACTGTTATTAGGGGAAGTAGCTGAGTAGTTTGTAATTTAGTAGGCTGGGAGGAGAAATTTTGGACTGTAACAGACATTGAGCTCAGAGTATGTGACTAGTTTTTCACATCAATTGAACAAGAAATTTCACAGGATCCTGGTCTATATTACGGGTGATGTTTCCCTGTCTTATTTCATTTGTATCATATTGTTCATTATTCTCAGATAAGAATCAGTAAATCAGGCTTAGGATATACCCCTGCATGGTACCCTAATGACCACTGCTCTTCTTGTCTTTGATCTTTTCTGCTTAATGTGTATCTGAGAGCAAATTCATGTGATTTAACCAGTTGAAGATGTTGGTCTAGCCCATGCTTACTGATGTATGAATTTGGAGTTTGTTGATTAGATGTTCTTGTTGGGTTTTAAGCCGGAAGAATTGGGATACCGGGGATTTAGAGTTAGCCCTGTCTACTGGGGTCCTTTTCCAACAAATTGGCCTTGTCTAAGATCCCTTGAGCTAGTGTCAAAAGCATTGAAGGTTAAAAGTCCTCCTCTGATCTTAGTGTAAGGATTCTGGACACCACATATCTCCACAATGATATGATATTGTCCACTTTGGGCCTAAGCCCTCATGGCTTTGCTTATGGGATTTACCCCAAAAGGCCTCATACCAATGGAGATATTTGTCCATCCTTATATACCCATGATCCTCCCCACTTCTAGTCAATGTGGGACTTTGGTCATATACCCAAAAATCCTCCCCTCGAACAAAGGACCATCGAGCCTCCCCTCAAACGATTATCCATCCGTCCACTCTCTACCAACCAGGATTCTCCGCTTCAATGCGTTGGAAGCACACGCCTTACATGGAGCACCACCTGCCTCGAGAGCTTGCTCTATCCCAGGTCAACTCCTCTTCACCGTGTTGGGAACAGGACATGTCCATGAAGAATCCGGAGCATACCGCCTGTCTAACCGAGCTCATCCACGGATCCCATCGTGATATCGGGGTCCACCACCTTCGTTCGGCATTCGAGGATTCATCCACTTCGCTAACTTCGAGGCATGGCTCTGATACCACTTGTTGTGATTCTGGACACCACATATCTCCACAATGGTATGATATTGTCCACTTTGGGCCTAAGCCCTCATGGCTTTGCTTATGGGCTTTACCCCAAAAGGCCTCATACCAATGGAGATATTTTTCCATCCTTATATACCCATGATCCTCCGCACTTCTAGTCAATGTGGGACTTTGGTCGTATACCCAACAATCCTCCCCTTGAACAAAGGACCATCGAGCCTCCCCTCAAATGATTATCCATCCGTCCACTCTCTACCAACCAGGATTCTACGCTCCAATGCGTTGGAAGCACACGCCTTACATGGAGCACCACCTGCCTCGAGAGCTTGCTCTATCCCAGGTCAACTCCTCTTCACCGTGTTGGGACCAAGACACGTCCATGAAGAATCCGGAGCATACCGCCTGTCTAACCGAGCTCATCCATGGATCCCATCGTGATATTACCGGGGCCCACCACCTTCGTTCGACATTCGAGGATTCATCCACTTCGCTAACTTCGGGGCATGGCTCTGATACCACTTGCAAGGATTATGGACACCACATATCTCCACAATGGTATGATATTGTCCACTTTGGGCCTAAGCCCTCATGGCTTTGCTTATGGGCTTTACCCCAAAAGGCCTCATACCAATGGAGATATTTGTCCATCCTTATATACCCATGATCCTCCCTACTTCTAGTCAATGTGGGACTTTCGTCGTATACCCAACAATCCTCCCCTCGAACAAAGGACCATCGAGCCTCCCATCAAACGATTATCCATCCGTCCACTCTCTACCAACCAGGGTTCTCCGCTCCAATGCGTTGGAAGCACACGTCTTACATGGAGCACCACCTGCCTCGAGAGCTTGCTCTATCCCAGGTCAACTCCTCTTCACCGTGTTGGGACCAGGACACGTCCATGAAGAATCCGGAGCATACCGCCTGTCTAACCGAGCTCATCCACGGATCCCATCGTGATATTACCGGGGCCCACCACCTTCGTTCGGCATTCGAGGATTCATCCACTTCGCTAACTTCGGGGCATGGCTCGATACCACTTGTAAGGATTTTGGACACCACATATCTCCACAATGGTATGATATTGTCCACTTTGGGCCTAAGCCCTCATGGCTTTGCTTATGGGCTTTACCCCAAAAGGCCTCATACCAATGGAGATATTTGTCCATCCTTATATACCCATGATCCTCCCCACTTCTAGTCAATGTGGGATCCTCCCCATCCTTTACCCCAAGGCCTCAAAGCTGCCAGGATGCAGATAGCCTACCAATCATGGGGGGCCTAAAAGAAGAGAGTATACATCATGTGTTCATTGATCCTATGGCAAAGTATATGGAGGCCCTGATTAGCTCGAATTCTCCAGCATTGATCCTTAGTAGGGGCCAGATTCATCAAGAGTGGTCACCACTGATGGTGGCCTTGGTTTTGAAGATCCACATGCAGAGTAACCTATGGGTGTCTCTGATGAGCATTCAGTGCTTCTATCCTTTTTTGTTATTGCTTGACTGGCTGCACTAGCATTTCTGTATCACCTAGAGCATCAGAGATTTCCAGTTAGAGTAGGGTAGGTAGGAAAATCTAAAATAAAGCTCAGTTTGTGAGTATTTAGTTAATAGTTTTGAAATTCTGCAAGGTTCAATCCATGAGCAGTTTTGTCTTTATGCCATGTCCCACAGCAAGCCAGACTGTCTAATCCTGGCTTGATTGTTTTTGAATTTCTGTCTTAGAATGTAGAGAAGAAATCTGCTAGACAATTTAATCCTAGCAAATATTAGTTTAGGTAGAGAAACTATGAAGCCAACTGTTTAATCTGGTTTCATGGAGAAATAAGGGTAGAAATAGAATAGGTTTATTTTCTTGTTCATAAAAAATTGATGATGTAAAGGGTTTGCAAGTCCAAATGCACCCAAAAGAAAAAATGTTAGGACAATAGTATGGGTAGGTAATTGTTTGGGAGAGTATTACTACTGATGATTGTCTTCATGATTTGTGGCAGTTGATCCAAGAAATAAAATGGATTTTTCAAGTACTAGGCATCTGGCCTACTCCAAAGATTATTTTATGAATTCTTGACACCTTCAAGAAGATGCCATCCCCATGTGGAGCCATTGTTAGCCACCTATGAAATTTTTTGACAAGCAAACAAGTGGCTAAAATGTTTTTGAGCCTTCAAGAAATACATTTCCTCTGAAAACATATCATTCTTGAAAGCCTCCTGTGTCTTTTTCCCTTTGAAGAATCCTCACTGCTCTTTCCAGTTAAAAAGCCTCGTTGTTTGTGAAAGAATTATGCTCAGAAGACCTCCATTTCCCCTTATTTTCATTCCCACTAAGCCTCTATTTTCATCACCTTTTTCCCCTTTTCAAATTCATCTAAAATCCCTCATCAACCTTCTAAATCATCCCAAATCCCCTTTAAAACCTCATAATATCCTTTATTTGGTCTTAAAACCCCTTATTCCCTCTACCGAAACCCTCCTTTTGGTCTTAAAAAGCACTTAATTTAAGCCAAAATGCCCTTTTTTCATTGGAGGCTTAAGCCCCTTTCGGCTAAGCCCCTTAACCACTTCCCCACCATGCAACCTGGCGCCGGAACCAAGCACTAAGGCCCTGGGCACTTATCGCAATCGGAGCGTTCACGTGAGCACATTTATTTTGTTACCCGAAAAGTTCCAATGCAATTGATATTTGGTCTGTAAACCCACAAGTGCAATGTTAGTCGTTGATATTTTAAGATCTAACAGTCAGCGCTTGTCCCACAACGTGCCCCTTCGCCACTCTACATTCACCCCTCCGATTACGTGTAGACCGTTGATCTATCATTCTGATCCAATGGCTATCGCGTAATCGCATCACCGCCAATCGCACCAATCCCATCGCATTTGACCTCCGCCGATTGGCAAGTCCCGATTTGATCTGAGTCGTCCATCCCACATGATCCAACGGTCCAGATTACTCCTCACTCCGCTCATTACCCCCGTCTTTCTCCCATTCCAATCAATCTCCACCGTTGATTCCCCACCGATCCAACGGCCCTGATGTAATCGCAAGTTTAAAACTCAAAGTTTTTGACCCTCGCCTCCCTCTGATGCGATTGGATCTCCGCCGTTGATCCCTTTAGATCCAACGGCTCTCATTCATCCCACCCATTTATTTACCCCTTTTGCCTTCCCGCTCCCTCTTTAAATCCTGACCATCCATTCTTTAGATCTGACGGCTGAGATCTAACCTGCCTTTGACTCTCCACCACTTAACCGCCAGCGCATCTTTCCATGTCACGCTGCCTCCTCCACCATCCGATCTCATTGCCCCACATCCTACGGTCAGGAAGCATATCGCGTAAATCTTATTTCTGAGCTTTAACGTTTCAAAGTTACGCGATGAAGGCAGTTTTATTTTGCCATGTGTCTTGCAGCGACGTATATCGCGTTTTTTGGGCAAAATTTTAAAACCACTCTAAAGTTGCGTGACACCGGCAGTTTTTCCCACTAATACCACTTTTCCCCTTTGGCTCTCGAAAGCCTCATCATTTAATCCTAGCCATTGATTGTTTGATCTAGCAGCTCGCATTGCATCGCGCCCCCATATACATATTTCTTTCATCGAAGCCTCTACAAAGTCTCATCCGACAATCCCCACCGTTGATCTCCTCCTGAGATCCAACGGCCCACAATTAATCGCCCTCCGCTCGCCAGGTCCCACCATCCAAAGGCCCCCGACTTCTTCCGATTTAACCATTTTCCTTGCATTTCATCCAATGTTAAAACCTTTATGTTTTACATTAAAAACTCATTCTTCCGCCTAACTTAGTCTTAACGACTCTGTTAGCCAATCCTGACCGTTGATCATCATCTATCCCTCTAATCCAACGATCTGTGACCTACTTTAAACCAAAACCTTCATCAGCTCATTCTTTCACCATTTTGCAGAGATTTCCATTGGATTTTCACCTGCATCCATCATCTCCACCACCATTCCACAGGCCTCCGCAGCAATCTTCCACCACTCCCTGGATTTTATAACGATTTTTTGCATTGTGCAGGGTTTACAGAGTGAGAAATTCACTCTGTCTCCACAGTCACAGCCACTGTGACTCAGAGTGCAGAGATGACCATTGTTGCATGCGATAGAGAGTATCAGCAGAGACAGATCAAAGGATTACTGCTTATTATTGAAGATTAATGATTGTAATCCGATGGTTAAAGGACAAGGATGTAGTTTGCAGAATGTGAAGATGATCAAGAGGCCTAATAAGGCCTAAAGCGCACATGAAACAAGCCATATCTGTGTTTCAGCATTAGTAGTACACTTTCTCAGAAAGTACACCTTCCGACAGAAATCTCCATGCCCCCTCGAGCTGTGAAAGGTTATTACACTGACAGAAGCTTCTAAGGAACTGTCAAGACAACAATCGTGGAAGCATAGGAGACCTTGCAGACATTCATCCATGTTACTTGTTTCAAAAGGCAATTACAGAGTACCTTACAATCAAAGAAGTATTTCAAAGAACACATCTGAGGTTGCTATCAACCTGACAAAGACTTCGAACCAGACTACAGAGTACATTGCAGAGTCATTAAGCAGAGTGGGCTCAACCTTCTGTCTCCACTCTGTCTTAATGAGTCAATTTAATTCACATCTACTCCTGCTATTTCATTCTCCTATAAGAACTCTCGTAGAACATATTATAAGGGTTATTGTTAGTTGTAGGGATTCATGCGACTGTTAGAACTGTTATTGGGGGAAGTAGCTGAGTAGTTTGTAATTTAGTAGGCTGGGAGGAGAAATTTTGGACTGTAACAAATATTGAGCTCAGAGTATGTGACTAGTTTTGCACATCAATTGAACAAGAAATTTCACAGGATCCTGGTCTATATTACGGGTGATGTTTCCCTGTCTTATTTCATTTTTATCATACTGTTCATTATTCTCGGATAAGAATCAGTAAATCAGGCTTAGGATATACCCCTGCATGGTACCCTAATGCCCACTGCTCTTCTTGTCTTTAATGTTTTCTGCTTAATGTGTATCTGAGAGAAAATTCATGTGATTTAACCAGTTGAAGATGTTGGTCTAGCCCATGCTTACTGATGTATGAATTTGGAGTTTGTTGCTTAGATGTTCTTGTTGGGTTTTAAGCTGGACGAATTGGGATACCGGGGATTTAGAGTTAGCCCTATCTACTGGGGTCCTTTTCCAACAGATTGGCCTTGTCTAAGATCCCTTGAGCTAGTGTCAAAAGCATTGAAGTTTACAAGTCCTTCTCTGATCTTAGGCCTAGTTCTGTGTTTAAATCTTAACTCTGTTTTTCTTTGAGAGTATGCTGAAGCAAGCCTGGAGTTAAATGACCTTTGACCTGATCTTAAGCTACCCTTTTTGTCCTTTCAGAGTTGCCTCTGAGTATGTCAAAGTAGGTCTAGATTTAAATGATATCTGACCTGATCTCTAGACTACAATTGGGTTTCTTTCCTTCTTTCATTTCACTCCTTAATGTTCCATTCCACCATCTATCTAAAAGATCCTTTGGTATAGACTGGCCCTATGGAAAGCCTTGCTCAGTTATTATGCAAGTAATCCGCTTTCATGACTCCATGGCCCAATGGATGACACTTTCGTGACCTATCATCTTTTGCCAAAACATCCTACTGCTTTGTTCCTTTCATTCCATAACCTTCTCAGTTAATGATCTATGACCAACCCAACAACCAAATCATTTACAAACCCCTTGTGCTTCATACCTAGCTTAATACCTCATTTTAAGCTTCAAAGATATATCATTCTTTCTTTTCTTTATTGAGAGATCCCACTCCGGATCCAATAGGGCTAGATCCTAGGATCCCAAAGTGGTTTGATGTTGTCTCATCATTTGGTATTGCCAAATCTGCCAAATCATGGGAACCCCAACATAATGGCGACTCCATTGGGGAACAAAGACCAATAGCTTTGATTTGGTAATTAATCACTGTGGTGGACAGTAGATCTCCTTGAACATCTTAAAAATCCACCTGGCGACTCCACAATCCCTAAATGATTAAAAGATTTCATTGGTGATCAGTAAGCCATTGATTATCTTTTTTTTCACAAGACTCCACTGGGAGACCAGTCACATTACAACATCATCCATGCTAAAGACCAAGTCACTTCACTAATGGAAGACTCTGAGCAATCTACAGAAACGGAGCCAAGTTATCTTGAAGAGTTTCATTGTGGAATATCAAGGATACTAGCAAAACTTAGAAGCAAGGACTTTCCAGAGGCTTTCCTTTCCAGCTCTAGATTCAATGATCAACCCGAGCTTAAGAAAGTTTTTCTAGAAGTGGTGGTTGAAATATATGAGGCCGAAATCAAGATTTTGAACTCACAAGAAAACTCATATCAATTCAGAGACCCCAGAACATTTTTGGAGAGTCTCCCTCCCCCTAAGAAAGAAGAGATTCCACTGCCTTTCGATGTGCAGGAAGAAGATGATCAGGCTCTCAAGGGCCACACTGAAGATGCAGTAGAAGATGCAGCAATCAAAGCTTGCCAGGATGCAGATAACCTACCAGTCATGGGGGGGCTAAAAGAAGAGAGTATACATCATGTGTTCATTGATCATGTGGCAAAGTATATGGAGGCCCTGATTAGCTCGAATTCTCCAGCATTGATCCTTAGCAGGGGCCAGATTCATCAAGAGTGGTCACCACTAATGGTGGCCTTGGTTTTGAAGATCCACATGTAGAGTACCCTATGGGTGTCTCTGATGAGCAGTTAGTGCTTCTATCCTTTTTTGTTACTGCTTGACTGGCTACACTGGCATTACTGTATCACCTAGAGCATCAGAGTTTTCCAATTAGAGTAGGGTAGGTAGGAAAATCTCAAATAAAGCTCAGTTTGTGAGTATTTAGTTAGTAGTTTTGAGTTTCTACAAGGTTCAGTCCATGAGCAGTTTTGTATTTATACCATGGCCCACAACAAGCCAAACTGTCTAATCCTGGCTTGATTGTTTTTCAATTTCTGTCTTAGAATGTAGAGAAGAAATCTGCTAGACAGTTTAATACTAGCAAATAGTAGTTTAGGTAGAGAAACTATGAAGCCAACTATTTAATCTGGTTTCATGGAGAAATAAGAGTAGAAATAGAATAGGTTTATTTTCTTGTTCGTAAAAAATTGATGATGTAAAGGGTTTCCAAGTCCAAATGCACCCAAAAGAAAAAATGTTAGGACAATAGTATGGGTAGGTAATTGTTTGGGAGAGTATTACTGTTGATGATTGTCTTCATGATTTGTGGCAGCTGATCCAAGAAAGAAAATGGATGTGTCAAATACCAAGCATCTGGCCTACTCCAAATATTATTTTATGAATTCTTGACACCTTCAAGGAGATGCCATCCCCATGTGGAGCCACTGTTAGCCACCTATTAAATTTTTTGACAAGCAAACAAGTGGCTAAAATGTTTTTGAGCCTTCAAGAAATACATTTCCTCTGAAAACATATCATTCTTGAAATCCTCCTGTGTCTTTTTCCCTTTGAAGAATCCTCACTGTTGTTTCCAATTAAAAAGCCTCGCTGTCTGTGAAAGAATTTTGCTCAGAAGACCTCCATTTCCCCTTATTTTCATTCCCACTAAGCCTCTATTTTCATCACCTTTTTCCCCTTTTCAAATTCATCTAAAATCCCTCATCAACCCTCTAAATCATCCCAACTCCCCTTTAAAACCTCATAATATCCTTTATTTGGTCTTAAAACCCCTTATTCCCTCTACTGAAACCCTCTTTTTGGTCTTAAAAAGCACTTAATTTAAGCCAAAATGCCCTTTTTTCATTGGAGGCTTAAGCCCCTTAATCACTTCCCCACCATGTGACCCAGCGCTGGAACCAAGTTCTAAGGTATTGGGCACTTATCGCAATTGGAGCGTTCACGTGAGCACATTTCTTTTGTTACCCAAAAAGTTTCAATGCGATTGATATTTGGTTTGTAAACCCGTGGGTGCAATGTTAGCTGTCGATCTTTTAAGATCTAACGATAGTGCTTGTCCCGCAACGCGCCCCATCACTGCTCTACATTCACCCCTCCAATTATGTGTATACTGTTGATCTATCATTCTGATCCAACGGCTATCGCATAATCGCATCACCGCCAATCACACCAATCCCATCGCATTTGACCTCCACCGATTGGCGAGTCCCGATTTGATCTGAGCCGTCCATACCACATGATCTAACAGTCCAGATTACTCCTCACTCCGCTCATTACCCTCATCTTTCTCCCATTCCGATCAATCTCCGCCGTTGATTCCCAGTCGATCCAATGGCCCTGATGTAATCGCAAGTTTAGAACTCAGAGTTTCTGACCCCCGCCTCCCTCCGATGCGATTGGATCTCTACCATTGATCCCTTTAGATCCAACGGCTCTCATTCATCCCGCCCATTTATTTACCCCTTTTGCCTTCCCGCTGCCTCTTTAAATCCTGACCGTCCATTCTTTAGATCTGATGGCTAAGATCTAACCCGCTTTTGACTCTCCACCGCTTAACCACCAACACATCTTTCCATGTCACACCGCCTCCTCCACTGTCCGATCTCATTGCCCCACATCCTATGGTTAGGACGCATATCGCGTAAATCTTATGTCCGAGCTTTAACGTTTCAAAGTTACGCGATGAAGGCGGTTTTATTTTTCCACGTCTTACATCGACGTATATCGCGTTTTTTGGGAAAAAGTTTAAAACCACTCTAAAGCTGCGCGACACCAGCGGTTTTTCCCACTAATACAACTTTTCCCCTTTGGCTCTTGAAAGCCTCATCATTTAATCCTGGTCATTGATTGTTTGATCTAGCGGCTCGCATTGCATCGCACCCCTATCTACATATTTCTTTCATCGGAGCCTCTACAGAGTGTCATCTGAAAATCCCCACCGTTTATCTCCTCCTAAGATCCAACAACCCACAGTTAATCACCCTCCGCTCGCCAGGTCCCACCATCCAAAGGCCCCCGACTTCATCCGATTTAACCATTTTCCTTGTATTTCGCCCAATGTTAAAACCTTTATGTTTTACATTAAAAACTCATTCTTCCACCTAACTTAGTCTTAACGACTCCGTTAGCCAATCCTGACCATTGATCATCATCTGTCCCTCTAATGCGACCTACTTTACACCAAAACCTTCATCAACTCATTCTTTCACCGTTTTGCAGAGATTGCCATTGGTTTTTAACCTGCATCCATCATCTCTGCCACCATTCCACAGGCCTCCACAGCAATCTTCCACCACTCCCTGGATTTTATAACGATTTTTTGCATTGTGTAGGGTTTACAGAGTGAGAAATTCACTCTGTCTCCACAGTCACAGCCACTATGACTCAGAGCACAGAGATGACCATTGTTGCATGCGGTAGAGAGTATCAGCAAAGACAGATCAAAGGATTACTGCTTATTATTAAAGATTAATGATTGTAATCTGATGGTTAAAGGTCAAGGACGTAGTTTGCAGAACGTGAAGATGATCAAGAGGCCTAATAAGGCCTAAAGCGCACATAAAACAAGCCATATCTATGTTTCAACATCAGCAGTACACTTTCTCAGAAAGTACACCTTCTGACAGAAGTCTCCATGCCCCCTCGAGCCCTAAAAGGTTATTATACTGACAGAAGCTTCTAAGGAACTGTCAGGACAACAGTCGTGGAATTATGGGAGACCTTGCAGACTTTCATCCATGTTACTTGTTTCAGAAGGCAATTACAGAGTACCTTATAGTCAAAGAAGTATTTCAAAGAACACATCTGAGGTTGCTATCAACCTGACAAAGACCTCGAACCAGACTACAGAGTACAATGCAGAGTCATTAAGCAGAGTGGGCTCAACCTTCTATCTCTACTCTGTCTTAATGAGTCAATTTAATTCACATCTACTCTTGTTATTTCATTCTCCTATAAGAACTCCCGTAGAACATATTATAAGGGTTGTTGTTAGTTGTAGGGATTCATTTGACTGTTAGAACTGTTATTGGGGGAAGTAGTTGACTAGTTTGTAATTTAGTAGGCTGTGAGGAGAAAGTTTGGACTGTAACAAACATTGAGCTCAGAGTATGTGACTGGTTTTGCACATCAATTGAACAAGAAATTTCACAAGATCCTGGTCTATATTACGGGTGATGTTTCCCTGTCTTATTTCATTTTTATCATACTGTTCATTATTCTCAGATAAGAATCAGCAAATCAGGCTTAGGATATACCCCTGCATGGTACCCTAATTCCCACTTCTCTTCTTGTCTTTGATGTTTTCTGCTTAATGTGTATCTGAGAGCAAATTCATGTGATTTAACCAGTTGAAGATGTTGGTCTAGTACATGCTTACTGATGTATGAATTTGGAGATTCTTGCTTAGATGTTCTTGTTGGGTTTTAAGCTGGAAGAATTGGGAAACCGGGGATTTAGAGTTAGCCCTGTCTACTGGGGTCCTTTTCCAACAGATTGGCCTTGTCTAAGATCCCTTGAGCTGGTGTCAAAAGCATTGAAGGTTAAAAGTCCTTCTCTGATCTTAGGCCTAGTTCTGTGTTTAAATCTTAACTCTGTTTTTCTTTGAGAGTATGTTGAAGCAGGCCTGGAGTTAAATGACCTCTGACCTGATCTTAAGCTACCCTTTGTGTCCTTTGAGAGTTGCCTCTGAGTATGTCAAAGCAGGTCTGGATTTAAATGATATCTGACCTGATCTATAAACTGCAATTGGGTTTCTTTCCATCTTTCATTTCACTCTTTAATGTTCCATTCCACCATCTATCTAAAAGATCCTTTGGTATAGATGACTTGCCCTATGGAAAGCCTTGCTCAGTTGTTTTGCAAGTAATCCCCTTTCATGACTCCATGACCCAATGGATCACACTTTCTTGACCTATCATCTTTTGCTGAAACATCCTGCTGCTTTGTTCCTTTCATTCCATAACCTTCTTAGTTAATGATCTCCGACCAACCTAACAACCAAATCATTTACAAACCCCTTATGCTTCATACCTAGCCTAATACCTCATTTTAAGCTTCAAATATATATCATTCTTTGTTTTTTTTATGGAGAGATCCCTCTTTGGATCCAGGAGGGCTAGATCCTAGGATCCCAAAGTGGTTTGATGTTGTCTCATCATTTGGTATTGCCAAATCTGCAAAATCATGGGAACCCCAACATAATGGTGACTCCACTGGGGAACAAAGACCAATAGCTTTGATTTGGTAATAAATCACTATGGTGGACAGTAGATCTCCTTGAACATCTTAAAATCCACCTAGCGACTCCACAGTCCCTAAATGATTAAAAGACTCCACTGGTGATCAGTAAACCACTGATTATCTTTGTTTTCACAAGACTCCACTGGGAGACCAGTCGCATTACAACATCATCCATGCTAAAGACCAAGTCACTTCACTAATGGAAGACTCTGAGCAATCTGCAAAAATGGAGCCTAGTCCCCTTGAAGAGTTTCATTGTGAAATATCAAGGATACTGGCAAAACTTAGAGGCAAGGACCTTCCAGAGGCTTTCTTTTCCAGCTCTAGATTCAATAATCAACCCGAGCTTAAGAAAGTTTTTCTAGAAGTGTTTGTTGAAAGATATGAGGCCGAAATCAAGACTTTGAACTCATAAGAAAACTCGTATCAATTCAGAGACCCCAGAACATTTTTGGAGACTCTCCCTCCCCCTAAGAAAGAAGAGATTCCACTGCCTTTCGATGTGCAGGAAGAATCTGATGATTAGGCTCTCAAGAGCCACATTGAAGATGCAGCAATCAAAGCTGCCCAAGATGTAGATAGCCTACCAGTCATGGGGGACCTAAAAGAAGAGAGTATACATCATGTGTTCATTGATCATGTGGCAAAGTATATGGAGGCCCTAATTAGCTCGAATTCTCCATAATTGATCCTTAACAGGGGCCAGATTCATTAAGAGTGGTCACCACTGATGGTGGCCTTGGTTTTGAAGATCCACATGTAGAGTACCCTATGGGTGTCTCTAATGAGAATTCAGTGCTTCTATCCGTTTTTGTTACTACTTGACTGGTTGCACTGGCATTACTGTATCACCTAGAGCATCAGAGATTTCCAGTTAGAGTAGGGTAGGTAGGAAAATCTCAAATAAAGCTCAGATTGTGAGTATTTAGTTAGTAGTTTTGAGTTTCTGCAAGGTTCAGTCCATGAGCAGTTCTGTCTTTATGCCATGGCCCACAACAAGCCAAACTGTCTAATCCTGGCTTGAATGTTTTTCAATTTATGTCTTAGAATGTAGAGAAGAAATCTTCTAGACAGTTTAATCCTAGCAGATAGTAGTTTAGGTAGAGAAACTATGAAGCCAACTGTTTAATCCGGTTTCATGGAGAAATATGGGTAGAAATAGAATAGGTTTATTTTCTTGTTCGTAAAAAATTGATGATGTAAAGGGTTTGCAAGTCCAAATGCACCCAGAAGAAAAAATGTTAGGACAATAGTATGGGTAGGTAATTGTTTGGGAGAGTATTACTGCTTATGATTGTCTTCATGATTTGTGGCAGTTGATCCAAGAAAGAAAATGGATGTGTCAAGTACCAGGCATCTAGCCTACTCCAAATATTATTTTATAAATTCTTGACACCTTCAAGAAGATGCCATCCCCATGTGGAGCCACTGTTAGCCACCTATGAAATTTTTTGACAAGAAAACATGTGGCTAAAATGTTTTTGAACCTTCAAGAAATACATTTCCTTTGAAAACATATCATTCTCAAAAGCCTCTTGTGTCTTTTTCCCTTTGAATAATCCTCATTGTTGTTTCCAGTTAAAAAGCCTCGCTGTCTGTGAAAGAATTTTCCTTAGAAGACCTCCATTTCCCCTTATTTTCATTCCCACTAAGCCTCTATTTTCATCACCTTTTTCCCCTTTTCAAATTCATCTAAAATCCCTCATCAACCCTCTAAATCATCCCAAATCCCCTTTAAAAGCTCATAATATCCTTTATTTGGTCTTAAAACCCCTTATTCCCTCGACCGAAACCCTCCTTTTGGTCTTAAAAAGCACTTAATTTAAGCCAAAATGACATTTTTTTCATTGGAGGATTAAGCCCCTTTCAGCTAAGCCCCTTAACCACTTCCCCACCATGTGACCCAGT
Source organism: Pinus albicaulis (assembly GCA_034641835.2). Classification (NCBI taxonomy): domain Eukaryota; kingdom Viridiplantae; phylum Streptophyta; class Pinopsida; order Pinales; family Pinaceae; genus Pinus; species Pinus albicaulis. The sequence continues at coordinate 1,632,907,761 of CM076578.1, read as the reverse complement.
GCCAGAACCAAGCACTAAGGCCCTGGGCACTTATCACAATCGGAGCATTCACGTGAGAGCATTTCTTTTGTTACCCAAAAAGTTTTGATGCAATTGATATTTGGTCTGTAAACCCATGGGTGCAATGTTATTCGTCGATATTTTAAGATCTAACGATCAGCGCTTGTCCCGCAGCGCGCCCCATTGCCGCTCTACATTCACCCCTCCGATTACGTGTAGACCGTTGATCTATCATTCTGATCCAACGACTATTGCGTAATCGCATCACCGACAATCGCACCAATCCCATCGCATTTGACCTCCGTCGATTGGCGAGTCCCGATTTGATCTGAGTCGTCCATCCCAACAGTCCATATTACTCCTCACTCTGCTCATTACCCCCGTCTTTCTCCCATTCCGATCAATCTCCGTTGTCGATTCCCTGCTGATCCAACGGCCTTGATGTAATCGCAAGTTTAAAACTCAGAGTTTCTGACCCCCGCCTCCCTCCGATGCAATTGGATCTCCGTTGTTGATCCCTTTAGATCCAACGGCTCTCATTCATCCCACCCATTTATTTACCCCTTTTGCCTTCTCCCTCCCTCTTTAAATCCTGTCCGTCCATTCTTTAGATCTGACGGCTGAGATCTAACCCGCCTTTGACTCTCCACGGCTTAACTACCAGCGCATCTTCCATGTCATGTTGCCTCCTCCACCGTCCGATCTCATTGCCCCACATCCTACAGTCAGGACGCATATCGCGTAAATCTTATGTTCGAGCTTTAACGTTTCAAAGTTACATGATGAAGGCGGTTTTATTTTGCCACGTGTCTTGCAACGACGTATATCGTGTTTTTTGGGAAAAAGTTTAAAACCACTCTAAAGTTGCACGACACTGGCGGTTTTTCCCACTAATACAACTTTTCCCCTTTGGCTCCTGAAAGCCTCATCATTTAATCCTAGCCATTGATTGTTTGATCTAGCGGCTCGCATTGCATCGCGCCCCCTATCTACATATTTCTTTCATCGGAGCCTCTACAGAGTTTCATCCAACAATCCCCACCATTGATCTCCTCCTGAGATCCAATGACCCATAGTTAATCGCCCTCCGCTTGCCGGGTCCCACCATCCAAAGGCCCCCGACTTCATCCGATTTAACCATTTTCCTTGTATTTCGCCCAACGTTAAAACCTTTATGTTTTACATTAAAAACTCATTCTTCCGCCTAACTTAGTCTTAACGACTCCGTTAGCCAATCCTAACCGTTGATCACCATCTGTCCCTTAATCCAACGGTCTGCGACCTTCTTTACACCAAAACCTTCATCAGCTCATTCTTCCACCATTTTGCAAAGATTGCCATTGGTTTTTCACCTGCATCCATCATCTCCGCCACCATTCCACAGGCCTCCACAACAATCTTCCACCACTCCCTAGATTTTATAACGATTTTTTGCATTGTGCAGGGTTTACAGAGTGAGAAATTCACTCTATCTCCATAGTCACAGCCGTTGTGACTCAGAGTGCAGAGATGACCATTGTTGCATGCGGCAGAGAGTATCAGCAAAGACAGATCAAAGGATTACTGCTTATTATTTAAGATTAATGATTGTAATCCGATGGTTAAAGGACAAGGACGCAGTTTTCAGAATGTGAAGATGATCAAGAGGCCTAATAAGGCCTAAAGCGCAGCACATGAAACAAGCCATATATGTGTTTCAGCATCAGCAATACACTTTCTCAGAAATTACACCTTCCAACAGAAGTCGCCATGCCCCCTCGAGCCCTGAAAGGTTATTACACTGATAGAAGCTTCTAAGGAACTGTTAGGACAACATTTGTGGAATTATGGGAGACCTTGCAGACTTTCATCCATGTTACTTGTTTCAGAAGGCAATTACAGAATACCTTACAGTCAAAGAAGTATTTCAAAGAACACATCTGAGGTTGCTATCAACCTGACAAAGACTTCGAACCAAACTATAGAGTATAGTGTAGAGTCATTAAGCAGAGTAGGCTCAACCTTCTGTCTCCACTCTATCTTAATGAGTCAATTTAATTCACATCTACTACTGCTATTTCATTCTCCTATAAGAACTCCCGTAGAACATATTGTAAGGGTTGTTGTTAGTTGTAGGGATTCATTCGACTGTTAGAACTGTTATTGGGGGAAGCAGCTGAGTAGTTTGTAATTTAGTAGGCTGGGAGGACAAAGTTTGGACTGTAACAGCCATTGAGCTTAGAGTATGTGACTGGTTTTTCACATCAATTGAACAAGCAATTTCGCAGGATCTTGGTCTATATTACGAGTGATGTTTACCTATCTTATTTCATTTTTATCATATTGTTCATTATTCTCGGATAAGAATCAGTAAATCAGGCTTAGGATATACCCCTGCATGGTACCCTAATTCCCACTACTCTTCTTGTCTTTGATGTTTTCTTCTTAATGTGTATCTAAGAGCAAATTCATGTGATTTAACCAGTTGAAGATGTTGGTCTAGCCCATGCTTACTGATGTATGAATTTGGAGTTTGTTGCTTAGATGTTCTTGTTGGGTTTTAAGCTGGAAGAATTGGGATACTGGGGATTTAGAGTTAGCCCTATCTACTGGGGTCCTTTTCCAACAGATTGGCCTTGTCTAAGATCCCTTGAGCTGGTGTCAAAAGCATTGAAGGTTAAAATTCCTTCTCTGATCTTAGGCCTAGTTCTGTGTTTAAATCTTAACTCTGTTTTTCTTTGAGAGTATGCTGAAGCAGGCCTGGAGTTAAATGACCTCTGACCTGATCTTAAGCTACCCTTTGTGTCCTTTGAGAGTTGCCTCTGAGTATGTCAAAGCAGGTCTAGATTTAAATGATATCTGACCTGATCTCCAGACTACAATTGGGTTTCTTTCCTTCTTTCATTTCACTCCTTAATGTTCCATTCCACCTGTTGGGGTTCCCATGTTTTGGCAGATTTGGCAATACCAAAAGATGAGACAACATCAGAACCACTTTTGGGCCCTAGGATCCAGCCCTCCAGGGCCCGGAGAGAGATCTTTCCAAATTGGGCTAAGAATGATATATCTTTGAAGCTCAAAATGAGATGTTAGGCTAGTTATGAAGCACAAAGGGGGGTTCAAAATGATTTGGTTGAAGGGTTGCTGGGTTGGTTAGGAGATCATGGACTGGGAAAGCAATGGGAGAAAGAGAACAAGGCAGCAGGATGTTTCAGCAAAGAGGATGGGTCGAAACTGTGCCATCCATTGGGCTATGGAGTCATGAAAGGTAATTACATGCATCCACTAGCCAAGGCTTTCAAAGGGCAAGTCATCTATACCAAAGGATATTTTTAGATAGATGATGGAATGGAACATTAAGGAGAGAAAGTGGAAGAAGGAAAGACAACCAATTTTCTGTCTATAGATCAGGCCAGAGGTCATTTAACTCCAGACCTGCTTGGACATACTCTAAGGCAACTCTCAAGAGGGACGAAGGGGCAGCTTATAGATCAGACCAGAGGTCATTTAACTCCAGTTCAGCTTTAGCCACTCCAAGGGACAAGCAGAGATAACAAGAACATCTAAGAACTGATTCAGTTGATTCATACATCAGAGAGCAGGCAAACACATCCACTACACTAGTTAAATCAACTGAAATCAACTCTTAGATATCACATCAAGAAGAAAACATAAAGGTAGGGAGAGTAGGAAACATAGGGCACATAACAAGGGTGAATCCTATGTTATACTTCTGATGCCTACCAGAAGAACATGAAATATTATGGAAATGTAAATTACAGAGTGAGGAAAACATCACCAATAGTAATAGACTAGGATCCTGTGAAATGTGCTTGTTTAATTGATGCAAAACCAGTCATGTACAATAAGCTCAATGGCTGTTACAATCTAGACTTTCTCCTCCCAGCCTACTACAATATAAACTACTTTGCTACTCCCTCCCAAGATTGTTCTAACAGTCTGAATGAATCCCTCTAACTGCAAATCCGCAGTAAGGCAACAACAACCTTTACATTATGTTCTCGGGAGTTCTTATAGGAGAAGAGAGAGATAGAGGAGTAGATACAAATTAAATAAGTCTCATTAAGACAGAATGGTGGAGGAGACCGAGCCCACTCTTGCTTAATGGTGCTGTGTTGTACTCTGTAGGCTGTTTGGAGGCTTCTGTCAGGTCGAGATTGACCTTGGATATGTTCTTTGAGTTCTTACGGCGTCTAGAGCTCTGTGCTACCTTCTGGAATAAATGAACTGGTTGGAAAATCTGCAGGTCTCTCCATACCTCATAATTGCTACTCAGACGGTCTTTAAGAAGCTCTGTCAGTACATTAATCTGTTTGTGGGCTCGAGGAGGCATGGAGAACGTTGTAGGAAGTTATCCTTCTGAGAGAAGAGTACCCTGTTGTTAGGTAGCGCAGTTATGACTTGCCGGTGCGCTCATCAGTATTCAAACTGAGCCTTAATCCTTTGAAAGCGGGTTTAAACATTAATTAAATCAATAACAGTCATTAACCCCCCCTGGATCCTTTCTGCTGATCTGCTGGCGATGCTGAAACGGCCTCTCTATGTTACCTGCTCAATGAAATAAACCGTTACGAGCCTGGGCAGTGGCGGAGAAATGCTGCGGAGGCGAAAAACAGATGAAAAACATCAAAAAGCACGAGAATGGGACATTATATGTGACGGGATGGCCGAGGGGTACGGAACATACACGTGGTGTGATGTGGCGGGACGGGAGAAGTGGACGGGTGGTGTGGAGGCCTGGGCGATGAAGAATGGTCAACAACACATAGATGGATCTGGACCGTCGATCGGGCGGAGATCGACGGCGGGGAGCAATGGACAGAGGCCATGGGGGCGGGGAACAGGAGGTTAAACAGTGCGCAGATCTGACAATCGTCAACCGTCAGATGGAGGGCTATGGATCGGACGGCGCGCGCGGATTCCGCTGCCCGGTTCTCGTCCGAGGATTAATGCGCGAAATGGCGGTTTTGGAAATCATACATAAGGACACGCGTCTGCCACTGAGTGGAATCGTTGGGTGAAGGGGAAAAACCGCCTACGCGACAAAGGTGGTGCAGAAATTACCGGGTGGTTTGGAGGATGATATAAGTAGGCGTGGGGACCACCATTTCAGGCACGCTCCACGCCGTTGGATCAGCTTTTTAATGAATGGTGGAGATTTGTCGATTTCGAAATATTAATAAAACCCATGAACGCGCGTTTACAAAGGTTTTCTGATGGTTTTTCGCGCGGAGAAAGGTTTAGATGGAATAAGCGCCCGAAAGGTTTTGCCTTAGGTTCCGGCGTCAGGTCTTATGAGGGAGGAAAGGTGCGAGGGCTAATGGGGAAGGGGCTAAGGCCCAATATAATGTGGGAAATGGGTTTTTAGGCCATTTAAATGGGTTTTAAAGCCTCCAAAGGGTAACGATAGAGGGGTTTAAGGGGGAAAAGGGAAAACAAAGGGTAGGGGAGGAGTTTAAAGGGGATTTTGGGGAGAATAGAGGGTTAATAGGGAAACATAAGGGGAAACAAAGGGGAATAAAACAGAGGCTAAGTGAGGATGAAATAAGAGGGAAAAGGGGGCCTTTAGGCATTTCTTCACCGGCAGAGACGCTTCATGATGGAAATCAGCAGGGGGGATACTATCAAAGGACAAATGACACATGGAGGCTTCAAGAAGACTGTGTTTTCAAAGGAAATGCATTCCTTGAAGACTCAAAGATAATTTAGCCCCCTATTTGCCTGTCAAAAATTTATAGGGGAGCTAACAGTGGCTCCACATGGGGATGGCTTCTTCTTGAAGGAGTCAAGAAACCAGAAAATGATCTTTGGTGTAGGCCAGATGCCTGCTGCTGTAAGCCATCTTTTCTTCCTTTGATCAGCTGCCACAATTATCAAGACATCATATCAGCAGTACAACTATCCCAAACAACTACCTACCCACACTATAGTCCTAACATTTTTTCTTCTTGGGTGCATTTGGACTTGCAAACCTTTTTACATCATCAATTTTTTACAAATAGGAAAATAAACCTATTCTAAATCTAGCCTTATTACTCCATGAGACTAGATTAGACTGTTGGCCTCATATGTTTCTCTACCTACACTACTACCTGCTAGGATTAGACTGTCTAGCAGGTTTCTTCTCTATATTCTAAAATCGAAAAATGAAAACAACTAACTACATGCTCACATGCTGAGCTTTATTGCACTTTCCCTACCTACCCTACTCTATTGGAAATCTCTGATGTACTAGGTAATACAATAATGCCAATGTAGCCAGTCAAGCAGTAACAAAAAAGGATATGAGCACTGGCTGCCTGTCAGAGATAACCACAGAGTGCTCTGCATGTGGTTTTTCAAAACTGAGGTCACCATTAGTAGTGACCATTCCTGATGAATCTGGCCCTAGCTGAAGATCAATGCTGGAGTATTTGAGCAAATCAGGGCCTCAATGTACTCTGCGACAGGATCCATGAACACATGATGCACACTTTCTTTCTTCAGGCCTTCCATGGTTGGTAGGCTGTCTTCTTCCTGGGCAGCTTTGATTGTTGCTTCTTCCACTGCATCTTCAAGGTGGCTATTGAAAGCCCTTTCATCTTCTTCCTGCTCATCAAGAAACAGTGGAATTTCTTCTTTCTCGGGAGGAGGGAGACTTTCCAAAAATGTTCTGGGGACTCTGAACTCATATGATGTCTCTTGTGAGTTCAAAAGTTCAATCTCAGCTTCATACCTCTCTACCACCAGATCTAAAAACATCTTCTTAAGAGCAGGTTGGGCATTGAGGTGTGAGCTAAGTAGGTCAACCACCTTTGGAAGGTCCTCCCCTTCAATTTCTACCAGTACACTTGCTACTCCATTCTGAAACTCTATTATGAGGCTTGGATTTATTTCTGCAAATTGTTCAGAATCTTCCATTAGTGCAGTGACTGGTTCTTTGGCATGGATGATGTTGTACTGCAACATGGTCTCCCAGTGGAGTCTAATGTGAAACCAAGTTAATGAGCAGGCCTACTGATCACCAGTGGAGTATTTTAATCATTCAGGAGTTGTTGAGTCGCCATTATGTTGGGATTCCCATGTTTTGGTAGATTTGGCAATACCAAAAGATGAGACAACATCAGAACCACTTTTGGGCCCGGAGAGGGATCTCTCCAAATTGGGCTAAGAATGATATATCTTTGAAGCTCAAAATGAGATGTTAGGCTAGTTATGAAGCACAAAGGGGGGTTCAAAATGATTTGGCTGAAGGGTTGCTGGGTTGGTTAGGAGATCATGGACTGGGAAAGCAATGGGAGAAAGAGAACATGGCAACAGGATGTTTCAGCAAAGAGGATGGGTCGAAACTGTGCCATCCATTGGGCTATGGAGTCATGAAAGGTAATTACATGCATCCACTAGCCAAGGCTTTCAAAGGGCAAGTCATCTATACCAAAGGATATTTTTAGATAGATGATGGAATGGAACATTAAGGAGAGAAAGTGGAAGAAGGAAAGACAACCAATTTTCTGTCTATAGATCAGGCCAGAGGTCATTTAAATCCAGACCTGCTTGGACATACTCTAAGGCAGCTCTCAAGAGGGACGAAGGGGCAGCTTATAGATCAGACCAGAGGTCATTTAACTCCAGGTTAGCTTTAGCCACTCCAAGGGACAAGCAGAGATAACAAGAACATCTAAGAACTGATTCAGTTGATTCATACATCAGAGAGGAGGCAAACACATCCACTACACTGGTTAAATCAGCTGAAATCAACTCTTAGATAGCACATCAAGCAGAAAACATAAAGGTAGGGAGAGCAGGAAACATAGGGCACCTAACAAGGGTGAATCCTATGTTATACTTCTGATGCCTACTAGAAGAACATGAAATATTATGGAAATGTAAATTACAGAGTGAGGAAAACATCACCAATAGTAATAGACCAGGATCCTGTGAAATGTGCTTGATTAATTGATGCAAAACCAGTCATGTACCATAAGCTCAATGGCTGTTACAATCCAGACTTTCTCCCCCCAGCCTACTACAATATAAACTACTTTGCTACTCCCTCCCAAGACTGTTCTAACAGTCTGAATGAATCCCTCTAACTGCAAATCCGCAGCAAGGCAACAACAACCTTTACATTATGTTCTTGGGAGTTCTTATAGGAGAAGAGAGAGACAGAGGAGTAGATACAAATTAAATAAGTCTCATTAAGACAGAATGGTGGAGGAGGCCGAGCCCACTCTTGCTTAATGGCGCTATGTTGTACTCTGTAAGCTGTTTGGAGGCTTCTGTCAGGTCGAGATTGACCTCGGATATGTTCTTTGAGTTCTTACGGCGTCTAGAGCTCTGTGCTACCTTCTGGAATAAATGAACTGGTTGGAAAATCTGCAGGTCTCTCCATACCTCATAATTGCTGCTCAGACGGTCTTTAAGAAGCTCTGTCAGTACATTAATCTGTTTGTGGGCTCGAGGAGGCATGGAGAACGCTGTAGGAAGTTATCCTTCTGAGAGAAGAGTACCCTGCTGTTAGGTAGCGTAGTTATGACTTGCCGGTGCGCTCATCAGTCTTCAAACTGAGCCTTAATCCTTTGAAAGCGAGTTTAAACATTAATTAAATCAATAACAGTCATTAACCCCCCTGGATCCTTTCTGCTGATCTGCTGGCGATGCTAAAACGGCCTCTCTATGTTACCTGCTCAATGAAATAAACCGTTACGAGCCCGGGCAGTGGTGGAGAAATGCTGCGGAGGCGAAAAACAGATGAAAAACATCAAAAAGCACGAGAATGGGACATTATATGTGACGGGATGGCCGAGGGGTACGGAAAATACACGTGGTGTGACGTGGTGGGACGGGAGAAGTGGACGGGTGACGTGGAGGCCTGGGCGATGAAGAATGGTCAACAACACATAGATGGATCTGGACCGTCGATCGGGCGGAGATCGACGGCGGGGAGCGATGGACAGAGGCCATGGGGGCAGGGAACAGGAGGTTAAACAGTGCGCAGATCTGACAATCATCGACCGTCAGATGGAGGGCTATGGATCGGACGGGGCGCGCGGATTCCGCTGCCCGGTTCTCGTCCGAGGATTAATGCGCGAAATGGCGGTTTTGGAAATCATACATAAGGACACGCGTCTGCCGCTGAGTGGAATCGCTGGGTGAAGGGGAAAAACCGCCTGGCCGGCAAAGGTGGTGCGGAAATTACCGGGTGGTTTGGAGGATGATATAAGCAGGCGCGCTCCGCGCCGTTGGATCGGCTTTTGAATGAACGGTGGAGATTTGTCAATTTCGAAATATTAATAAAACCCACGAACGCGCGTTTACAAAGGTTTTCTGATGGTTTTTCACGCGGAGAAAGGTTTAGATGGAATAAGCGCCCGAAAGGTTTTGCCTTAGGTTCCGGCGTCAGGTCTTATGAGGGAGGAAAGGTGCGAGGGCTAATGGGGAAGGGGCTAAGGCCCAATATAATGTGGGAAATGGGTTTTTAGGCCATTTAAATGGGTTTTAAAGCCTCCAAAGGGTAACGATAGAGGGGTTTAAGGGGGAAAAGGGAAAACAAAGGGTAGGGGAGGAATTTAAAGGGGATTTTGGGGAGAATAGAGGGTTAATAGGGAAACAGAAGGGGAGACAAAGGGGAATAAAAAAGAGGCTAAGTGAGGATGAAATAAGAGGGAAAAGGGGGCCTTTAGGCATTTCTTCACCGGCAGAGAGGCTTCATGATGGAAATCAGTAGGGGGGATACTATCAAAGGACAAAGGACACATGGAGGCTTCAAGGAGACTGTGTTTTCAAAGGAAATGCATTCCTTGAAGACTCAAAGATAATTTAGCCCCCTATTTGCCTATCAAAAATTTATAGGGGAGCTAACACCACCATCTATCTAAAAGATCCTTTGGTATATATGACTTTCCCTATGGAAAGCCTTGCTCAGTTTTTATGCAAGTAATCTCCTTTCATGATTCCATGGCCCAATGGATGACACTTTCTTGACCTATCATCTTTTGCCGAAACATCCTGCTTCTTTGTTCCTTCCATTCCATAACCTTCTCAGTTAATGATCTCCAACCAACCCAACAACCAAATCATTTACAAACCCCTTGTGCTTCATACCTAGCCTAATACCTCATTTTAAGCTTCAAAGATATATCATTCTTTGTTTTTTTTATGGAGAGATCCCTCTCCCTAGGATCCCAAAGTGGTTTGATGTTGTCTCATCATTTGGTATTTCCAAATCTACCAAATCATGGGAACCCCAATAGGACCTGCACACTTTTCTATGGTGGCAACAAACGAGAACAGAGCCTCTCTCCAGTTGAAACTAATCTTCAGCAGTTCGAACTAAATTGAACGCAGCAATGGAGCTGCAACAAGCCAGCTCAAATGCAGCAGATGGCAGGGCCAACTCCTTCTTCACACACACGGGGGGGGTCCGTTTTTCTCCCTCGACAACATGCTTCTCTCTTAACGGCATGGTCTGTCAGCACACAGTGGGAAGGAAATCAATGACTGATTTATGGTCTTTTGCAAAAAGAATGGAGGGGCAGTAGCACTAACTCTCACAACCAAACTCGGCAACAGCGGCTCTGATACCATGACAAAAGGAGACAACAAAACACAGAAAAACGAAAAATGAATTGCTGAGATCACCCAGATTCTTTTATTATATATATATATATATCTATATATATATATATAGATGCACAAATGGTCAGTTATAGAAACAGTTAAACTGACTAGAAACTAATTCTAAACTAACAACTTAACTGACTAACGATTAATTATTTAACAAACACTTCAAAATACTTACAGGTAATTGGCCAGAAAGCTTATGAAAAAGCTTGTGATCAGTTGGGTTCCAAATTTGAAGCTCACAATCATTCTCAGCCAAAGATCTGCCCAAATCTCTAAATGTGGTCATGCATTCTCAAATGGTTTCAACTGTCCACTTCCAACAAACATCTGTTTTCCATCTTCCAAAGACCAAGTGATCCTTCCCAACCGGTTCCATTCAATATTCTAATGACTCTATCTCTATCTTCTCCTCTGAAGAAACATGCAATGTCTAAGAATATTTTCTTCTCCTCCTCATCAAGACCGTCATAGCTAATTTTTAGCCTGCCTTGTATATCATCATGAAGCATTTTGGAGATTTTGCAAAGTTGTGCTTCCCAATGATCTAAATCATTTTTTCCACAAGAATCGAGTCAAGCACTTTAATAGATAGTGGTAATCCAAGGCAGGAATCCAAAAACTTATTAACAACTTTTTCGAATCCCACAGTAGGATGATGTTGGTCGAATGCATGCCAACAAAAGAGCTCTTTGGAGTGTTGTGGATCGATGATGTGTTAGCACGTAAATTGAGGACCACTTCCATTTAGAGGAAAAGAGAGCAAATCAACTTCACCGTCCAACTAATTTTTGTCCTAAAAGGATTTCCCAAAGCATATCTTGTGTTCATTGTAGTTTGTTAATGTTTATTTTTCAATGTTCTCTATTTTGCATATTTTCCTTGTTCTAGATTTATTAACTTAATAAATTTAGAAATCTAAGAAAAATAAACCCTCGTAGTATAGATTTTCGAATTTCAATATATTTTATCATATATGTTGAGACAAACTATCGAGTGGAAAATCCATTGTATTTTATGGATAAAAATGTATAAAAATGGTTTTTTGCAGTAATAGTATAAATAAAGTTTGATTGATGCAATTCTTAGGTGGTATTGTTGAACAATATTGGGGCTAGACCAAAGGTTAGTGAACTCATTAATTAATCCTCTCTCCATCGAATTTTTTATGTTTAATTTTGCAGTAGAGTCTTCCATAACTAGAGTAGGGTTGGAACCCACCCTTTTGACAATTCTGCATTTCTTCTCACTCGTTGAACAAGGACTTCCACATTTGATGTGGAAGGCCCTACCACTGAGATTGTTTAACAACACACCAATAAAAAAACTCAACAAATATGAATTGCAAGTGTAGAGAAATAAAAGGCATAAATAAACACACGATAATATGTGGGAGTCTGACAAAATTGCTCAAAGATCCATCCATGGGATTTGGATGAGGAGATTAATAATTTACAAACACAACTAGAGACTTCACTAGACTAAAATAGCATGGCAATTAAAGAAACCCTAAGTGCAAGAAAAACACAACTTTTAACCCCATATTTTGTATGTATGTGAAATTAATATAATTAATTTAATTTTGAAAATTAATTAGATTAAACTTACACAAAGAAAATTGTACTGAGAAATTAAATATATATTTTTTATTTTACAATCTATTTTTGTTAAATATTGTATATACATTTTTTGTTTTACAATCTATTTTTATTAAATATTTTATGAATTAAATAATAATTTATCTATAATATTTTATGAATTTATTACTACATATTTATATAAAAATGGATTTCAATTTTAAAAAAAGGTTAATTAAATTTGTTTAAAGAGATCTCTCGATTATCCATAAGTGTGATCAAACAATGGTTGGCGTTTCGAATCCCAGCGGGGATCCATCTTCAGGAGAAGATGATGAATGAAAAGTAAAAGATGATTTATATATAGTTAAAGAGTAGAGGAAGAACGGACAGAATAAAAAATATTTTTTTATTTATAATGTAAGTTTTATTATCTTGTTAAAATTATTTAAAAAAAAAAAAATTATTTTTATTTTTAATAAAATATATGCTATAATTAAATAATAATAATTATTAATAAATTATATTGTAAGTGATAAAATTTAAATTATAATTTTTTTATAATATCATATTGATTGACTTAATAATAATTATTATTAAGTTTAATAAAATTTTATAAAATTTTAAATTTTTTTTGCTTAATTGTAAGTGATAAAACATAAAGTAACTAATTATTTTTATTTTTTTTTAATTCTTTTATATTTTTAGATTTTTATATATTAATTTGCTTAATTATAAGTTACTAAAAAAATTTAATTTTTTTTTGAATTAATTGCTTAAAAAGAATTTAAACAAAAAAAACCTAAATATAAGAAACCCTAACAATTCTAGGAAATATTTACAAAATTGAAAAATATTAATTAATTAATAAAATTAATTTAATAAAAATAAATAATAGCTTACTTTAATTAGTATTAACATTCATTATTTCAAACAAATAAATGAATGTAAATAAATTTAGCTATTATTTATAATTATTATAAGTTAATTCTGTTAATCATTATTGATTCCATTAAAATTCAATCCTAACTAATCTAATATTAAATATAATTTATTTTTATTTTTATTATTTTTATTTAAAAATTTTAGATACTAATAATAATTATTAATTAATTAATTTTTATTAATAGAAAATAAAAATTAATTAATAAGGATAATTATTAAAAGTAAGTAATCTAATTAGATGCTCGCAAAGACCAAACCCTAAAAAATCTATATGGAGGAGAAACAAACCTGTGATACAGTCCTTGGGTAGAAGACGAGCTCTAGGAGCACATCTGTCGAATTAGAGGCCGCCCACTATCACTGATATTGAATCTCTTCCATCCCTATTAATGTTATGTGGGTGTTTCATAATCTCAAGCGCTTCCCTAATTTTTCTTCTTCAATAGTGTTCCTCCTTGGCAATGATCTTAGCATCCTCCAGACGTAAGTGATGTTTATTTTTTGAGGAGTGCTCAGCAAGGGCCGACGCGTGGCATCGCTCATGTTTAATATCGACACCATGTTCCTTAATACGTTTTTTGAAGAGAATGCCTAGTTTCACCAATGTAACTCTTTCTACACGAACAATCAATCTTGTAAACACCTTTAAGCTGATCATGATTAATACTATCCTTAACTGACCACAGAAACTTGAAAACCATAATTAAATTTGGTCATCAATATTTTTATAAATTTAAATTTGAAAATACATGAATGTATAGAATGCACACATACTCAACTCTGAATGACGGTCGACAATATTCCTCCCAATTGTGAGAAATTAAATAGAAGTTTCCTTAGTATTTTTCATACCCATTCTCTGAATTTGTTTCTCCTTATTTTTAAAAATAGGTATAAATGACAAGCAATGAAGGGTTACTTAAGGTTGTCTTTAGTGTCACTTTTGAGAGATTTTTCTGGTGGATTTTTCCGATCAAATTTCTTTAAAATCCGACAAAAATTCATTGAAATCACAAGTTTGATGTGTAATCCTACACAAGCCATAAAGTATAGGATTTTTTAATGGTGCTGAAGTTTTTTATGGTTAAATACCTATGAACTATATTTTATTTATAAATATACAGAATATAAAGTTAAAAAAGAAAAATTAAAAATAAACAAAAGAAAAAATTAAAAAACATATTGATAAACTAATAAAATAAAACAATTATATATTTATTTAGAAAAAAATATTTAATTACATTAAATAAATATATAAATTTTTATTTATACATTTAAAATATATATATATATATATTAAAAAAATTATTTGGAAAAAATATTTAATTACAGTAAATAAATATATAATTTTATATATATAAACCTTTATTTATGCATTTAAAAAATTAGCCATATCTATATATAGCTTTAGATTGTAATTTTTTTCATATTTGAAAAAGATGATAAATTAATTTTAAATAAAACCTAAAATGCTTTTGATTTGATTTTTTTATATTTGAAAAATGTACACATTAAAGTTTAAATTTTAAGATGATAAGCACTTCGAATATGATTAAGAATTTGCAAGATTGAGAATTTTAAATTATTAAGTTTTTTCAATATTTTAATATAATAAAATTTTATTGTTTTTATATAATATTTTATTAAGTGTATAATTAAGAATTTGAAAGATTGAGAATTTTAAATTATTAAGTTTTTTCAATATTTTAATATAATAGAATTTTATTGTTTTTATATAATATTTTATTAAGTGTATAATTAAGATTTTTAAAGATTGGTAATTTCAAATTATTGTTTTTTTTAATACTTTAATATAATAAAATTTCATTACTTTTATATAATATTTAAATATCTTTTTTTAATTAATGTAGTAAATATATAATATTAATAAATTTTATGTAAAAATTTCTTCATACAAAATAATAATTAAATTTATTCATAAAAAATCAAACATATAAAAAATTATTTTAATTTTATATTAAAAAAATAATTTTAACTTTATATTAAAAAAATAATTTTAACACTTTTAAAAACTTAAAAGTTATTTAATCCTTCTTGTAAATTTTTAATAATCTTATTAAATCCTTATTGTGAATTTTTATTAATCTTCAATAAATTTGTGTTAAATGAATTTACATCAATTTAACATAAAACTGATGCAAAAATTATATCTTTAAACCTTTTTAAAAAGTTTAGTTCTCCAAATTCATAATCCTTCCTCAATAATAATCTTTAATGAAAAACTTAGCTCTCCAAATATATAATCCATCTCTCTAGTAATACACATTGTTGCCACCAGACCACGATTGTCATTACGAAAGGGTTGTTACATTTTACCACACAGCAGCTCTCTTTTTATTTAGAAAGAGACTTCAAAAAGCCTTCGCCCAGGCGTTGGCGCAGCTGCTCGACTACTCCCCCACCCCATTGCAGTTTGGAACATTCCTTCAAAGTATTTCCAACGAAGTCAAATGCTCAACATTGGGCACCATCTCTAAATTGGAACAACGCCGCAGGTCAAGAGTTCGGAGGTTCCTTAAGCCCCCAATCGAGTCTGGGAGGCTCTGCAGAGTGGAGCACCCGTACAGCTGAAGACTTCGGAGGCCTGCCAGGTTTCCAACTGAGTCCGGAAGCGTCTGCAGAGAGGAGCAGAAGCTCAAGTCGAGATGTTGGAGGCCAACTAGGTTTCCAACTGCGTCCGGAAGTGTCTGCAGAGAGGAGCAGGATCTCAAGACGAGATGTCGGAGGCCTACTAGGTTTCCAACTGAGTGCGGAAGCCTCTGCAGAGAGGAGCAGCGGTACAAGTCGAGATGTTGGAGGCCTGTTAGGTTTCCAACTGAGTCCGGAAGGCTCCGCAGAGAGGGGCAGACGCTCAAGTCGAGATGTTGGAGGCCTGCTAGGTTTCCAACTGAGTCCGGAAGCGTCTGCAGAGAGGAGCAGCCGGAAAAGTAGAGATGTCGGAGGCCTGCTAGGTTTCCAACTGAGTCCGGAAGGCTCTGCAGAGAGGAGCAGCGGAACAAGGAGAGATGTTGGAGGCCTGCTAGGTTTCCAACTGAGTCCGGAAGGCTCCGCAGAGAGGAGCAGAAGCTCAAGTCAAGATGTTGGAGGCCTGCTAGGTTCCCGACCCAATCTGGAATATTTTGCAAACTGCTGCAACTTGACAAGATCATACTTTGGAGATCTGGCAGCAACTTCACAACTCGATCTGGCAGCAACTTCATTTTTGTACAATGTCGAAACTCGACATGTTTCAATGCTTGGTTGTCAAATAATTCATCTGGCACAGTTTCAAGATGACTGTAGTAAAGTACAAATTTTTCGAGATGCTGCATGTTCCTAATGAAATCTGGAACATTCAGAAGGGGAGCGCTAATATACAATTCCCTCAGCTGCAGAGGTTCCTGCAATGTTCACATACATTATTAAAGTACGTCTAAGACTGTAAATGTCAAAGGCAGTGTGGTATAGGAAGACAATTCTTAAATGCTGTCAATTTTTACGATTTGAAAAAAAAAAAAAAAAAAATCCTTAAAAAAATAAAATTGAAGAATAATAATACCTGAGATTCGTGATGCCAGATTGTTTCCAATAGTTCTCCCTCTATATGTAAAACTCTTAAATTCTTTGTTTGAATCGAGCAAGGTAAGGAAGAGTTGACACACTTCTCGCAGTGGAGATATATCAGGTCTGGTGATTGCTGGCAAACACTGAATAGGCGTTCAACAAAACAACCTTCAGCCTTGAGCAGCTGCAACCTGCTCATATTACTCAATAAACGAGCGAGAGCTAGCATAATATTTTTTCTTCTTTTTCTTTTTTACTATAAGGAAAAAAACTTAATTTTCATTCATTTGTAAAATGATTCAAAATTACATTATGCATATACACCCTTAAGTGGTATTTCAAGAGAAGGTTTTGAGTGCATGTACTTTGAGCTAGCATACTTCTTCTTAATACATTTTTCATACTTTATTTTGGAATTTTGAGAAAAAGCTATATAGATAGTATTATTACAAACTAGCAATTGCACCAAGAGATGCAAAGGAACGTAGATATGTAAGGGAAGTAATTTTATGAAAATTAAAAGTTTCTGACGATATGGAATATTGGATTATAAACTGTGACTAAAATCTTTCTGTGAAAATCACATCATAATAGATTAGGTCGACGCGTTTCGAACCAGCCAGTGTGGTACATCATCAGGGCAAGATGGAAAATCTGATCAAATAACCTCTTTAAATAGAACGGGGCAGCGAAGAGTCCTTGACAATTTTCCTGGTCACTGCTTTTTCGAGTCTTGAATGTGACGCATTGATTAGACGTAAAGCATTTAGCAGAAGTTCCACGCAATTTCTCCAAATTTATTTTAAAATCTTGACCAACCACATACTAATGTATTCTGATTAAGCATAAAGCATTAAGCAATAATTCTTTGCCAACTTCTTCCCAAATGCATTTTCAATCCTTCCCACTACCAGGACGTATGACGCATTGATTAGATATAAAGCAGTCTAGGCAATGTTTAATAGTGGGACGTATGACGCATTGATTAGATATAAAGCAGTCTAGGCAATTTTTAAATAATTAAATAATTTTTTAATAATGCAACCGACCAGATATTAGGCAATTTTTTAGAGCAAAGCTTATTTAAAACAGTGCATCATCCTACGGTGGCGATTTCATTCCTCGGCGCATTAATGGGCCATTTTTTAGTCAATGCAGTTTCAAATCCTGTCACTACCAAGTATCGCATTGATTAGACTTAAAGCATAAAGTAGAAATTCTAGGAAATTTCGTGGTGAATACGTTTCTGAATAAACAAAAAGCAATTAGCAGAAGTTGTAAAGCAATTTCTTCGTCAGTGCATTTTCAAATCCTGCCCCCACCGGACCCCAGGTATCACATTGATTAATAGACCTAAGCATTTAGTGGAATTTCTTAGCAATTTCCTTGTCACTCCATTAATGCAATGATAGCAATGGTCACAAGTTGTAAAGAAAGTGGTTTCATTTTCCTGGAAAAAGAAGAAGACAGTCACACCGATTTGACCTATATTGTTGTTATCATGCATTTGTCGTATGGCTTCACGTTCTTAGATGTCCCAATGGTCACAGTTTAAGTGTATTTCAAAAAAAGGTTTTGAGTGCTTGTACTTTGAGCTAGCTTGCTTATTCTTAATACATTTTTCCTTACTTGACTTTGAGATTTTCAGAAAAAGCTATATCAATAGTGTTATTAAAAAAATGGTGAAAATTAATTGTTCTCATTTTTATTAGAAAAAAACTACATATAGATTATAAGATTCAATGCATCTTTATGTGAAATGTTTATAAAAAAAAATTAAAACCTTTCAACTTGTATTGTTTTATTCAATGTATAGCTTGTGACAGTACTGGTAAAAAGAATATAAAAAAATTAAAGCCTTTCTACTTGTATTGCTTTATTCAATGTACGACTTGTGATAGTACTGGTAGGATGAATCTTTACACTACTTATAGATATGCCAAAGACCTTTATCCATACTCCAACTTGCTTTTGAAAGCGTACAACCAACCCATTCAGTTCTCTATTTAACTTTTTTATAATTTAACTAACATTAATACCGGTTGTCTAGATTAAATATAGAACTAAGATCAGTCGGATCATCATTTAAGAGGTGGAGTTAGTAAAGTGCAAAACCGAAAATAATTTTATTTACTTGAAATTACGTTAGTAATGCCATTTAAAAATATACATTAAATTCAAAGTAAAGTACAAGTAAAAATATGAAAATTAAGAAAGTATAGAATATTAAAAAAATAAAAATAGGAAATTAAAAAATGATATTAACAATTATATCAAACATCACTTAAAGATTTAATTTTCTAATAATATATACAAATCAAAGGTTTGGATTTATTTGTAAAGTAATTATATCTTTTTTTTCCTTTTTTAATTGAGACTCATATTAATTAAAAAAATGATATAGAAACAAGTATCATATGAAATGAGTTATGAGTTTTTAGGCATGTGGTATTGATAAGTTATGATAGTGTAACAAAGTCTATATTTAGAAATTAAGAATCTCTATAATAAAATCGAGGTGTTATATATATGGAGTGAGACCTATTGGTATATACGGGTCATTCCATTTATGTGGCTACACTAGTTTTAGTAGTAGTCACCAAGTTGAAGTTTATCTCCAAAGTAGATATGTCCTTTTTGTTAAATGTCATATAAAATGAGTTATGACGTTTAGGTCATGAGCTATTGATAATATAGTATTGTAACCAAGCTCATTTACAGATTCAGAATCTCAATGGTAGAATGGGGTGAATCTTCACGATTACAAATCTTATTACGTGTTTTTTTTAAATGTATGTATGTTTAACTCAAAAAATAATTATTCCTATAATTAATAATAATAATAATTTAAAATAAAATTATAATTTAATTAATTTTTATGATTGTTTGATGTTTATAATGTTAGATGTATTAGATAATAAGTATTTTGATGCTTATTATAAATTAATATATGTTTTTTATTTGATAATAATTAATATTTATAATTTTTTATTAACAATTTAATCTATATAATTTCACTAATTTATTAAATTAACGAAGATGAAAGTGAAGTTGAAATTTAGAATAAGTATCACTATCCTATAACATTGAAAATATGTCCTTCAAATATATAAATAAAATATAATTATTTTATCATACAAAAATATCTTAACCTTTTATATATAATAAAATCAGTAATTATTATATTCATTTAATAGTCTAAGAAAACATGAGTTTTTAATAAATGAAAATTATTAAATTATCATGAAATGGCCTTAAGGATAAAGAAACACACATGAAACACACAAAGATAAAGAGAGGAATAATTCTCCACTTGCTTGGGGCAAAATGGCAATGAATAACGCCCTTAAGATTTGTTTGTAGAGGTGTAGAATATCGGCCCACACTTTATGTTTCCATATAACAACATTGGTATCATGAAGGTCGTGACAACCACTCACATTATAAAGGAGGTTGGTAATGTTGGACCATAGTCATTTGTTAGGATATTCCGACACATAGGAAATAGCCTCCTATTGTATCACCTTTTTAAATCCTTCAATCATATCCCAATTTGTTCTTAAGGGGGGATGTTAGGATATTCCGACACATAGGAAATAGTTAAGTATAACTTGGTCTAGCGTAGAGTTAGGTAAAGTGTGTTTCTTTACTATGTACATTTTCAACTTATAATCCGACGGTCACTGTTGGAAAGGTAAATCCCCTCTGCGGACAGAGGCAATCCCTCTAGCCCTATCGGCGAGTCTAGCAACAAGGAAACAAGCTAAGGTGTAGGTTCCTAGCTAACGAATTGAAAAGATTGGGATAGATTGTCCTACCTGGAATCCAACTCGATTGTCACAATTGTGGTAGTGGTGGCCTCTTGATCTCTGTCTCGATAAGTCATGGTCCTTCAGCAATGGTACTCCTATTCTTGCACAAAGATCAAAGACAAGAGCAATATACAAGACAATAATCTCATTCGTAGCTAACTAGTCAGTCAAGGAGGACTAAACACATTGTGTAAAATAAACCATATTAACACAAGATGGGAACCAGACAATAGTCATGTATATATAAATAGAAGAAAGAGATTACAACCGGAGCCTTGACGTCGCAACCTCCTTCAGCAAGTTCAGTCGGAGCACATCTCAAAGGATCATCGGGAAATTGGGACGAGGCAAGGACACAAGCCTAATCTCTCTCTCGACAAAGGTCTCTTTCTCTACTCTATCTCGCTAGCAAGATGCTCAAAAATTCTCTTTAACTATTCAGCTATAATTTCCAACTCTATTCTGCTAGCTGCATCAATGGGAGATAACTTTATTTATAGAGGGAGAGGAGGAGGTTGGGATCCCTACAATGGTGGAAGGGAGGCCTTATCCTTTGGGAGGTTTCTCCAAAAGGTGGAAACAAGAGGCCAAAGGAGGGAGTTTGTGGTTATTCAGTCGAACCACTCCAGCTGACTCGCCTATGAAGTTGTTAGGATTAGAAACTTTGCCTCTATATTTAAAAAACATTCCATAAAAAGCTTGGTGCGGGTAGCTAACTAGGACAGAGCGCCAATGGGTGTGGGGCCCAGTGTTTATCTTCCTCATTGGCGCGAGGGCATAACAGTCTACTAGCGCCAAGGTAAAAACATGTGTTTCTAATGGTCTGCTCAGGGAATTGTCAACAGAGATAATGTTGTCCTCATGGCAAGGGATGCAATGATGACTTTTGCAAGACATGACATTTCTTATTAGTCACAGAAATGACCTTGCAATGTGCGGGATGGGGATTGCAGGGATAGTGACAAAATGATGTGTAACAGATGCCCCCTAAAGCATGAAATTCGAGAGAGAGGGAGGGGTGAAATGCTTTATGAGAATGCATTCAAACCAAACATCGTTGTCGGAAGTCTTGCAATTACAAATACAACTGATATCTCTGATTCATGAACATGTGGCATGGATGCAGCCATCCATAATAGAGTACATATGAACTGAGATCTGAGGTATGAACGTAGCCATCCAGGAGTAAGGATCAATAAATAGACTCAGGTATGGTCGCAACCATCCAATCAAAAGAGTCATGCATAATAGTCATGATAAACCAAAATATTATGTAGCCTAGATTTTATCAGACAAAACCCAGGGTCTTGCGCTCCATCTCGATCCGAACAAGTACAAATTCAAGCATGCGAATATGTGAGTTGAAGTCGAACATGCAATAAAGTCACCTGATTACCAGCCAATGATGAAAGTTGTTAACAGGCACGAGAGAAACCACCAATAATGACAATGGCTCTCAAGGTACAATAGGTACAATCCACGGAATGTGAACAATGATCTGGCGTCGAACACCCATAGAATCACTCGATCGAAGGCTAATGATGTGGACCTGTCATCGAATGCGAAGAACTTGCCATTGAGGCATGCAAGCTCCAAGGTATAGGAAAGGAGTCCCTAGATCAACTTCCTGGATAATGAGTTGAAGTCGATAGGAAGCGACTCAGTCAAAGTAGGGCCATAATTTTTCCCACATCATCAACAAGAGACAGAGGAACATGATGATAGTGAATCAGGACCGAATAGAGGATCAGAGGAAGGTTGAAAACTGCAAAGGAAAACTTCTCTTGAACATATCTGCTACGCAACTCTGGATTTGGCAGTATTTGACATCAAGGGATCTGAGGTCATGATGACGTAGTAAGGAGCAGATGAGAGGTCAAAAAAAATTACCCAAACCCATGGAGGCAAAAAATGACGAAATGAGATGTCCCCAATCCGACACGAATGCAGATGAGTGTCATGTTCAAGAGCGACACACTGCCGACACAACTAAAAACTAGTTCCATTTTCCCCCACCATTTCTGGCGAGTACCCCAATTATTTTTGGAAAACAAGCTTGAAGGGGATAGCATATGCTTGTACTGTAAGTTTGTCCTTCGAACAAATCCATCCTAGTACATTTTACAAGCCCTAGGAAGGAGGAAGGAGGGTACATCATGGTGACGATTTTAGTTTTAACAAGTCTGACAAAGGAAGAACTCATCATCTTTTCATGTTTAGAGAGTTTGAAAAGAAGCGAAAAAGAAAACTCTAGCAGGTCCCTTTTCGTAGGTAGTCTCACAGATCTGAAAAGGTAGAAAACAATATCTGAGAGAACTTCATAGTTGCAATAGGCTAAGGTATTCCTTTTTCGTAAATAATTCGTCCCAGCTCGAAAAAGGGGTAAACGTATACTTGGCAGATGACGTTTCGCAACCATTTAACGAGTTCAAAATGACAAGAGTCTCGACAATCTTTTCATTTTTAGAGAGTCAGAAAATAGCTGAAAGATGACTCCTCCTGGAGGAACGAGTGGTATTAAAGGTAGCAACTGGTTCCGTTGATGGTGGAACTGCTCAGAACAATTAAAGGTTAAGAGGTTGGCTAACAAGATCACTCATTGTAGCGGTTCCTTAGGAACGGGTAAAACAATCAAGTGAAGGCATATGATCGGCCAAGCAGATGGTGACGATGGAATGAGAAGACCAAGGCTGATCTGTCAAAACAGGTTGATAAAATGGAAATTCATGAGGTAAAAAAGGAATGGTTTCATTTTTACGCAAGCTTGAAAACATGGAAAACTATGCTTGAAAAGGTTTGCATGCCCCCAACATGGTGACTCAAATTGAGGTACATGCCCCCCAAACTTTAGTCCATATGACAAGCAGATGGATTGAAGGTTCAAATTACGAGATCAAGAGAAAGACTCGACTGGTATTTTACGAGATCTTAGCAAAGACTCGAATTGAAGAGGAATGTGTTTCATTGTTTTAGTGAGGTTGACACATAGAAAACAAACTATCCTCATGACATCTGGTTTCATTTTTTATGGAGCTTGACACAAGAAAATGGACTATGCTCTGCAACCTTGTTTCATTTTTAAGGAGCTTGACATAAGAAAATGAACTCTGCTCCGCATGACAACTCATCATGATGAATAAGAGGTCATGGCTTCCAAGAGGTTTGCATCTGATGGGAGAACACCATCTTGGAAATCTTGATCGAATGCCCCTAGTAGATGGTACGTGACGGCACAATCACTAGATGAGGGTAATGAACAAGTGGCCACATAATTAACCTGTGGTGGGGAAGATATAACTGAAGGATAAAAATCTGACAGAGATGATGGCGGGCCAGCTGCCACATTAGGACCAAAGCAAGAAAGTTGATCAATGGTCACGATCTGACCTTGGTGTGGAAAACAAATCACACGAAAGAGGGAAGAGACAAGCGCTCCCATGGCATAATCATAATCGCACCCCAAAAGTAAATTGAAATCCAAGGGGCCTGGAACAACCATCACGTCTATATAGGGGTGAAATGTGAAGTTGGGTTACACTTTTTTCCCTTTTTTGAGAAAAAAATTTCATTTTTTTTGGTTCTTCGACTTTCTGCAAACTATGACAATTTTTCTGTTTAGAATTTCATTTTGTGATAAAAATAAAAGTTGTCAAAAAATTTGTTAGCTTTCTATTACTTATTTTTTGAAAATTTTTTAATGAAAAAACTGCATATTTTGGATATGTTTCGCGACGCAACAAATTTCTTAACATATAAGTTATAAACTAAAAATCTAAAAGCTACCCATTAGAGACGACGGACCAATGTAATGCCCCATAATTTTTTCAATTTTTTTTACAATGTATTTTGGGAGATACAGAATTTTTATTTCACTAAATCACAATGACCCTCAGAAATTGTTTGCACCCATTTTATTAGAAAATTAATTAAAATTAGTAAATGTTTATGAAATTCCATAAAAGTTATATTTCCTGAAAGTAGATTCAATTCTGAAAATGCTTGTCTTAGTTCCGACAGTTAATTCAGAACGTTTCATGGAATTTAATCAGTCCAAAGTTGCAGAAACATCAAGCTACGTGATTAGTGACGCGCTAGTTCGACCGAAATTTGATTAAAAGTTTGGCCGAACTATTTTTTACGCCGACGGCCCATTAAATCTAACGACTTAATAGTTTGGCCAAATTATTTATCGAAGTTCGGTCGAACTGTAATCTAATTTTACGTCGGTCGGAAAATTTTGCGGCCCCCTCCTAAAACACATTTCGTGGCAATATAAATTGTCGCGAAATAATTCATAATTTTTGCACATTTCGCACATTTGATCTGATTTTATAAAGGTCTTGGTTTGGGTTTGAAGGCATTTCTTGGAGGTTTGAGTTTAAGGGCATTTCTTGGAGGCGGACCAATTTTGCAAAGAATTGTTTGTGTTTAAGGACATTTCTTTGAGACGGTTTGATTTTTGAAAAAATGTTTTGGGTTTAAAGAAATTTCTTGGACGTACATTCAAAGGACATTTCTTGGAGGTATGTGATACATTTTTTTGGATGTTTTTTTTTTCATTTTTTTTGAAAGTATGGATTTGTGTTTAATTTTGAATTCTTGGAGACGGTCTAATTTTGCAAATAATTGTTTTGGGTTTAAGGAATTTTCTTGGACGTACATTCAAAGGACATTTCTTGGAGGTATGTAACACATTTTTTTGGGTGTTTTCTGTGCTTCATTTTTTTTTAAAGTATGGCGTTGGGTTTAATTTCGAAAATGCATTTTCTGAAAGTATTTTTTAAAGTGACCTTTTTTTTTTAAAGTTGGAGGCATTTTTTGAAGTGACATTTTTTTAGAGTACGTGTTTTGAGTTGAAGTAAATATTTTGAGCTTCGTTTCATTTTTTAAGACATTTTTTTCTCGAATTTTTTAAAGTAAGTGTTTTGGATTGGAGTATGTATTTTTTGCAAAAAAAATAAAATGTTTTTTTTTTTTTTTTTAAATTAAATCTTTTGTGATGCTTTTTCTAATTGAGTTATTGTCTAATTTTTTGAAGGAAATTTTTTGAACTTCATACTCTATTATCATGGGAAATCAAAAGACTTGTGCGAGAAAATATGATCGAAAAAGAGACCCTGAGGAACGTAAAGAAGAGACGAGACAATCTCGTAAAAAAAAGATAGAAGCCCTCTCAAATATTGAAGGGGAAAATCAACCTCAAGCAGAAATTGAAGCAGGTATGTAAATGTAAATATTATGATCTATTTATATATTTAAAATTTTCTTAGTATAAAATGTGAAGCTTAATTTTTATTTGATGAACTAATTTGAATTTAAATATTTTGTTTAATGTAAACAGACAGAGATATTCCTCAAAACATTGATGATGAGATACAAAATTTTGAAAGAGAAAGTGAAAGAGGTATTGAACCAATGATTGAAGATGGTGAAAATATTGAAAAAAAATCAAATGAAGAAATTGAATCGCAAGGTATGTATATATATATATATATATATATATATATATTGAACACATGCATGTATTATTGAAATTATACATATATTTATTAATTTAGTTATTTATTGTTCATATGTAAGCTTATTATGTACTATTTTTCGAATATGTACAGATGAAATCAATGTCGATGATGAGATGTTAGAAAATGTTGACACTCACACATATAGAGATAAAAAACCTGACCATGTTATACGATATCGTGTTAACTGCATTTTTGAAAAGTATTTCTTAAATGAGCGGGTGACAGTTCAAGCTCAAATGTTGAAAGGTCTCCTATCGTTAAGGAAAATAAAAGAAGCTACGACACTACTGGGTACTCGAAAATCAACCAAAGATAAAAATAAATAAAAATGAAGGAAAATGTGACACAAAATATAAGTAGTACTATAAATTCAATTAAGAAATCTAGAGATAAAAATGTTTCAATTGTACGTAGAGGAATACATATGGAAATGGTTTCATCAAGTACTAAAGAGAATCGTTTGGTAACATTTATGGCACGAGCATTAGGAACCTCGTGAAAGACTTTGCACAAACATCAGAAATTTCGGCTGCAAGTAGATGTAAATGATGAACTCGCTTGTTGGAGAGCTATTTGTAGGCAACCATACAAAGATAGGCTTGGAGAAAATGTTAAAAAAATAATATATGAATATTGGAAGAACAATTCACATGCTTCGCCAACTGCAAGGCATGTGATGCGAAGAAGAATAGCACGAAATCAGTACGAAGAACATGAAAAATATTTCTTGTAAACCACTCAGATAGAGTTATTCAACAAGTTCAAAGAAGAGAATCGTCAAATTCATATTTCAATCAGTGCTTTTGTTCAACAAAAACCATGGTATGTAAAACCTATCACCGTACGCAACACTTGTTGTTGTCGTTATCGTGTGGAATTTGAGTTATATTATGACACATTCCTTGATTTTGGTAGAACATTATGGAAGGATTCACCTCCTCCTTCCACTATCCATGATTTCATATCTCAAATTCTATGTGAAAGAAAAAGCGATGAACTATTTTACAAAAAGAAATGTGTTGGTGGTAAAAAATGCGATGATTGTGGAAATTTGACTAAATTTCAAAACAAATATCATACTGATATAAATGATCAATCATTTTCCAACATGAAAGTGAAATGGAAGAGATATGAATATATCGATACATCAATTCAAGGTGCAAATAGTGTTAAAAGAATTGAATTACTAGAAGACGAAATTTTTGTGATAGACTTTTTGAGAAAGTTTGAGGCAGAAATTTACAAATACACCAAGCATTCCCATAGAGCTCGATAGCAAGACTTGCAATTCAAAAAATCTTTTGGTTGTGTTTTCTTCATAAGAAAACCTGCATTAAACATTGTTGGAATTTCTTTGAGACTGGCCATGGAAAAGGAGAACATGATGATGCAGGAGCATGCATAAAACGAGCATTTCGAAGATATCAAATGAACCCCTCTGCAAGCCGACTTGTGAATGCTAAAGAAGTTGTTCAATGGTGCATCGCTGCTCTAAGCCATGAGACTAACCCATTAAGGGAAGTGCGAAGGTACATTCAATTTAATTTTTATTGGAAATCTAATTTTAAACATTATGTACATTTATCGTGCAATGATTATCTTTGATTGTATTTTGATAGATCATATTTACAAATTCTTCTTTTAATTTTCCATATAAAGGTTTTTCTAGCATATTGGGATCGAAGACATAGATAGATCAATTGGAAATGACGTTGAAACAATAAAAGGGACTCGAAAATTGCATTCAATTAAAACAAATTCGTCCAGAAATGTGTTTGCATTGGATGAAAGAAAATATTCTTGTTTTTGTGATGTTTTCATAGACAACACAAAATCCAATGATGTTTGTGAAAACAACATGTATGTAAAAGATTGGAAACATACAAAGCTAAATACAAAGGGAAAAATGTCTGTTGCAATGTTTGAAGAAATGCAATCAGAGGAAACTACAATATCATTTGATGGTGATCGAGTTTGTGATCTTGTTAGAGAAGGTAACATTTGAATTGCTTTCTAATGATTTAAAGATCTAGAAATAAATTTAAATATGTATAATTTTGTTTAAAAGTTTGTTTTATTGTGCAGGAGATGTTTTTGTTGTAATTGCACCTATTGACAACGATGAAAATGTTAAGTATTATTTGATGCGTTGCAATGAACGAAAAATAAAATTATTAGAAAACTATAATGATCACGGATTTCAATATGACATAAGATCTATTATACTGAAAGGTTATTTTTTCAAACAAACTAATCAAAGTGAGGACTTTGTTTAATTGGAAGACTATGAACATGATTCCATAAGTTGTCAATACAGTCACTTGGTGTGTGCAGCACACATAAAGTTGATAGAGGTTCAATCAAAGAGAAAAACGAAAGTTAAGAAATGGAAAATGTCAAAATCCGATCATGAATGGATTATTGAAGATGGAATTCCATTGGAATTTTTTTGATTGAATTGCCCAACAATTTATTCTCTTTGGATTAAATTTGTTTTAGAACTTCCAGTACACTTGAAACTAAAAATTGAGCTGCTAATGTTATTTGTGCAAGTGTTTGCACATGTACAAATTGTTTTTGTACCTGTGCACATGCTCTAGTATCCACTGAAAGTATCAAGGATATATACATGTGCATTGATGAAAAATGTTACATGTATCAAGGATATATATATATATATATATATATATATGTTCTAGAATTCAATTAATTTTTCAAGTAGTTTTACTATGTGCATTGATGAAAAATGATTCACGTGTACTCAATATATATGTTCTAGAATGCAATTAACTGGAACTAGTTTTTCTGATGTGCATTGATGAAAAACTAGTTGGATTTTTTGGTAAAAAGTATCCACAATGTAAATAAATCATCTACAGTATAGTTTTGTATGAAGATTCCTTTCAGACAAGAGACTCGGAGTGCTTCTCTGAATTTTGGTGGGATTTGACCCACATCTCTATTCCTGATTGAAAATCTAGTACAAAATTTGTTTGTCCAATGGTCAGATATGTTCAATGTGCATTGATGAAAAATGTTACTTACATATTGGATATATATACATTCTAGAAAGAAATTAATTGTTCAAGTAGTTTTACTATGTGCATTGATGAAAAATTATTTAAATGTACTCAATATATATGTTCTAGAATGCAATTTTAACTAAAAGTAATTTTTCTATGTGCATTGATGAAAAATCGTATTAGATATAATCGTGTTTTGTTTCCACAAATTGTAGAAGGATTCAATATCTTGTTTTAGTACATTACAAGATCAAATTGAATCCTGTTGTTAGATTTTCTACATGATCAACCCTATGAATGAAACCTTGAGTCTCAACAACAACTTTCTAGGTGGATATGAGTCTCAAGTGTTTTAGTGCTCATGAATATAGTTTTAATATTAATATGTTTGAATCTCTTTGGTGATCTTGAAAATAGTGTGCTCCGCCTCACAATCAAAATAGTATTGAAGAATCCAAATATGTGAATCATTTAGTGCCTCTGCCACCCTTTACACTTTTGGTGCTTCAACGACCTTTGATGTGCCCAACTTTATCACACAAAGAGCATTGAGTGTATAGTTATGTTAAGCTACCAACCTCGTATTTCCATGTGGCATTAGCCTATCATGTAAACAAAAAAAAAACCAGGCTACCATTGCCACAAAATGTAAACAAAATGGAGCCATTTGACTTTATAAACTAATGCAAAGAAATTATTGAGATCAATTATTTAGAAACAATAAAATAGGGTTTTTAGTTGAATGATTTTGGCTATTTTTGGTTTTGCATTTTTAAGAAAGCTCAATTCTACAACTTTGATGAATTTGTAAGTTATTTTAATAGAACTTGAATAATTGAATTCGATAAACAACATATAAGTTGAAAATTTTCAATTAATTATTAGATTGTTCTGCCTATAAAAAATCACACATTAATCGCTTATGACCCATAATAATTTCTAGTTGAATTTTATGCCAAAGGTGATAATGGTTTCTTTGATGCAATTGGACAAAGGTAGGCATTATCACAATCAGAATTGTTGCATACATATTTGAGATATACCCTTAACATCACTAAAGAAAATCATCTCAAACATGTAAGGCACAAATGGTGGTTAATTGTCAAATTGTTATCCAGATGAAAAACTCAATATAAAATAAAATCATTATAGATCCATCTTAACCATGGATCTACCAAGAGCCGAGAGGGATCA
Organism: Pinus albicaulis; assembly: GCA_034641835.2. Taxonomy (NCBI): domain Eukaryota; kingdom Viridiplantae; phylum Streptophyta; class Pinopsida; order Pinales; family Pinaceae; genus Pinus; species Pinus albicaulis. The sequence continues at coordinate 1,632,877,522 of CM076578.1, read as the reverse complement.
AATGTCATTAAAAGTGAAAGTGACATCTCAAGTTAGCACAATGATAATGTGATTATTAATGTTTTATTATGCTTTTAGTTAAAACTAGCCAGATATGTATAATAATCTATGTTTTTATTATAGTAGACTATGTTTTTTCATCTAAAATATTTTTATTTTTATGTTTAAGGGACACCTGGGAACTCCAAGTTGAGCAATTACATGTCACCCTCATACTAGATTGTACAATGAGACTCTGGGCTCAATTATTTTCAATCTTATCCAAAATTAAAAGTAAATGAATAATATAGATGTACTAATCTATAAAAAAACTAGAAACTATTATTTTATAATATTTATAAATTAGGGTATTATATACATTTGTAATCATAATTGATGGAAATTGATATATATATATATATATACACCATCATTTTATCATATTGATAAATTGAGATATTGTTTGTATTCATAAATTACAATTTTTATTATATATATATATATATATATATATATATATAAAATAAAAATTGTAATTTAAATTGATATTAGTTCATTTTCCATAATATTTGCGAAGGTTTTGCAAATGGTATAACAAGCTAAATGGATTTGACTATGGGTAAAATCCATGGTTAAGTCAAAGGAGTCCTGAGATGGGCGGCCTCCCAAAAAGTCTAGTTATGTGGTACAAGCCCCAGAGATGGGTTAAGAGTGAAGGGAGATTTAATTGAATAGTTCATATAGACATTTACCTTATGATATATTCACATTGTAAAAGTTTGAAATTTTTTTTTTGTTGAAAAATTAACTAAATTATAACTTAGTTAAATAATAATAATTATAACCCATTGGGCGTAAAATAGATGGTGATGGGGTGTACGGTTAAGTCACTTTTTGATGTGATGTGAAGGTCACGAGTTCGAAACTCCTATGGGAAAAAATCCAGTGATGCTAAGGGTTGTTGTGGACCGCGACCAGGTGCGATCCCTGGGTGATTTTGACGACTTCGATGCCCCTAGGCGGCAGTTTCTCAAGTCACAGGTCAAGCTTAATGTAATCTCTGATGAACTCGACCACTTAACAAACAAACAAAAATATTATAAATTGAATTAATATATGAGTTGAACATATTTACATTAAAAATAAAAAACATGTAACAAGATTTTTAAGCATGAAGATTCATCTCTACTTTACCATGGACTTTCCTAACTTGCAAATAGGCTTTTTTACCGTGGTTTATTAATACCACATACCCAAAAAAAACCATAACTCACATTCATATGACATTTCTTTGATTAATCAATTTAATTGAAAAAATAAAACGAACACAAATTTTTTGAGATAAATCTCAGCCTTTGATATTTGTCACTATTACTAAGAATATTTTAGAATATTGTGTAGAGGTTAAATCCTTGCCATCAATCTAATAATTAATGATAATTGAATTAAAATTCTAAAAGTCTTCTTCTAAAATAGATAAACCTATTCATATAATGATATAATGTTTACAAACTATTATATAATATTTACAAACTACAACTATTGTTTCAGAACAATTTATATAACATGAATCATTCATATGAACAATAAAGAAATATGCCCCTAATTTTATTGTAAAAATGATTCTAAAATGAAACAAAGAAAATTTGAACTTTTATTTACCCTGATCTCCTAAATGAAACAGTTTACAACTTTGATAATAAAGCATGCAAATGAGGTATTTCTATGCTTTCGAGTTTTATACACTAAAGGTAAATTTATGCATTATTTGTTGTATCAAACCCAATTTAATATATCCTTACAATATAAACATAAATTTATGTATTATTTGTTGTATCATACCTAATTTTATATATGCTTGCAATACAAACATAAAACATAGTTTGATGGAAAATAATTTACTTCTATCTAAATTTTTATGTTTTATTTATTTATTTATTTATTTCTAAATAAGACTATTTCTATTATATGGCACATAAAAATACAGTTCGAAACTATCCCGCCGAAGTTGCTATGCTAGCCAATTCCGGCAGGTGTAGAGTTCAAAAACACAAAAATGTGACTGCCCCAGTTGGGGAAACCAGTCCATAGATTGCTGCCCCGAGTGGGGAAACCAGCATTTACACAAATTGTCCAAAAAACTATCGTGCTGTGCAGGAACAAGAAAAACATGAGAACAAAAAATTGAAACCTAGATGAGGTAGGGAACCTCTCGAAACAGATTTTGAAGCAGCGAGACATGCTACTGGTCGTGTGGAGGAGGCTCTTCAACTATGAAGCAACTAGAGTCTTCAGAGGAGTCCTCTTCCTTCTTCGATGGGTGCACCATGGGCTCTAGCGTTGTAGCAGAATGCACACTTGCATCCATAGCCTTATCATCTTCTGTTGAGTTGTCGCTTTTCGCTACTAGAGGAACGCGTAGCTAGTTTGGTGGGCAAGGCCTCCGATTTTCTGGAATGCTGAGGGTAGGACAAGGAAATGGTAGACTTTCTAAGACGTTTCCGAGAGCTAGAGCCATCAGAGTTGGACGGGACATTCGAAAGACGCATTGAAAGAGTAGCTAAGACAAGAGGATGGTCCAGAGAGCCAGTGGAGTCGAAATTGAGTTGTCGCTTTTCGCTACTAGAGGAACGCGTGGCTAGTTTGGTGGGCAAGGCCTCCGATTTTCTGGAATGCTGAGGGTAGGACGAGGAAATGGTAGACTTTCTAAGACGTTTCCAAGAGCCAAAGCCATCAGAGTTGGACGGGACATCTGAAAGACGCATTGAAAGAGTAGCTAAGACAAGAGGATGGTCCATAGAGCCAGTAAAGTCGAAATTGAGCTAGTAATCAGTCGGATTATTCTCATGGAGGGGGAGATGGCTTTCATCACGGAGGGATATGGGAGGGCGAGAGGATTGGCCTTTGCTGTGACCTCTTTGACAGTTCATCTTGTGCCTTCGAGGCATGTCGTTGCAAGTAAGAACTGGTGCAGCAAGGAGAGAAGCGGAAAGTTGGTAGGATGCCTCATGTAACAGAGGAGGTGGGGAATGGACGTTGAGGAGCCTCAGAGAAAGATCGTCATAATGGACAGAGAACCTCAAGCTACAGGAGAAGACTACAGGAGAAAAAGAGCTGGGCGCCATGAAATACTGGGAGAGGCTGCAGGTCGGACAAGTGTAAGAGCTCGAGAAAGATGGTTTAATGCAAGCAGCAGGTGAGCAACTGCTCCATTTAATAACGTCTAGATGAAGACCATGCATAGCTATGTGGCTATGCCATGCGCCTTGCAGAGGAGCCGCCACGCCCCAATGCCTATGGATCACCCGCATCCGAGGACTCCTATCTAAATTGTTACCCAATCATTTCCTCATATTTAAATTGCTATCTAACTAACCTTATACATTTGTTGACTTTTTCAAATATGGAGATGAAAACACTATCGAGAATACTCATATCAAAGGCCATACCCAAGCTTCTCATGCTATGGACTTCATCATAAAAATATTCCTAATCCTTCTCACCAAAGCCAAGACAAGGCTGCCAAGGGTGCTATTTTTTTAAACTGCCTCGAGACCTCCCACCAGGGAGGCTAAAAGGAACAATTAGTGATCTCTATGAAGCAAGGGCTTACAACAACTAGGGCTAGATGGAATAACCAGTGGTCGGTTATGTGAATCTAGGCCAACAAGATGTAGTGCCTGTCGCCAACATGGAGTAAATACCGTTGTTATTCAAAGATGGCAAATTGTAGAGTTAACTAAATAACCAATGAGAGGGAATGTAATTATGGGGCTATCAAATAAGTCTTTTGTTTTTGCTACATGTGTAATTCTTGGGTTATCAAATAAGTATTTTGTTTTTGCTAAATGTATTAATATATTATGTTATTTTAGGTTATAGCTGCATTCAACATGCTTAGAATAAAAAACAACATGCCAATCAAAATCATTCAAAGAACAATTATTATTTGTTTTTTTTTGTTATTCTTTTGCCTAGTGGTCCAAAGAAACGATCATAGATAGTTACAAAAACAAACCCGCAAAAAAAGAAATAGGCCACCATAGAAGCCTCTAGGACTTGGAAATGTAATGGCCACAAGAAAAGCCTTGGGGCCAAGATATGATAGTAAGCAATCATGCAAGAAGTTTGTGTCTATAAAATAAAGTCCCACACAAAAAGATTAATTGTTATATCCATGGATACCGGCCAAAATATGATAGTATGCAATTCTGCAAGAAGTTTGTGTCTATAAAATAAAATCCCACAGAAAAAGTCGAGTTGTTATATCCATGGATACAGAATTCTAGATCCCTGTCTTATATTCCCCTGAACGTAAAAAACAATTGTGAACCTTAAGATAAGGCCAGAGGAAACATTGAAATACAAGAGAAGACATTGAAATACGAAAAGAAATAATTTTAGGCATTTCATATTTATCTTCGTCATCAAACTGGCCTGCAGAAAATGCCTCTAAAGAGGTTTTATTTTTTGCACATTCCACATTCAAATTAATCAGATGGCGTCAGAGAGTTGAGAGCTACAATGAAAACATCAACAAAAGTAATCCCTGAAACCATAATTTATACAACATAGTATATCCCTATTGAAAAGATTAAATAATGAAGAAAAATACATACAAGTTCCCAGGAATGAGAAAAAATACATAAATCCACACAACTAAATTGCAATCGATACCAAAATACTTGGTATTCAATTGCAATTTCGATCACCCTTATAGCTTCCTTTGTTGGTTCGATCCCCTGCTAATTCAAACAGAGATTTCATAATTATGAGATGGGCAATTCTGGGTGCAAATTGCACGAGCTATGAGGGGAATGGAGCAATTGGGAAAAAAGACAGCAGACACAACTTTCATAATTTGAATGGCTCCATCTCGCTCTGGCTGCAACTTTGTGTGAACTGGTTATTTTTGGATGCCAACCAGGCGGGCTGTGAGGATAATGGGGAAATTGCGAAGAAGGGTAGGCTGTGGGAGAAGGAAAGTTAACTGAGAATTTTAAACTGAGTCTCGAGTCCAGAGCCCCTCCCTCATAAGCATACAGGCTGTGCAAAGTATAATGAAATGACAGGCCAAGTTTCCGACTTCAGCAGCGTGTCCCTCTGTCTATGCAAACGGAGACGTTAATGGAGACAAAAGGGGCCCGCTGGCCACGTTGGCAGGACCAGCTAACCTGCAATGGGCAAATATATCCAGGCTCTAACAAGTTTCTCCTTCTGTCTGTGGTTGCTGCTTTTTACTCATAGAGCAGCAAAATGTAGGAAGCAGTATACCGATCTCTTAAAATGTAAGACCATAGAACAACAGGGTATTAAGCTAGTTGTTTTGTTGCATTGATCAATGAATAGCAATTAAAACATATCTTGCACACCATAAAAGGCTAGCCGCTAAATAGACTTGGGGCTTTTATGGCTCAGCACAATAGACACACAAATTCATCATTTCAAGCCTACTGCTTGCAACGTGACAGTCATTTTCCTGTTCTGTTTCCTTGAATCACCATTGCCTCTTTTGGTATCAGAGCAACCATGAACTGAGATGTGAAATTATGCCACATCCACTGAAAAACAGGCTTTGCTTAAATCATTATCGATTTTTCATAAACCTTGCAGATGTAGAATACCGAGAGGCCTATTAAACCATGTTTTGGTCCCCTGTTTCTATTGTTCAACCATTCTTATTCCCTTTAAGGAGAATACTTCTCCACGTGCTCGCTCTATTCTCAATCAATTTCAAGAGACTACTTTCTGTTGCACGTTTTTACCTGGACTTTAGGCGATGTTAAGCACAAGCATCGTGTGTGAAAGGATAAATTATCTTGTTAACATTAATTTCAACAAATTTGGCTTGTGGGATGTATTAAACACGAAGCCAGCTCCAACAGGTTGAACTTTGTACTTGGACATTAGAAAGAGTTGGGCACAAGTATGGTGTGTAAAAGGATAAAGTATTTTGCTAATGTCCATTTAAACCAATTCAGCATGTTCGATATGCTAAACCCCTTTGAAACAGAGGGAAACCAACTCCAAGAGGTTGATACATAGGAACAGAAATTTTCAAATCCATGTGCATGGATGTCTGGAATGAATATTTTTCATCTGCAGTGTAGGAAGCAAACCCCGACAAAAATTTACAGGAGATGGATGAATCTTTAAAAACTTATGTTGAAAATAAATCTTCTCAAGAAAAACTTGGGAAGGTCTATGAATGCCATGGTGATTCATTTTAACATGTGTTAAATTATCTCAACTTTTAAAAGCATATTAATGTTGCTTCATTTTGTCTGCTTGCCTAGTAAACTCTAGATGTTTAAAAAAATGATGTATTAAATACTATAGTTGTGCATCAAACCTCTAATACCAAATATAATCAATGCTGAGCAATGATATAACTAGATTATGTAGAGTAGTGATATTATCCAGCCAAAAATCTAGCAGCCCACAGCAAAGGTCTGAAAACCTGAATTGCTAGTAGTTCTTGACTACTTTAGAGGTTTTCTACATATTCAAATTAATATGTAAGTTTATTCAATATGTAAGTTTATCCACGGGAACGGGAACTTGGTTGGGCCCAGGATACATGCATGAGGTGTTTGCTTTCTGGCTTATTGGTTTCCAGATGAATGCAAAACTTATGACAACGAACCAGATATTTAGATATGCAACAGCTATGGAGAAAGGTGCACAAGATAAGTCAGGAGATGGTTTTTGTGGAAGATAAGCTTTCAAGTTTCAACTTTCTCAAAGCATTTACTAAAAGGATGTGGCAGCTTTGCTTGAGCAAGAATATATATATATATATATATATAGGTTTTAAATAATCATTATAGAAATTTCCCTATCCTCTACATTAATCTTTGGAAGAAGGGAGTTTCAGATTCAATCTATCTCCCCTAGTCCATTTTGGCTTTAAAAAAAGGGGATTAAGATGGATCCATTATAAATACACAATTTAGGTCATCATTTTTAAATTGAAAGAGGCACCAGTGATGTTTTGGTGGTTGTCCCCACTTGAATTGCTTAAATCAGTCATATTTTATTTCTTCCTTAACACAATAAAATTAAAATTATAAATCACGGTCACATAAAACTTAAAAGAACATCGCAGTCATCACAAAAAAAATTCAAATTATCTTAACATCATCAACATTCCCTCAATTACACAAGTCAAGGTCATCATAAATTAACTTATTTGCCACAAATTCCACCCATGACATACATCATCACAATGATGCCAAGGTCACAGACTAAGACAAAAAAGTTACAACCATTAAGTTGGAACCATGGTATATTCATCTCCAATTTCTCAAACCTGCAAAATTATTACATCATTGAGTTGTTTCTGCGTCCATAGCACCAAATCCTAGATTTAACTATATAGTTAGAAGAGCATATCTACAAGTAATGAGCTTATAATTTATCTATTTCCATAACCACACATTGTTGGTTGAAATTGAATGGTTTTCAATTATATATAATATTGCTTTAGTATTACAGAGGTTGGCAAATTATTAAGAGTGGATAAATAAAAAAGATATCGTGTATCTAATCATTGCAACATAATAAGAACCAAATAAGAAAACAAGAAAGCTCAAACTTGCAGTATACAAAGCTATGGACCCTAGTCTCATTATATCTCTACTAAGCAAAAAGCATAAGCATTGCTTTCTACTTATAAATCATGTATGTAGATGGAAATTACCTTGCTGCAGTGAGACAGAGGAAGCTCTACTTACACACAAGTAGAATATCTCTTACTGTCATTTTTAAAAGAAGAGTAGGACATAAACCTGCTTGGTCTCTTTTCGATGTTGCATTTCCCAGGCCGTCTCCATTTATGGGAACATCAAGGTGAATTTTTTTGATATTTCATCAGTGACATTTCTTGTTTTGAAGACATTCACTCAAAGGGCATCTACAAACAGACCCTTAATCTGAGAATCCCATAATGTCTGGTTCTCCATATCGTTATAATGAAAACCACTTATCCTATAAATCAACTCAATCCAATTCTCATGCAGGATGAGGAATTTGTCAAATAATTGGGCTCATATAAATCAACTCAATCTAATTCTCATACTGTTATAGCATCATTTCTCACCTTGATATGATTCATGATTGCTTTATGGCTTTTTGGGCACCCATTCCTACAGACTTGGACAAATTCACTTAAAAACAGTGTAAAAATCCCCATACGCGACTATGCCCGTACTTTTCCGCGTGTATACGCGAGTCCAGTTGCACTTTTCCGCGTATGCCATTAAAATTATGAAAAAATATATAAAAATTCCCTATTTTCGGGCTGGGTTGATGGTTACTCAGGTAGTTCAACCACCCCAGCACGTGGCCAACTGTTTCCAACTGTTGAAACTACTTTGAGGGAGTATAAAAGCACCTCATGTGTATGGCCTAAGGGAGAGAGAGAAATTATTGATATTATACTTTGTTGGTATTCCCTATCCAAGTCTGATTCCCCGTGCCTCCTGCACTTTCCCAGTTCATTACAGGAAACCCTTGTTTCCTTGAGATGCTCATCTCCCTATATGTCATCTCGTATGCACCAGTTTGGAAGGAGTCTTAGCGAGGCAAGGGCTGGACGGATCCGGATGACGGTCTGCTCGAAGGCCGTGGAAGGATCAGGTGATCTCTCCACTTGTTACTTTTGTACATGCTATTTATAATACAGAAGTACCATGCTGTTCCCGAAATATACGTGTTAGTGTATGCTTATATGTATGTGGAAAATGTTATTTAAGCATTCATTATAATCTATTTAATGTTTTATATGGATTTCACTAACATTTAGAGTAGATATATGATGTACAACCAGTTCTTCGTGTTTGTTTCTTCTTGTCTTTCAGGTTAAGAAGGAAGGACGATTACTGGGGGTTTGGACCCCGCTCGATCTACTTCAACCATAGGACCCACGGGTAACTTTCTCATTCTACTCTATTTAGTTTTTCTGAACGTGCATGGTTGTGTGAGTCCTTCTTAGATAACGTGCCCCTGCTCTGTGGAGGTTGTGACCCAACAAACCTCTAGGGTGATTTTCCCCGAAACAGAACTGGCGACTCCACTGGGGATCACATTCTTGTGATTCTCCTGTTGGGTGGTTTCAGCTGTTTGGTAGGTTGCCGACAGTTTTAACTTTCATTCGCAGTCCAGTTTACTTTTTATCAGTCAGTCTGAAGTCCTGGTTTCTTTTCCAGGCTTGATTCTTTTTGTTTTTCATTATTTACCTTTGCATACGCACTTCTTTTTGCACATAGTCGCGTATACACGCAAGTTTGTCTAAAGGGACCCGCGTATACGCGAGTTTCCTTTAACACAGACGCGTATGCACGCTGGTTTCATAACTGTGAAGTAGCGTATACCTAGGTAGATTTTGAATTTTTGAGTTTCTTGACTTTTTGGTCCTTTCTGGCTGTGAAGACCTGTTTCTACAGTGTCTTTGTGCTTTCTGGATTGTGAAGGAAGGGGTTTCTGGTCTTTTCTCTCTTTCGTTTGATTGAAAACTAGTCTTTTTGGCAAAGTGTTGTTGTTGGTGCTGGCACTCCTGGTTTGAGTACCAAGATCTCTTTCTGAGCATTCTTGGTTGTTCTGCTTTATCAGAACAGAGAGCTCTTGCTTATTTACTCTTGCCTATCCTTGTGTTGTGCTTTGCATTACGATTTTTGCTCGTTTGTTGATTGGTTTTCTTTGAGTTCAGTAGGCTAGGTCTTGTTGCTACTTTTGAAGAGTTTTTCTTGCTTCTTCGAAGTTTTTGTTTGCGACGAGTTTGCACTATTCTTCTAGGCTGAGTGGCTGAGTTTTCTGGTCTTCTTTTGCTCTTATTGATCTTGCTATTATTAGCCTTATAAGGTTTGGGAGCATCGTTGAAGTTTGTGCTTGAAATTCAGTCTTGTTTGGTTTGGATTTGTGATAGTTGTGCTTGGTCTTTTCGAGCTCTTGCTTTATAAAACTAAAAAGCTCAAAAAACATTTGTTTTGCTTTTTGTTTTTGCATTTCAAAAACTCAAAAAACATTTTGTCTTGTTTTTGTTTTTGTTGTTGCATTTTTGTTTTCGTTTCGCCATATCTTTTGGAGCTTTAGTGAAGTTTCTTGCTTTGGTTTTTAGCTTGATTTTGGAGAAAAAATTAAAAATAAACAAAAGAAAAAATTAAAAAACATATTGATAAATTAATAAAATAAAACAATTATATATTTATTTAGAAAAAAATATTTAATTACATTAAATAAATATATAAATTTTTATTTATACATCTAAAATATATGTATATATATATTAAAAAATTTATTTGGAAAAAATATTTAATTGCAGTAAATAAATATATATATATATATATATATATATATATATATATATAAACCTTTATTTATGAGGGTTCTCTTACATTCAGGAACTTGCCGATCGATGTCTGCTGGAAGTTTCAAAGGTTGGCGGAGATGGGCGAATAAACGAAGTGCAAGTGCTCAGGAAGGATTTGATCTCTACAAAACTGATTGCCAGGTTAACTATGCCCATTGTCGGAGTATTCTTCATAGTCGAGTGATTAGGATTTATCATTATGAATTTCTCAAAGGATATTGAGATTGGCATGACCATTTTTCTCCTTATCATTGCTATACGCATTCTTTTGGCCATTTATAAACAGCACAAGTCGGATGTTTAGTATTGAGGATTCCTGGCTATATAAACATCCATCATCTCTGGTATCATCTTCGGATACAAATGAATCTGAAAATGGATGGTCAGGCAGATGGTATGCTTGGTGGTGTAAGTGTTTAGACTCCCTTATCATATACCGACCTTGTAAGAGCTGTGGAGTTCGATTAAGCGAAAGGTGGTGGGGCATTCCCAGGATGTTATTGCTGCTGTTGTTGCCACCATTAGGGATATAGTGGCATTCTGGTCTGGTTTTTCCGGCGACTTTCCCGGTCGCTTTTTTCGACCTTATTTTTCAGGCTAATTTCAAATTTTTGGGTGGTCTGACGTATGATTTGACCGGTCCTCCTTCAGCTTTTATTCTCTGGGCATCTATTTATGGAGGTTAGGTGATGATATTTGGATCTCCGTAGATGTCCGTTTATGGAGTAGGATTTTCAAATGTTCTAGGTGATATTGTTGTCAGTTTCTGATTTTCTATAGTTTGTCGTGGATATTATCGCCGATTTAAAAAAAAAAAAAAAGGCCAGAGACGGCTGCCATAAAAGGAACGTCAGGTATTTGGGATCGGGTTTTGATCTGGTGTACAGACTTTCTACAGTCGGACTTCCTTTTATCATTATTTTAGTTCTGATATAGACTGGCTCTTGTTATTCTATGGAAATGGCGGCATACCGACAGTTTAACAATTAATCTCCTGACATATCCTGTGATCGGGCTGACATCTTTGGGGCCTGTACATGTGCTATGGAGGCTATGTCTATCGGAAACCAGTCCAACCTGCTTGAAAATGTTTCGCTTGCTCCGCGCATAAACAATGGCCTGGAAGGGGTTTCTTGTGATCCTGCGATTGATGAATTGATTATAAGCAGTGCCATTACCAGCAATTTGGAAGATAAGATAAATACAAAAGAAGATTGCAAAAAGAATGCCGCCACAAGAAACGCTGATCAATCTGAGCAAAAGGATTTCGAGCTGGACGCTTCTATTATTGCACAGTCCATTTATGCGCCTCCAGATTTCCATGAGAGTCGGCAGGTAAATCCTGGTGGGGGGAATTTGAATGGGCCCAAGGCTGGTTCGACCTGCAAAGGCAGGCGCAGACGGGGGAAAAATCGACTTGCCCACTACAAGCCTGATACGGATGTCAAAGAAGTGGTGATGGAACATGAGGATCTATGTGGGCAGGTCATTAGTTTGCAGAAGAGTGCATTAATCGGGCGTTGGATGTTTTCCGATGGACAGGAGATAGATATGATTGAATGGGCGAAGAAAGTATGGAGCCCCATGGTGGGATATGCCCCGAAAGTCAGCTTGCTCCTAAATAATTGGTTCAGCATTCACCTAATGAACGAAAAAGATGTGGCCTTGATTGTTAACAAGCCATGGGTTCGTGGAAGGAGTTTCTTGCAACTTCTGCCATGGTACCTTGGTTTTAATCCAATCATGGAGGCCCCTAAGAATAGGACGGTGTGGGTAAAGCTCCCGGGCCTTCCGCTGGAGTTTTGGATGGATAAGGCAATAAGGGCCATTGGAAATTCCATAGGATGCACGAAATACATCGACTCTAGCATGCTTGATGCTAGCGACAAACGCATTGCCTGGTTATTAGTCGAACTGGTCTTCTTTGGAGGCTTGCCCTAGGATGTTGATCTCGTTTGGGGTCCAAGAAGACACAGACAAAGAGTGGATTATTGGGGCATTCCTTTCCGCTGCTTGGTTTGTCACAACACTGGCCATCTGAAGGGAAACTGCCCCCGGCGGCATTGGGGGCCCCGTCGGGGCAATCAAAGGTCTGTTGCTGTATATAGGGAGCTGACTCCAAATGTACAACGAAATGTCTCCCTATCAAGTATTCCTCCCTTTGTGGTTTCTAATTTTCATTCATCTGCTAATGATAGCACACATTGTGAGGAGTTATCTCCACCACACAAGGATTTTACCCCGCTGGATGAATCCGAACTGCCGTCGGCGCCTTCTGATTCTAAAGACATAAATGTTTTTACTTCCCCGGTGAATACCAGTTCGCCCATTCATTTAGAAACTGAAGTAAACCTAGGATCCACTAACATTACGAAGGATAAAATACCTTATGTCCCTACTGTTTCTGCTATCCACCATCAAACCTGCCCCAGCTCTACACCAATATACACCTCTCCATCCATGCCGCCCCTTGAAAATGCATCCCCTTCCCCCTCCCCACATTATATCGAGAATGTGGACTTATCGGACTCACTAAATGTCTCTACTGCTCTTATTGAAAACCATCAAACATGCCCCACACCTGATCCATTACATCCCTCCCCCTCCATGCTTTCCCTCCTGTCCATGCCTCCCCCCTCTCCTCCCTCTCCACATAATTTTGAGAATGCGGTCATATCAGACTCTCCCATCAATTTTGTTGGATGTGATATTGAATCCCTATTAAATAACCCGAACATTGATTTGGCTGCCCTCACTATTTTTGATAACATCCCTAGGGACCCTGATATTGTCATCTCGCCAGCTTCGGGATGCAATATTACGGTGAGGAAAAAATCTAAATCTGCATCCAGACACTTCAGAGGGAGGCCAAAAACAAAATCCCTTTTCCGGGATGAACTCCTTGACCTCAGGGAGGTGCCAATTTATTCTGCTGCTGATCTCAGGGTGCTTGGTGCTGGTGACCCGCCAGGGGTCTCCAAATGACATACATTCTCCCCCTCTATATAAGAGGTCCGTTTGCTGCTATGGCAAATACCGTGGGCCGTCACGACTCGGATGATATCCTCCTCCTGCAGGCGTGCCAAATTTTATATATGCTTTCTTTTACAGGTGCAAGCGTGCCAGTTTTTGGATGATACATAATATGCAAGCGAGGCTGTTACCCTCACGTACTCCTCTCCCTCGATGTATCCTTCGGATGGGGTATAAGAGCCGGTTTTTCCACAGGTACTCTGGCTACTAGAATTAAGTAGTGGTTTTTTTATGGTGCCATACTTTTTGATATAATTTGTGGACACATCATATCCTTTTGCCTTCGTCGGTTACTTTCTGCTGGTGTATATGGGGCATAATATGTTGTATCTGATTGCATTATCTATGCTCTATAATTTGCGCTATTTGTGCAGTGCTGCTATGCACTGTATCATCATGTATATCATGTACTGTTTTGCATATCTTAATATATAAAACAACATTTTTTTCTTTCTGAAAAAACCTTTATTTATGCATTTAAAAAATTAGCCATATCTATATATAGCTTTAGATTGTAATTTTTTTCATATTTGAAAAAGATGATAAATTAATTTTAAATAAAACCTAAAATGCTTTCGATTTGATTTTTTTATATTTGAAAAATGTACACATTAAAGTTTAAATTTTAAGATGATAAGCACATCGAATATGATTAAGAATTTGAAAGATTGAGAATTTTAAATTATTAAGTTTTTTCAATATTTTAATATAATAGAATTTTATTGTTTTTATATAATATTTTATAACAAATTAAATTTAACTCTCTTTTTTTAATTATTACTAGTGTTTTTTATTTTTTCTTCTTTTTCTTTTTTACTATAAGGAAAAAAACTTAATTTTCATTCATTTGTAAAATGATTCAAAATTACATTATGCATATACACCCTTAAGTGGTATTTCAAGAGAAGGTTTTGAGTGCATGTACTTTGAGCTAGCATACTTCTTCTTAATACATTTTTCATACTTTATTTTGGAATTTTGAGAAAAAGCTATATAGATAGTATTATTACAAACTAGCAATTGGACCAAGAGATGCAAAGGAACGCCGGAAGGTGGTAGATATGTAAGGGAAGTAATTTTATGAAAATTAAAAGTTTCTGACGATATGGAATATTGGATTATAAACTGTGACTAAAATCTTTCTGTGAAAATCACATCATAATAGATTAGGTCGGCGCCTTTCGAACTAGCGAGTGTGGTACATCATCAGGGCAAGATGGAAAATCTGATCAAATAACCTCTTTAAATAGAAAGTATAGCTCCTACTAGCCGTTTGTAAAATAACGACTAGTTTGACTCAAATAATAAAAATCATTTTATTTTATTTTAAAAAGAGTAAACCAAATGATCAAAGTTTATAATTTGAATTTTAAATATTTATATTTATTTTAATAAAAATAATAATTATTAATTTAATATTATTAAAATGTAATTTATTTAATTTTATGTATTTATTTGTTTGTTTATTTATTTATTTATTTATTTTGTTAATTAAATTTTTTTTTATCTATTTTATTTTTATTTTATTTTATTTCTATTTATTAATTTTATTTATTTATTCATTTATTTTATTTTATTTTTTTAATTTTTAATTTTTAATTTTTTTTATCATAACATTTAATTATTAAAATAAAATAAATATATAAATTCAAACTTTAAATATTATTTAATTATTTTTAACGTTTAATTTATTCGATAATAATAAAAACAAATAAATAATTATTATTATTCTATAAAATATATAAATAGAAAACATTTATTTTATTCTTTAAAACATATTAAATAAACTTTAAATAAATGTTGTACGGTATACGAAGAACCCATTGACCTCTCAATATTCGGCCAATATTCAGCCAATCTATTGGAAAAATTCAGCACTGAGATCTGCTTGATTTCTGAAAATTTTATTTTCTTAAACAAACCAAGTCTTGATATATTGATGCCTTTCTCTTACTATTAATATATATTTTTTAATGGATGGAAGGAAGTAGGTAATACATTAGTTTGAACGGGGCAGCGAAGAGTCCTTGACAATTTTCCTGGTCACTGCTTTTTCGAGTCTTGAATGTGACGCATTGATTAGACGTAAAGCATTTAGCAGAAGTTCCACGCAATTTCTCCAAATTTATTTTAAAATCTTGACCAACCACATACTAATGTATTCTGATTAAGCATAAAGCATTAAGCAATAATTCTTTGCCAACTTCTTCCCAAATGCATTTTCAATCCTTCCCACTACCAGGACGTATGACGCATTGATTAGATATAAAGCAGTCTAGGCAATGTTTAATAGTGGGACGTATGACGCATTGATTAGATATAAAGCAGTCTAGGCAATTTTTAAATAATTAAATAATTTTTTAATAATGCGACCGACCAGATATTAGGCAATTTTTTAGAGCAAAGCTTATTTAAAGCAGTGCATCATCCTACGGTGGCGATTTCATTCCTCGGCGCATTAATGGGCCGATGGACTGAAAAATAAGCTTTGCCATTTTTTAGTCAATGCAGTTTCAAATCCTGTCACTACCAAGTATCGCATTGATTAGACTTAAAGCATAAAGTAGAAATTCTAGGAAATTTCGTGGTGAATACGTTTCTGAATAAACAAAAAGCAATTAGCAGAAGTTGTAAAGCAATTTCTTCGTCAGTGCATTTTCAAATCCTGCCACCACCGGACCCCAGGTATCACATTTTTTTAAAAAGAATATAAAAAAATTAAAGCCTTTCTACTTGTATTGCTTTATTCAATGTACGGCTTGTGATAGTACTGGTAGGATGAATCTTTACACTACTTATAGATATGCCAAAGACCTTTATCCATACTCCAACTTGCTTTTGAAAGCGTACAACCAACCCATTTAGTTCTCTATTTAACTTTTTTATAATTTAACTAACATTAATACCGGTTGTCTAGATTAAATATAGAACTAAGATCAGTCGGATCATCATTTAAAAGGTGGAGTTAGTAAAGTGCAAAACCGAAAATAATTTTATTTACTTGAAATTTAAAAGGAAAACAAAAATACGTTAGTAATGCCATTTAAAAATATACATTAAATTCAAAGTAAAGTACAAGTAAAAATATGAAAATTAAGAAAGTATAGAATATTAAAAAAATAAAAATAGGAAATTAAAAAATGATATTAACAATTATATCATAAAGATTTAATTTCTAATAATATATACAAATCAAAGGTTTGGATTTATTTGTAAAGTAGTTATATCTTTTTTTTTCCTTTTTTAATTAAATATATTAATTAAAAAAATGATATAGAAACAAGTATCATATGAAATGAGTTATGAGTTTTTAGGCATGTGGTATTGATAAGTTATGATAGTGTAACAAAGTCTATATTTAGAAATTAAGAATCTCTATAATAAAATCGAGGTGTTATATATATGGAGTGAGACCTATTGGTATATACGGGTCATTCCATTTATGTGGCTACACTAGTTTTAGTAGTAGTCACCAAGTTGAAGTTTATCTCCAAAGTAGATATGTCCTTTTTGTTAAATGTCATATAAAATGAGTTATGACGTTTAGGTCATGAGCTATTGATAATATAGTATTGTAACCAAGCTCATTTATAGATTCAGAATCTCAATGGTAGAATGGGGTGAATCTTCACGATTACAAATCTTATTACGTGTTTTTTTTAAATGTATGTATGTTTAACTCAAAAAATAATTATTCCTATAATTATTAATAATAATAATCTAAAATAAAATTATAATTTAATTAATTTTTATGATTGTTTGATGTTTATAATGCTAGATGTATTAGATAGTAAGTATTTTGATGCTTATTATAAATTAATATATGTTTTTTATTTGATAATAATTAATATTTATAATTTTTTATTAACAATTTAATCTATATAATTTCACTAATTTATTAAATTAACGAAGATGAAAGTGAAGTTGAAATTTAGAATAAGTATCACTATCCTATAACATTGAAAATATGTCCTTCAAATATACAAATAAAATATAATTATTTTATCATACAAAAATATCTTAACCTTTTATATATAATAAAATCAGTAATTATTATATTCATTTAATAGTCTAAGAAAACATGAATTTTTAATAAATGAAAATTATTAAATTATCATGAAACGGCCTTAAAGATAAAGAAACACACATGAAACACACAAAGACAGAGAGAGGAATAATTCTCCACTTGCTTGGGGCAAAATGGCAATGAATGACACCCTTAAGATTTGTTTGTAGAGGTGTAGAATATCGGCCCACACTTTATATTGCCATATAACAACATTGGTATCATGAAGGTCGTGACAACCACTCACATTATAAAGGAGGTTAGTAATGTTGGACCATAGTCATTTGTTAGGATATTAGACACATGAGAAATAGCCTCTATTGTATCACCTTTGTAAATCCTTCAATCATATCCCAATTTGTTCTTAAGGGGGGATGTTAGGATATTCCGACACATAGGAAATAGTTAAGTATAAATTGGTCTAGCGTAGAGTTAGGTAAAGTGTGTTTCTTTACTATGTACATTTTTAACTTATAATCCGACGGTCACTGTTGGAAAGGTAAATCCCCTCTGCGGACATAGGCGATCCCTGTAGCCCTATCGGCGAGTCTAGCAACAAGGGAACAAGCTAAGGTGTAGGTTCCTAGCTAATGAATTGAAAAGATTGGGATATATTGTCCTATCTGGAATCCAACCCGATTGTCGCAGTTGTGGTAGTGGTGGCCTCTTGATCTCTGTCTCGATAAGTCGCGGTCCTTCAGCAATGGTACTCCTATTCTTGCACAAAGATCAAAGACAAGAGCAATATACAAGACAATAATTTCATTCGTAGCTAACTATTCAGTCAAGGAGGACTAAACACATTGTGTAAAATAAACCATATTAACACAAGATGGGAACCAGACAATAGTCATGTATATATAAATAGGAGAAAGAGATTACAACCGGAGCCTTGACGTCGTAGCCTCCTTCAGCAAGTTCAGTCGGAG
Organism: Pinus albicaulis; assembly: GCA_034641835.2. NCBI lineage: Eukaryota > Viridiplantae > Streptophyta > Pinopsida > Pinales > Pinaceae > Pinus > Pinus albicaulis. Next base: position 1,632,859,146 of record CM076578.1, on the reverse strand, counting down.
CACGTCTCGAAGGATCATCGGGAAATTGGGACAAGGCAAGGACACAAGCCTAAGCTCTCTCTCGACAAAGGTCTCTTTCTCTACTCTATCTCGCTAGCAAGATGCTCAAAAATTCTCTTTAACTATTCAACTATAATTTCCAACTCTATTCTGCTAGCTGCATCAATGGGAGATAACTTTATTTATAGAGGGAGAGGAGGAGGTTGGGATCCCTACAATGGTGGAAGGGAGGCCTTATCCTTTGGGAGGTTTCTCCAAAAGGTGGAAACAAGAGGCCAAAGGAGGGAGTTTGTGGTTATTCAGTCGAACCACTCCAGCTGACTCGCCTATGAAGTTGTTAGGATTAGAAACTTTGCCTCTATATTTAAAAAACATTCCATAAACAACGTGGTGCGGGTAGCTAACTAGGACAGAGCACCAATGGGTGTGGGGCCCAGTGTTAATCTTCCTCATTGGCGCGAGGGCATAACAGTCTACTAGCGCCAAGGTAAAAACATGTGTTTCTGATGGTCTGCTCAGGGAATTGTCAACAGAGATAAGGTTGTCCTCATGGCAAGGGATGCAATGATGACTTTTGCAAGACATGACATTTCTTATTAGTCACAGAAATGACCTTGCAATGTATGGGATGGGGATTGCAGGGACAGTGACAAAATGATGTGTAACAGATGCCCCCTAAAGCATGAAGTCCAAGAGAGAGGGAGGGGTGAAATGCTTTATGAGAATGCATTCAAACCAAACATCGTTGTTGGAAGACCTGCAATTACAAATCAATGACTAAATTAATGGTCAAATCAATGACCAAATATACTACTAGACAACAAAATTGAGATAACCAATTAATGACTAAGCTAAAAACAACCAAAAGTTGGTCATGTTATAAGATACTGTAAATTAGCTACTATTGGTCACCGACCGAAAAATAGTTATTTATATGCAAATTTTAGTCTTTTTTTTAGTAAATAATTAGCCATTTTGTACTAGTGAACCATCTTTCAGATGCTTCAAATCCAATAATCAACCCCTTTTCACCCCTTCTTTGTAGATTCCCTCATGGAATTCTACAACAACCTAAATTTTCCTCAAAGAGCTAAAATTTTTGAGACATTTCTTCCCGAACATATCCAATTGCCAAAAACAAGCCCACCTTATTCATCATCAAGTTTTCTGGAGATGAAAAAACATATTGTTTCCATATTTTCCCTACTTATTGGGCTATCAAACTGATCAATGGGTTGATGAATCTATTATAGGTTTTCCATCAATGTTTATTGCAGATGAAATACCTTCAATTATATTTCAATACAGTCAATTTTTGGCAGATGCTATCCATGAACAATTTCTTAAATTTTCCTCTGAAGGAGTCTTCAAGCATGCTTCAATCTTGGTTTATTTGTTTCTATTTTTTCAAGCAAACAGGTTTCAATTCCCACTGAAAAAATTAGATGATCAAGGAAATGCACAATCTGTGATCCATTGGACTTCCTTGGTAAGGAAGAATACAACTGAATTCACATTTAGTGATTATGTAGATAAAATTTTATATACAGTCTCATGCTTGCTAAACAGTGATGCTAAACCTATAATTGGACCTAAGATTAAGAGAATTCTACATCTCAGTGAGAAGAAAAAAATAGGTGATTGATACCTATTTGAAAACTACATAGTATATGGATGTGAATTACCTCCATACAAGTTGCCTAAATCCCCCCCATAAGAATTTTTGCACTAGAGTATATTAGGCAAATTATAAATATGAATGAGGTTCACTTTGTGCCAACCAAGAGGAAATCATAGTTCAGGATTAAAACTCAGGTTGGAACTCTCATTTGCAATGCCATAACAACAACAAAGGAGGCATATTTTCTCCTTAAACAAATGAATTTCAAATTCAGCTTCACATGGTCATATGATCCTTTGGGAATTGTCTCAAAGTTGAGAGTAGAGAAGAAAAGTACTCCTCATGCTCACATTTCTAGACCTGAAATTGAGCAGTACATGAATCAAAATGAATGGCAGCAAAATACATTGCAAGAAGCATAGAATTAGGTACTTTCATCTACATCACAGGCACTAGTACCACAAGAAAAGTAGGATGAAAGACCAAGAGAAAGTGTTTCCCCTCTAGTCACAAAAATATCAGGGAAATAATTTCAAATATATAAAAATAAGCAAAAAATAAATTTTACAGAACAGTCTATGCAGGAAGAAAGCAAATAGACTACAATAGTCTTAACAGGTCCTTATGCTACTACTTTCCCTTAGAATGAAGAGATTTTTATAGGATCGCCAACATCATCATATTCTCAAGAGCCATTGGAAACATCTCAAACATGGGAATTATCCCATGATGAGGATGAACCAAGAATAATTTAAAGGTATAAGGAAATCAAAAGGAAGAATGAAATGTTGAAATCTATAACCTATTCTCAGTTCTGGAAATAAACAACATCATCTCAGCACAAAGTTCTCTTTTTGTTTTACGCTGATAAGGGGAAAATGATGATAGATTTCCTTAAGCCTGAAGTTCCTTATCCTAAGACTGCAGATGACTACAAAAATATATCTTTTCTTTTGATGTTGATAAAATTCATCCCAATGTTTTTTTTTGGCAGCGGACGGTCTAGTGCATGACCTAACCCTAGGTCCCATGTTCTCGCTATGGGCTTCTGCAGGCTCTGCCCTCACAATCTGGCTCACCAACGCGCTCCTCTAACCACCATGGAGCACGTGGTCCCTCCTGCAAGCCCTTCCTTCAAAGATCAGGTCGTGGGCTCCTACCTCGCGTCCAACTCCTCTTTTTTCATGCGCCTCATCTCTTCTTCAGCCATTCCAAGGTCTGAGCAAGATCTCCATCCACACTTTCCTAATCCTGAAAAAGACAAATCTTTCAAAAGATCTCAGCAAGATGCCTCTGACAATGGGGGAAAAAATAAGTCGAGGGATAAGGCCTACACCCAACTTCCGTAAAAAAACCCTCACACCCCAGGCTCGGAAGTCACTGCAACAGATCAAGATAAGTTTCAATCAACAAAGGCTTGTCATCCAAAAGCGGAAAAAGTCCCAGAAATAATCATTCAAGAACCAGACATAGAGGTTTACAGAGAGTACATGAAGGAACATGCAGTTATATGTAATTTTATGGGAATCTAGCCCTCTGAAAGGGATCTGAAAGGCTGGATACAAGCCAAATGGAATCCTAGAGGAGCCATCGAACTACAGCTCGGTTCAAAAGGTTTCTTCATGGTAGTTGTTGCTCTTCTAGAAGATAAGGACTGCATATTCGAAGGAAGGTTGTACTTCTTCAACGCGGCTGGATTATACATGAGATTCCGTAAGGAGAAATTCATGCCCAAAAAGGAATACTTCACCCGTGTTCCTGTTTGGATTAGACTATAGTCTCTCCCTACGAACTATTGGGCACCCTCAGTGCTTCAAGCCATTGGAAATGGTCTGGGAGAGTACATCAAAATGTCAGAAGGCACCAGGAATGGCCACTACATCTCATATGCTTGCATATGTGCCTATATTGATGTCTCTAGAGCTTTACCCGAAGCCATCATACTGAACTTCAAGGATGAAACATGGACTCAGGCAGTTGATTATGAGCACATTCCTTTCCGATGTCGCAAATGCCACGAGCACGGTCACCTCTTCAGAGACTACCCTCAAAATAAACCGCCCCCACAAGAGAGCCCAACAGGAGCCAAGGATGACCAAGGTTTCACCAAAGTAACACACAAAAACAGGAAAGGAAGAAGAAATAATGGAGGATGGGAAACCCCCAGGAAAGAAACACAAAATAGATATGAAATACTCTCACAAACCATAGAGGAAAAGGGATAGACCAGTAACTACATAGAACAGATCCAGGAATAGCACAAGTAAATGGATACTGAAATGGAGAACAACAACAACCCCTCATCAGCAGCCCAAGCATCACAGGAAGAAACAAAAATGGACTACACTTAGGATCTCCCCATCTCAGAGGAAAAAGCTATTGAATATATCCTAATGGGAATGAATCTTTAGAAGCTTTCAAAGGAGTGGACCTCTAAAGGATTTGAAAATATACTAGAATACCATCTTAAGCAAATAGAATAGGCGTACTTTCTGCAACAGAATTTTCAAAAGTCAATAGAGCACCAGAGCACGGGAGGAAAAAATCAAATTGGGGGCATCAAAACGACTCTCAAGGCCAATCACCAGATCACAAAGGGATAGCCCAAAATAATAGGCAGAAAAACAACTGTACAAAACCTCCAAGAGCTAAGACTCAGCCTAGTCAATGCGGGCAAGGTAAAGGTTCTTTCTTTCCCTCCCAACTTGTTATTATGAATTGCACATCTTGGAATATCAGGGGACTCAACAACCCTACAAAAAGAAGGATTCTTAAATCAAAAATAATCTCAGGAAAAACAGACATATTAATGTTACAAGAAACAAAGAGCGTCCTATCAGAAATGATGAACATTTAGCAGGCCTGCTTCAGGAAGCAGTACAGTCACGTGGTCATAGCTGCAATGGGCACAACAGGAGGTATTGCCACTTTCTGGAAAGATTCACAGTTTCATTTGATTGATTCCTTTGCATCTAAGCATGCCCTCATCACAATTCTTCAAATCATTGGCACCAAACAGAAAATATGTATCACGAATGTCTATGGTCCTCACACTGTCAGATAGCGTCTAGCGTGGCTCAACCAAGTTGAAAACTTTCTTCAGCCTTTGGATTTCAAGCTCCAGATCCTGGCGGGAGATTTCAACATGATCCTAAATCTGGATGAAAAAAAGGGTGGCATTAGACATCTAAATTCAGACTCTCAAGTTTTCCAAAGCATGATTGAGAACCTCAATCTCATTGACATCCCCACCAAAAATGGTATCTATACTTGGAACAACAGAAGAGGGGGAACGCCTCAAATAACATCCAAACTAGATCATTTCCTCCTCTTTGAAGATCTTTACCTCTCCTCTTTGGAAACAGAGGCTGTTATTGCTCTGCGGATTGGATCTTATCATTGGACGATCATCCTAACCTTCAAGATCTCCGAGCACCCAAAAAACGCACCCTTCTGATTTGAAGCCTTTTGGCTTTCCCATCCGGAATTCCAAGACAAAATCAAAGAATGGTGGACCAAATAATTTCATCCTCAGGGAAGCAAGATGAATGGTTTCCACCAAAAACTTAAGTTCATCAAGCAAGAATTGAAAAAATGGAATCAATAAAACTTTAGAGATATCACTACTGAAAAAAAGATCATAGAGTCAAAATTAAAATCATTACAACAAACAATCATTCAGAATGGGACTATAGAGGAGACAAAACAAATAGAATTGGAGCTCCAGAAAGAATGGGAGGCCCAGGCCACTCGGGAAGAGATTCTTTGGCGACAGAAATCCAGGATCCAATGGCTCAAGGATGGAGAAAGAAATACATCCTTCTTCCATAAATCCATGATCCACCATAGGAAACATAACAGGATCCTCAATCTAAGAAACAACCAAGGACAGATGTTAGACACTCATCAATAGATCGAGGAAGAACTTCATCAGTACTTCACAAGCATCCTTACTGAAAGTAACCCGAACAATGAAGAGAAGATAAGGAAAATCACCAATCACATCCCAACCATTCTAACCAAGGATCACAATCAAATGCTATTAAAAAAGATAACCATGGAGGAATTGGAAGAAGCGGTTCAGTCAATGCCGAATGGTAAAGCCCCTGGGCCAGATGGATTCACCATCAATTTCTACAATACCATAAGGGACTCTGCCTATGATCTGGTGGAGGAATCTATAATGAAAAAATCCATTTTTCCCTCTCTTAATGAAACCTTCCTGGCTCTCATTCCTAAATCGGAAAGCGCCGACTCCTCGGAGCAGTTTAGGCCCATTGCTCTTTTTAATGTCATCTACAAGATTATTTCAAAAGTTCTAGCCAACCGTATGAAGCCTCTTCTGCCTCTCCTTATCTCGGCACACCAAATGGGTTATGTGGAAGGTCGGCAGATCATGGATAGCATCATTCTCTCTCAGGAAATTATCCACACGCTAAAATATCAAGGCAAACCAGGTATTCCTATCCAATTGGATATGTCAAAATTTTTTGATAAGATCAATTAGAAGTATATCAGACTTATGCTTGCAGCTTTTGGTTTCAACAAAGAGATCATCAAGTGGATCATGGCCCTTGTTTCTGGATCTTTCTTTTCCATCCTCCTTAATGGATCCCCCACCTCAATCATCAATCCCTCCCGATGCATCTGCCAGGGGAATCCTCTTTCTCCCTTCCTCTTTATCATTTTAACGAAAGGGTTGGGACGATCCCTTTCGGTTGCTTCCTCTAGTGGTCTCATCTCAGGCCTTCAGCTCTATCCTCAGCTCCCACCCTCAACTCACCAGTAGTTTGTCGACAATACACTCCCTATGGGTAGCCATTCAGTTAAAGAAGCCCTTTCTTTCAAAAAAATCCTGCAAGATTTCTCTCTAGCCTCGGGATTGGATGTCAATCATGCTAAATCCAAAATCTTCTTCCTCAACACCCCTGCTTCCATTCAAACTCATATTGCCCGCGTCCTAGGCTTCCAGGAAATCTTCTTCCCCTCTAAATATCTGGGAGTTCCCCTCACTAACAAGCCTCTTGCTTGCATGAACTGGGAACCTCTCATCTCGAAGCTCAAGGAGAAAATCTCCAATTGGACTTTCAGAGCCCTCAATCTGGTAGGCAGATTAATCTTGGTTCAACCAGTCCTTCAAGCCATGCCCCTTTACCTCATTTCGGCCATTGCGGCTCCTCACTCCATTTAAATCCAAATTAGAACCATTCAAAGGGACTTCCTCTGGAGAGGAAAATCCATAAAGGGTAAATGGGCTCTGGTTGCCTAGGATAAAGTGTGCACTCCCATTTTTGAAGGCGGGCTTGGCCTTAGAGATCTGGATCTCCTGGGTAAGACCATGGGGGCTAAAACGTGGTGGCGTTGGATTTCCAACCCTTCCACCAATTGGGAAATGCTTTGGAAAGCCAAATATGTTCCCACAACCCCTTGCGCCTCCCTCATCAGGCTCTCAGGTAGCCTTAAAGGTTCTCCCATGTGGAATAAGGCTTGGGAAAATAGAAAGTTGATTCAAGAGCACTTCTTGTGGGAGATAGGCAATGGTCAACAAGCTCTATTTTGGGATGATGCTTGGGAGCAAAGCCCCATACTAGACAAATAGATTTATAGGCCAGCAAAAGAATATTTGGAAGCGCAAAACAAAATAAAAGTAAAATACTACTGGAAACCTACCGGAAGTTCTGAATGGAGGGACTGGGAGAATCTCAAAAACTCTCTTCCTACACACCTCCATCATTCCATAAACTCTCTTGCTAAGGAGCTTAACAAGTGGCAAATTCAAAAAGAAGACGGTCCGGACCTTCATTGGGGTTCCAACCTTGCAGGGAAGTTTATCATCAAAGAAGCATACAACATCCTGCAAAATCCCACCTTTACTCAAGGGGACATCAAATGGAAAAGATTATGGAGCAGGAAGCATTGGCCAAAGATCACTCTCTTTCTCTAGCTCATCACGCATAGGAAAATTCTGACGTGGGGCAATCTCCAAAAAAAAGGTTTCAAAGGCCCTTCGGTATGCATTCTTTGCCTCTCTGAATCTGAATCGATCAACCACCTCCTCAACACCTTCCCTTTTGCTTCCAATATCTGGTCTTGGCTCCTGCTAGTTTTCAAAACCTCTGATCGATCTTTTGACTCCATTCATAGCACCTTGGAAAATTGGTGCCCTGCTTTCTCAAGCCATCCACTTATCATTCTTGCTTGGAACCTTCTCCCGGAAATCATCTGTTGGGCTCTCTGGAAAGAGAGAAATTCGAGAATTTTCAGAAACCACTCGTTCAAAGAAGAACATATTCTTAACACTATCAAGGCCACTCTGAGAAGATCTACCTCCATTGCCAATCTCCCTGATTCCCTGCACCCTCCTTTTTCGACTGACCAAAGAATCCTCTCTCTCCTCAATCTTCCCACCCCCCTCATTGATTCCTCTTCTCGATCAGACTCTATCAATCTCGATCCCCTGACTCTCTAGCAGCCCCCAGACCAACCTTTTTTCAAGCTCAATTATGATGGGGCATCTAAAAACAACCCTGGCAGGGATGGCTTTGGCGGTGTTTTTTGCAATTCTCAGGGCTCCATCCTATGGATATACTATGGGAATTTAGGGCATACTACCAACAATGTGGCTAAGCTTCAAGCAATGGCTAAGGGTTTGGTCAAAAGAAAAGCCAATAATTTGGCCGACTACATGGCCAATCAAGGGGTAACCACCCAGGCACATCTCGTCTCCCACGGATGGAGTGATTTCGGCTCACCTGATATCGAGAATGAATGTATGATTATCAATCACAAGGACATGCACAAAGCAGGCATCATGCCGTAATCGCCCAAACCTTCAATTCATCATGGCATTGTACTCAATTAACGTTCTATTGATTGCTTCGAGCGAGGGCATGTCCTTGATCGGCTCGCCTTGGCATGTTCCCATGCTTTGTCTTTACTCTTTGCATGACACCATGATAAATGTTTGGATGCATCACAAACGTTCTCCCATGACCTGCCAGCCTGTGTTCAAGCCCTTAAATTTTCTTCTTCCGACTTCATTTCCTCACTTCGCTCTCTGGCTCAATTTCCCTTCTGATAACTTTAACCACGGCCACTTGGCCTTCTGCTCCTCGGCTTTGCTCTCCCTCGAGCCTTATACCCTCTGCCCTGCTCTCTTCTGTTGACCCTCTTCCTCTTGTAGTTTTTCTCTCCTTCCATGGCCCCCCTCCATAGGAATCCCCCTCCTCCCATCCGACGCAGTCGCTCCTCCTAGTGGGAACACCCTTCCTACCACTCGATCACTCGGGCAGAGACCTAGGCTCGCAATGCTGCTTGCTTTTACAGAGACAACACTCTGGCCCTGGCAAGGGAATTCATGGCAGAATTGGAGAATGCTGTGATGCTCGGCAACAGGCTACCCCAACAAAGACGGTGGACCTCGATTTTCAATGGATTCCAGACCGAGGCTTGACGAGAAGCCAGGAAAACCTATTTACGCGCGTCATTGATCTTCATTGGCATACACAAACTATCCTCTCTATGGTGCTCCAAGAGCAAAGCAAAGTGAGCAAACAGATGGATAAGAAGATTCAGGCCCTCTCGGACAAGTTCGAGACTTATGTCAAAACGGTTCACCATTTAAGATTTGTTGACAGTTCTTCACCTTATTATGAATTACTGAAGAGAAAATTAGTGCTTCAACAAAGAGCCAAGGATCCCAACCTCAGGGTTAAAGTCGAGACCCCTTCAAAGGGCTCCCCTCTAGGTGCTGGGCCCTGTCACCCCCCCCCCCCCCCCGTTTTGACCTTGAGGAAGAGACTCCTGAACATCCGATCAAGATAGATGACTTCTTCAGTGACGAAGACCCAGTGCCACCCCCCTTGGGCTTTTAACTACTTTTTTTTATCTCTGTTATTGCCTGCTTCTCAGGTTTTTTGTTGCGTTGAGCCTGCGAGCTCTTGGTCTTCTTTTAACTCTCTATTTTGGAACTCCCCTCTCTGTCTCCTTCCCCTTGTTCAAGATCCCTGAGAGTGAGTTTGATTTTGCGCTCTTTTCAGAGCTGCGGTTGTAAGCCAAGATGGCTCTTTTTGTAACATATGTCTTTTGATTAACATGAATATCTCCGCATAATTTACAAAAAAAAGAAGATAAAATGCATCCCAATGATCAAATGGATCTACATAAGAAAACAAGTGAATTGCTATATTATTCTCTAAAAAATTCAAGAATGACAACATCCAGACTCCAAGCTTCAGTCAATAATATTCATTCTCAATTAAAATTAGAGAATATATCTTCTTTAGCTAAAGACACTAAAATAAATTCTTTAGAGGATTTAGTGATCAAACTGGGATATGATCCCGGTAATGTAAAATTTTTTGAAGAGATAACCAAAAGAAATAATGTTGAAATTTCTACATTAAGAAAGAAGCTCAAACTTTCATCTACTGAAAATCCACAGACCAAGGAAGTCAGTGAATTACAAGAGGAGAAAGAAGATGTGTTCAAAATCATCATTGAACAAAATGCACAGATTAAAAAAATGGAAACTGAAATAGAAAAAATACTGAAAGAGAAGGATAAATATTCAACTCAATCAGAAGTCATTCCTCTAACAATAGTTCCAATAACAGGTACATCAATAGCAGAGGTCTCCACTTTAGCAGCTACTACAATAGATTCAACAATTGATTTAGCCAAAGTTATGGGAGAACTGTCACTAAGGAGACAAGAAATTGAAAATTTGAAAGCACAAATTCACACCCCCCAAGAACATAAAATTAAGATAGATAATGCGTATGTGGAATAAATCCAAAAGAGTTAGAGATTGAATCAAAGAATAGATACCTTGGAGATGCCATCGCTCAAACAATTGCACAATCAAAAGAAAATATTTGGGTAGAACTAAATGAATCCATGACTCAAATATGGTCCTCAATTGAAATTATTTTCGAGCAACAAGATTTGGTGAAAAGGTCAAATAAAGTCATAGAAGATGTAAAAAAGGATTTGGGACAGAAACCAGGATAATCCACTACCTTAATAAGAATCCTAAATTCAAAGACTAAAGAATAACTGGAGGAGAGAAAGATCAAAGACCGAACTAAAAATATTCTCAAAGTAAGAAGAATTCTTACTAAAAGAAATTTACTGTTACAATTAGAGAATAAATGCCACAATCAAGGATAAGCCATTGAGAAAAATTGTATTCATCTGAATTTTTTCTGATATAAATAAAAGGATTTTGGATTTTCCTCAAAACAACTTGTGTTCTTGTGAGTTCTTCACTATTTTTTTTCATTTCATTTTGTAAATTTCTGCATATATTTAGTTTTGGTTGAATATGTAAGATAAGGTTGAGTGTCAACCAATCTGAAATCCTATGTGAATTTATTATATATTAAAGAGATTAGTTTATTTGATTGTTTTACTAAGATAGCTCATCCACATCATTTAATTGTCACTTCTTCATCAATTTAAATATATTTCTCTTAGGCTGTAAACATATTTTACATGCATCTTTTCCTTATGGTTAATCTTACATTGTCTAAATATTTGATAGGCCATAGACTCTTTAATTTATGCCTTACACACCTATTTTAAATCAAATTTATGTTAAGAGGAAAAGTAACAACCTTGATATTATATAATGATTAATTAGGATTCAACACTTGCTTAAATTTCCTTAAAACATTGGTCATCCAAATATTTAAAAATAAACAAAACATTTTAGATACTCTGGCATAATTCCTTAAGCTAGAATCATCTATGGAGGTACAACATCATATTGGCGTTTTTGTCGGGGAACGAATATTTTGAATTATTTTTCCCTGGGACAACAATTAAACTCTCCTTTTATGATGAATAAAAGGCCATTAGGTTAAAATATTTCACCTGACGATTCCACTTAATAAATCTGGATTCACCAAAGCAGACTAGATCTAACTCATACCCTCATCTCTATTCTCCATTGTCATATCCAAAGAGATTGGTGAGAATTGCCTCTTTGAGGAGAAAGTTAGAAGCTCCCTCTTCAACTTATTCCTCATTTCAAACTGAAATTTTTTCAAAGGTTGATCCCTTTAGTCCTGCATCAATACCTTCTAGAATATCACATCTTCCACCAAAAGTGTTACAACTTTTGTCCAATGGATTTTATTTGCAGTCAACTCTTCTTTTTCATCAACTAGAGTCCTACCAAATCCTTGAAAATATTTCAGAATCTCCTTAGTCATAAACTGAATTAGGGGTAGAATTACCTTAATTAAAACCAAGTGATTTTATCTCTTCTATCATTCACACTTTTCCAACAACTTCAGAAAAAACATAAGATAGTATTTTTGTGTACACTAATCCTTTATTTGAGGGTGAAGGAGGAGGAACGGATTGAAAATTCAATTAGAGGAGGAAAATAAGATATAATATGATATAAAAAAGAAATATAAGGAATGTGAGAGATTGGAAGTAGAAGTGGTTTCACTAAGAAGATATTTGGAGAGAAAACCACTCAGTTAAAGAGCAACCAAATTTCCTCATCTTGCAAATCATATTACAACATGTATAAAGGAGAAACTAGCTTAGTTGCAGCCACAAGTATAACAAATGATAGCAATAGAAAAAGTAACAAGAAGGAGAGCCATCAACATAACCAGTAGTCAAAGATGGCGCATGCAGAAGATAAGTTAAAGGTTATGCCTATGATAACACCAGGAAAATCCTTTTCACCTTTGGCAGATGTGAGATGCTACAATTGCCAAAATCTCAAACATATTGTAGAAAATTGTAGAACCATGTAGCAGGAGAATCAATGGTATAGTAGGCCCTATCAAACAAACCATCAAGGAAGACAAACCCCTTTACGAAATTCAACCAAAATCAAGTATAATTCTCATTTTTATGTTTGTTGCTACTCATGAAATGATTTTGGCCACAATTTTATTGAATGCAGGTTGCATGCAAAGAGGTATAGAATGAGGATCAGGAGATATGAGACTTATCCTCCATTTTTTGGGCACATCAGGTGCTATGTGTGTGACAATATTGGTCATATGGCCAAATATTGCAAGACTCCATTTTACTTGAGGCCACCTATTTAAAGAATGAAGAATATGAAAAGTAGGCCAAGTATGAGGACAACTAGACATTTGCATGCAAGGGAGTAGCCACTCAAAATTTGGAGGAAGAAGGACCAGTAAGGACCTGTAAGAATAAAATAAGGCCCTCATGGCCTCAGGAGGAGCTATGGCACATCATAATTTTTAATGTTAGATTATAGATGATGTAGCCATAGGAGTGTGTGTGAATAGGATTATCTAATGTGGAGATGTTTATTAATGCATGTAGTTAGGATGTGATGTTGACGACGTTTATATTTTTTACAATGATTTCAATTGTGCTACTAATGATATATCTGCAAAAGCCATTGTGATCAGGAGATTTTTTGTTGTGATGAATGGAGATGGCACATGTTCAAGGGGACCACTTCATATGCTTCCAATATTTCAGTTGTTCTGATGCCATCATGGTTCCTTGGAGGAGTTAGTTATGCATTCCATGTTATGTGCTTATCTAAGCTTCATCTATTGCAAGAGTATGTGTTGTGGTTGTGCATGGATTATATGTTGCTTACATGAGTTGATGTGTAGTTGGTTTGTGTTAGTTTGAAACAAAATGCATCTTGGTTTGATGATATTAAGCACATGATGCTGCCATGGATATTAGTATGATGGTAGTGTATTGTTATACCCGTTTGCACGTTTCATGTGTTAGATATTTGCATCTTATATGGAGAAAACCTAGAAGTTGTTTATGATGGATGTTTTTCATATTGTTACTACTGCTACATATGGTGTTGTTGATGATTTTCCATGATGGTGCATGGTGTTTATATTTTTAAGTATGGTTGTTGATGTGATATGTATTTTTGCTACCACCATATCATTATATACTTGTTGCTATTGCCAATATAGTTTATATTGTAGAGATTCGTGCTTCGTATTATGGCTATTGTTGTTGCCATGTATAGCTAAAGAGGTTTGATATATTGTTCTATGTTGTTGATTCATGATGTTGTTGATATATTCTATTTTTGGGGCACTATGTATTGTTATGTGTGGTTGATTACTATTTATGAAATATTGATTTATGGTTGGTGATTTGCAGACAATGACACATGTATCTTATGTGGTATCTATTTGACATCATATTTTTGTTGTGAAGAGGACATGTTGTTGATCATATGCTTTATGTACTTGCATTATGGAATTATGTTAGACATGCATTAATGAGAGGATTATTATAATAGCCATGTATGAGAGAGTCTCATTCTTGTATGAGAGAGTCTCATGTAGAGAACCTGTGAGCCATGAAGGGCATGTGTTGTATAGTGAGTCATGAGATTTGGTGCAACTATGTATGGGTTGTTGGTATTATTTCTACAACCATGTAATTCATCAATTATTCATGTATACTCTCATACTTATCATGGTGGTACATTCTAGAGTAATGCATGTTTTGGGAGAAAAGTTATGTGAGTCATGGTTCAACTCTATGGGGTTATGTTGCCATTTTACTTTCAGGCATAATAATTCTTGTAGCCATGTAATAAGGCTATGAAACCTTGTACTTTATTGCATATCATTGAGTCATGGTCATTGGTACATGTGGAGTAGCCTCTTGCATGTGGCAATGAGGTAATAACAGTGATAATAATATATCTTTACACATTCAGCGATGGATATGTTTGCATTAGCTGGAGTATGATTTATCATGTTGTTGTGACCCTATCATCATGTACTTGTTGCCACTATGTCTTTCCTCAGAGGATGTTATTGCTACTCATTGAGATAGGAGAGAGATATGTTGCTTCCAAATAGTCATTGTTGTTGTTGATTATGAGTCCTTTGCTACTGGATAGTACAGTGTGGAGATGTAGATATGATATGGAGAGACTCTATATGTTCCTATTGTTCAAGAGTTGATTGGATATATGTTGTTTTTTCCTTAGAGTTTATCCTAGTCACTGCTACTAGTTGGCCATATTATGAAGGTGTTGTTATGGGTTGTCGATTTGATCTCTTGCTACTTCTATGACATGGATTTTTCTACCGATACTTATTGTCACGCTACCATAGGAGTGAGAGATTTTATGGTTGTTTCTGATAGGAGATGTATAATTTTGCCCTAGTGTGTTTTTAATTGGGAATATCTTGTGTCTAGGAGGATTTTATTGCACATATTTTTATGTTATATCACCTGCATATGATATTGAGTGGAGTCTCTTTTTTTTTTGTTGATGGAGCCCATTGCATGGACAGGAGTATATAGAATTTAACCTTGATATGTTTATCCCTTTTCCATTGATGTCAAAGGGGGAGAATGTGAGGATGGAGATCAGTATTCAGAGGATAGTTCAAATAATTGGATGAGTTGGATTTTCTATCAATGTTAAAGGGTGGGATTGTTGGCATTGATGTGTGTTGCAGTGTTGTAGATGTGTTGATTGGTTAGCATTGATGTCAACCTAGTAGCAAGGGTTGCATGTCAGTCAGTTATGCATGTGTATGTGTGGTTGCAGATGGCTTATACATGGATGATGTGTTGCATTGGTTTTGGCATATCTACTATCATGGATATGTGAGGATAGAGTTGTGATTTGTAGATATTGCATATAGTGTGTGAGCGGAGGATGTCATGACCCTCATGAGAATGTTGTTATGATCATGTTTTTGAATAGAGGTGTTTGGATATGGATCAATTGGATGGTGGTTGTGTTAGCTCTAGAATGGAGATCCTGAGAGGACTTGACATAATGTTTAGTTGTGTAGAGGTGTTGGAGATGTTGGAAAATCTATAGAAGAGTTGGCCTACTAGATGGAGGTGACCTGATACTTTCACGTGTTCGGATGCTTTTTTCATGGTTATCAAAGGGTTTTCATGGGTTTTCAAAATTTCTACAATGTTTGGATATGCTTCAATAAGTATATAAACAAGTCCTAGAAGTTTGGATTTGATCAAATGCAAGATCGAGGTTGAAAACAAGGTAACTCGGGTCTCCTGAAGAAATCCAATGTTAGTAACTCAGGTTGTGGCTTAGAAAATAGAGTTATAATTCAATTCAGTGGAAGAAAGGGAGCATTACTCTATTTTGGTGATTTTTCCTTGCATTCCTCATGCATCTCAAGTGTTTATGATTTTTTCCAATGGTTTGTGTTCAATATTTTATTGGAAAAGGTCAAGGATGTTTAACTAACTTCTAGAATATGGTTAAAGAAAATAATATATTTTATTAAGTAAAGTTAGTGGATTGATCAATTTAAGAGTCGAATCTTAATCAAATAAAATGTATGAACATAACTCCATCACTAAGTTGTATTTGTTGAGTTAATCATCTCATAAAATTACAAATAGGAGGAAGGTGTGAGTCTATTTGGTTGGCCTTGTTAAGAATGTGAGAGAATTTCATTGAGTGGGAAACAAGATTGAATAGAGGTTGCAATAGTTTGTCACATAGTCTTGTAGATTTATATTAGAGTGTTGTATGCAGATCAAAGATCGATTTGAGGAGAAAATTTAGAGGTTTTGCATTGCAGGTGGCAGTTTTTAGAGAGGAGAATCATTAATAGCTTATGATGTGTTAGAGAATAAAGATTGGTGTGAGAAGAAGAGAAGAATTTCCCCCCTCCAATTCAAAGTTTTTTATTCATATTTAATGTGTAGAACAATGGTTTTGTTGGGTTGCTCATGTTGAGAAAATTGAGAACCCAATTTGAAAATATATGAAACATGGTTCTCATGGAGCAACTGAAGGCTTGAAGGCTTCAAAGTAGAAAATGATTCAGCGTATTCAGTAGTTATGAACTAATTTATCCATCCAATAGGATTTGGATAGTCTAATGGGAATTGGGCAAGGATCATTGTTCGTGGGGGCTTCCATTGGATAGATTTATGTATATCTGTGAGGGAAACAAATTTTTGAATTGATGGGTGTCAGCATACTATGAAGGAAGCCAAGTCTTCTAGCTTATGGGTGTAAGCTAATCCATTTAAAATCTTGTTTAGTAGAATAATAAAAGAATTGAGTAGAAAAACAATAGAAAGTTGGTTTTCTCTCGAAAGTGTTTCCACAATAAATACTTGTGTCCTTATATGTGCATGCTTGTGTTGATGTTTCTCATGTTTATTATGTTATAAGTTATTGTTGCTTTCATGTTTTGATAATATAATATTGTGGATGTGTGTTACAAATAAAAAATATGACAAAAGGCCATCACTACTGATTCAACCCCCACCCCCACCCACCCACCCCCATCAATAATGATCTAGTTTCAAACAAAAGGAAACTACAAAAAGGTTCACAAAGACCTTTGTAGAAGTATTAAGTTTTATTTTCTAGGATTATAGTTTTTTATACTTTAAATGTGTTTTACAAAGCTAAAAAATTATTTGTAATTTTTTTCATTTTTTTCATTTAGTTTTTTCAAAAAAATTTATTAAAAAAATAATAATTAGTAATAAATTTTCAAGTCTCAATTTGGGAGTCAATTTTGAGTTTTTAAGCTAGATCTTTTTTAGATAGAGCTCTCATTTTGAGATCAAAATTGTCATTAAGGTGTTAACTATGTTATCCTTGAGAATTGGAGACATATTATCTACTTTTAGAATAGGTATTTTCACCTAATAATTTGCACACTGCTCAATAAGATTATCATTAGAAGCTACATTTTTTAAAATATTTTGTTCTTTTGAAATACATCCTCAGCTAGGCTTTGAGTTGTTATTTGAATGATCTTTCTCAACCTCTTCCTCCTCATCTCACTCTTGAGATCATAGAATTCCAAATATGTTATCGGAGGGATTGGACGAGCATAGATGACACTCACTATCAAGTTGAGTCTCCCCAAGGCTATTTCCACTTGTGTTTTCTTGTTATTTGTTTGAATGCTCCTTGCTCAATATTGCTTTGACAGGTTGAAATTTTCTTTGAACTTTTGTTTGAAGATGGTTGAATTTCTTGGGATTTTAAGTAGCAATTTACAAAATGCTCATACTCACGGAAAAAGTTACATTTAAAAAGAACTTGCTCATAATTAGGGCTTATAGATAACTCTGGTCCTAAAAATTAAATTAAATCACCTTAGGCACTCCCTATTTAGAGTCCATTTCCACACAAATTTTAGGACATGAAATTTTTTATTTTAGGTTCAAAGTAAGTTTTGTAACACTCCAAATTGTCTCCAATAATTTTGAAGGAATCAAGATCCAAAAAATAATAGGGAGGTGTGGAATTTTGATCCAAATATGAGAAAAAGGGATTTCCATATTTGGGTTAAGGTCAAGTGTCTAGTGGAAACAATGTAAACTTTGAAACGGGAACTGAAATGAGTACCTGCTTTTTTGAGGTACCAAAAAAGTAATCCGATTTCGAAAAGTGCTCATCGAGAATACACTTTATTTTTTGGGAGCATATTTTTGACGCTTAAATTTTTTTTATGTATCAAGTATAATTTTTTTTTTTAAATGTTAGTGATTTTCATGTTGATTTTAAAAGTGTTGATGTAGCATCGGCCCCTTTTTTTAGAGGGCTTATTTTTTACACTTTAAATTATCTATTGTATTAAGTGTCAATATATTTTTTTAGATGTTGATGATTTTCATGCATATTTTGAAAAACATCAACATTTGTTTTTTTAAATACATTTTTGACACTTTAAATGTCCTTATCTCATAGGTATACACAATTCTTTTTTAAATGTTGATTATTTAACAAATTTTAAAGTTGTCTTAACTCTGTTAGTGTTTTTGTCCTAGGATATTAGTTTTTTAAGGGTTTTTCAAACTATGTTTTTTTGTTTTTCTTTGCAATGTTTTTTTATAATGAAATTTTAATTTTTTTTGCAACATAATAATAATAATAATAAAAACAATAATATGTAAAAAACAAATATAAAATTGTATATAAAAATACAAAAAAATAATAAAAAAAAAATGTTAAAAAAACAAAATTTACTTAAAAAAAAATTAAAAAATAAAAGAAAAAGGAAAGAAAAAAAATAAAAATAAAAATAAACTATAAAAAAAGTACATAAAAATACAAAATCATATTTCATACACATAATTAAAAATAAAAATAAATAAAAAATAGAAGATTAAAAAAAAACAAACAAAAAATAGAACAACTTTAGATAATTAAAAAAAAAAACTATAAAAAAAAACCTTAAATTTAAATTAAAAACATAATCAAATTATAATTAAAATAATAATAATAATAATAATTTATAAAAATAAATAAATAAATTATAGGTTAAAATTAAATTAAAAATTGTGAAAAAAATAATTAAAATCAACAAAAAAGAAAAAGAAAAATCATAACTAAAAATAAAATTAAAAAATAAAAACATTAATAAAATTAATTTAAAAAAAAAATAAAAATTTAGGTTGACAGCCCAGGGCCACTTGATCATCGGGCTGGGTGGCCATGCGTCACGCCCCTATACCTTTGGTGTGTTCCAACCATGCTATAGAGCGGTGCAGCACTACTGTACTTTTTCATTTTTCAAATACTCAAGTATATAGACTATGCCTTTAGCAACACCTGTTAAATATTAATCAAAAGTTCTTTCAATATGCGGAAATAAACATAAAGACCATTATCAATCCACAAGTGCACCCATACAAGGGAGGGGCAACTCCCTGTTAATAATGAGTCTGCCCGAGAATATGTTTCATAAATATGAAATACAATATAAGTTCCAATCCAGAAAAAAACCACTTTTTCTCCGTAGCAAGGCAAGTTAGCCTTTTTACCAAGCTTCAATGCTTGTGAAACATCAAACTATCCCACAAAAATCATTTACAGCATCAGATTTCACCTTAGGGATTGTTTGCATAATTCTTCCCAAGTGCTACCGAGTCACTCGGGTCGGCATTACAAATGAGTTCAGACCTTCCCCCGAGCTCTCCGTGTGTCCAATATGCTTCACAACTGTGTGATTAGATGTGGCCTGTCAATATGCACCTGGTACAAATTTCGGCACTCAATTCTAACTTACGATGCCTTCATAACGACCTCTGAACTGAATTTCAGCTCATGCGGATGCCCTACCTGACCCGACCTGCACTGAGGGCACCCTGCGGAGAAGTTTCACATGCCCTACATGTCTGCTGCCTGAATTGACCCGCTCGCTACCTGACTCGACCCGACCTACGATGAGGACACCCTGCAGAGGAAATCCACACACCCTGCACGTCAGCAACCTGACTCGAGCCGCGCTCACCCTGCATTCACCGTCATCGTGTTTCTTCACCAACAAGCTGTTGGCTAGCTCATGGTGGTCCAATGCTTCATGCAAGTGTCTTCGCACTTAGATGTTCGTTGTTGGATGCCTTTACAATTTCATCTGCACGCTGTATTAATACGCGTTATGTTTTGGTCGTGGGTCACTCGGCAAACCTGAGCCGACCCGTCCAACGCCCCTCGCTCAACTTGTCCACACTTGTGTAACATCGGTCATGCTCCAACACGTCAGTCGCCCAACGCCCAATACGTCAGCTATGTGTGACGCACCCACTTAATGCATGCCCACATGCCCATCGCTACATGTACGTGCCTGTGTGGTTACGGTGCGATGATCCGCCCATAACGTCACACGATGCCCGAACTTCATCAAATGCCCCAGTGGACGCGCCCGTTGTGTTAAATGTGCCTCATGAATTATGGGCCTTACATACTCCCCCACTTAAAGTATGACTATCATCCCCGATAGTGCTACCATCGTCGTCGTATCATATCGTTGCAACCTTCGTCACATAGTATCATCGCACAATATCGTCGTAACATCGTCACATAAACCATCAAGGCTCATGTCTAACATATCCATGAAATATCTCCTCAGTATGTGATCATCAACACATCTGTCACAATCACCACATGTTATACCATCATGGGAAGTCAATCTCCTCATCAAGGCCACATGCTGGTGCAACATGTATCATGTTGACCCATCACATATCATCAATGTCATGTGAATCTCTGCATCAAGTACTCCAACGAACTCAACACAACAAAATTTGTTATGTATCCAAAATAACTCTGCACACTTCGCGATCCCACAACTTGAACTAGTTGGGTAGCTAATCCAACCATAACGTCCTCATCATGAGAATGTCCATCCTCATACCATGCGTTAGTTCTTCCAATTTCATTCTGCCACATCCATCAACTCAATCAAGACTCAATCTCATCCAAATGCCATGTTTGATTCCATGAAGTGATCTTCATCTCATCTACAACATGATGTCCATGTTGCTAATCCATGTGCTACTTGTATGCAAAGTAGTCTCATCCTCGAAGCATCATCAAAGGTAAGATGTCTCCCTCTCATCAAATCAAATAAAAAGTGTGGCTACTTCAAGTAGACTCAACCCATGCCCAAGTGTATACCACCAAGGCATCTCCATTATGCATCTCCATCAAACTCCAAAGTGTGTTGGCTCGATCATCCCCATCAAGTGATTCCTCCTAAAAACACCCCATAAATGTGCTCAAAGGTATGCATCCCATAATGCATCAAAATCAAGACCAATCCTGACCTCAGCTCCTCAATGAATCAGATACTACAAGATCACCATAATATGAAGTCTCCAATGAATGTAACTCATCATGAACTCCCATGCCTCCTTATATCCAAAGCATTGGCAAGTCTACTTGCATTAGCCATGAGTGCCATCACATGTTCTCACCTTGCAAATCATATGAATGTCTCATAGGCTACTCATCCAACCAATTTCCTAGTTGCTCATGGTGAGCAACATCCCATCAATCCATCTATAAAAGATATGTAGTCCATGGCCATGACTTTGGTTTCCCATGTGTTCATCTAAGTGAACTCAACTCAGCTCTCATCATCATCATGTGCATACATATGTAAAGGTGAAGTGCTCTCGGTCACTCCTACCTTCATCCATCATATATGAGTACTTCCTTCAAGACTACTCCCCCACTAAAGGTCTGCAAAGAGGTCCAACTTGCTTGAAGCCATGAAGAATTCTACTCCACCAATGTGCCCTACCACCAAGGTAGTCTATAGGTCACTTCGGGCACTTGCCATTCAATGCAGCTAAGCATGACCCTTTCCATCACAAAGATCATCAAGTTCCACCCTTGTCCAGAGCATTTGAACCATCTTGAGTGTGGTCACAAATTGCCCCATCAAGGTCTACAACATCCCATTTTCCTTGTTCCTCTAATGTACAAGGTCTCATCATAGTAGTCATCCAAGGATAGATCTTCCATGGTGTGGACAAAGAAGCCATGTCTTTGTTTGTTCCTCCATACGGTCCATCTCCCTTATGCTCCAATGAAACACAAGTCATATCTTCATGAAGATGCCTCAAGTGAGTGTCCTCCATCCTCATTAATGTATTTGATGTGTTCGATCCTGGTACCACCTATTCTCCAATTTCCTCCTCGATCATGGTCACATTTGCAACATCCCCATGTGGTTTATCCACCAATGCTTGCAATGTGTCTTGTCTTGGTTCAACTTGTGCCACAAGTTCAGCCTTCATCTCTTCCATCTCTATAACATCCTCATGAGAATCATCCATCCACTAGAAAATTTGGCCCAATTTCCGACGGCCAATTCATCGCTATTCCGACACATAGTCGTCGCAAGAACGACAGTTTGAGGACGGGCAAAATGTGGTTTGCCATACCGTCACAATTCTGACGCAATTAAAAAGTGTCGCACTACCGACACTATTTCCGTCACTTCCAAACAAGCGTCGCACTTTCGACATTTCCCAAACTGTCGCGCTTCCGACATTTGTAAACTGTCACACTTCTGACGAAATGTGGTCCGACGTTTGTAAACTGTCGTAATTCCGACGAAATGTGGTCCGACGTTTTGAACGTCGCTCTTCCGACGTTTGTAAACTATCGCAATTCCGACGTAATGTGGTCCGACGTTTTGGACGTTGCTCTTTCGATGTGTGTAAACGGTCGCAATTCCGACGAAATGTGGTCCAAAATTTTGAACGTCGCTCTTCCAATGTTTGTAAACGATTGCAATTACGACAAAATGTGGTCGGACGTTTTGAACATCGCTCGTCCGAATTTTGTAAACTGTTGCTCTTCCAACATTTTTAAGCTGTCGTAATTCCGACGCTTACAAAGCGTCGGTATACCGACGGCAGGTTCAATTTATAAATAAAAATAAAAAATGAAACTTTAAAATAGGACAGTAAATCTCCAATATTTTTTATGAATTGTGGGCGTTCCAATGACTGTGAAATATTAATATAATAAACCATCCCACAACGCTTCGACTATAAACAATCATTTTTTTTTTTACAAGAGAAAAACATTGTTTTGAATATATTATATGAAGTAAAACAGTCCATGAAGTCATTACATTTTCACATCTGAAGATTGGAACCCAAATATCCATCCAGAAAAGTGGAAGTCCCACCCCAGACAATGATAGAAAAATACCCCATGTCACATACAACAACTTGATATAAAACCTAGTAACGGTTCACATGGAGATTATCGACAAATCTGAGAAACCATCCAAATATGCCTGAGGCATCTATAAGAAAGTGAAATAGCAGTATGTAGAATAGTAAAGCAACAGATAGAGTACCGACGTCCATTGTTCCAAATACAAATTAAAGTACCCAAAATCCTTGAAAAGAGAAAAACGCTAATCATGTGAGGAGTGTGATATGTCCAAAATATAAAAAGACCATCAGACCATATCAATAAACCAGCAACATAGACCAGTATCGCTAGTTTTGAAGGCAGAGTGATAAACATTAATCATTTTTTTTTTCACATGAGAAAAAACGTTGTTTTGAATATATTATATGAAGTAAAACAGTCCATGAAGTCATTACATTTTCACATCTGAAGATTGGAACCCAAATATCCATCCAGAAAGGTGGAAGTCCCACCCCAGACAATGATAGAAAAATACCCCATGTCACATACAGGGACATGATATAAAACCTAGTAACGGTCCACATGGAGATTATCAACAAATTTGAGAAAGCATCCAAATATGCCCGAGGCATCTATAAGAAAGTGAAATAGCAGTATGTAGAATAGTAAAGCAACAGATAGAGTACCGACGTCCATTGTTCCAAATACAAATTAAAGTACCCAAAATGTGCAGAGACATGTACTGTTGATATATGCCTCACAAAAAAAGCATCCATGATAGAGCAAAAATATGTATAAACCCAGGGTCGATTGTATGTTCTGGCTCGCTTGTTCCCGGAAATAAAAACCATCTGCAGAAACCCAGGCTCGCTTGTAAGATTAGGCTCACTTGATTCCAAAATTGGTAACCATCTGTTGCATACGAGATGTAAGGTTCAGGCTCGCTTGTTTCCATTAGTAGCCTGCTACAACATCCACCCTGTTCATAGCAAAAAGGTTCCTGTAGATATACAGAGAAACAGTATAATACGTAGACCATATAAACATGGCTCTATATTTCAAAAAACAGGTTTAAAATAGAAACAGGGAAACATTTTTTTTTCTAAGTAAAGTTAATCTATTAACAATGGGAATAAAATTACACCGAAGTCAAAAACATTGCCTAGACTCATGGCAAATTTGTCATCAAAAAATCAAAAAATTAAGAAGACTGCCCTCATACGGGGAAACCAATCTTGAACGTTTACAGAATTCAAAAATATTACAAAGGTCCAGCATAGTAATATAATCTAAAACATGCCCAATTAAGTGGACCTGCGAAGCAAGAAAACCAAATTAACCAAACTACTCCTCTGGTGGTTCCTCCACGATTCCGCACCATCCTTCGGAAGGTCCAGGATCGCTAGGTGCCATCTCCACATTCATGCCACGGCTCCCCTCCTGAAGGCCCGAATGTTGGCCGACTTTTTCTGAGCTCAGACCCGCCGGACGGGTGCATTGTTCCTCCATTTGGGCCTCCTCGCGGAAAACCACAGTGATTGAAGTTGTGATTTGTGGGCAGTTCAGAGAGAAATTAAAGGAAAATTGTGCAGTGCGCGTCGTGGGAGAAGGTGAACTAGCTGTGGGGAAACGAGGAGCAGGGGAATCCATACGGTGGCTAGATCCTACAATGTCCCGACCCCGCCCACTCCTAGTGTTTGGATACCGACTTGCATAATAATCACTGGATTGGGAAGATGACTCGGTTGAGGGGCTAGAGGGAGCACGCAGGGGTTGACCTCTAGTGCTCCCCCTGCGGCAACGCATCCTTTGACGCAGGTGAGGCATGGGTGCAGTCTCAACAGTGGGCACAAGAGGAGACGGAGAAGCAGAATTCCAAGAAACAAAGGAAGAAAGACATAGACCAAACCGAGAGAAATGCAGATATGTAGCAAGGTCTAAGCAACAGTTCAGCTTGCCACTTCTCCTTCTCATCACAGTGAGCAGGCAATGTAACCCAGCAACCAGCTCATCTGAAAAACCATAGCGAAATGCCATTTTATCAACCCAATCGCAATGCAATCGAAGGACGCCCGTCATAATTAATCTCTGATCATTAATGAGAGCTGAAGGCCGGATCATATTAGAGCATGCGGAATCGCTAACAGGAGTGGAGGTCCGATCTTGAACAGTGTTAAAACTTAATGCGATTTGATGTGAAAACCTTGGAACTTAAATATTGGCTAATTGAACAGCATTAAAACTTAATGCGATTGATATGAAATCGCCACATCCATGTCCCATCACCTTAAACGCCATCGAATGCACCCGCAGCCAGGAGCAGGGCAAGTTTTGATTGAGGACACGTGGCAGAAATTGATTGGAGCGGATCTTTTTTTGGGCTGCTCGCGCAGTGGAAATCCGGACCCGAAATATATTAGGGCGAATTTGATAAGAAATTCGCGTCACAACTCTCCCTCCATATGCTAGCCCAACTTCGGACCCGAAAAAGATTAGGGTGGAATTCAATTGGTTTTCACGTCACAAAATTGGCCGACGTCAGTAGGCTATTTTGGAACGCGAATTTGGTTTGAATTATGGTTTATCGCCGTTTGAAGTCCGGCGGGCTCGACTTAAGAACAATTTTGTTTGATCCCATATTATAAAATTTGTGTTGGTTTTCTTTTATAATACACATATTTATAATAAATGAATGGGAATACCACACTAAACATGTGGAAAAGTTATATAAATTATTGAGAACAATAATTTTTTATGTAAAAAATATCCAAATGTGCTTTTGGGAAATAAGAATTCGAGTATTTGGTTCATATTGTTTTAAAGGAAGGAGTGAAGTTGGAGCCTCAAAAGATGCAAGCTATTACAAAATGACCTATTCCTAAGAAAATCAAGGTTCTTAGAATTTTTTTTTAAACTTACATAATATTATTGATCATTTTTTAAGAATTATGCATGCATTTCAAGTCCACTCACATATCTCTTGAAGAAAATATCATTTATATGGAATGAGGAGGCTACTTTGGCATTCTCTCTTTTAATGGATGCCATGTCTTCTACACCAACATCGGTTGCACCTACTTTTGGTAAAACATTCATAGTAGAGTGTGAGGCACTAGGACAAGGAATTTACATAACATTAACACAATAAGGGATATCATTGGCTTTTTAAAAGCAAGGAATTCAAAGAAAAAATATTTGGTGAAATCTATGTATGAAATAAATGGAAGCAATATTACATGCAATAAAAAATGGGGATAGTATATCATTGGGAGGTACTTTAAAGTCAAGATATACCATGATAGCATAAAGTATTTTTTGAAGCTATGGATTTCATTGGAAGATTAACAAAAATGACGAGAAAAAAAATGCAAAGTTTTAATTTTGAGATAATCTGCAAAAAGGTAAGGAAAAATTTAGTACATGATGCTCTTTCTAAAATAGAAGAGGCCTCAAATTTATATCCAATTACATTTTCTATTCCTAGGTGGCTAGAAGAAGCTTGCCATAATGGAAAAACGACAATAGTACTAAACAAAAACTAAAATTTATAAAGGATGGGATGAAATCTATGGAGCATTGGGGAGTGAAAGAGAGATATACTTTGGTGCAAATGTAGAATATTTTTATGCACGCAAGCATATTTGAATAAAAAAAATATTAAGGGAGTCCCAAGTCTCTCTAATGGTAGGATGCGGGGTTCCTTAAAACATCTCAAAGGATCAAAAAATATATTTTTGGAAGGAATGAAGAAAGAGTATTCAAAATTTTTGTAAGAGAAGGTCAAGTTTGCATAATAAATAAAGAGAGATAGTAAAATCTCTAGGGTTACTTCAACCATTCCACATACATATTCAAAGACTAGAAGATATATCAATAGACTTTATTACGGGGGTTACTAAAATATAAAGGTAAGTATTACATTTTTGTGGTCATTTATATAGACAAATTTTGTAGATTTTTTTTGTAGAACTCAAAGTACATAAACAACAAGCCAAGTGGCGAAAGTGTCGTGAAAGAAATTCATAGTCTTCATGGTTTTCCTAAAGTAATAGTAACAAGAAACTTTTGGAAATAATTATTTAATATGAGTGGAGAAACACTAGCTGCCATGAGTTCTACATATCAAACACAATCAAATGGTCAAGCAAAAATACTTAACAAATGTTTTTAGAGGTTATCTACAATGTTACTCTTTAGAAAAAGCAATCTTAATAGATGAAGTGGGTTCGTCGAGGAAAAATGGTAATATGATACTACTCTATCACACATCTACTAAAATTTCCCATTTAAGGCCCTTTATGGATATCCAACTCCTAGTATCCCATACATTTTGCAAGATAAGTCCAAAGTATAGGAAACAGAGTCACATATGGAAAATACTAAAAGAAACTTTGAAAATTATTATGGAAAACCTTCAAATGACATGAAACATGATAAAAAAACAAGGGGAACAACATTGAAGTGAAAGATAATTTGAGGAGGGTAATTGTGTATTTTTTAGAGTTATAGCATTATAAGCAATCTTCATTCAAGAAAAAAGAAGAATAAAGAAATTAGCTCAAAAATGTTATGGCCCTAAATAATTATTCATAGGATTGCACTAAGTGGTATAGAAAGTTATATTTTCCTTCTTCTTGCATTCATAAGGTTTTTTATGTATCTTGCCTAAAAAAGGATTTGGGAAAAAAATATGCCAATGTAAATAGAACTTCCAAAATTAGATGAAGAATGAAAGTTGATTCTTGAACCACAAAAAGTTATAGATAAACATTACGTATCTCTTTGACATATAACCATTATGAAGTACCTAATCAAGTGGAAGAATATTCCTCTAGAAGAAGGTACATGGTAAAATAATCAATTCGTGATGAAATACCCACGACTAAAGAGTTCATTTGAAGTTTTGACAAAGGTTTTGTTATATGTTTTATATAACGCACGGCGAAATAGTTTTATTGTTTGTTAAGGTCCCACACGGTGATCAAATTTGAAGGGCGAGTCCGAATTTCAATTAGAAGAGCATATATCTATGTCGCCCTTCCATAATGAAAAAGCTTTTTACTTTTCAATTGACCACCATAAATTATTTTTACATTTCATTTCGGAAAAGACAAAACCATCAATCTTTATATTAATAAAAGATTGTTACATATACAACAATGAAGAAGGCTCTATATTTCATTGCTTAAATATCTCATTGGCAATGTCAACATAAGTCTTGAAGACACTATTATAAGAGTTTGGATACATACCACGGGATATAGGAGATTCTTATGTGTCGGTTATATTAATGCAATTTTGACTTTGTCTCACAAGGGAAGCGACAACATGGAGGTCTGGATTTTTCTTATAGAACTTTTTTATTATTATTTGAAACGTTGTTTATAGATATGAAGACAACAATGAAATTATGAGCATGGTGGAAAATTAGTCAAGCTCATGATGCCAAACCATGATGATGTAAGTTTGGAATTTAACATTTTTTACATGTTAAAGACAAATAGTCAAAATCCTTGACAACTTAGTATGCCATAATTAATAATCATTCCCTATTCACTTTTGTTAATAGGTTTATGTCACTATGATGATCTCTCTTCTCTGGCATTTACTTGTATTGAAGATCACTATTCTAGGAATAAGAGTTATTTTCTCCAAAAAATAACCCTAGCCAAACATTGACAATGCATCAAGGATATCTTTCTATGCTTCATAAGTACATACGTTCTACTTCTAAATCATGTCTTGGAAGTGGTTGTTTTTGTTGGAAATTATTCACCGGTTGGTTTCATACCAAGGTCTTTTTCTCATTTTCAGCATCGATACATGAAAAAGATAATGGTTTAAAACAACATAAATACTTGAAATTTTGCAGAAATTGTACCGGCACACTTTGAATATGAATTTTGAAGTCAAGTGCATGATGTTGTATAGGATCGAAAGTGTCATTTTGAATACCAAATGTTTCACGAGAAACTTCTCAACATGCTACCTGCAACGATGAG
Organism: Pinus albicaulis; assembly: GCA_034641835.2. Taxonomy (NCBI): domain Eukaryota; kingdom Viridiplantae; phylum Streptophyta; class Pinopsida; order Pinales; family Pinaceae; genus Pinus; species Pinus albicaulis. The sequence continues at coordinate 1,632,830,099 of CM076578.1, read as the reverse complement.
GATTAAATGACAATATTGCATCAACTATTTCCATAATAAAAGTGCACCTCGGCCATAAGACTAAACAACTACAAATGTTGTAGATCTAACAAGACCACACAATCAAATGTATTCCATAGGCCAATATTTGTATGAAAAAAATGAAAAGGAGTTTGCAACCAAAAATTCCTTAGGAAACTAATTCAATTAGATACACCAAACCATCGGCAAAAAGAAAAGCTTGACCTACTCAAAAGCAAGCGTTTACCTCCTTTGACAAAATTTTGAGTTCAGAAACAAGGGCCTTTATTGTCTTGTCAATGCCCCTAGTAATTTGAACAGGGGTTTTGCATTTGCTTCAACAACCTAAACAAAAAGGTTTCATTTTCAAATTATTTTCCACAAATTTAAGATACAACCATTGTTAGTTTTGTATTTCCTAACAAACTCATAAATTTTGACAAAAGAACCCAAAAAAAATTTAGTACACGATAGCAATTTTTTTCACTCAAAAAACTATCTTAGACTCAATAAGCCCAACCCAAAACTAAAAAACCAAACACCATAAGACCCTACAAAAATAAATAGATGATCTTAATCTAGTACTATCGACAAAAAGTTACCTTTACACCCTCACTTATTAAACCGACTGTCTGCTGAATTTTAGCTTCAAGCTGTCGCGATGAAAGGACGGATGCAGCGGCAACATAAGGGTTGCTTGCACGCCATCCGAGAAATTTAATTCGGCATTTAAAATTCACGCAAGTTTTTTGGTAGATGGCCGACCATATTTTACATCGCAGGATTGTATTTCTAAACACAACAACGAGCATTAACGCAATTCACCAACCGTGAAATTAAACAAACAAAAATTTACCCCCGGTTTTGTAAATTAAAAAGGAGGACACGTGGAGAATTAATATTGGATCTCATGAAATTGAAGGGAATGCGAAAACACTGAAACCAGACCCGAATTTTTTATAAGGCACATTGGATTGAGAATTCGCGTTACAAATTAGGCAGACGTCAGCATCCCATTTTGGAACGCGAATTTGGTTTGAAATTCAATCTATTTAGACTTTTGAAGTCCAACGAAAAGGGTTCTTTAATGTTTTGATAGTTTAATTTTATGTATGCTTTAATATATATATATATATATATATATATATATATATGTTTTAAACATATGTTATAAATATATCATATGTGAAATGAAAGGTGGGCCATAGAATTTAGTTTTAATTAAAAAAAAAAAAGAGGGCTTATTATAATATGTTTGATATGTTACGACATATAAAAATAAAAAGGAAAAAAAAAGCTTGGTAGTTTTTTTATAGACAATACGTAAATTTTTTATTACACGACGAGTGATGTAAAAGAGTGAAAATACTGAGTGTAACTTTTTAAGTGTGCATGCAGACGCATGGGTGCGAAAGTGAAAAACACGCAGAGTGTTTTAGAGACGGAGAGTATGTTTGTTTTGAACAGGACAGCTGAGTTGGTTTTATGCCTTGCGTTTTGATAGCGGTCCTTAATTTTTGTAATCCCTCTCGGTGAGGAAGAAGTGTAATAGTTTTTTTTGAGTTATTGAAGGGAATAGAAGTTTGTTTTCAAAGTATTGAAAAAGAAATTTTCTGATTTTCTCTATGTTAGAGGAAGGGAGATTTATTCTCCATTCATTGTTTTGGAATTTTTTCAATATTCCAACATGTGCAAGAACAACGGATGTTGTGGTTCCATCCCCAAACTAAATCATTTGTCTTCCTGACTTGCCTTTACCAACTTGGCCCAATATTTTCAAGCTGGGTCCTCTAATTCAACCAATAAAAGCACAAAACCATAGCATTTAGAGATACATTTCATTACATCGTCAATAACAATAAAATTTGACTTATACATAACCCTTTCCTTTTATTGTTGTGAAAAGCTTTATGCATTACTCTAATGTGACTAGTCCATAGGCAAGTAGACCATGGGTAACAAATATGTTTCCTTTCACCTTTGAGTTTTCAAATTATGCCTACCAAATCTAAGACATTTTAAGAGGGGAACTGATACAACGTTAAAAAAGAAAACCACGCACACATCTACAAATTACCTCCTTAGTCTTGTCACACCATCATTAACTATTTTCGAGAACCATGCTTGCTCTCCAAGACAACATTTTTCCCTACTCGAGGGTGACTCCAACAAGATCAACAAGTTTGTTCACACCGCCTACAAGACAAATTGACAATGCTTTCGATGAAGTGTGCAATTGAATGCCGAACCGTATGCCAAAACAACCCGCCATGAAAAAAATTAAAATAACACATTAAAATCGAATATAAGTGGACAAGGAAAGATCCACCGCGAGTGAAGTTTCACGTGCGAGGTGACAACTTCCTTTAAACATAATTTTTTCTGCGACCTGCAATCACTGAGCCATCCTTGTTGAAGTACAACTCCTTTTCCATAGCTCTTGTATTAACTACTCTTCTCTACGTCGCGTAATCTCAAAGTCCCTCTGCGCTTGAGCGATTAAAGGAAATGGGTGAAAAAAGCCGAAAATAAGACAATTGGCTGTCGTAATTATCAAACATTGCACCCAACTTCTTCCCCTTTCCATTGTTACCCAATGTGGTAGATGTGGCAATTGTTTTCATACTACCCAAAGAAGAGGCCATCTTCTCTTATGCTGAATATAAAATTACAAGATCTTCATATTAGTACGAACCTTAAAAAACATGACTCCCGTTGCTAAAAACCACTTTTAAGTTGTAACAGACAAACTAAACAACTATCGCAACTTTTGGCAACTTCTGGAGCATTAAGAGAGAAACAACCAAAGAGAAATACAACCACAATCCTCATTTTAATGAGACCGGACTATATATTTGCATTAAGATAATAGAAAGAAATCACTACTATATTAAGGCCATGTACAAAACAATCTTTAACCAGTGTCTCTCGCGGCCTTCGGAGTTTAGCCATGCTAGAGGTTGCATATTTTTAATTTAAATTCTTGACCTCTCGTGCCCATCTATGAATGCATCCATATGGGATATCTATATCAAATGCTCCTTTATATCCCCAAAAAACAAATTCCCTACTACAAGAGCACAGTATTGATGGATCACACACACCATTCCACCCACTAGAAACGGTGAAAAAGGAAACCCGAAAAAATTCTGAAAATATCTCAAGATGACTATATGGGTGGTTCTTATGGATCAACCAACTATTCAAAACATGCTCACCAATCCAAACCATGAGTATTATGTGACGATATTCAAGCGAGCACTGAATCGGATTTACGAAGCTATGTTAGAGAAACCCTAAACTCTCACTGAAAAATAGGGTGAAATGTGGCACCACTCGGAGATTGACATGTGCCAATTGGTACAAGTGGTAGACAATTGGCATGCTCAAACAACGAGGTGATGCGGGAATGACATGAGGGAGAAAATATCGAGAAAAACAAATTTGGAGAACCAAAAGCTCATCACCAACCGAAGTTGACAACTTTACATGATGTAACCTATGAAATCGTAAATGGAGAAATCATGGTAACAATAAAGTAACCTATGTAACAATAAATTACGGACTCATCACGAGTGGTAATGGGAGAAATCATAGTGAACAACAGAAACATGCGAGGTTGCTTACAATCAAATAGATGAAAAAACACACACAAAAAACTTAGATAATAATCATGAACAAGCTTAATATTGAATTATGAACTGTAAAGGAACTTACAAAATGTGACATTACGAACCGGTCAAGGGCACAAGCAAAATATCCTGGACATGACCCTGGTTGACAAGTTGTATTGCTCATGATGCTAAGAGGATTTGCTACATGCCTTTGCCAAGTCAATCAAAATCCATCATATATCTATACAATAAATACAAGTAATTGATGTAGTATTTTTTACTCTAAGATGCATTCTTATGATAATGTTAGAACATATGTTGAAAATGTCAAATTAAACCTCGAATAAGCTCCTCTTCGTTTCAAGAACAATTTGTGGAGTCGCATGAACTTGGAACAAGCCTCCCCACGATACTGAAAGAGTAGCAAGTAAGTCAACGAGTGACTTTTTTGTTGCTCACGTTGGATCGAGGGAGGTTTGCTCCAAGATTAAATCCTCAATAAATTTTTCTCTACTAAAGCAGGGCCAACCACGTGAAGGTGGAAGCTCTTATGGCCCCTCTCACATCACTCTTTCCCCAATACCCAATCTATATTTCATTTTTTACTTTCATGAGCATAAAAAAAATATTCAATAACTAATAAAAAAAACAATTCAACAAAAAGTACGCAAGGAAACATTGCAATTAATGCTTGACATAAAAATAGTATGATAAATGAGTTTTTAATATAACGCAGCGTTCCAAGTATGGTAACCTTTTTCTTATAATAATACAATATTTTACATTATCAAATTTTCTTTTTTCTTCTTCCTATTTTTTAAAGCTCCTAATTACATCATCAATATCATCATGCTCGCTCCCTATTTCGTGCCTTTCGACCCGCGCTGCTGACTCTAGTTGCGCAGTCACGATGTCGGTCTCATCCGGTGACGGGGCATCGCCTACAAAAAGCAGAGATAATATTAAATTTTAATTGTCGGGGTTTTAAATATCATTGAACTAGTTCGGTAATATTATTGCAATGAGATTATTTACAGTGCACCGAGTTGTCGTTCTCGACCTAGTTGCGTAGTCACGATGTATGCAGTCTCATCCAGATGATGAGGCATCGCCTACAAAAAACAGATAATATTAAAGTTTTAATTGTCGGTTTTTAAATATCATTGAACTAGTTCGGTAATATTAATTAAAAAAAATTGCAATGAGATTATTTACCTAGTGCACCGGTTTGTACGCTGCTGACCTAGTTGTGTAGTCACGATGTCACGGTCTCATCCGATGTGACGGCATACGCCTACAAAAAACGAGATAATATTAAATTTTAATTGTCAGCTTTTTAAATATCATTGAACTAGTTCGGTAATATTAATAAAAAAATTGCAATGAGATTATTTCACCGGTGCACCGATTGTCGTCATTAGAATCTGTTGCCTGTCTTCCTCTCCCGGTGGTAAGATCCTCGAGAAACATTCTCATCGTCATTTAAACAAAAAACGTTATAAGGACAACCATCAAGGTATAATTAGGAAAAAAATTATAAGTGGAAATTAATTACCGTCACGGCCCTCACTTGATAGTAGCATTGTCGGCTGGTCCCTACTACAATGATCGGGTTGCACGTGAGGATCATCTACATCTGGCTCTAAAGCTGGGTTATTTGCCTCGTCGGTAGTGCTTGCACCCTTTGATTTAAACAAAGTTGTTAGACATTAAATTTATGGACGAAAACAAACATATTGAAAGGTTAATGTTTTACCTTGTCGGACATTTTGGATCTTGGGACTGCCCCAAGCTTCTGCGATGTTCAACTACGGCTTGATAACCGAAATGGAAAGCAATATTTTTATCTTCCTCTGTAGTTTATGTTCCGAAGTCATCACCCTACATTACATATGATTGTGTATTTTTAATCATATTTGATAGGATTACAAAAACGTTGTAAGGCAATACAATTAATTATAATATGTTTAGCTACTAATTACAATTCTTGCGGCCAATTTCAAGTAGCCTGCCCTGGCCTAGCTTGTGATGGCCCTTTTTTTTCAATCCTAGCTTTGGTTTCCTTCGAGGTGTCAGGGCAACCTAGCATCAAAAGATTGAAGTCGGATATGTACGTAGCTCACTTTTATTTTAGACATAGAGAAAATTAAATCTATTGAATTAAAGTTGTAATTTACCTCACGGGTCAGTTGGCATTTGTCCTTCTTTCTTTGCCCTTTTCTCTTTTTCTTCATGGATGAGTGCTCTCCACTCACTCTCGGAAGCTGTGAGGACGCTCGTATCTAGGGTTAAGCGCAATTAGCGTCTATAGGTGTCCACGAGTATATTTAAAATATTTGCCGACTACAGGGAGCCATCAGTTGTTTCTGTCAAATGTGTCGACCCCAAAAGGGCTTCTAGATAATCTAGAAGTTATTTTTTTCAAGTTGGAGATGCGGGAATTCCACACATGCGCATATGGTTGGGCCAAAAAATTACCAAGCATGGCTCTCCAAAAACCTATAGAACTCATTGTTTCCTACACGAGATATATATATTATCATTAATTTTAAAATAAAAAATCATGATAAATATGTTTTAGATAGAGTACATGAAATAGTTAAAATATTAAAAAATTTACCTGGGAGTTGTATGTGCTTTATAGGGACACCTTCATCGTTCACCAACAACGTGCCATTAATGGTCACTGTGGAGGTGACACGTGTAGCTCCGGGAAATGCAATAATGAAGTTGGTCATATCGACCCTCATCAATACCAACACGTTCGGTGATTGGTTGGGTGTCCGTTTGGGCAGGGTGTGTTTCTTGGTTGGCACCTAAAGGAGTAGAAGGTGTATGAGAGGGTTGCTAGGCAATATCTTGCCCTTGTGTCCCACTACCACCAACATCGTGTTCGGCAAGTGCCAGAAAACGCTACATACAAAAGAACTTTTTGTTAGTTTAGTCAATGTAAAAATTAAAAAATCAAACTATCACAATTCATCTCATGCAGAACAAAAAAAATATCCTTTTGACTTTTTATTATTATTCGATATGTTTCTAGTGTGGCTCATAAGTTGTTTTATCCTCTCTTTTGTTTCGAGGTGTTTGAGGCGCATCTATCAAAGTATTAAATTCCGACCTTGCATCTCGTGCCTTTTTTTCGCAACAAGAGCATTGGAGATAGGGATGAAGAAAAGCTCTTCCTCATAGAGGGAATCATCGAGCATACCATGGCTAGGTGTCCGCATATTTGAACAAAATTAATATTATTTCAATTATGTAAATAACTAAAATTCCCGAAGATAGAGCAATGCTGGCACTTTACATGTTCTTCAGACTGGCCTCTTTCCACGATCATCCCGTCTCGGGGAGTTGTTCTGTACTACTCGATCAGTCTGCCACATTGTGATAAAATTATAAATGTAAAAACTTGAAAACAATATATAACTTGAAAACACAAAATGAAAACTGAAAATAATTTCTAATAAGACACCGGAAGACAGAGTTAGAGTTTCAAATATGCCTTGCATTAAATTCGATCCTAGAAACATGTCATTGCACATTAAGGCACCCAAACAAGAGACGAGTTGACAATGAAGACCTTATTGAATATATTGTTGGAGCAACTTCTAGTAAACTTGTTGTGAAGACCTTGAGGACATTTTTGGAGTAACATTGTTGAGTCGATGGTATAGCATTGTTGGAGACGATCTTGAAGGGCCTTGAAGTGAAGCTTTTGGAGCAACTATTGAAAAAATCCTGTAGAGCATTTAAGTAAGGCACTTTCTATCTTCCATCACCTTTTTTTCCTTTCAATATCCTTTAAATGATTTTGTTGATATTTAATGTTTGAAATCACATTATAATTCCTTGATTATATGTGTTTGGGGACTTTCCCTTTGAAATTACCCAAAAATACCCCGGCAATTTTATCTTCGGGATGCATATCCGACCCTATTGTTCAATATTTTGATTGATAGTAGTAAACATAGAGAGTTAGGGGGCTCTTGACTTGGTTTGGTTGGGCCATTAGATCCCTAACATCTACTAGGGAGAACCCCCTTGAGTTTGAGGAGAGCTAGCCCGAAGTGAAAAGAGGTTGGTGAGGTGACAATGGGGCTATTGAATTACACATTGTATCACACTTTAGCTTTAGGACTTTATCTTGAGAAGTGCGAGATTTTGCTATATCAATTCTCAAATTGTTTACAACACTATTGTTAAGAACTAATAAGAATTGATGTTGAGGGGTTTTTTTGGGTATAAGAAACAATACCATTTAAAAACTATGGTTCTCGGTCCTTGGAATTCCTTCACACAGGCCTAGGGGGCACACAAGAATAATTTCACACTAAACCATGCAAACTTAAAAGTAATTTAACAGATCCATAAAGTAATAATAATCGTAATTCCTAATTTCCTAGTGTACGATATAATGTAAATTATTAAAACATGAAGCAATGAAGACATACAATGTCTGAATTTCAAGATTGACGAACCAATACAAGAAGTTAGAAACTACAACTTTGATTCAATACTCTATGTCCTAACTCCAGGAAGGAATCTAGTTTGTAGTACAAAACATGCATTGTGTATTATCAATTCTTAATTGACAACAACTAAAGGTCATCTACCTCATCAATTCCTTCCCATTTTGTGTTTTTTATGTTATATTCCTTATAAAAGTGTCAAATTTCTCTCAAAGTAAGCAACCACTTTGAATAAAATAAAAAATAGTTGAGATATGATTGAGAAATGGTCATTTATTTCTTGAAAGGATCTTCACAATTTCTTTGGTTGTTTTTTCATCTCAAGAAACGAGAAATGACCTAAGAAACTATCGTGATGTAATATAAGAAACAACACGGTGCAATGGCCATTTTCAAAGCCAAATGATGTCCATTGAGGACATGGCCTTTGTTGGTTCTGCTTTCATAGGATTTTCGAGTAGAAATGGAACTTTGTTGTACCATTTCCCAGTAGTAAAAAGGGAAAACCTTCTTTTTTCCATGGGAAATAATTTACCTTTTCTTTTTTCAAGATAATCTAAATCACAAAAAATATGAACTATACTTGCACACATTCTTGGATTATGTGAAAGTGAAAAGAATACCCTACACAAGTGATGCACACATGTACATTTGAACACTAATAGATTTTTTTATTTGAAATGCAATGCTTGTTTTCATTTAAATGTAGGGTTTTTAAAGCGGGGAAGAAATAATAGGGTTTGCCAATTTAATAAGCCTTTCTTTGGGAAAAAATTTAAATCTTGTATTGGGTGATGAAGATAATGGAGGGTATTGAATCTTGATTCTTGACATTGTGTTTAACTTGAATAACTCAAATGATTATAAATATCGGTGGATGAGTTCTTTTTTTCAAGTATTTCACTCAAAAACTCTTATGTCAAAGCATTATATGATGGCTAGCATTTTCTTGTTTCCCTTTCTTCGAGTTCAATGTAAAAAGTATATTAATATATTGGAGCACGAATGATAACTACAATTGTTTGCTCTGCGATATATCCCGACCCAAGATTATGAAAAGTTTTCTCAAGTGGAGCTATTGGTTATTGATGAAGCAGCTACCCAATTCCATTGCATCGTTGTAAAGGCTACTGCTCGAGCCATATTTAGTGTTTACGTATGCTCTACTGTAAATGGGTAATAATTATAAATGAGACAACCACAATCACAGATTTTGTAACCACTCGGTTTCCATGGATAGTGATGATGATATTAACCCTATATATCAATGACGTATATCTATATGAGAATGATCTCAACATTGACCTTGATATGGCTGTATGGATGTGACCTTTGGTATGTCATCAGAAAATCCCCAAATATCAGAAAATCCCCAAATTTGGAGAACTAAAACACATCACTTTCGATCTGGAGTACTACCCTTGTGATAAATTTGATGACTTTCAATCTCCCATTCTCTACCACTTTGCACTTCACCTTCAATATAGATCAAAACAAGGGCAATTTGTTACTGGGTGTTGAGATGGATGAGTCTGTTGAACTAAAATCCATAGCTTAAACTTCATGAAACTGGTGGAGTCAAATTCATGCAAGCACAAACACATCTTACACATCCTCTTTGAAACTCATCCAAAAGAGCATTTGGAAGACATCTAGAGAGAACCCTACAGCCTAACACAATCCAATGGAATTGACCAAAAAAACCCAAATAGAGTCAACCCTACTATAGGAGGAAGGGCCTGCAGTAAGAACTTACCATTTTGCAAGAGCTGAGGGCGAATGTTGTTCTGAAAGAGCTGAGGGCGAATTTTGTTCTGCAAGAGCTAAGGGTGAATGCTGAGGGAAAATGCAGGGTGAATGCTCTTCTGAAAGAGCTCATGGCGAATGCTGTTCTGCAAGAGCTGAGGGCGAATGCTGTTCTGCAAGAGCTGAGGGCGAATGCTGAGGGAGAATGATGTTCCGTAAGCGCTAAGGGCGAATGCTGAGGGTGAATGTTGTTCTACAAGAGCTGAGGGTGAATGCCGAGGGAAAATTTTGTTATGCAAGAGCTGAGGTCGAATGCTGAGGGCGAATGCTGTTCTGCAAGAGCGAAGGGCGAATGCACGTGTGATATCAGACGTTAATGTAGTTTTTAATAAAATCATTTTTATCTAGCGCGCATATAAGTTTCGTATTTTTATGTAGCGCACATATAAGTGTCGTTATACCAACGATGGAGAAAGTGTTGCTATTGCCACGGATGCCTCCAAACGTTGTAATTGTGACACTTAGACATTGTGTCACACTTGCGACGTTTGGAGGCAACATCGCAATAGCGATGCTTTGGGGCATAGTGTCGCAATTGCGACGTCTTCCTCCAAACATCGCAATTGTGACACTTTGTCTAAGTGTCGCAATTACGACACTTTTCTCTAAACGTCGGTATAGCAACGGTTTCGGGCGAGATTGAAAAAATTTGGGGAAATTTCCAACATTTGGTCAAAAGCGTCAGAACCAAATGTCGGAATTTCCCCCAAATGTACTAGTGATCACTGATGCTTGCAATGTGCTTGGCCTGGTCAAACTTTTTTATCAAGTTCATCCTTGACATCTTCCACATCTGCAACATCCTTGTGTGGATCAACCTATAATGCTTGTAACGTGCTTGGTTCGGGTTCAACTTGTTTACCAAGTTCTTCCCTCACTTCAACTACATCCACAGCATTCTTTGGTTTGGCCAAAGTAGGTTTCCTTCCTCTTTGGTTCTTCTTTCCAATTTCAGAAATCTCCTCTCGAAATGCTTCTAGTTCATAGCATATATCCATTCAATCATCGAAATGATCCATCTCTTCTCAAAGTCTATCGAATTCATCTTGGTTTGAGTTAGAAATCCCTTCCTTGCATAAGGCCATAAGGGCATTCTTTGCCTCACTAACCTCTTCATGAATCTTCTTAGCTTCCTTCCAAGATTTCACCACTTCTTTTTCCAAGACTCCAAGCTTGTCTTGAATCTCCAAGTTCTCCCTCATGTGCTTTATCCATTGTAAAGCTTCAAAGGCTTTCTCATGGAATTATTCCCAAGTTGGCATGTCTTCTTTTGTAGCTTTAACCCTAACAAATGCCTTACTTCAGCTAAGGTCTTAAAAGAAACCCAATGTACAAGTTCAGCTTCAACAACACCTGCAACTTTGCAACTATGTCCTTTATTTCTTCAATAATAAAAAACCCCAAAAGATGGTAGCTCTAATACCAACTGTCATGCCCCTATACCTTTGGTGTGATCCAACCATGCTATAGACGGGTGCGGCACTAACGTACTTTTTCTTTTTTCAAATACTCAAGTATATGGACTACGACTTTAGCAACACTTGTTAAATATTAATCAAATTTTCTTTTGATATGCGGAAATAAACATAAACACCATTATCAATCCACAAGTACGCCCATACATACAAGGGAGGGGCAACTTCCTGTTAATAATGAGTTCGCCCGATAATATGTTTCATAAATATGAAATACAATATAAGTTCCAAACCAACAAAAACCACTTTTGCTCCTTGGAAAGGCAAGTTAGCCTTTTGACCAAGCTTCAAGGCTTTTCAACCATCAAACTAGCCCACAACAATCATTTACAACATCAGATTTCACCTTGGGAATTTTCTGCATAAGTCAGCCCAAGTGCTGCCGGGTCAGTCAGGTCACTCAGGTCAGCACTGTAAATGAGTTCAGACTTTCCCCCGAGCTCTTTGTGTGTCCAATACACTTCCCAGCTATATGGTTAAGTGCGGCCCGTCAATACGCCTCTGCTACAATTTTTGGCACTCAATTCCGACTTACGATGCCTTTAGAACGACCTTTGTACTGAAGTTCAGCTCATGCGATGGCCCTGCCCGACCCGACCTGTTGATCTGGATTTATGTAGGAACGTAATAAAATACAGAAATAGACATAAAAACAGAGATGCAGTAGAAACAATACTTCATTTGATTTAAATCAAATGAGTTAAATATGCTTACAAACATAATGGGATGACTTAAATATGCTTACAAACATAATGGGAATAAAAATAGCTAGGGTGCTGGTAGCATATCTCTGAGAAGAGATGTGGCAGCTACAGACCTCTAAACTGTGTTACAATGAGGCTCGAGGGCCTATTTATTATTGAGAAACAATGGAAAAATTCCAAACGTAAAAAAACCTAACCCTAGGAGATGAAGTGCCAAAACTATGGGCCTCGTTTGGGTAAATTGGTGTTTCAACTTCTAGGGGACATAACTTTGGCATATGATCTCCATTTGATGTGCTCAATAGCTCATTTGAAAGATCCATGTTGCTCTCGATTTTCCAAAAAACGTCGTCTAGGGCCTCAAAATGGCTCCGGAAGTTCAGGACCCGAAAAACTGCCAAAAATAGTAAGCTTTGTTGAAACTGAAAAACTAAAAGAGACAATGGTGGGGCCCCAAGTGGAATAAGTGGGTGGCCACCAATATCTACTTGGATCATTAAGGCCCCAAAACGGCTTCGGGAGTGCAGGACCCGAAAAATTGCTAAAAACAGTAAGCTATGTTGAAAGTGAAAAGCTGCAAGAATTGATGGTGCAGGTCCAAATGGAATAAGTGGGTGGCCACCGATATCCACCTAGATCATTCCTCCCTCCTTAGGAAGCAATGGTCCCCATTGATTTGAGATCCTCCATGAGATGAGGCAAATGTTGTTGAACTGGGCATTAGATTTTTCGAAGATGTCATGGACTTATGGGAAGACATGCTGGATGTGTTTAGGAAATTTGGTTTCTTTATCAGCCTTAGACAATACATGTGTGGATTTTGTATGTGTAGTTGTCAGAGGTATGGCAACATCAAGTGGCAGTGCGTCAGGGGTCACATCAATGGAGTTCTTGTCCTGACAATGTAGAGGAACCTCTGTGAGTGAGGAGAAAATTTCCTCATATTCCTCCATGACTTTATCCATCTGCTGCAGCCGTGTAGGGGAGCCCTATTTCGAGGTTATGGCCACAATTTTCTTCTTTCCCTCTGAGCAAGTTGTAAGGAAAATAAATTTCCTGGTATGGGAAACAATCTTATTGCATTGTTCTGCAGTAGTCAAAGAGATGACAAGAGGTGGTACTACCTCTGGTATCCTGTACAAGTTATTTCCAAAAGTAATAACAATAGTACGAGGCCTAGACTCATAGACAACATGTCGCCTCCACAAGTATGGTTGGCCCAATAATACATCAGCTACATCAAGAGGAGCAACATCACATAATACCTCATCCGTGAATGGCTTGATACAATACATGAGGCGGCACTTTTGGTAGATGCAGATATCTCTCCCTGGGTGAAGCCACCTGATGGTATATGGCTACGAGTGTGCTATGGTCGATAGGCCGAGTCGCTTCACGACCTCTGCTGAAATGTGGTTCTTTTGGCTTCTGCTATCGACAAGGAATTGCAGTGGAGAACCCTTCACCCACTTCTGTGAATGGAAGAGGCGCTCCCCCTCCTCTGAATCCTCAAGATCCTCCCTTTGGATCTTGGTGGTGGTAACAATCGCATTGGGATTTGCATCAATGATCTGCTTCCCTTTGTCATTGCCTTTGTCTGATTCTGACTCAGGATCAGAAAATGCATCTGATTCGGGTGCCTTTAGTTCGGTCACCAACGACTGTTTGGACCGACACTCGTTTGTGCTATGAGTGGGGTTGTTATGAAATTCACACCACTTCCCTGTGTCCTTTGGATTTGTCATGTTCTTATGAGTCGTACCACTTTTGCCTTAATCCAGGTGGATATTGGTGGTCACCCTCCTATTCCACTTGGGGCTCCACCATTGTCTATTTCAGTTTTTCAGTTTCGGCACAGTTTACTATTTTTAGCAGTTTTTCGGGTCCTAAACTTCCGGAGCCGTTTTGAGGCCCTAAACGACGTTTTTTGGGAAAACGAAGAGCAACATGGGTCCATGGGTTTTGGGAAAACGAAGAGCAACATGGGTCATGGACCCATGTTGCTCTTCGTTTTCCCAAAAAACGTCGTTTAGGGCCTCAAAACGGCTCCGGAAGTTTAGGACATGGACCAATGTTGCTTGTTCCAAATTTGTAGTCCTCGGATAGATCTTTCTAACGAGGTATGGTACGCGTCAAACGAAGATCGTATGCCAAAGCTACGCCCCTGGGAAGTTGAAACACCAATTTACCCAAACGGGGCCCATAGTTTTGGCGCTTCATCTCCTAGGGTTGGGGTTTTGGCTGTTTAGGATTTCCCATTGTTTCTAAATGATAAATAGGCCCTCGAGCCTCATTATAACACAGTTCAGAGGCCTGTAGCCGCCACATCTCTTCTCAGAGATAGCTACCAGCGCCCTAGCTAGTTTTATTTCCATTCTGTCTGTAAGCAAATTTCAGTTCTTTGATAGTAATGAAATGAAGTGTTATTTCCGCTGCATATCTGTATTTATGTTTATATGTTTATTTTTGTTTAGCGTTCTCGCATAAATCCGGACCGGTGGTATCGTAGGTGGTCCGCTTTTTCTCGATCCTTCTTTGCATGTCCGACAACGAGGTCGGGGTATAAGGAGCTAGGGCTCGATCCGGTGGAACCCTTTGCAAGATCAGGCCCCTCACAAACCTCGACGGACGCCCATGGGGACGAAAAGAAAGATGAGGGGAGCGAGAGATCCCATCAAAATATTGCTCGAGGAGGGCCTCGAAAAGACAAAGGAACGTGATGATGGATAACTTGCTCGGATCCTTCAACGGCTACCCATCGGCGGCGCATACGCATCCGGCGGACCACTCTGGGAGGCGCGACTCCTTTTAAGGTACAAGTAAATTTTGACATTCTCATATTTGAGGTCAAATAGACGCAGATGTCTGGGAGATAGATGGTTGAATCGTTAGAAGGATATTTCTCGGCTCATGACTTTTCGCATCGGGAGAAGATTATTTTTGCACTCCCTCAAAGCTACCCCCATGTTGGACCGGTGGGAAACCTACTGTGAGAACAAGGACAGTATAGAACCTCTCCCGATTTCTCACCGTACCAACTTGGAATTCTTTCCGAGATGCCGTCAAGGAACAGTACTATCCCCATGGGGAGCTATGAGGACAAGTACATACAATGGACCACGTCTGCGACAACAAAGGGATCAAGATGTGCATGATGCGTCGACAACTGTTCCATACCCTCGCGCATAAAGTTGGGTATCAAAGATTCAGAGAAACATCTGGTGCTAAAGTATCGCGATTTGTCCGCACAAATACATTCGAGAGGAAATGGAGTTCCTTGACATCTCCTCGCTTTGGTACGACATACCGGTATGCTCTGCTCAAGATTGAGCAGATTCAAGGTAAGAAGCGAGACTTTGGATCCGCGAATCAAAGCAAGGGAAAGGTGCTTCCAAACCGCAGAACAAAGGACAGAGCCAAGGCATGGCGGCTAAAGACAACTCATCGAAGCCACAAGAAAAGAACAACGACCGCAAAGCCAAAGAAGGACACGGGAAAGTGGTGTGAGTTCCATAAGAGCTCCACTCACAACACAAGTGAGTGTCGGACTGGCCGTCGCTAAGTGGCCGAGATGAGGGCTTCGAGCCGGATGCATGCTCTAACTACGAATCGAGGAACACGAAAAGGTGAATGAAAAAAGGGAACGATTATTGATGCGAGGCCAGCTGCCCGATCATTTACACTGCAAAGATCCAAAAGGAGGCACCGGAAGATCCGTAGGAGGAGGAACGTCTCTTCCACTCCCAGGATGTGGGTAAAGGGCTCCCGCAGTACGGTTCATTGTCGACAATGGGAGCCAAAAGAACCTCTATTTCTAGCAGTAGCAGCGGTGGAAGCGGTTGGGCTTGCCGACCACTCACCCACATCCACACACCATCGGGTGGCTTCACCAAGGACGAGATCTCGCGTCGGGCCGACGGTGTCGCCTTCCTCTAGCATCAAGCCCTTCACGGATGAGGTATTATGTGACGTTGCTCCTATTGATGTTTCGGTGTATTATTAGGACAACCATACTTGTGGAAGTGTCGTCGTCGTGTGAGTCTCGGCCTCGTCGCTGTTATTGTTACTTTGGGAAATAAGTTGTACGGATACCGAGGTACCCACCTCCCTCGCCGCTATCTCTTTGGTTACCGCAAAACAATGCAAAGGTAAGTTCATTTCCCAAACCGGGGAAATTCGTTTTCTCTCGATGATCCGCCCCCGGGCAAGAAGAAGACTCGTGGCCACGACACTCCGGCACGGGGCTCCTCGCGCACAACAACAACAAATGGATAAGGTTGTGGAGGAGTACGAGGGACATATTCACCTCACCCACGGGTTCCCCTGCACTCGTCGAGGTCAAGCACCGATTGATCGCACCCCCGTGCGCCGCGCTACCTAATGGACCGATCTATCGACGCGCTGCGATTACGCGAGAATGATGAAATCAAGAGGCGTATTCAGAGCATTGCGCAAAAGGTCACATCGGACCAAGTTCATCGCCCGTGGGAGCCCGATCGTGTTGGTACGAGAAGAAGGATGGGACGTGGAGACTCTGTATTGACTATCGAGCGCTCGAACAAGATCACTTTGTCCTAATAGGTACCAATCCCACGGATTGATGACCTTCCGGGACCAACTCAAAGGTGCAAAATATTTCAGCAAGATCGACACCCGAAGTCCGGGTATCACCAGTACCAATTGAACCCTCCGATGTGTGGAAGACTACCCTTCAAAGCCAAGGAAGGCCTTTTTCGAATGGCCGGTCATGCCTTTCGGGGTTGACGAATGCTCACCGCCACCTTCATGAGGATGATGGATGACATCTTGCGGCCATTCACCAACTCATTTGTAGTGGTGTACTTAGATGATATTCGATCTTCGACCAGACTTGGGAAGAGCACCTTCACCACACCGACAAGTCCTCCAAACACTCGCGGCAACACAAGTTGTGTGCCAATTTGGAGAAGTGCACTTTTGGCATGACCCGAGTTCAATATCCGGGATACATTATTGATGAAAGTGCATGTGGATCCGGCCAAGATCCAAGTCATTCGAGATTGGCCAGCCCCAACCACTATACGAGTAGCTTGCGGCCTACGGGTCTTGCTAATTTCTATCGGAGGTTCGTGTTGGGATTCTCTCATATCACTTGGCCCGCTTGAGTCAAGTCACCAAGGGAGGAGCGAGAGAAAAAATTTTCTGGTCGGAACCTCAACGAGCGTTCACGAAGCGGAAAAACCGCCTGCATTGCCGCCTAGTCGCTCACTTTTACCGAGACTTGCAACAACCATTTGAGACCGAGACGGATGCCTTCGACTATGCTATTGGGGCGCTCTTACTCAACAGACATCCGGTGGCATTTCACGCGTGAGACATTGTCCGACACAGTTCGCAAGTACCCCACATATGACAAAGAAATGTACTCCATTGTGCAAGCTTGTCGACAATGGAAGCATTACATTTTGGGGAAGGAAACAATCATCCGCACGGACCACGAGTGCCCCTGCCGGTTCATACGGACACAAGGAAGCTGCGAATGATCGCCATCGGTGGTCTACATATTCGCAATAGTTTCGTTTGAACATCAAGTATAAGAAGGGTAGCACCAATCATGTTGCAGATCGCTCATCGACGACCCAGATCGTGGCGCTCACCACTGTGCTCAACTCTTGTGGGCATCGCAGACTTCGATTGGCCGCTTCTCTATGAGAGTGACCCGCGATTCGGCCAAACTTACAAGGCACTCTCGGGGGTACGCAAGTTCAAATTTTCACCTCCAAGATGCACTTTTATGTCACATGGGACACCTTTGTGTTCCTTCAAGCGAGCGTGCCAAGATGATATGGGAAGCACACCACGCCGAGTCGCCGGGGCATTTCGGGGTCGAAAAGCGATAGCAATCTCGCTGCATATTTCTATTGGCCGAACCTTCGAAAGGATGTCGAGAAGCACATCGGATCCTGCATCGCTTGTGCCATTACCAAACCGACCATCAAGAAGCAAGGCCTATATACTCCTCTACCTACCCCTAGTCGACCTTAGGAATCCATCTCCATGGATTACATGTCGGGCCTCGTCTTCTACTAGCGGGAAATGATCGTGTTTTCTTTGTGGTCGTCGACGAATTCTCGAAGATGGCCATTATGGCGTCCGCAAGAAGAATATCACGGCAGAAGCCACTGCTAAAACTCTTCTTTGAACGAGTGTGGGTGCACTTTGGGATCCCGCGCCTATCATATCGATCGGGATAGCGAGGTTCCTCGAAGACATTTTTTTGTCCGACCTCGGTCGATGTTGGATACCAAGCTCACCAAGTCCATGCCTTTCCATCCCCAAACAAAGGTGGCCGATACGAGGTCGTACAACAAAATGATTGTACACATGCGTAGTACAATCTCAAACCATCCACGCACATGGGACGAGAGCCTCCTTATGTACAGACATAGTTATAATCGGGCTCTCCACAGTTTCAATCGGCCATAGCCCTTTCTGTGGGCTTGGGATTCCACCACCATGTCCCATTGACGTAGCCATGCCATTTGCACCGCTCGAGGCCAATTCAACTCATGTCCAAGTCTGAAGTTGACAAAGCTGGTAGCTTCATCGAGCGCATTCAACACATCCCTCACAATCGTGTTCATGATATATTGCGCACGCAGCCAATGCCAAGTACAAGCAACGCCACGATCAACACGGGTGCCACACAACTTCCGGTGTGGGTGACAAAGTATGGCTACATTTGCGGAAGGAGCGCCTTCTACCCGACCCCACGCAAGCTTCGCCCGCTCCGATACGGGTCGTACACCATCACCAAGGTTGTGAGGGAACAATGCATTCGAGCTCAGCATTCCACCCATTCCTTGGTCTCACACCCGCCTTCAATGGATCACCTTCGTCCTTACTTCCACCTCCTACGGACACCCCGGACATTGCAACAACTCACACCAACCGAGGTTAAATCCGCACCGCATGGAACAGGCCACCACGATTGCATCATGGACATGCAAATCAAGAACACTGCGCCATGCAGTATCCAACTATATAGGCTGTTGTCCGTCGCAACTCTCGCCACCAAGAAAGTGGTTCACACAGACCAAGTTCAAAGAGAAATTTCCTCATCTCATGGAGGAACTTAACGCAATGGGGACCATTGCTTCCCAAGGGGAGGAATGATCTCGGTGGATATTGGTAGTCACCCGCCTATTCCATCTTGGGGCTCCACCATTGTCTATTTCAGTTTTCGTTCGCGTACGCTTTACTATTTAGCAGCTTTTCGGGTCCTAAACTTTCGGAGCCGTTTTGAGGCCCCAAACGACGTTTTTTGGGAAAATGGAGAGCAACATGGGTCTCCATGGCCCACACGCTTCTTGTTCCAAATTTGTAGTCCTCGGATAGATCTTTCTAACGAGGTAGGGCATGCATCAAACGGAGATCGTATGCCAAAGTTACGACCCCGGAAGTTGAACACCAATTTACCCAAACTGGGCCCCATAGTTTTGGCGCTTCATCTCCTAGGGTTAGGGTTTTTGGCTGCTTTAGGATTTCCCATTGTTTCTAAATGATAAACAGGCCCTCGAGCCTCATTGTAACTCGCTTCGCGAGGCCCTCGTAGCCACCACATCTCTTCTCGCAGATAGCTACCGCGCGCCCTAGCTAGTTTTATTTCCATTCTGTCTGTAAGAAAATTTCAGTTCTTTGATATTAATGAAATGAAGTGTTATTTCCGCTGCATCTCTGTATTTATGTTTACATGTTTATTCTGTTGCGTTCCTGCATAAATCCGGATCACTTGTTCTTCGGTTCGAGGGCACCTTTCCCTAGATTTGGATTTGCTCGATCTTGGCGACATAGTGATATGTCATCCCAAGCGATGTAATGTCGAGGAAATGGTGCGTGTCCAAATGGAATAGGTGGGTGGCATCGATATCCACCGGATCACACGTACCGCCGATGCTCCTAAGGAGAAGTTTCTGCCTCCAGCGTCTATCGGCCGACTTGATCCGCACACTGCCCTAACTCAACTCGGACCGCGGTGCGCATGCCCACGGGAATCTCTGCATCGCACGTTAGGCAAACCCAACCGGACTCGCACTCGCCCTCGCGATTTCACCGTCATCGTGTTTCTTCCGTACAAACGAGCTATTGGCTAGCTCGTGGTGCTCCATCAGCTTTCGCCCAAGTGTCTTCACACCTAGATGTTAGTTTTCGGGATGCCTTTGCAATTTCATCCGCATGCCATATTAATACGCGCTATGTTTTTGGTCGTGGGTCACTCGAACTTCGAGCCGACCGGGTCCGACGCCTCCACTCAACTTGCTCTCGCACGTGTGTGACGCTGCTGCGCTCCAACACGTTGGGCGCCCAACGCCCAATACGCTCTATGTGTGACATGCCCGTTTAACGTGAGCCCGCATGCGCCACTACACACCCACACCCATGTGGTTACGGTCAGCATGATCTCGTCTCGTAACATCGCATGGCACCCGAACTTAGCTCCAAACGCCCCGAGGGATGCACCCTGTTGTGTTGAACGTGCCTCATGAAGTGTGGGCCTTACACCATGGGAGAATGTGTGGTGCTCGGCCCGACCAAATCGTGGGCGCATTGCTGTGTCAGTCAGCTGGGCGGAGCGTATAGTCATCACAACCGACTATGGGAGCCACGTGCGCATGTTTTGGGCTAGTTGTAAGGTACTTAGCGTTTGGCTGACATCGACGCAATCTTCCCATGGTCGCCTCAACCTGTGCATACTCGCCCACTGGGCTAGGCAACCTAATTTTTATTTTTGTTTTTAATTATTTTCATTAATGTTTTTATTTTTTAATTTTATTTTTAGTTATGGTTTTTCAAAAAAATTTCAAATTTATTTTATTTTGTTTTGATTTTTAATTATTTGTTTTTACAATTTTTTAATTTAATTTTGAGCTGCGTAAAATTTTTTATATCTTTTCAATTTTTATTATGATTTGTTTTACGTTTTTAATTTAAATTTAAAGTTAATATAATTATGGGTGTTTTGAAATATGTTTTTGTATATTTTTTATAGTTTTATTTATTTTTTGTCTGCTAATGTTTGTTTGTTAATTTTTTATATTTCATTTGTCTGCATTTTCATATTTATATTTTTGCTATGTTTTTTATTATTATTATACATGTTTTTTAAATTTTTTTATGTTCTAATATATATTATTATCTACATCTTATTATTTTTTGTGTATTTCTTTTTGTTTTTATTTTTTTTCAATAGTTTTTTTTTTTTTTTTCATGTTTTTAATTTTTTTTGTTTTAATATATATTTTTATTTAGTTATTATTATTTTTTTGTGAGTCGTAGGACTACATCTTCATCAACATGTCCAAATACATCACCTCGATCGAGGGTCGAGATTGAATTGGTGACTTCACATCAATGAGTGTGTTAAAAACCCACCAAATCACTATCTATTCAAGGTCCCACGAACTTTATTTACTAAACTATTTTTGTTTTTATTTTTTTCAATGTTTTAATTTTTTGTTTTCTTTTATATTTTATATTTTTTATATATTTATTTATTATTTTGTTTTTATTTATTTTTTTCCTACAGGTTTGTGTCGATCTCTGCACTAGCATCCGATCCCATTATGTGTCATTTTGATTGTTGATTTTAAAAGTTTTCGTTGAAAAAGATCGAGTCTCATTTCGCACAATGTGTCAATTTCATGGTTGATATCTCAGTTTTCATTTCAATGGGTCAAGTTTTCCTATATTGTGTGTCAATTTGATGGTTTCTTTTTAAATTTTTGTTGCAATGTGTGAGGCTAAGATTTTAAAGTCATCATATTTTTATCATTTAAAAAGAAACAACTCCTAGAATACTAACTCTTTCATTTATGTGTTCATTTTCAAAGTTTTTTTAGTCAAAAAAATTTCCATAATATCATGGTTGAAAAATTGTCAAAATTTTAAGGTTTTCCAAACATTATGATATTCCAAAGATCAACATTTTTTGTTTTTTAGGTTGTTTTTCATGTTTTTTGGATTTTTTGCTAGATTTCATTTTGAGTTATAGTTCTCGTTTCAAAGTTTCTAGTGTTTGGAATAGATACATTCTCTCGCAATGCATCAAATGGAGATCAAATTCAAAGATCAAGTCCCTATCTTCTCTATATTTTCAAATAAAAATTGATATGGATGGGATTATTAAAATATTTTCTATTCATCTCAATGCTTTATGGAGTGGTGAAATTGGAGAAATCAACTTATAGGAGCACTTTTAGCCGTGATACCCGAGTTTTTGAATAATTGAAGTCTCCAACCTTCAAGGCTCATCGTGAGGCCTTACATTAAGGGAATTTTGAGGTTCTAAAAATGGGCCTCCTAAGGAAATTATAAAATAATAGTAGAAATAATAAAATAAAAATTAATTACATCATCAAATCTCTCTATGTGTTTGTTACTTTTTTGTAGATGTTCTATGAATAATGCAACTTTACGTTTATTCCCCGATATCAAATAGCAATCACATAAACAAGAAAGTAAAACGTCGATAGAACATACCAATAGATCGACGAAGGACAAGCCAAAAATACACTTAACTCGATCAACAAAATATATGTGTTGAGGTGCATTACGGTGGTCAATGATGTTTCAACCGGAAAAGTCTCTTCACGCTCACCACCGATGAAGGTGTCACACAACCCTCTGCTGTACGCTCTACACCAATCAACCTCAAAGTCGACAATGAGCGGCGCTATCCACTCAATGGTCAACGCAAAACCATAGTAGCAAAAATTCAACACAACCCAAGTCAAATTCAACGTCCAACTTCGCTATGCCAAAAAGTGTTGACTAAAGAGATCGAGGTTTTGGGAGAGTTTCGGGTCAAGTTGACCAAGTGTGTCGCACCAAAGTCAACGTCGGTCAAATATGACTGAAAACCCTACCGCGATCTAAAAACCCCTAGCCGTTGTTTTTCCCACATGTGAGTGAAGAGGAGCCTCGAAGATGATGATCAAACCAATCGATGCAGAGAGAATGTGTGACTAGTGATGGTGCAAATGACCTCCATCATTGACCCATATAGTATACATCAATGAGGGTGTGTGACACATCCGTTGGTGCTCCAAGACTACATTACAATTTCGGCTGACCTTGCACATAAGTGGAATTAATTCAAAATAAATGTTCTCGCTCATCGAATCAAGATGATATTTAGATTGATCTTGCACCCTCTTCGAAAGAGAAATCCAAGAAAATATTAGCATCGTCATCTAAGCATCACAACATGGAGTTTGGACCTATTTGCCCAAAATTAACACTCCCTCTCAACTAGGGAGAACTTCATCCACATGTGCCATCCAAAAATCGTGCATCATCCTGTCGTAACTTGCTTTGCTAGCTTCTTTAGTTCAAAGCAGAAAGGTGAGTCACAAATACATCACTCCAAGTCGACAAAATCAACTCAAAGGTTCGAAACCTCTATAGGGACTCAAAGGAGTCACATAGCAACCCGAAGTTGGTTTAACTAACTCGAAAGTCGCTTGGATGTCTAAAACCTCACTTCAGACTTGATCCTGCATCAAGTGGTTGGACACATGCCATCCTAGACATAGAGATTATGACAATCTTCGATGTGTCCATCAATCTTTGCTACTAGTTTTGAGCTTTTCCCACCCTCATTGGCCAAGATGGGAGGTACTTCCCATGAGTCTGAGACTCCATGGGTAGGATGCATACTGAGCACAAATCAAAGAGAGGTGAACCAAATCAATATCATAATGGTGGGGCGAGGAAGCACACCAACAAGGTTCAGTAAGCCCAGTCCCTGTGGTTTCTTATAGCTCCAAGAAGCTATCCCCAAAGTTCTCTAGAGCTCCTAGAGCTCATCATCCAACAAGACCCTCAACATAGGGTCGTCTCCACGATTCCAAGATTCTCATGATGGTTAGAACTTGACCTTCCCCATGGGATTTATGAGAATATCCGCGACCTCGCTCATCGGGGCTTCTTATACGATCGAGCCTTACAATGCCTCGTTGTACCATATCCCGGATAAAAGTCGCTCTGATATCAATATGATTGGATCGATCGGTGGAACACAGGATTTCTTCAATAAACGAATCCCTACCGTTATCACAAAGGATAATGGTGGTATCTAGCACATGCCCGAACAGCTCCCACCGAAGATCTTTTCACAACCAAACTGCCTTCACAACAGGCCATACCACTCTGCAATGTATTCGGCTCTCGCAGTGTCTCAAAGCTACGGACTCCTGCTTCCTTCTCAGCCACTATATCGAAGTAGACCCAAGTGTGATAGATCTGGCATGTGCTCTTACGATCCATCACATCGCTGAACCCAATCGGCATCGCATATCCATGGAGTCTCAAACTCCCGTAGTGTATATCAGCCCATGGTTTATCGTGCCTCAAAGATATCTCAATCAGATTCTTGCACCAACTCAAAGAATGTGATGAGGATCAACCATGTGTTGACTCAATGTATTCAACGTATAAACATACGTCCGAACGAGTGTTCACTAAGAACATCGTGTCCCTTCAAGTGGACAATACCCAAAGAGAGGACTTTGGTAGCACGGGTCCCAACAACGCTTCCACTCAAATTCTTAAAGTTGAGCTCCCATCGGTGTCAAAACCGGGACTTACGAGTCCACCATTCCAAATACTTTCAACAAAGATCACTATGTTTCTCTTGAGAGAGGAAAATCTCGCCAAGTGTCGGCCGGACCTCCAAGCCTAGGAAGTAATGCATCAGTCCTAGGTCCTTCATCTCGAACTCAGAAGCGAGCTCCCTCTTACACTAATGAATGAGAGGGTCAACACATGTCAGGAAGAGATCATCCACATATAGAACCATAATGAGAGGCTTTTCTCTATCAACCTTGAAGTAAAGGTTCGAATCAACATTACTATGAATGAAGCCTAACTTCATCAAGTAACTATATATCCTCTCGTACCAAGCCTTAGGGGCTTGCTTCAACCCTATAGAGGATTTCTTCAACCCTACATACATGGGCTGTCTCTATCCTAGACTTCGAACCCCGCAGGTTACTCCACATACACCTCTTCCTTTTATTGCACCATGTAGAAAGGTGGTCTTCACATCCATCCGATGAATATTCCATCCTTGCATAGGTGCAAGGGCTATGATAGATCGGATGGTGGTATATCGGGCCCAAGTGAAAATATGTCATCAGTCTACGCCTTCCTTTGAGAGAATCCACGGGCAACGAAATCTTGCCTTTGAAATTTTCAGTACTACTATCAAATCCATGCTTGATCTTATAGAGTCCATTTCGAGGTACAATACTTTGACCTCTAGTCTTGGAACTACATCATACATCATTCTTCATAATGGACTTGTACTCTTCGTGCATAACATCCTTCTAGACTTGATGCTTTACTGTGCTTCTTCAAAAGATCCGGGTCGATTGTGTGATTTTACTCATGCGTGCTAGATACCCTTGGTATCTATTCAGACTTTCTTGCTTTCACGAAATTTCCCCCTTGGGGCCATATGTCTCTCGGCATCCTTAAGAGTATCTACGAGCCATGAGATTCTTCCTTCATTGAAAGGAGGTGGATCAATAGGGTCCACTCGGTCCCTTCAACATCAAGCATCATCTAATCCTCGATTCTTCCCGATTTGCGTACCTGTACCTTCCATGATCTTCCTCGCAGCTCGGGAAGATTTATCACTTTCGAGGGAAGCATCTTCATCAAAGGTAAACATTGTGGAAAATCGCCATGCTTTTTGAATAGGCACATAGACTCTATAGCCTTTGAAGTTTCACTATAGCCCATAAACATTCCCTTCTTCCCGAAGCATCCAACTTGCTCCTCTTCTCTTTCTCAAAGACATGAAATAAAAAGGTGACAAATCCAAAACTCTAAAATGAGAGATGTCAAGTTTTCTTTACCAAAGAAAACCTCTTTCGGAGTTTTGGAGTCCAAAGTGGAATGCGGGCATCGATTTTGTATGTATACACAATAGTGTTCACAACTTCTCCCCTACGTAAACTTTGAAGACCTTGGTCACATAGCATGGCATGTGCAACTTCCACAACGGTCTTGTTCTTTCTTTCAACAACTCTTCCCCTGCCTTGCGAGAGAAGTCATCTATAAACGTCATATAATAATAGAATCCTCCCGAGGGATGTCAGTGGGCAAACATACCGTACAAATCGGGAAATGTATCAATTGCAAGATATCGTATGCCTTTGCATGACACTTGAGGGAAGGTCCCCCTCTGTATGCTTTCCTTTAGCACAACCTGGCATACACCTCCATGATCATTTTTGAATTTGGGGCATCCCCGTCACCACTTTCCTTTCTTCGAGAAGGATTTGTAATGAAGGTGTCCAAACCTTCGGTGCCATAGTTCGGCTTGACGGATAGTATCACATGTCATACCCCTCGGTGACTTCCTCCAACCCCGCAGAGTGTATCAACTCTAAACCCAATCATGATAGCTTCCTTGAAACTCTTCTTCCGTATGTGTACCTTCCCATCAACAAATGCCACATTGAAACCTTTGTCTTCCATGGCTGAAATACGGACACAAGTTCTTCTTCAAATCAAGTACATATAGTACATCTTGCAAGTGGAGGACTTGACCTTGAGATAAGTGGAGGGTCACAATTCGTCAGTCACTTTTCACTGGATAGGTGGCATTATCTCCAAGGATAATTTTCGGGATTAGTATCCTTCTCAACCAAATCGCAGAGTGCTTCCTTAAACCCTGCGTGAGGTGCCTCTGAGGCACCACTATCAATCAACTAGACATCCATAGTGTCGTGGGTGGAAATTCGAGAAAGAGGAAAGATATAAGAATGCATTCATTTCTTTTATCATCAAAAACATTAGGTTCCTCATACTCTCGAATTTCTTGACCTTTTGAATGGTTTTCCACTTTAATTGCGACCAAAGGGAGCCTTCTCTTTCCTTTGAACTTGTCGTCCTTTTATTTCCATTCTTCCTCGTTTTTTTGTTGTCATCATCCCCGAGAGAATCCTTCTTATTAGGGCATTCTCTAGCATAATGGTCGGTCTTGTTACATGTGTAACATCTTCCTTTCTTTCCTTGGGCCCGCTCTTCCATGGTTCCTCGTACTACCATTGTTCTTCTTCTTAGCACAAGCGATGAAGGCAACATACCTTCATTTTCATATTCCATCATTCTTGTCTCCTTTTCGAGTGCATCTCGACAATACTTCATCAAAATCAGTATCACATTATGGCTGAGAATGGTAGTAATGAATAAATTCCATTCGAGAGGAGAACTCCAAGTGCGTGTGAGAACCATTTCTCGATCGACTATTGTCTCCCTTGAAATGTAAAATATTATTCCTAATCTCATTCAATTTCGGGAAAATAGGAAATGAATGGATTCATCACTCACCTTTCTTAATAAATTGGTTCTTAAAGAAAAAGGACTTGATTTGCATTGTTGGCCCCTATACATATTGACCCAAACTTATCATACATCTCCTTAGATGTTCCCAACTCAAAGATGTATGCAACCAAAATCTATGAATGGAATCTCGTATGATCAACTTGTTTTGATTTCTCCTTTCTTTTTACTTTGACTTGGTGGCGGACGGTGCGGATGATGAATGCTCCTCGGGATTTTACGTCGCACATAGTCCATGACATCTTGGTCTTCCAACATTAAATCCAAAGACATCTTCTTGCATGAAATTCAAAGCCTTTCCAGCCAAAATTTTTCATCAGCTTTGAAGCCATTATATTTTTGAGGTACCCATGGGTCCTTCGACAAATGCTACTTCTTTGGTGATTTCTCTCAATACAAACTTGGGCTTTGTCTTCACCTTAGCTTTGAAACCATGTTAATTTTTGTAGATGTTCTATGCTTGATGCAACTTTACTTTTATTCCCGATATCAAATAGCAATCACATAAACAAGAAAGTAAAATGTTGATAGAATATACTCAATAAATTGACGAAGACAAGCTAAAAATACACTTAATGATCAACAAAATATATGTATTGGGGCACGTGACATCGGTCAACAGGATGCTTCAACCAAAAAGTCTCTTCACCGTCAACCAACCGTAATGTGTCACACAACCCTAAGACTGACTCTACACCGGTCAACCCAAAGTCAACAAAAGTAAACGTTGTCCAATCAATGGTCCAATGCAAAAATAACAACAACAAAATTCAACGCATCCAAGTCAAATTTAACGTCTACAGCCTTGGTTTTGTGCCAAAAATACAAACGCAGAGATCAAGGTTTTGGGATAGTTTTGGGTCAATTTGACCAAGTGTTGACCAAAGTCAACGCTAGTCAAATTTGTGCTGAAAACCCTAGACCATATTTGAAACCCTAGCTTCTTTTTTTCCCACGTATGAGTGAAGATGAGCCTCTAAGATGATGATCGAACCAATCAGATGCAAAGAGAGAATGTGTGATGAGGATGAGAAAATGACCTCCAACATTGGCCTATATATCCATCGCGGTGGTGTGTGACACATCTGTTGGGGCTCCAAGCCTACATTACAATTTTAGCCAACCTTGCACATAAGTGGAATTAATTCAAAAATAAATGTTTTGTTCATCGGATCAAGATGATATTTAGATCGATCTTGCACCTCTACCGAAATAGAATCCAATAAAAATATTGCATCGCCATCTGAGCATCACAACATGGAGTTTGGACTCTAGTTGCCCAAAATTAATGGAGGTTTAATTACTTTTTGAGCTAAAAAACTCATTGATGCAAAATTATTATTCATCCAAGGAGTACCCATGTTGCACACTTTTCGATGTGACCATATATGTACCACGAAAAATGAGGAAATACATGAAAAAATTGATTAGCAAATCAAGTTTTTTCATGTAATTCTCATTTTTTGTGGGGTAGTATGCACTATTTTGAAGTATGTAACATGGTTACTCCTTGGATGAAGAAATTAAATTTTTTCATCTAATGAGTACTTTGATCGAAATTTGAGTAAAAACTTAGGGAGATAAGTTGTAAATACGTTTAAAAAATAGTTTTATTAACGCTATTATTTTTTAATCGTTTTATACTCCAAAAATGGTTGCATCATCCCCCATGGTTGACATCATCATTTTCAACCCCATTGGCTTTCTTATAAAGTTGATTTGGTTGTACATTTTTTTTTAGGAGGCCCATTTTAGACCTCAAAAATTCTCTAATAAATGATGTTTTTTTGTGAGAAAAATATTGTCACTTAAGAGTTGCATCCACTAGAGTTATTCTACACACACATATATCTTTCCAAAAATCTAATGAAGACATCAATTAGAGTTTTCATGCAAAATTTATACCTCTTAAAAGTTCAACTATTGTGATGAACCACCATAATTCGAAAGGATATCACACTGTAATATTCCCAAATTAGAAATGTACTCAACAAGCCTCGTCGAAATAACGCACTTTCGAGAATATTGTGCATAGAAATGAGTTTGCGACTCCTAAATCCCTTATATCATCTCATCTAAGATCTAAATCCAAAAGGAGACGCAAAACAAATCGTACTAGGTGGGTAAAATAGATCTCCCCACAAACTAGTCTAGCTAAAAATCACCCAAAGATAGGGGATGCAAACTTTAGCATGTGCAAAGGATTGCTTCGTAAATAATGCGATCCACCGAAGCACAATAGGAGGCTGATATGTAGGTTCATAAATCAGATATATAACAGCAAATCAAAAGTATATTACAGTCCATACATTGTACAAGAGAAAGAATGAGACAACGCATAAAGATGAGAAATCCTCGAAATGAGGTGCTGCTAAACCATGACAAAAGACTGCATAACCATGATGCAAATGTTATTTTTAGGGCTGAAGCAGCATTTATTAATTCTTCAGATCTAGAGCAGATTCGTACATAAAAAGTTAGATCTAATACATATCAATGTACAAGAAATGTTGATCTATACATTCCCCTTGGGGTTTTGCCCAAAACATGAAGCACGTAGAGTAGATCTCGAGACCCTAAGGTTGCAGATTCATGATTGATTCATAAATTTTATGAATAATAAAATGGTACATGCAGATTAGATCTGAACATACATGGATTGGATGGCCAATCCATGGATCACCACAATGACAGGAATATTCCTAACACCGGAGATCTCTCCTCCAAATTGAAGACAAAACATCCCCCGCAACTTCTCTTTGCAAATAACACATGTCCTGTGGAGAGGAACCATGCTATAGCCTTCCGGGAATGAATTGGCCTCGATGCCAAGATGTAGATCTGAAGCACAATCAGAAAATGAACTCTTCCAGGAGGTTAAAAGACACGACTCACCGAGAAGAGGCATTGTTATCATCTAGATCTGGTAGATCTAGTTCTCCACTGGCCGCAACTCACGAAGGACAGCTCAACCCTCAACAGGAGAAGCGCTATAGATGTAAGGTGAAGCTTGCGCCCAAGCCTCGATAGTGGACAAGTTAGATCAATTCTCCTCCAAGAGTCGCTCAAGGAAGTAGGTGGGATTCCTAAATAGGAAGACCCAACAAGGGATGTTTGAGTGCACAATACCTTTCAGAAAAGAATAATCTTCGACAACATTTTCTGCTGCCCTCCTCTTCCTTTCTTTATAAGATAGAGTCTTTCCAAATCACAAACCACACCTTTGAATCACTTAACCCTTTCACATGAGGTCCTCCTTCTAGAACTATGTTGTCTCTCAAAGAGGTTCAATGCATCTGAGATCGTGATGTTTCGACTTGGTCAAAGATGCCCCACTCTTGTGATTTAGACCCATTCACACTATGCAGAGTTTATTTACATAGCCTGGCATATATATCTTTGTTCACATAGGCATTGATTTATTCTTAGTTTTTCTAGTGAGTTTTTACATGTCCTCCGTTCACAATTTATTCATCAATCATGAAATGCAAAATAAACAAGGCAAAAATTAATATTCCTATTAGTCGCACCTAATTTAGGAATATTATAATCTCCCTCTCAAATGTTGCTTGTCCTCAGCTAAACCACAGTGGGTGTTGCGTAATCTCCTCCTTCTCTTGTGGCCTCCTCATCCAATTGTCTCCACCATTGCTCTAAATTTCTTCTGCAATAGCTCCGCCTCCCCAATGGTCCCTCCCTCATTGTCAGAGTTGTCCTTTGGTGAATAAACCCAAGGGTCTCCCATCATGAAGAAATGGAAGGGCTATGTGGAAACCCTCTTGCCGATCCATGGCCTCCTCAAGATAAAGTGATGGAAATCATGGGGATTCTCATGGGTTTCATGAAATATTCCCCCCTCCATGCTATCATCCAAAGGAATTGGATTACCCTCCCACCCAGTAAATCCATGAGAAAAACTCAATACAAATGAGAGGCATTTCCCCAACAAACATATGGCTCACTCTATAAAGAGACAAGTGATATATCATAGTGGCACATACAAATCCCATGCTCCCATGGAAGCATGTAATGCAAAAAGAATGGGTAACTCCCCTTCCCAAGGGCACATCCAACACGTGTGCCTTTCCTCCAACCATGCCCCTCAACAAAGATAATAACATCTTTCGCATGTGGGATCATGATTAGAATCATGCTAGCTTCCATGTATGATAAATGAGAAGGAAGATGTTCCCCATGTGCAGACTGGGCAGCTTATCCTTAACGCCATAGAATAGGATATGACAAGTGCCTTCCCAACACTTGTTTGTTGCCTCATCCCTTCGAATGCTCGGAGAAAATGGATCATAGTTGGTGTAAAAGAATCACACCATGAAGAATATAATAGCTTGCCAAGATCCTCCAAGGGATGACTCCGCATCAACATGGTTCATGGCCCCGAGTAGCCCATGAAATCCATCATAAATAGTGCCCCCCTTTTGGAGCAATGTTCTGCAAATGAGTGTTAGAAAAATATAAGCATATAGGAAATACATTATAACATTCAGAAGGACAAGTTCCTCTATATACTTGTTTCACATCAGTGAGGTGACTCATGGATGAGTCCCCTCTCACACTCAATGAGTAAGGAGGTGTGAATGATGGTTCTTTCCCAAGAGCTATGTCCCTCCTCATCTACCAAGTAATCCATGCACATATTCATATGAGAGTGCACCTCCTCCCCGAAAACCTTTCCCATATGAAACCACCCAAGAGAGTATGATATGCTCTAGTGAAACCAAGTGGGTGTTGAAATCAGTGATCTCATAGGTGGCATCTAGTAGTCTCTCCTTGAGCATGGAGTCACTAACCAACAAAATAAGATTATAGAAATATTTGACCCCATCAACCACCTTGAACCTTTCATCCACTACTTCCCCATTAAGGACCCCACAAGTGAAAAGGTCCTGGGAGTATTCCATCATGAGTTGGGAACCCCAATAAGGTTCTAGGCTCCCCAAGAATGACAACGCTATAGAAGTCTGAAATGTTGCCTCCCGTCAGTATCATGGTTTCCTCCCTTTGACATTCTTGATGTCAAAATCACATGTTGGAGCCTAAAATATCCCTTTTTGTCGCCTCCTTTGCAACCGATCTTGCTTAAGACAAGATTGAAGCATACTGGAAATCAACTTCCCCTCGTAAAGTCCTTGTCCTCCAAAACTTCCTCATTTTGGCCCATACATACAAGAGGGTTAGCATCCCCTTGCCAAGTTCAGAAATATTCTTTGTGAATTAAGAAATCATGCGCTGCCCCAAATATGTGTAGTTGCCATGCATCCTCATGCTCATGCCATCATAGATTTCTGATTTCTCCTCCTTTAGCGCAGATAGTTGAGTGGGGAGTTAGCAATGTCCCTTGCGGATATTTCTCATCTCTCTCCCCGAATTCATGAGAGATTTTCTTCGTGTTGTGCTAGCTTCTCCCAAG
Source organism: Pinus albicaulis (assembly GCA_034641835.2). Lineage (NCBI taxonomy): Eukaryota > Viridiplantae > Streptophyta > Pinopsida > Pinales > Pinaceae > Pinus > Pinus albicaulis. The sequence continues at coordinate 1,632,797,207 of CM076578.1, read as the reverse complement.
GCTCCCTCCTTAACCAAGTATGCATATGCTGCCCATAGTTGAGAGAACACTTTAGATTTCCTCCCATCAAGAGGCTCGGTAAAGTACACTTTCTCGTAAAGAGGTGTCAACTCATAGAGTAGAATGTGGATGTAGGTAGACAGATTTTCCCCTACCTTTATTGCATAGGTCCTCTTGCGCTCCTTTGTACTCCCAAGCTTTGAAAGAGAGAAGGGTCCATGCTCTTCATCTTGTGATGCCTCTTCCTCCTCTTTTCCCTCCTTATATCTTTCAAGATCTCATCATTTGAAAATGATGGTACATGCCGCTCATGTGTTATGCCAAGAGCTCTATGTGTGAGACTTTAGTGGAGCTCCTCGCAAGTGTGCAAGAGTTTATTTCCTTGGAGCAATTGCTCCATCCTTCTCTTCATGAGGTGCTTGAGGTGCCATTGTCATGACTACGTTATCTCCTCGCCTTCCCTTTCTCTTCTTCAATAACTCGAAATTGCTCTCATCATCAACAAGAGACCTTAGACCTTGGTCATCTAGTGAAAGAGGAATCTTCATGCTTTCCCTTTTGAGAAGAGAGTCCTTCATCCAAAAGATATCTTGCTCTTGGAAAGGCATCAAAAAAACTTACACATTCTTCTATGGTCTTCTAAAAATGGAGTTGGATTCATAGACCCTTCCAACTCATGCAAAGGATTTGTCTGATGTGGTTTGATAGCATCAGCAGAAGATGTTACACATGGGGCTTCATCAAACCTCTCTATCAATCTTGCAATAAACCTTGCATAAGTAGGTGTATTTTCATTCTTCAAGGAAAAATACTCAAACAACCACCAAGCATATGCTTTACCTTCAAAATGCAGTGCTGCTACTTTGATGGCTTCAATCTCTAAAACTTGGCATTGTTGCACAAAGTTGTCCAGCTTCCTCCACCCAAACCTCGATCGGACATTTAGGTGATCCATCAAAGGTGGATAGATAGAATCTACCCATACCATGTTGCTCCTCCTTTGTGCCTTTGCCCTCCCTTGTCTCTGAGCCCTTGGAACTTCAAGTCATCTCTAAACTCTTGGATTGAGCTTCATATTCCTCCAAATACTCTCTAAGAGTCTCCTTTCTTGGGGCACACCTCCTTTTCTTCCTCTTCATGAAGAAATCACTACGTATCGTTGAAGCTTTGGTGATACTAGCTAGTGCACAAATCAATTATATGAGGATTTAGAATTTTCCTCATGTATAGATCTTGTAGATTTGATCGGAAGGTCTTTCTTCTCTTGAAAATCCCTAGGAATTTCACCGCACTTTCTCTCTTCTTCTGCTACAACCTCCTTGGAGAGGTTCTTGCTTGGATCTGAAAAAGGGATGAGAGTAAACTCATCTTATTCATAGTTCTAACCTTTCTTCTTGCTTGATATCACTTTGGCTTGAAGCCCACGAAAGCCGAGCCAAAGACTCTTGTCTCTAATACCACCGTAATATTCCCAAATTGGAAACGAAATCTCAAATAAGCATGCCGAAATAACGCACTTCCGAGAATATTGTGCATAGAAATGATTTTGTAGCTCTTGGATCCCTTAGATCAGCTCATATAAGATCTAAATCCAAAAATGATATGCAAAAATAAATCAAACTAGGTGGGTTAAACAGATCTCCCACAAACTAATCTAGCCGAAAATCACCCAAAGAGAGGGGCTACATCTGTATGCAAAGGATTGCTTCGAAATAACGAAGATCCACCGAAGCACAATAGGAGGCTGATATGGAGGTTCAGAAATAAGATACATAACAGAAAATTAGAAGTATATTAAGTACCATACATTGTACAAGAGAAAGAATGAGACAATACGAAAGAAAATCTCGTAAATGAGGTGCTACAACCATGAGAAAAAGACTACATAACCATGACAAGCAAGTTATTTTTTAGGGATGAAGCAGCAGTTTATTAATTCTTCAGATCTAGAGCAGATTCAGCACATAAAAAATTTAGATCTAATATAGATATGTGTACAAGAAATGCTGATCTATACATTCCCCCTTGGGGTTTTTTCCCAAAACATGAAGCATAGAGAGTAGATCTCGAGATCTAAGGTCGCAGACTCGCATTGATTTAGAAATTTCTGAATAATAAAATGGTACATTAGATCATATTTGAAACATAGCATGGATTGGATGGCCAATCCATGGATCACCATAGTGACAAGAATATTCCTAACACCGGAGATCTCTCCTCCAAATTGCAGGACAAAACACCCTCGCAAATTCTCCTTTGCAAATAATGCACCAGGGAGAGGAAATATGTTGTAGCCTCCGGGAATGATTTTTCCCGATGCCAAGATGTAGATATAAAGCACAATCAGCAAAATGAACTCTTCCAGTGAGTTTAAAAGACACACTCACCGAGAAGAGGCATTGCTATCATCTAGATCCCGAGCAGATCTTGTTCTCCACTCGCCGCAACTCACAAGGATAGCTCAACCCTCAATAGGAGTAGCGTTGTAGATTTAAGGTGAAGCTTGGCCCAAGCCTCGATAGTGGACAAGTTAGAACAATTCTCCTCCAAGAGGTGCTCAAGGAAGGTGGGATTCCTAAACAGAAGACCTAACAAGAGATGTCTCGAACAGATAATACCTTTAGAAAGAATAATCTTCAACAACCTTTCTTGTTGCCCTCCTCTTCCTTTTATAAGGTAGGATTCTTTCCAAACCTTAAACCACCTTGAATCACTTAACCCCTTTCACATGAGGTCCTCCTTCTAGAACCGCGTTGTCCCTCAAAGAGGTTCAATGCATCTAGACCGCGTTGTTGACTTGGTCAAAGATGGCCCACTCTTGTGATTTAGACCCATTAACACTCGTAGGAGTTTATTTACATAGCCCTGACATGTCTCTGTTCACATAGGCATTGATTTATTCTTAGTTTTCGTGGAGTTTTACATGTCCTCCTTCACAATTAATTCATCAATCATGAAATGCAAAAATAAACAAGGTAAAATTAATATTCCTATTAGTTGCATAGCCTAATCACCGGTTGCATGAAGGAAGCTTTTCAATCTTCGATGGAGTTATCTATAATCATGTAGGATCTTCTTATCTAGAGACTCCAAGCTCAAGGAGAAACTAATACAATGGGCCTATGAGGAGTTTTGTTTCATCCAAGAGTATCTTATGAAGCTCAACAACACCATCTTGAGGAGCTACTACCGGGAGGGATTTGAAGGAGAACTCTATCAAAGCATTGTCAAAAATGCATGAACCTTATGGAGATGGGGGTAGCAACATAGCTCCGTGGGAGAGTTAATTCAACCTTCTCTTTCCCCTCGAGGGAGGAGATGATCTATGCACCACTCTAATTTGATGGGGGAGGACTATTGGTGAAGAATATGCTCGTGTGAAACAAGTTTATTTTTTCCGATTATATGCATTTCCACTGGGAAGGAGAATATAGGCCATATACTTTCTCGAGGTTCTTACATCTTCTAGTGAGATGTTGTTTTACATCTAATGAGTTGTTCTACATTGCCATGATCATGATTTTGTCGAAGCTCCAACTATATAATATCTCAAAATATTCTATTTGTTGTAGCTTTTCCGCATTTGGAACATTACATGGTATCAAAGCAAGATCTGGCACGACTTCATGCATTCTTGGAGCCAATATGTCTTCGGAGGGAGGATAACCTCTCACCGACAAAGATAATGGGAATATTCTATAATATTCCCAATTAGCCAAGCTAATGGGAATATTATATTTCACCTTATTTTATTCTACATTTCATGATTAAGGAATAAATTGTAAAGGAGGACATGTAAAACTCCCAAAACCATAAATAAATCAATGCCTATGTGAACAGAGACATATCTGGGCTATGTAAATAAAATTTTGCAGTGTGAATGGATTTAAATCATAAGATTGGGTCAACCTTGACTCGCATCAACAACACGAAATCTAGTGTGCAATGAACCTCATGGATATACAACACAGTTCTAGATGGAGGCTCCACATGTGAAAGGGGTTAACTCATTGAGGTGGTTTAGGGTTTGAAAAGGTTTTCATCCTATAAAAGGAGGAGGACAACAAGACAAGGTTGTTGGTGTTATTATTTTCTGAAGGTTTTGTCTGTTAAGACACACCTCTGGGGTTTTCTATTTAGGATCCCCACCTCCTTCCTTGAGCAGCTTCAAGGAGTCTTGTTTGTCTAGTCCACTATCCGGAATCTGGCCAAGCCTCATCTTGCATATACAACAGCAGTCTCGCTAGGATTTGGTTGTTCATGTGAGTCAGCAAATAGTGGAACACTAGATCCGCCCGCATCTAGCTTGTACCGGTGCCTCTTCTCGTGAGTGTGTCTTTTAACCTCTTGGAAGAGTGCATTAGTGGGTTGAGCTTTAGGTCCACACATTGCGTGACAGGCCAAATCATTCTCAGTGTGCCAGCATCGTAGTCCTCTCTTCCATGATCGTGTTATTTGCAATAGCATAGTTGCAGTGGTGACTTGGCATTATTTTCGCAGAAGAGATCTCAAGCGAAGGGTTTTTTCCTTTCACCGTGGTGATCCGTAGATTGGCCAACGAATCCATGTTAGTTTAGATTCAATCTTCTATATATGTTATTATTCGACCACTACAATGGGCCTATGAGGAGTTCTATTTCAGCCAAGAGTATATTATGAAGCTCAACAACACCGTCTTGAGGAGCTACCACTGGGAGGGCTTTGAAGGAGAACTCTATCAACATTGTCAAAGATGCATGAACCTTGTGGAGATGGGGCAGCAACATAGCTCTATTGGAGATTTAATTTAGCCTTATCTTTCCCTCTGAGGGAGGAGATAGATCTATGCACCACTCCAATTTGATGGGGGAGGGCTATTGGTGAAGAATATGCTCAAGTGAAACAAGTTTATTTTTCTCAGATTATATGCATTCTTCCACCTTGTTTATGCACGCCATGACTCTAAGGAGGAGAGTTTTATCTTGTCAATCTCATTAAAAATTTTGGGCCACAACACTTGTTGTACTCGACCCACTCCCTTGGTGGAGAAAGGGAGATCTTGCTTTCATGATGGTGCTTTCCTAAGGCACCAAACATATCTCACCCATTCAGCTGCGTGAGATGGCATGACGTAAGTAGTGGGAAGACCACTTACCACATCTTGGTTTAATGCAGCAGAGATGCATTATGTCGTTTCCACATGTGGGACTATGACCCACCTTTATATGTGCACCTTTTTGTTTGTTTGTACATTATTTTGCTCCAATACATTGATGACATGCTTGTACTTTTTGTGGGAATCTATGGAGGGAGGATGAGAGGTATGCATGTGCCCGATAAGCGAAAGTTCTCCATGTGTCATGTGTTATATATTTTAGAGGGGACGTTAGGAAAACCATGAATGTTTCACATGATATCTCGTTTCCTTGTGGGATGGATTTTGCACATCTCATATTGACTTCGGGAAAACAATTCATGAGGTCTAGATTGGTGAGCATCTAGCTTATGATGGGAGCTTGATTCTTGATGATGTCACCAATGGAGGAGAAGTTTTGCAACACTCTTATCATTTTCTTGAGGACAAGCAACATCTCGAGGGGAGGATCGTAATATTCCCAATTAGCCAAGCTAATGGGAATATTATATTTTTCCTTATTTTATTCTGCATTTCATGATTAAGGAATAAATTGTAAAGGAGGACATGTAAAACTCTTGAAAACCATAAATAAATCAATGCCTATGTGAACAGAGACATATCTAGGCTATGTAAATAAACTTTTTTAGGTGTGAATGGATTTAAATCGCAAGATTGGGTCAACCTTGACCAAATCAACAACGCAGTCCAGGTGTAATGAACCTCATGGATATACAACGCAGTTCTAGACGAAGGCTCCACATGTGAAAGGGGTTAACTCATTGAGGTGGTTTAGGGTTTGACAAGGCTTTCATCCTATAAAAGAAGGAGGAGGACAACAAGAGAAGGTTGTTGATGTTATTATTTTCCCAAGGTTTCAAGTCCGTTGAGACACACCTCTTAGGGGTTTTGTTGTTTAGGATCCCCACCTCCTTCCTCGAGTGCATCTTGGAGGAATCTTGTTTGTCTAGTCCACTATCCAAAGATTTTTTCCAAGCCTAATCTTTCATCTGCAAATGATAGTCCTCGCTTAGGGATTGGGTTGTTCATGTGAGTTGCGCATAGTGGAACACTAGATCCGCTCGCATCTAGCTTCGTAATCGGAGCCTCTTCTCGTTGAGTGTGTCTTTTAACCTCCCTGGGAAGAGTGCATTAGTGGGTTGAGCTTCGTATCCATACATTGCCGACAGAGCCAAGGCATTCTCAAGGCCAACAAAGACACTCTCTTCCATGACCGCATTATTTTCAAGAGCAGTAGTTGTAGGGTGACTTGACATTATTTTCGCAGGAGAGATCTCTAGTGAAGGGTTTCTTCCTTTCGACCGTGGTGATCCGTGGATTGGACAACTAATCCATGTTAGTTCAGATCTGATCTCGCTATATATTTTATTATTTAGAATTTTCGAATACTTCGCAGTATCCGTGACTTAGATCTCGGATCTACTCTTGTACCTTCATGTTTTTGCTCGAGATCCCCAAGGGGAGTGTATAAAGGAGCATTTATTGTTTACAGTATCTGATATAGATCTAACATTTTATGTACATATATTTTTGTAGATCTGATTTGTAATCTACTGCATGCTTCAACAATGAAAATTACACTCGTCAATCTCTTTCCGCACTTTCTTGTGTTGTAGTGTCTCATTCTAAAGCCTCGATCCATGTAAAACTTCGTATTTCTTCGATATAATGCATAAATCATATCATAGGTCTTATTTACTGATTTTTATACTTATTTTCATCTAATCCCTTCAGAAGTTATGCTGCATATGCTTTATTCACATTCTCGCATACTCTAGGTCATGGGAAATCGACATTTTTAAGCCATTTTGGGAGTGGGAGAACTGTTTAACCTAGCTAGCGTTATTTTTTTGGGCTGAAATTTGGTATAGGAGTTGCACATAACCTAAGCTAGAAGATCCAACCGTCATCCCTCCTTATTTTTTTCGCACATCCTTGAAATTAATCATTTTATGGCATAAATCACTACTTTTCCCCACCCTTTTGAGTCAAGAAGTGAAGTAAAGTTGTTGTTGTTGCTTAGAATGAAGGATCTGTCATATAAACATTAGTTAAAGTTGATTACTTTCTGTCTCTCCAACTTTGGAATACCTTAGGGTATTCTCATTGTTGTAGAAAATTCCTATATTGCTGCATTTCCCCAATTGGGAAGGAGAATATAGGCCATATACTTGCTAAGGTTCTTACATCTGCTGGTGAGATGTTGTTTTTAGATCTAATGATTTGTTCTACATTTCCATGATCATGATTTTCTGAAGCTCCAACTATAGAATATCTCAAAATATTCTATTTGTTGTAGTTGTTCCAGATTTGGAACATTATAGGCTATTCATGGAAAAAAGGCTAGGCACGTGAACATGATGAAGAGGAATATAAAAGGGTTAATATTTTAACTCTAATTAAGAGTTGGAGTCAAAATTAACTACTACTTGGCTATCAAGCTATGTTATAACTAGGCCACTAGGCCATTATGTTCCATAGTTGAAAAGAGTAGGTAAGAGTGGATAGAAAGAGAGTAGAATGGAGAGGGTTTGTGTTATGTTGCATCCCACAAGTCTCACTATTTTGTATTTGCACCATTTCCATTCAAAGAAAGACAGAGAGCAGAGAAACCTCACATTCCATCTCGAGTTTTCTCTTGTAAGGATTTCCCAAATCACATCTTGTGTTCATTATGGTTTGTTGGTGTTTATATTTCATTGTTCGCTATTTTTTTGTACTTTATTTATGGCATGCATAGCAGTGAATCATTAACATAATAAACCTATAAATATAAGAAAAATAAACCCTCATAGTATAGATTTTCAAATTTCAATATATTCTTATCAAATTTGTTCGTACGAACTATCTAGTGGAATATCCATCGCATTTTTGCAGATAAAAAAGTATTTAAAAATGCCTTTTTGCAATAATAGGTAGAAATAGAGCTTTGATTGATCCAATTATTAGGGGTTTATTCTTGAACAATTCTAGGGCTAAGCCAAAGGCTAGTGCACTTACTAATTAATCCTCTCTCCATAAGCATTTTGATGTTCAATTATGCCATAGAGTGTCTCATATCTATATTACGGGATGAAACACACCCTTTTTACAGCTCTAGATTTCTTCTCACTTATTGAAGCTTGGGCTTCCACATTTAATGTGGAAGGCCCACCCATTGACATTGATTAATAACACACCAACAAATATGAAGTGCAAGCCTAAAGAATTGAAAGGCATAAGAAAACATATAATAATATCTAGAAATCCAATGTTGACAAAATCATATGAAAATCCAACCATGAAATTAGGTCGAGGGGATTAATGATCTAAAGACATTGCTCACAACTTCACTAGAGTAAATTAGCATGACAACGGAAAACCCTAGCTACAACAAAAACACAACCCCCCTCTCTCTATATATATAAACTAATATGATTAATATAGTTTTGAAAATCAAATAGGCCAACCTTACAAGGTGAAGGGTGTACTCATAAATTAAATATAATTATTTTATGTTATGATTCATTTTTTATTAAATATTTTACCAATAGAAAACAAATTTATATAAAATTATTTTATCAATTTGTTTTTTCTACAATTTTTTATATATATAAATGAATATATATATGAAAATAAAAAACAAAAAAATAATTTATTAAATTTATTCTCATTAACATTATTATAAATTGAAAAGCATGTGAATTAAAAAAGAATACAAATACTCAAGATGGGTCCTTGAAGATGGGTGAAGAGTTCTCCCTAAACATACATGCATCAAGATCAGACATCAACCCACTTTAAGAGAAACTTTCAACAATATTAAGTTAATGCCCGAGAATCTTCATGCTAAAATACAAATACTCACTCTCAATGATAATAGACAAATATTCACTTGTGAGAAAACATAAATACATATGAAATCACATTTACCAACAATTTTGAATACACAATCTCTTAGTTTATTTTTTTCCCTATTATACTTGTTGCAAGCATAGTATTATGCCTTCCATGTTTCCTTTGACTCAATATTACTTTGTTTTACCCAAAAAAATTGCAACTTTTCTATAGTTTAACATTATGGATTAAATTTTAATATTTTTTATTAATATTTAAAATTATTTATTTGCAAAATGAAATTTTTTAGGTCTTATTTTGTACTAATTGTTATTGTAGTTTTTGAGCAAAGCAATCTTATATGGATAATTGTCTAGTATTTTTTCTCTCATAATTTTTGGATCATGATTTTTAGATACTTTATGTAGTTGCAATATTTATGCTATAATTTTTAGATACTTTTTAAATTTTTTAGTTGTAAAGTTTCATAGAAAAACACCAAAAATTAAAATACTTGAAAATAGTTCATACTCATAAATATTAGATTTACCATCAATTACTACTCACTTTATTTGGATAAAAAATAGATAAAAACAAGATGTAAATAAATATACTTATCAAAGTTGTCACACTTTAATTAATAAGATTAAAAATGTAAAACTTATAATTTAATATTCTTAAATTAAATTTATTAATAAAAAAATCAAACATGTACAAAAATATTATATTAATTATTACGCCGTAGGCGTCTTTATTTGAAAACAACCCTCCCCGGGTGTCCTCGTGTCATAATCCGAGCCCTTTGATCTTTTGTTAGACGATTGAATCGTCATCGCCCATGGATTTGAATTGTAGCAAACTGGACAATTGTAAAGTAGTTGCCAGGTAGTTGCAACTTTCCATAGTCATCATCCTCGCTCCTCGACGTTGTCGACGAGGATGGCTCTAGCTTTGCAAGATACCGTCAATACTCACTTATCATCATAGGCAGATTCGCAACAGCTTGGCTCGCAATCGACTACCTAGGTTCGTTCAAGAAAAAGCCCTTTAATCTTTGGTTTCTTTCTTGAATCTTGAAAATTCATCTTTCTCGGCAGGGTGTTTCGACTAAATTATTGATTTATTTTGAATGCCACATGCTAGCTCTTATGGGGTTGCCATTTGTTCCCACATATCTTGGATTGGGAGGAATCTACGAACACATGTTATAGGGGGTTAATTTTGCTTCGCATGTGCAGGAGTTTTGTTTAACAACGGCTCTAATCTGGTTACCTCAAATCCCCATTTCCAGCAGAAACTTCCTATTCTTTTATATCTTCTTGTTTGAGGATCCCTATTTTCGAAGAAAAATCCTATTCTTTTATATCTTCTTGTTTGAGGATCCCCATTTTCGAACAAAATTGTTGTTCTTTTACAAGTTCTTGTTTGGTCCAGGGGTTAGCGTTTGGAGTCCGATAATTATAGGGTTGTTAATTTGTAGGGCAGCACATATCCCCGACACAACAGATTCGAAGAAGCTCTCGTATACGTTCCGGACAATGTCCTTATTCCTAGGTGAAAAGGCGGTGAAGGACACAAGATCGGAGGTCTCGATATACGTTTCCATTGGCAAGCAACGACTACATTCATTTCTACCGCACAACATCTTTTGGAGTTCGATTGATTAATTCTCCATGGAAATTCAACTCGCCTACTTATCGAAACCATCGCAATGAATTACCGATTCGCGTAGAAAGCATGGGATGTAATATTTCATTTATTGACATTAACCAATAAAACTTACAATCACAAAAGATTCTATAAACTTTATGTAAAAGGTCATTTATATTTTCAAATTATTTTTATAAATCGCGATATATAGCGAACTCACACGCATTAACTTCTATAAAATTTTAGATAATTTTGTTGCCTTTAACGAGGCCAAAATTTTCACATGGACTCATGGAGAAAATTTTCAAGAAATTTTCATGAAATCTCGCTAAATTCACGAAGAAAATTTTCAAGAAATTCACTATCGAATGTTTAAATCCATTTTTAATGACTAAAATGATTGTGAACCATCAAAACTCCCCGAATCCCTCGGACACTTAAAATCTTAAGCTTCACAACTCGTAATTTAGAATTTCGTAATTTCAAAACTTTCGATAATTTTTTTTCAAAAATTATATCGAAATTCTATTGTTTTCCGTAATCTATTTTTTTTAATAAATTCTATTATTGCAACCCACACAAGTTTGTTAATAAATTCCATTATTCCAATCTTAGGTTAAATCAAACGCTTCGTCCTCGCTTGTTTTAATGTTGGTTGCGTATTTTTTTCCAATATGTTTTTATATTATAGGAAATATTTATGTCCAATTAAATGCTTATGTAATATTATTTTTTTTCATGAACATATGCTACATATTGCAGCATTTATACACCCTTAATGCGAGGAAAAATGGTGTGCATTGGTATGGGGCCTCTTGGATATGCTCCGCGCTTTCTTATTGGAAAGTAATAGTATCTATGGTGAATGTTCGGAGGAAGTAAACAATATGATTATTGAGTACAATTTTGCAATGAAGTACATGGTGTAGCAACTCAACGAAAAGCTTCTTGATGCAAATATAGTTTTCATGACATATATGATGGAATCATGGATATTCTACAAAATCCTAAATGTTATGGTAAGCAAATATTGTCTAGAATGTTGATGATTGCATTGAGAAATCGGTGAAAAGTTTATCACAAATTAGTTGGGTTTATAGAATGGTGGGAGATCATCACTGTTACTTTTCATTTTAAGATATTTCTGATGATTGGGCTTAAAACTGGGGAAAGTTATCGAATACCTCAGCCTTATTGAATGGTGGGAGATCATCACAGCTACTTTTTCATTTTGAAGATATTTTTAAATGGGGTTTATCCGATAAGGACTTATTAAGATATACCGAGTTTATGTTTTATTTGTTAACTTATTTGAAAAGTTGTTTTTACTAATTTATAAAAAATTATTTGAATTGTATTTATATATTATATATTTTTTTTTATGAGGTATAGGATTTTCTTAGGTTGTAGGTTCAAATTTTTTGGAGAAGAATTAAGTTGCATTTTATATTGTTTATGCTCTTTTTTCGACTATGCTCATTGGACACTTTCTCTATTTGACATAGTTGTGTCACTTTTTCAGGTTATCGTAGTCTTCATACATCAGCTTATTTGACACACAATTATGTATTTAACAACACATTTCTATTCATTCTACATTACTAAAATTGACCAAAAATCACTACACATATCTACAACACATTTCTATTCATTCTAGATTACTAAAATTGACCAAAATCACTATAGATATCTTTCTTAGCAACTATCGGATCACTTTAAGAATCTTATGGCGTTTCCTTTGCAACATCCCAGTGATGGTGCAATTGCTAGTTTTTATATTTAAAATAAGTATTTTTACACTTTCAAAAAGTTAAAAAAAATATTTAATTTCGTCTAGTTTTTAATAAATTTTTAAAGCATTAAATGAATGGTTATAACATATTTATATGTTTAAACCTCTAAAACAAGTGTAAGTCTCCAAATATAAAATTTCCTCAAATAACTTTTTTCTTTTAGAAATACGTAAGACACCTAAATTTTATCACCCATTTCGTATGTTTGAAACCATGCATTGCATTAAAATACCCCCTTATTCCCCGCCGAGTTGTGTAAAATCAAATCACATTCTCAAGTTTTATGGGAACTATTCTCTCCCTCCCTCATAATACTCCATCATTACAACATGGCTAGTTTTATTTCCAAATGTAGCAAACAGCCATGGTTTTATTGCTAAATGTAGCAAACAAGCCCTTTTCCGTGCTTCTTCCCGCCTACATATTTAAAAACACCACATGAAATAAAATGCAAACCTTGTGATTAAATACATTTAGAGGTTAAAGACACAACTCGTGTGCCATCCGACCATGGTTGTAATTATGAAACTGCTATTACATTTTCCTATTCGCTTTCTTTGCACGGAGACTTCTAGCCACCTTTCTTCAATAAAGCCTTCTCCCCATGCATTGGCATACTGCCGACTACTCCCCCACCCCATTGCACTTTGTAACATTGAAACACAAAAAAAATTTCCAACGAACTCAAATGCTCTCAACTCCACAGCTTTTCAGCACAAAAAATCTAATAGGATGCAATGCAAAAGATCTAACTCTCGGGTGGATTTGTCTCGATGGATTTTCAATCTAGTTTAGCTATGCCGCATGTTTTTGTTGTTGTCGAATAGTAGATATAGTCTCGTTTAACCGTAAATGTTTTTGGACACGGTAAAGTGGTAAACACAGCTCACAAGAAGGAAAAAACAATTTAAATTTTGGATGGCTTTTAACTCCATGCGGTGGCCAACAAACCTCGGTTTCCTTCGGCGTAGTTGAGGCTCGCAATCAAGTTAGTATGTATAGCAACTCGCTTGTTTAAAATATGAAAATAGAAAGTCACTACCAAATTTACAAAAAAACATTGGACACCATCTCTAAATTGAAACAACAAAGCTAGGTCAAGAGTTTGGAGGTTCCTTAAGTCCCCAATCGAGTGTGGGAGCCTCTCGCAGAGTGGAGCACCCATACAGAGACAAGACTTTGGAGGCTTTGTCAACTTCCCAACCGAGTCCCGAAGCATCCGCAAATCGGAGCACCGACAAACTAAGATCGAGGAGGCCTCTTAGATTCCCACTGAGTGTGGGAGCATCTCCCGTAGTCAAGCACCGGCCCAAACTCGAGATGTTGGAGGCCCCGCTAGGTTCCCCAACCGAGTCTAGAAGCATATGGAGAGTCGAGCAGCTGCTCAAGTCCAAATGTTGGAGGCTTGCTATGTTTCCAATTGGGTTCGGAAGTGTCCGCAGAGAGGATCATGGTTCAAGTCGAGATGTTGGAGGCCTCGCTAGGTTTCCAATTGAGTCCGGAAGCATCGGCACAGACGGAGCACGCCCTCAAGTTGAGATGTTGGAGGCCTGCTAAGTTTCCAATTGAGTCCGGAAGCGTCTTCGGACCGTAGCGTAGCTCAAGTTGAGATGTTGGAGGCCCGCTAGGTTTCCAATTGAGTCCGGAAGCGTCCGGAGAGCAGGAGCAGTCGCTCAAGTCGAGATGTTGGAGGCTTGCTCTGGTTTCCAATTGATTCCTGAAAGAATCCGTAGACCGTAGTGCAAAGAGGCTCAAGTCGAGATGTTGGAGGCCTACTAGGTTTCCAACTGAGTGCCAGTAGTCTCCAGTAGCCGAGCTTGCTCAACTTGAGATGGTGGAGGCTTGCTAGGTTCCCAACCCAATCTGGAATATTTTGCAAAGTGGAGCACCCCGACAAGATCATACTTTGGAGACCTCCAACTTTCCAACTCGATCCGGCAACAACTTCATTTCCGTACAGCTGAAACTCGACGTGTTTCAATGCTTGCGTATCAAATAATTCATCCGGCAAAGTTTCAAGATCATTGTTCCGCAAAGTACAAGTTTTTTCGAGGTGCCGCATGTTCCCAATGAAATCTAGAACACTCAAAAGGGGAGCCTCAATATACAATTCACTTAGTTGCAAAGGTGCCTCGCAATGTTCACATACATTATTAAAGTACAGAAGACAATTATTAAAGTACTCGTAAATTTCACAAGCAGGGTGGTATAGGAAGACAATTCTTAAATGTTGTCAATTTTTACAATTTGAAAAAAAAACACTAAAAAATAGAAATTTAAGAATGAAGTTGTCAACCCGTGCAAAGGAATATTCTAGTAAACAAGATTCTGATAGAATCTTTGCTGGATTTTTTCAAAATCTTTACCGAATTCGAGACGGTATCTTTTCAAAATCTTTATGAAATTCCAAGCCAAAATGTCGCCTTTTTTAGACTTTTCTATTAAGAATAATAATACCCTGAGATTCGTCATGCCAGAGTGTTTTCCAAAATTTCTCCCTTTTATATGTAAAACTCTTAAATTCTTTGTTGGAATCAAGGAAGGTAAGGAGGAGTTGGGACAATTTCTCCCAGTGGAGATATATTAGGTGTGGTAATTGTCTGGCAAACACGGAATAGGTGTTTAACAATATAACCTTGTACCTTCGAAACGACAACCCCGTCTATTACTCATAAACTAGGGTGAGCAGTGCTTGAGCAACCGCAACCTACTCATATTACTCAATAAACGAGTGCGAGCAGGCTCAGAAAGGTTTTCTAAAGATTGTTCAAGATTTTGCAAAAATTGTTCACCCTCATTTTCATCAACCCAAGCTAATTCCATGCACCTGAATTTTTCACTCGGAGGTGTTAGAAACAAGATTCATTCTTGCAAAGTTTTAAGAATTAAGAATTCAAAACTAACCAAACACAATTTCGATAATAGGACGCTATTTGAAAGTCTCGTCTAAAACACTTCAAAATATTAGGAATTTTGCTTCCCGTGATCCATAAATTGTGACTAAAATCTTTTTGGTCAAAATCACATCAAAATAGATTAGGTCGACGCGTTTCAGAATCAAATGTGTGGTTCATCATCAGACAAGATGGAAAAATCTGATCAAGTAACCCCTTTAAATAGAAAGTATAGCTCCTACTAGGCGTTTGTAAAATAACGGCTAGTTTGACTCAAATAATAAAAATTAATTTATTTTATTTTAAAAAAGAATAAACCAAATGATTGAAGTTTATAATTTGAATTTTAAATATTTATATTTATTTTAATAAAAATAATAATTGTTAATTTAATATGTTTTAAAGAATAAAATAAATGTTTTCTATTTATATATTCTATAGAATAATAATTATTCATTTGTTTTTATTATTATCGAATAAATTAAATGTTAAAAATAATTAAATAATATTTAAAGTAAGAATTTATATATTTATTTTTATTTTTAATAATTAACTGCTATGATTAAAAAATAATTATAATTATAATTATAATTATAAAAAAGAAAAAAGAAAATATGAATAAATAAATAGAAATAAAATAAAATAAAGATAAAATTAAAAATAAAAATAAAATAGATAAATAAATTTTTTAATTAAAAATAAAAATAAAATAAAAAAATAAATAGAAGTAAAATAAAATAAAATAAAGACATATATATATATATATATATATATATATATATATATTAAATAAATTAAAATTTAATAAAAAGTTATTAGGAATGAAGGGTACGAATCCAAAGATTCGCTAATCATTAGAGTCTCCCGCTTAATCATTAGAGTCTCCCTGCTGCAATGACATTGTGGTTTCAAAATCTTCTAATTTTCCCTCTAAGCCTTTTGGATATTCTGACACATATAGCCTTCTTTTAACATTTTTCAGCACACCTTCCACGATGTCTTCCAGGAGATGTTCTACCGGGAGAACATTGATACCTGGCTTCACACTAAAATAGTGAAAGAAAACAAACATAAACAGTGGTTGAGCAACAGAGACTCACTATGAAGTCCAAGGGCAGAACTAAAGATCTCAAAAAATAATACAATATCTCACTATGCTTTTGCTCTATTTTTACTTGTGCTGCTATAGAATATTTGTTTATTTTTACTTTTGCTCTATCTCACTATGCTTTTGCTCTATTTTTACTTGTGTTGCTATAGAATTTGCATAACCAGGAGTAAAGATCGCTATGTGTACACAGGATGTTTTGATGGCGCTTTCAAGTTGAGGGTTTATAGTATCTCCTGCAAGTAATTCGCACTGGTCTAAAAATACCCGCAAGTCATGTTTGCAAAGGCGATGGTAGATATCGGTGGCCAAGGTTTTCTTGACATCGGGGCCTCTATGACTAATGAAAACCTAAGGTTTTTATAATTTGATTGAGATTTTTGAAATCACAAAATTGGATTTTTTATTTTTTCACAATTTTAATATTCCAAGAATTCTAATGATTTTAGTACTCTAATAATTTTTTAGTTTGGAGAACGCTGAGCAGGTCAACCAAGACTACAAGCCAAAACTCATTCCAGTTTTTTATTTTACCATAAAGTTTGCAATTGGAGTTAGCTGTTTGGCTAGGTGAACATTGTTTGCACCCCTAAGCTCATATAGAGCCTGTGGCTTAAATATATTTTAATAACAAAAAAAATTACAATCTCACCAAAAAATTATATTATTAATTCTAATTAAATATTACCAACAACCTTTTTTAAATAACAAAAAGTTACAGTTTCACAAAAAATTATATTATTAGCGTTTAGTCAAAGTTCTTGGCATTTCCTGATTAATCCATTTACAGGCCAAGACGTTTTCTTGTCCTATTCATATGCAATACAGTTGGCGTCGTGTACACTGATTTGATAGATTTTGTTGTTATGTAGGATAGATATCAATGTTCATTAATTATATTCTTTTGGTGTTGTTGATTTATAATGTTAAAGAGTATGTCTTTTTAGATTAATTATATTATTAAATATATTCATTTTTACTGTAAAGGTGAAGAAATTTATTAATTTTACTAAATAAATAGTAAAGATGCATTAAGGTTTAGATTTAGAAGTTAGGAAATAGTACACTATGATAATAAATGTATCACAATTCAATTGAGACACTTATTATTGGTTTATGTAAGTTGACTAATCATATTTATTTAAGGAACCTATTTCACTTAAAATTCGTGGCAAGTGATTTTCAGGTAAGACGCTATTGGATATTTTTTATCAAGAAAGTAAATGTATCACAATTCAATTGAAACACTTATTATTGGTTTAAGTAAGTTGATTAATCATCTTTATGTAAGGAACTTATTTCACTTAAAATATTGGCAAGTGATTTTTAAGTGAGACACTATTGGATATATTTTTATTAAGAAAGAAAATGTATCACAATTCAATTTTGACACTTATTATTTGTTTATGTAAGTTGACTAATCGTCTTTTATTTGGGGAATCTATTTCACTTAAAATTCCTAGAAAGTGATTTTTAAGTATGAAGCTTTTATTTATATGATATTTTTTCTAGTCTTATAATTTTACTAGGAAGCTGAGCTCTTAGCCAAACATAAATAATTTTAAAACATACTCTAAGCATAAAAAAAACCATTAAATATTTGAATCACAAAAAAATATAATTAAAATCTTAATGAATGTTTTTTTTAAATTGTTATTTTCTCTTTTTTTAATATAAAAATTAGACATTAAATAAATATAATATATATATTTTTTGTCTGAATAATGCTAATTCTATTTATATAACATAATGATACAAAACTGCCTCAGCTTCAGCTGTGTAAGCTTGAAAGCTGGGCTTGATAGCCATGAAAAATGAAATTCTGGACTGCCCTGTGAGGGAAACCAGTCCTTTAGGAATAAGTCTTGCCGCCCATCCAGGGGAAACCGGCATATTTTCCATACAGTTTAACAAAAATAAACATACGAAAATTTCATTCAGCTCTTTCAGCAGAAGAGAGTATAACAGAAAAGCAAAAAAGATCCCAAGAAGCTTGAGCAGCAGTACCGAGGTGTGCCGAAGGTTGCAGTGTTCACTGGTCATGAGCTGGCAAAGGAGGTTCCTCCACAATCCTGCACTTGAACTCGTCACTGCTGCCATCATTTTCTTCAGTGGGCGCGCAAGCAGTTTTGACAGCATCCACATGCATGTGTTCTTTTCTCTGATCAGCACGTGCAATTTCCATTGGCACCCCAGAGTCCATCGCTTCGTCCTTATCCGGAGTGGGTTGAGGGCCAGGGGCAGAGGAGGGGTTGGGGTTAACCATTTCCTCTCTAAGGGTGACTGTGACAAATGCAGTGATGACGAGCCTATCAAGGGAGCATTCGAAGTGGAATTCCGCTCTTTGAGAGGATTGGCAAAGGGGAAAACGAGCCAATGCTTGGGAAACAGGGGAAACGACGGGGTGGGTGTCAGGGTGCAGGGGAGTCTCGACGTGAGGATGCGGGGGTGCTTGAGCAAAGTGCACATGCCCTGCTTGGCAGTCTCTGCCTCTATGACTGTGTGTTTCCGGATAATGTCCCCAGGAAATGTCCTCAGAGGAGGAGTCGGAATCGGAGCTAGTAGAAGGCCGAGAGTGGGACGCACGACCCCTGCTGCTACCATGTCGGCACCTCATTCTATGACGAAGCCGTGGCATGGTTGCAGAAGCAGGTTGACAAGGCCGAATGAATGGAAGGCAAGCGGAATGCAGAGGCGAAAAGAAGGACACGGTGGACTGAGCATAGGATTGGGAATTCGAGCAACAAAAATCGCTCTGGGAAAAATGGTGACCCGGTAGCATCTCGAGGCAACAGAGAAGCATGCAGCGGCACCCAGTTTGAGTGCGAGTGCTTAGCACAGCACAGGCGGGAGGGAAATCACTGCACAGCGAGGACGGAGAGTTGCAAGTGGCGTAAGAGCAAGTCGAATGATAGTGCACAAACGCCATAGGATACCAGGCGGGCAGAGCGAAATGGCATAGAAGCAAGGTGAAATTTTTAATGGTATGCAAGCTGGCGGGATTAAATGCTGAGTTAATGAAGTTGCAGGTGGCCATATGGCCACCCCACGCGAGCTCCATCGGGAGTCGCCAAGGGACAGACGTCCCATCCCACTTAATTGCCATCCGCATCCGGAAAATAAATATAATATCTTATTAATACAGTCTTTTAATTATTTAGGAAACAAATATTATTTAAATAATACATTTTAATGTTTAAAATATATCTAATTTTATTGAACATTTCAATATTTTAAAAGGTAATCCATACACTAAATTCAACCACTTTCTCGAAAAAAGTGTAAATTTTATTCATACTTAACCAGGAGCAACTTACTAATTGAGACGCAAAGTGGTTTCTAATTCCTTTCCTTTATGTCAACTGGGTATTTTAGTCACCCAATTTTCATGGATAAACATCATATATTGTTCTCTTATATTTGGTTGTCCGGGATGCACTTGATGGAGGTGACAATTAGTATTTATTTTATGATGGTGTTTGGAAGATTGGTTTGGGTATTATTTTTTAGTAAACGAGGTTTAAGATGTTAAATGACAAAATTGACATTTTAGTGATAAAGGCAATTTGGATGGAGGTGACCATTAGTATTTATGCCGGTGTTTCAAGGATAGGTTTGGGTTTTTTTTTTTTTTTTTAAGTAAATGAGGTTTAAGATGCTAAATGAAAATTTTAGTGATAAAAGCAAATTATTTTCTTAATCACTGTGGATTTATATAAGGAAATTATTTATTGAAAGTTGTGTATGATGAATTGAATGCATTGCATGTAGAGTAGATATAGGATTTATAGGAGCTTTCAAATATGATTAAAAAGAGGGAAATAGTTGGATATTTTATTATTCTTGTGAAATTACAAATGACAATGGATGTTTTGAAGTATAATTTTGTAAAAATATTACTAATCATATTTCTACAAGTTAATTGGTTCAATGCTCAAGTTATGAAATTTAATAAAAATAAAACATTTATGACATAAGTCAAAGAGATTGACATTCAAAATACAACCTAAATTGAAACAACTATTAAAATTGAGGATCAATGATAACAGAACAATGTTATTTGGTACATAAATAATAAAAAATGTTGCATTAAAGATAAAAGAACACAAAATACTCTAGAAAAAAAAAAAAAAAAACGAACCCCTTTTTAGGGTAAAAACATTTGTTGAGAAATATGAGTTAACTAGATAAAGTATCACCATAAAAAATAAAAAAATAAAAACAAACTACATGAAAAATCAACTCCACTTGATTATATTGTCAGCTCATTCTCGTATTCATTCTCATATTCCATAAAATAGGAGAATGTCACAACAACCACCTAAATTGGTATTGGAAAAAAATTAGATCTATGGTTTGTTTCATGCCATCAATGTCAAATGGAGCTATTTCGATGGAAGCAAAAGTCGAAGTTGTTATTTCTGTTGGAAATATTGTCATTGATGGCAAAGGAGGCAGCACTCAGGCAAAGGAGGCAGTGCTGAAGCAGAGGAAGGCAAAAGAAGCACAGTGAAAGCCATAGAGGCAGCAAGAAGAATGTCAGAGTGTAATAGTCGAATACAGAGGCAAAGCGACAGGAGCAGCAAGACAGACAAAGGAAGCAGCGACTACAATGGAGGCAGAAAAGAAGCAGAGGCAGAGGCAGAGCGACAGGAGCAGCAGAGGCAGAGGCAGAGCTGTTATAATTCCGAGAATCGCCCAACCCGGAGGACAGATATATAATTCCGAGAATCATACCCGAAGCCAGGCGTTACGCATATAATATAGAACCATTATTCCGGAATAGCCTAACCCGCTGGAAGATACATAAATGTATATATATACATCCATCTCAATACATATAAACGCCGTGCATTATATATGCTGCAAAGGTTCAAAGCACGTACATTAATCTATTATGGAGTGCTTAATGTTAAACAAATAACCAAAGTACTGTATGGTGGGACCCCTTACCCAATCGCAATCGAAGATCGCAAGGGCAACATGTAACCAACAGAAAGTTGCGATTGCGATGAAAAATCCGGACCCGATGGATCAATGAATCATAATTCATGTGTGTTTGAGTTCCGGTGAATAGTGATGATCGCATCGGAGGACATAAGAGTTGCGATTGCGATTGGAATACTGGACCCGATGGATCTATAAACCATGTTTAACAAAGTGGTTGAAGTCCAGTTCCAATCGCATCGGAAAGGAACAAACCATCGCAACACATATGAAAGGACTTGCGATTGCGATTAAGAGTTCGGACCCGATGGATGTATGAGTTATAATCCAAATGTATTTGAAGTCCGGCATAATCGCATCGGAGATTATAAGAACATCGGAACATGCAACAAAGAGTTGCGATTGCGATTCGAAGTCCGGACCCGATGGGCTTATAAACTTTGATTAATATAATTTTAGTCCCAATCACATCGATATTAGTCAATCGCATCGGCAAAGAACAGTGAACAGTGACTCAATCGCATCGGAGTATTTGAGGTTGCGATTGCGATCAATTGCAATTGGAGCAGGAGCGATCAATCAGAATCGGAAAGCGCTGGAGGATCAATATATTGCATTGGAAAACGTGTCAGGTGGGCCCAAAAGGGCATTCGTTAAGTATTAACAAGATTATTCATTGATCATAGTAGAAGCGGCAGTTTGTTTGTTAAAACCTCATATAAGGATGCCGAGAGTCGATTTAAGATTGTATTAAAAGAAGCGGTTGTATATATATAACGCTGTTGCGATAAGCCTCGTGGTCTGTAGACCCACGGGCCTCAGCTTAACGGGAGGGCGATTATTAATATACGACTGTGATATATGTCCGTTCCACTTACGGAATGTTCCACATCAACAAGACACTAATAGCATAAAAGGGATTGGAGTTCCTCCAGATTTACAGTCAGCAGATATAAAAGGAACAGTTACACGCATGCAACAGTTACACCACAGCAGAGGACAGAAAAGACAAAGACACAGTCAGAGAAAAGACAAATGTGCAGCAAGCCAAGAGACAAAACGAGTGAGCTGGAGTTCTCATTTAAATTTGAATGTAAATGTTTTATTTAAATTTATATTGTTGTGATGCATTGGCAAGTCTCCGGAAGAGAGAAAATATCCCACTGTAATATTAAAATAAGCACCTACAGTCACATTTTTCTGAATGAGCTGAAAAGAGACGAGAAGGCAGAAGGCAAAGAGACATGGCTGTCCATTTCGAATTCCGAGTGGAACACAAACAGCCATAAAGCTATTTTTGTATAAAACAGGGTAATATCCAAGGGGAGAAGGTTGATGAAAAAGGAGTGAGAGAAGAAGAGAGTATGCAGCAGAATTAAAGAGAGTTGAAGAAAATAAGAAAGCTGCAAGAAGAATGTGAATAAGGAGGAGATGAGCAAAGAAGAAGAAGGGGTTGAGCAGAGATGATGCAGGTCTGATATAAGAGTTGATGAACAACAGAGAAGAAGGTACAAAACAGAGCTGATATCCAAGGTAAATCAGCAAGTGTTTTTCTTTTGAAAGAGTAAGAAAGTTGGAGCTTCCCTATCAAGTTGTAGCTTGATAGATGTCAGTTGTAGCTGACTGAGGTAGGAGCCTCCTGTAGGTTGGTGCCTGCAGAAAATAGATGGGAGTTGGTGCTTCCACATCAAGTTGTAGCTTGATAAAATGTCAGTTGTAGCTGACCGAGGTTGGAGCCTCCTGTAGGTTGGTGCCTGCAGAAAATTGATGGGAGTTGGAGCTTCCTTGCAAGTTGTAGCTTGCAGAATTGAGGATAGAGCCTCCTGTAGGTTGGTGCCTGCAGAAAACAGTGGTGAGAGGGAGTTGGAGCTTGCCTTTGCATCACAACAATAATAAGATGTGGTTTTCTCCCTTTATGGGTTTCCACTTATATATGGTGTCTCTGTGCATGATATTTATGTATTGATCTGATATGTATCATTTTCTTAATACCTGCTGCTCTCATATTAAGTCTACTGCTCTATTAAACTAATACTTTCTGATTACATTCTAAAATTACTCTCACATAAAATAGAGTTTGAAATGAAGGTGTAAATAAGTTTAATGAAAAGTTTAAGAGATCAGGAATGTATTAAACTGATTCACCCCCCCCTCTCAGTTTAATTAGAGGTTCAACAATTGGTATCAGAGCCAGTTCCTTTGTACAAGTCTAACAACTGAAAGGAGATCCTAGGTTCTCAAGATGGCTAGTAAAGAAGGATGCTCAACCAATAAAGCCCTTTCTTCACAGCCATGAATGCCATCCTGAATGGATTATGTGAAGCAGAGTTTATTAAAGTAATGCATAAAGACACTGCCAAGAAAATATGGGATACTCTTGAAGACATACATGAGGGAGACCAGAAAGTAAAAACTGCCAAACTTGAAGTATATAGAGCCCAGTTTGAAAACTTAAAAATGAATGATGATGAAGATGTTGGCAGCTTCTTCTTAAAAGTTGCATAAATTGTTAACAATATGAAAGCTCTTGGAGAAACCATACCAGAAAGTATAGTTGTGCAAAAGATTCTAAGATCACTCCCATCCAGATTTAATCCCAAGGTATCTGCAATAGAAGAGACAGCAGATTGGGGGACTCTGACCATGAACCGGATACTTGGAAATCTAACAGCCTATGAAATGAGGCTCCCACAGAAGAAGCCAAGTACAAGGGAAGCAACATTCAAAACAGAAAAGAAGAAAGAAGAAAAGGAAGAAATATGCTCTTGCTCTGATGAAGAAGAGGCTAAATTTGTCAAGAAATTGGATAGAGGCTCAGGTAGATACAAAGGTAAACTTCCCTTCAAATGCTTTAACCGTGGAAGAGTTGGACATTATGCTGCTAAATGTCCTCACAAGAAAGTAAGAAATCAAGCTCAAGAATCAGAGAAAGACACATCAAAGTTCTGGCAGAAAGGAAAGAAATTCAGCAGAAAATCCTTCTATGCTCAGCAAGACAGCAGTGCATCTGAAGACTCAGATGAACCCTCAAGTGAAGAATGAACCTCATAATTTTTATTGATGGCCATAAAAGATCTTGAGGGACTCCTACTAGAAGATGAAGAAGAAGAAGGGGAAGTAGACCTTGAGGGGGAGCTAAGAAGTGCTCTGGAGGAGATTGACAGACTCAAACTAAAATGCAGAAAACAAAAAGAGATTCTCCTAAAATGTGTGGAAGAAGAACAAAATTCATAAGTCCTCATGCAGCTGAAGGTAAAGCTTGAAGAAGCCAAGAAGATAGAAGATATGTTACTTCAGCAAATCAAAGATAAATCTCGAGAACAAGAGAAGCTGGAAGAAGAAATTTTGTGTCTGAGAAAGAAATTAGAAAATGCTCAACAGAAAGTTTCTATATACCCTTCTCAAACAAAAAGCTCTATTAAGTTGAATGAAATTTTGGTTGCTCAAAGATCCCCTATGATAAAGACTGGAATAGGCTACGAAGGAGAATCAAGTAAAGGAAAAGAAAAGGTTGACAGAGAGATTATTTTTGTAAAAGCAAAGAAGGATGAGGAAGTAGCTCAAATAATTCCAACAAAAGAAGAAATCTGCAATAAGAGAGACAAAGAGTAGAAGAAACCTCTAGTAACAAATAATATAATGAATACTAAGATGGCAGAAAAAGAATCATATGCCCCTAAGTATATCAAATTTGGAAGTCATCAGAGGAAATTCTTCCTTCCTATGAAGAATGCCACCTGCTATGTCTGCCACAAGCCAGGACACATTGCTGCATATTGTTATGCAAGGAAGAGTAATTCAGACCTGCAAAAGATGCAAACAGTGAAGAGGCTATCTCAAACAAACAAATGGAGAAAACAAACTTACATCAGGTATGCAAATAATTTCTATGGTTATTGTTTTTATTGTAAGGAATTTGGCCATAAAATTATTGAATGTAGAAATTATAGACAAAGACTGATGTTCAATACCTCAAGGAGGTTTATGAGTCAAAGCAATTTTGTTCATGCTCACAATTCTGCAAAAACTATAATCAAATGTTCAAAAGGGGGCCTCCAGTGGATAAAGAAGGTGAATAATTGTGACCTGGCTCTAACTGCTCAAGATCTGAAAAGCCAGTGGTACTTGGACAGTGGCTGCTCCAAACACATGACTGGAGACAGAAGCAAGTTTATAACTTTTGATGAAAAGAAATCTGGCAATGTTATTTTTGGTAATGATAAATCAGGAAAGATCAAGGGAAAAGGCTCAGTCAGCATAGACAATGGCAGAGGAAAAGCCCAAGAGGTAATATTTGTGGATGGACTGAAAGCAAATTTACTGAGTGTCAGTCAGATGTGTGACAAAGGCTGTGAAGTTCTTTTTAGAGCACAAGATTGTGTGGTCAGGTCAAGCACAACAGGAAAGACTCTGCTCAAAGGTGTTCGAACAAAGAACAATGTATACATAGTGAAAGAGGAAGATGAAGCCTGCCATCTTAGCAAACTTGAGGAGTCATGGTTGTGGCATAGGAGATTGGGACATCTCAACTTTGACCATATCATCAAATTGAGCAAGAAGAAAGCTGTCAAAGACATGCCAGAAATAAAAAGGCCTTCAAGTACTATATGCAAATCTTGTCAATTGGGGAAACAGACTCGCACATCCTTTAAATCTAAAGAGGATTTGTCAACAAGAAGACCACTCCAGCTTGTTCACATGGACCTGTGTGGACCTGCTAGAACTAGAACACCAAGTGGAGAATCCTATTTCATGCTGATAATAGATGACTTCTCCAGAATGACATGGGTTGCCTTTCTCAAAATAAATCAGAAGCATTGGAAAAATTTAAGATATTCAGAGCATTAGCAGAAAATAAAACTGGATGAAAGCTGAAATGTATCAGATCAGACAGAGGAGGAGAATTCACAGATTATGAATTTGCAGACCTATGTAATGAACATGGAATTAAACAACAATTTACTATTGCAGGGACACCTCAGCAGAATGGAGTAGCAGAGAGACAAAACAGGTATGTACAACAAATAGCCAGAGCTATGATGCAAGAGAATAATATTGCTCAAACCTTCTGGGCAGAAGCAGTACACACAGCAGTACATATCCTTAATAAAGCTCACTTAAGGCCAAGCAGTGACAAGACTCCATATGAAGTATGGCATGGAAAGCCAGCTTCAATAAAACATTTCAGAGTCTTTGGTAGCAAGTGTTACATAAAGAATAATGATGAAAACCTTGGGAAATTTGATGCAAGAGCAAATGAAGGGATTTTTCTAGGATATGCTTCCAAAAGTAAAGGATACAGATGCTACAACAAGACTCTTCGGAAAATAGTTGAAAGTATTGATGTGAGATTTGATGAAGAATTTCCAAACAATACAAGAAATACAGATTGCTGCAGTCCATCAGTTAATCATGAAGAAGAAGACCGAAATGATGAAGAAACTAGCAAGACAATAGAAGATGCAGAGCTGAGCTCAAAAACCCCCTCAAGATACACTCAGAAGAATCATCCTGAAGATCAGATCATAGGAGACAAGAAAGCAGAAGTCCAGACAAGAAGGTAGCTAACAGAACAAACAGAAGAAGTATACATAGCCATGTTATCACAAATAGAGCCAAAGAAATTTGAAGAAGCCAGCAAGGACAAGTATTGGATAAAAGCAATGAATGAAGAATTGGACCAAATTGAGAAGAACAATACCCGGGAACTAGTTCCTAGACCTATTGAGAAAAATATCATTGGTTCAAAATGGGTATTCAAAAACAAAATGAATGAGAAAGGACAAGTAATCAGGAATAAAGCAAGGCTGGTCTGCAAAGGATACTCACAAATAGAAGGACTTGATTATGATGAAACATTTGCCCCTGTAGCTAGAATGGGAGCTATCAGAATGTTCCTGGCATTTGCATGCTATCAAGACTTCAAGGTATATCAAATAGATGTAAAGTCTTCTTTTCTTAATGGAGATCTAGAAGAAGAAGTGTACATGGAACAACCAGAAGGCTTCTCATTGACAGACAAAGAAGACTATGTGTGCAGACTGAAGAAGGCCCTATATGGACTGAAACAGGCTCCTCGTGCTTGGTACTCAAGACTGGACAAATATTTGCAAAAATAGGGTTTTAAGAGAGGTGGAGTAGACAACAATCTATACATAAAAGCGCATGAAAATGAACTCCTAATTGTTGTTGTATATGTTGATGACATTATGTTTGGAAGCAACAAAGATGAACTAGCAAAAGGGTTTGCTGATGAGATGAAAACAGAGTTTGAAATGTCTATGATTGGAGAACTCAGTTTCTACTTGGGACTGCAAATTCAGCAAAAGAACACATGCACATTCATTTCTCAAGAAAAATACTTAAAAGAAATGATGAAAAAATTCAAAATGGAGGACTGCAAACCAATGACAACCCCCATGATCACGGGATGCAAGCTGTGTGCTGATGATAGGTCTGCAGATGTAGATCAAAAACTCTACAGATCCATGATAGGAAGCCTGCTGTACTTGACAGCTTCAAGACCAGATATCATGCTAGTAGTAGGACTAGTGGCAAGATATCAAGCAGCACCTAAACAAAACCATCTTCTGGCAGTAAAAAGAATACTCAGATATCTACAAGGAACTGCACAATATGGGCTTTGGTATCCTAAAGGAAAAAGCTTCACCTTGACAGCACACACAGATGCAGATTGGGCCAGCTGTGTGGATGATAGGAAGAGTACAAGTGGAGGTGCATTCTATCTAGGAGAAAGTCTGGTGGCATGGCTAAGCAAGAAACAAACATCCATCTCTCTCTCTACAGCTGAAGCAGAATATATAGCAGCAGCAGCATGTTGCACACAAGTCATGTGGATGAAGCAGACACTTCAAGACATGAAGGTAAGAATTAATGAACCTATCTCAATCAAATGTGATAATACAAGTGCTATAAGTATATCTAAAAATCCCGTGCTTCATTCAAAAACTAAACATATACCAATCACGTATCATTTTCTCCGAGAACAAGTGGCTCAGAAGATAGTTAAACTGGACTATGTATCAACGAAAGAATAGATAGCAGATATATTTACCAAACCACTTGCCAAAGAACCATTCGAATACTTGAGAGACAAACTAGGGGTAGTATCTGTAGATACTATTCTCTAATATGAAGAGAAAGTACAGTCTCAGGGGGAGAACAAAACGAAGATATCATTCCAGGGGGAGAACAGCCAGCAAGATAAGCATAAAACAAGTCCATAGGATCAACATTATCAATATTATCAGCATTCAGAAGCAACAAGAACTTTTCAATCGTAAAATGCATCATCTCTATCTGCAATCTAGCACATATTACAGGCACTACAAATGAAACACAGCATAGTCCAATTTCGCCAGAAGAGGACCTAAATGTAACTCAGAGAAAGGAAATACAACGAAAAAACCCATACGGAGGGATGAGGATTCATCCTTTGCCATTGATGTCAAAGGGGGAGGAAGAACAAATAGCAAACAGGAAGAGCAAGCAACAAGAGAAAGAGAAAGCAAATAGAGAAAGTGGATTGCCATCAATGCCAAAGGGGGAGACTATTGGAAATATTGTCATTGATGGCAAAGGAGGCAGCACTCAGGCAAAGGCGGCAGCACTCAGGCAAAAGAGGCAGCGCTATAGCAAAGGAAGGCAAAAGAGGCACAGCGAAAGTAATAGAGGCAGCAAGAAGAAAGTCAAAATGTAACAGTCATAGAAGCACAGTGAAGAACCGTTATCGGAAGATAGAGACAAAGGCAGAGTGACAAAAGTAGAGACAGAGGCAAAGAGCAGTTACAAAATTCCGGGAATCGCACTCTCCAACCAGCGGAGCAGAGGCAGAGATAGAGGCAGAGAGCAGTTACAAAATTCCGAGAATCGCTTCACTCCAGCGGCATATAATACATAACCATATTCTGGGAATCGCACACTCCAACCGGCGTTATACAACACGAATCTTATTCCGGGAATCGCAGACTCCAGCTGGGCGTTACACATATAATACAGAACCATATTCCGGGAATCGCACTCTCCAATCGGCGGAGCACATATAACAAATACAAACTTATTCCGGGAATCGCTTAACTCCAACGACAATACAATGCATATAATACAGAACCATATTCCGGGAATCGCACACTCCAACCGGCGTTATACATATAATATAACACAAACTTATTCCGGGAATCACTTCACTCCAACGACAAAAATATATATAAACATATATGTGCAGTGCATCACATAAACAAAGGTCCAAGGCATTTATATTATGGAGTGCATAAAACAAAGTTTGATAAGGTGGGACCCCTCCCCAATCGCAATCGGAGATCGCAAGGGCAACGGAACATCGCAACAGAAAGTTGCAATTGCGATTGAAATGGTGGACCCGATCGTGTTATAAGCAGGAGTTGATAGATGCTAATCGCATCCGAGTTCCCAATTGCATGTCTTTTGTAAAACGCTGCGATTGAAATGGCGGAACCGATCCTGTTATAAACAGGGGTTAATACATATTTGAGTTACGGTCAAATCGCATCGGCACTGGTCAATCGGAACATATGTTAAAGACTTGCGATTGTGATTGGAAGACTGGACCCGATGGGTCTATAAACCATGTTTAACAAAGTGTTTGAAGTCCAGTTCCAATCGCATCGGAAAGAAATAAACCATCGCAACACATATTAAAGAACTTGCGATTGCGATTAAGAGTTCGGACCCGATGGACTTATAAATTATGATTAACAAAGATTTCAGCTCCAGGTTCTAATCGCATCGGCAATGGTCAATCGCATCGGATAATATAAGAGTTGCGATTGCGATTGGAAATCCGGACCCGATTGGTATATAAACTACGACTCATATACAACTTGAGTTCCAGGTCTAATCGTATTGGTAGCCAATCCTTATGGACGTCGGGTTATTTGCAAATAAATTGTATATATTATATATGTTGAATAACGTTTGAATATGATCCGGGGGCATAACACATATGATATATAATGGTTATTGAGTTATATATATAACACGGTTGCGATAAGCCGCGTGGTCTCTAGATCCATGGACCTTATCTTTACGGGAGGGCGATTATTAACGCTTGTGATATATGTATGTTCCGGCCTACGGAACCTGCCACATCAACAAGACACTAAGGGCATAAAAGGGATTGGAATTCCTCCAGATTTATAGTCAGCGGATATAAAAGGCACATTTACACATATGCAGCAGTTACACCACAGCAAAGGACAGAAGAGCAAATAGATCTGAAAGAAGATAAAACAAAGTCACAGAAAAGACAAAGACAGCCAAAGAAAAGACAAATGCGTACCAATTCAAAAGACTAAATGAGTTGAGATGGAGTTCTCATTTAAATTTGAATGTAAATGTTTTATTTAAATTTTTATTGTTTGTGATGCATTGGCAAGTCTCCGAGAGAAAACAAACTCCCACTGTAATGTTAAAATTGACACCTACAGTTATAATTTCTGAGTAAGCCGATAAAAGGAGTGAGAAGGCAGAAGGCAAAGAGACATGACTTTCCATTTCGAATTCCAAGCAGAATACAAACAGTCATGTGAGGAAATCTATAAATAATATCATCTTGATATGCAGAGTGAGTTTTTTTTTAAATGAAGAGAGAGTAAATCGAGAGAAGGCAGAATATAGAAGAGTAAGACAGAGAAGATTAAGAAAAGAAGAATAGAAGGAGAAGCTACAGAACAGAGCTGATATCTGAGGTAAATCAACAAACTTTCAGTTTGATAAATTGAGGAAGTTGGAGCTTCCCTATCAAGTTGCAGCTTGATAGTCGTAAGTTGTAGCTGACTGAGGTTGGAGCCTCCTGTAGGTTGGTGCCTGCAGAAAACTGAAGGGAGTTGGTGCTTCCTTGCAAGTTGTAACTTGCAGAATTGAGGTAGGAGCCTCCTGTAGGTTGGTGCCTGCAGAAAAAAAGTGGTGAGAGGGAGTTGGAGCTTGCCTTTGCATCACAACAATAATAAGATGTGGTTTTCTCCCTTTATGGGTTTCCACTTATATCTGGTGTCTCTGTGCATGATATTTATGTATTGATCTGATATGTATCATTTGCTTAATACCTGCTGCTCTAAAATTAAGTCTACTGCTCTATTAAACTAATACTTTCAGATTACATTCTAAGATTACTCTCACATCAAATAGAGTTTAAAATGAAGGTGTAAATAAGTTTATTGAAAAGTTTAAAAGATCGGGAATGTATTAAACTGATTCACCCCCCCCCTCTCAGTTTAATTAGAGATTCAACAATGATCACTGTGTTTCTCGCGGTTTTGCGAATGAGCATTCTGAGCCCCAGCTATGGTCTATCGAATAATGAGAAAAGGGCGATATATGGGCCAATATGGCTCATTTCAACTCATTTGTGTCTTTTTAGATTATGACGTGAGAGCTGAGCCCCTACTCCCAAGCTTTTCTTGCTATTGCGGTTAGCCTGAGTACCTGGGATTCGCATCGTCAGTGTCAGGTAGTGCCCTAAACACCCAAGTTTTCAATTTTTTCATTTTCTTGCATGAGGGTCTGTATAAATATGTATTTGTACTGAATTTATACCCCTCTTTTGCCTTGACCACGTAGGCGATCAAGGCAGACCCGTGCGGTCCTCACACAGAAGGAAACATTCTCGTGATTTCATCGTGCTTGGGAGAAATATTACATGATGGATCACGTGTCTGTATCAGATACAGACGCGTGATCATCGCACCTAATCTCTACAAAAGCGCAACGGGGTCCAATTTTTGAAATTTTTTAATCTTTTGGGTTTAAAAAACAGATTTTTTATTTTTTCTCTAGTGATAGGATGTTGTGGTTGGAGTGAGACTAGCCTGATATCCACGTAGTTGTGGCCCAAGACCATGATGCTCTATGGGTTTTGCGCTGTATGGGTTGCTCAAATTTCTAAAGAAGAACCTACTGAGATCGCAGGATGGATTACAATGCTACCTGGTCCGTTGCAAGAATAGGAGATGGTGTGTTATGTTGTTGCGTCGTAGAGACATCATCATCCAACTAGAGACTGAAGTTTACCTTATGAATGCTCTATTGACTTATGGGGAGGCTCTTCCGTACCCACTCCTGACTGGGGGATTGAACATCTGCCGTTGGGCTTAGAATCATTGTGGTCCTGATGCGATTACTCAAGGATGTGTCTGTGTAAGCTCTATGATGGAATCAACTGAGAGGGTAGCCCTAGCGATGATAGTTCACCTACCAGGGTTATCAACGCCTCATCGAGCGTTGGGTCCACTTATTATGGCTTTTCCCCATCTTCGGGCTCATCACTTCTATGACTGGGCTCACTATGTCTACTAGGGCATGGTGACACATATATGTAAGGCCCAAAGGGGGACCAATAAGATCTTCACCTATGTGAGTATCCTCTGCAACATCATGTATGAGAGGGTAGTGATGCTTAGGCATTTTGTCACAGTGCCCCTAGGTCTTATGACATATCTTAGGATGCGGCAGTGGGAGCCTGTGATGCCCCGGGGTAGAGGAGGAGAGGTGGGTCACTACTAGGATGTCACAGTTGAGGTGTTGTTTGATTCAAACGGTAGATGTTTCTAGACTACCTGTACTCAGAAGTGGACTTCTGGGGGGGACCCAGATATGGGTCTTCCTGTAAGTTATGCACGGGGCACGATAGGTATGAATTTTGATGCTTTTATGCATTTTTGAGGATTTTTATTATATATAGATATATATTTATTTCATGGTGACACTAATCTCATTTTTAGTTTCTCTTGTAGAAGTGGGTTCAGCAAGGTGTCCTACTGCCTGCTTGGTGGGTCATCAGCCCTTGAGGAGGGTCCTAGTTGGGGCTGGTCAGGCCCAGGTCAGGGGGAAGAGGGGGTGCAGAAGGTCCTTCAGGGGAGGGTAGAAACGTTGGAGCTGTCGGTGGGGATTTTTTTGTCCTTTCCCATGTTGAGGCGGCCGAGGCATGGGCAGTGGCGATCGAGGCATGCTCGCGGCAGTCGAGGAGAAGTTGGCTGCTACCAAACTTAGAGTGTTATTGGTAGAGGCTCTAGCTGAGGCTGCTAATGCTCATGCAGTAGGTCTAGCTGACTTATGGAGTCGGTTATAGAGTGTCACCCGGGGTGTGCTTACCTGTATGAGGAAGTTTAATTATAATCCACAATAGTTTAGCTCTAGTGGACAAGTGTTCCATATTTCACATTTCTTAGTTTCCCCATTAAAATATTAAAAATCTAGTTGTGCATAGCACAGAAACTCACCACTAACAAGTTATATGGAAAAGTACCACCTCCTACCATTTTTATTATAAGAAACATGGGAATTTAGAAATAATGTAATGCTCACTAGAGAAGGAATCAACATTATTTTTCATAAAATTTCCTTTCAATAAAATTTGAGCTATCATAAAGTTATGATTTTGAGGAAACCACAATGATATTAGGAAATTCCCAAATTATTATTAAAAAAAAGAGAAAAAAGTACTTAGTTGCATTACTAGAAATGAGTAGCATAAGTGATCAATCAAGTTAGAGTTTACTTGTTTCTAAAATGTGCAAATTCGAGCTTGTGGAGGTAGACTAAGCATTAGGTGACATGAGGAGTGATAATGCTTTGAAGTTCCTATTAAAAACACCTTTGCTATCAACTCTAGAGGAGTGGTCGTACAATGTTCATGTTTTTGCTCCTATGCGTGGTCGAATTTTAAACTGGCTAAAAAGGAAAGGGATTAGTACTGATTTTCTTTGTATTGTGTTAATGAATGAAAAACTAGTTAGTATTGATGGGTTGAAAATAATGGATGACTTCTTGGTAGTTTTAGTGAAGGGGCTCCTCAAATAAAATAGTTGAGAAAATTCTCTTTATCTAATCTATTTACTATTTATGGTGGGACTCATCATATTTCTATAACTCTCACTAATCATATTCTTATCAAGTGATAGATATATTAGTAAGGAATTGTATAGACTATTTTAATTATACAAGTTTTATGCCCTAGGATGAGATAGAAAATTGCATTAACTATAAGAAATACCAGCAGAGGGAGATGAATGTTCATGATGTTTTGTGCATGCATAGATTTTAAGAAAGATACATATTGTACATGATTATAATGAGATTTCTACTAGAATTATATTGGACTCCCTTGTTTGAATAGCTTTATAATTTTTCACCATTTCCACAAATATATTTCTTTAAGATTGAGTACTTTAGTAGCAATCACCACAACTAGAAGCGTCTAGTGTTGGTGCAAATTTCACAATGGGAAATACCACTCAATCTCAACCACCTCATTGTAAATCTAAAGTTGGATTCCATGGAATAAGTAAAACTTACCATGAACATACAACATTTTGTTTATATTTAGATCTGATTTGGAAATGTTCTTGTATGGCATAACTTAAGATTCATTTGCAACATAATAACTTAGAGTCATCATGTCATCTTCATTTTTTTGAAAGGAGTCATGGTGCTTACTCCAAGGGTGATGATCTCAACATATATGACCAAAGCTACATGCATGCCCTTGAATAAACAAATACTTTTATATTTTTATAAATGCAACAAAAGCTTCAAAGGAGTTATTGCAGATTTTTATATTCTTTAAATGTTTCAAATTTCTCATATTTTTTGTTCTCTATTTTCTTTGATCAATACTTGAACAATTTCACCTGGGGAATTTTTTATTGTTTTATTTTATCATTACATGCATTTTATGTGTTTTTCATGCATTCTTTGTGAGGCACAATTGTTAAAAAAAAAATTACAACCATGGGGGCTTCTATTTTCATGCATCATGGTTCATTATCCTCATATATTAGACAAATTTTACCAAACACAATTGTAGTTGCAAGAGGAGGATGGATGTTGGACATCTCCTCTAGAGATTTAAGAAAAAAGTGATATGGATATTGCATTACAAAACCCACATCACCCACAAGACTAATGTCATACATCTATAAGTAATGAGTCAAAAATAGAAAAATGAGTATCCTAAGGGAATTTCTTCTATTACAACACCAAATAAGACAGAAAATGGTCCTATTAATAGATTGACCCCTCGAAGGTTTCATGTCCAAAAGAATATTTTGGAATTTTCTCATTCTCCTACCTAGATTCTAACTATCATTTGAGAAGCTAGCCCATCAGAAGTGATCTCTGAGATAGTGAGAACATGCCACATAGCCAACTTATGATTTCTCAATTCAACACTACAACACTATAGTGAATTAGGCTAGCATATATTGTGCATCTCAATCATGGATTAACCGGCCATTTATTGAGAACAAGTTGAATGTAGTTACTTTTTGTAACATGTTAATAAGATCATTTATACTAAATCAATTTATGTTTGGAATGCTCTTTCTCAATGGTATTATGAATATTTTATTGCAGAGACTAACGAAAAGTCCATTGTATTTTATCATCTAAGGTTCAGAAGATAATTAACTATATAGAGTGAAATAAAATGATCTAGGTCTAGTTTGAGACATAAATTTAGAGAATCATATATATTTTTAGGTTCAATAGCTACATTTCCAATTTTATGTCCAACAATGTAAACTACCTATTTAGCAACAATAAATACAAAGTAATATCTAATAAGCTATAATGTGAAGGGAATGTACTATCAGTCCATTAACAATCATAGAAGTAAAACTTCAAAATAATTCGAAAATTGTATACTATCAAATTTAAATTCATACCTTCTTCAATAACCATAGTATCTACCTCTTTACTATATTATGATATAGTAAGATTATATAGTTTAATGTACAATTTTTCCATAGCATATGTCATGTTATGCATTGTGAAGTAGAGAAAATGATGGAGATTATCCTTAAAGCGTATCTTCATTATGGTTGTAATTATGGAGAAAAACCTAGTTAAAACATATTTTTAACCATTAAATTATTTAAATGTTAATAATATTTTTAATTAGACAATCATTCTAATTAATTATTTCTTCCTCATATTTTATAATTTATAACTTAGTTTTACGTTTAGTGAGAAAGAAAACAAAATTTTATGTTAAGAAAACTCTATAAGAATGGTAATTTTATCATGAATTGGTCTCTCGTTCTATAAATTTTACTTTTATTATTATTTATTTTAATATAAATAATAATAATGGTGTTCTTAAATACACTCTTGGTATTTTCGAGCAAACTACGACAACCCTAATAATAATGTTGCTCGAGAAGCTAAAACGACGCAACGATTGGCGAAGGAGAGCCAGTGTGGGGACTCCTATATATTGCAATCAAAAGCCTTAGGGGACATCAAAGTGATAGTGAGACTGTGAGAGTGAAGTGAAACGTAGTGGGATTCAATTTTCAACAGAATACAATGGCAACCAGGGATGAAGCAGAAGCAACGTACATAAGTTTGAGGGCTTCAATAAATGAGTTGGGAAATATAGTGAGAAACAGAGCAATGAGAGGTGCAGATGAAGATGAAGAATTGAGAAGTACGGAGATGGAGCTTAGAAGAGTGCTGGGAGATTATACGTCTGCTGTGGTGGACGTAGAGCCGCAGCGAGGAGCTCCCCGCCAGAGAGATTTGGGATGGGAAGAGGTGGATGAGCAACTGGTTGCAGTAAATTTATTGAATGCACCAGTAGATTTATTGGATGCACAAGTTGAAGAAACACAGAACCCCCCCTCGGGGGAATGGCCAGATGAAGGAACAGTCGACGATTATGCTGGACCTGTGATCGAAGAAGGCTTTACTAACGATGACGCTGACTGGCCATATGGTTTAGGAGCACACTATGATGATGATCACGTGCCAAATAGATGGCAAGGAGAAGACGATCATGATGACGTTGACTGGCCATATGGATTAGGAGCACACTCTGATGATGATCAAGTTGACGTTGACGTTGACGTTGACGATGATGGCATTGTGATCGAAGAATTTCCTGAATTTGAAGAAGACAGGAGTACGGAGCAGGTGGAGGATGAAATTGATCCGGCTGCCCTGCCGTTCATGGAGGTAACAGTAAGTGAATGGCCATCGGTGGTGATAGAAGAAGAGGGATATAGGTGTCTCTATTGCCAAGAAGATATTAAATTGGGCACGGAGGGAACCAAGTTGCCACACTGCCCGCATATTTTCCACAAGCAATGTATCGTTCTTTGGCTCACGCCACGCCTCAATGGTACCCAAAAAAGAATATGTCCTACTTGCCGTCAGTCGGTGTATTCTCCCCCACCACCTCCTGCTTGACTTCTTAGTAAGCGGTGACGAGTAAACCCTCTTCAATCATTCAATTCGTTGCAGAAATATCCAAACTATAAATCAAATTTTTATCCTGGAAATATCAAACCAAAAATCAATTTTTTATGTTGAAAATATTAAAAATACATTATGTTAATATACATTTAATAATGCCGCATTAATATGTTTGCATTCATTTGAATTTTCATTGATTATTGTATTTTTCTTTCCGTTTGTATTTATTAATTATTTAATTATCGAGTGAAACATTATATTTTCTTTTATTAAGTAATTATTGAGTTGAGTTTGTAGGATAATATTCATTAATTATGGTATACTCATAATAATTGTAAAATAATTAATTCATAATTCATAATTCATAATTAAAAATAATAGTATTTATCAAATTAATATGTAATGAATAATTATTATTATTATTAAGCAAATGACCAAAAATTAAAAATGTTGATTGAGATAATTATTAATTAATATGATTTTATTAATTCCTCTTTTGATTCTATTATGTTATACTATGTTTTTTTGTTTTTTTTTGCTAGTTTAGACTAATCCTACACCCACGGGTTTCGAACCGGTGACCTTGCAGAACGGAGTGCCTTAACAGTGCACCCCATCACCGACTGTTCTACGCCTCGTGGGCTATGTTATACTATGTAATTAATCTACATGTTGGTTTATTATTAGTATAGAATGAGATACACATATTTTAGCTATGATATCAATTGTTGTAAACCTTTGAGCACAATTGGCACTGGGTTGTGCATCAATATTAGTGTGACTTGTATATAATTTTTACGAATTTAAACTTCAAACTTGCTTTTGATTGAAGCTTAGCCTCTTCAGTTTGAGAGAGCTCTCTCAAAGGGGTTTATGATATTAGATAATGATAGTACTAATATAACTTGACGTCTTTTGTTTGTATTAGACAACTCTATGTATTTGTTTCAAACTTGCTTTTGATTGAAGCTTAGCCTCTTTAGTTTGAGATAGCTCTCTCAAAGGGGTTTATGATATTAGATAATGATAGTACTAGAGGGCTACCTCTATTTTAAATGTAACTTGATTTTTTTGTTTGTAGGTTGAAAAGAATGCATGCTTGCTACCATTGGGCTTATGGATTCAAAAAATCAGTAGATTCAGTGGTAAGGTTTCTTGACATGGAAGCTAGAGCAGATAGCGGTCTTTAACAAAGACAAATCACACATAGAACATAGGTCAACACAATTATTTTATTAATAAAGGAATTTAGAGCATAAACATATGAATTCTGAGTAATATAGATGAAATCTACTGCAAGTGATACACATAAAGATATTGATAAAAAAGACATTAGAAACCCCATGAGAATCTAAGATCTGTCAAGAAGAAAACCTTTTGTCTTAATGATATATGTCAAAATACATAAAGGAGCACTATGGTGAAAAAAATCTCTAACCCTTTACTACTTTGATGATTTTCTTTTAAATAGACATTCTTACGGCAGTGAGGATCTGCCTGTTGGCTAGATTCATCCATTTCTTCCTATGACACCTCATATAACAGAAAAATATGTCTTTTAATAAGAAAATGATAGCTACACGCTAAAGATGACAATTCCTAATAGGACTTAAACTCCTATTTATCATATATTATACCTTATCTTTGTGAAACAGTTATATATCAGTTACACATAAGTATCACATGCTTGAAAAGGCTATGATATAGTTCATCACTACTTTACACATTAAAAACCCTCTTAGATATGG
Source organism: Pinus albicaulis (assembly GCA_034641835.2). NCBI lineage: Eukaryota > Viridiplantae > Streptophyta > Pinopsida > Pinales > Pinaceae > Pinus > Pinus albicaulis. The sequence continues at coordinate 1,632,757,866 of CM076578.1, read as the reverse complement.
AACAAAACCCATTTTTCGGGAATGCAAGACATTATCTTCAATGAAAGCTCTAGCTAATGAGCTGTCTTTAATGCCCTTTCTTCAAGTCATAAATGTTTGATGGTAAGGTCTCTTGACCTGTTAGAGGAGTCTAGCTGTCCAAAAATTCCTTTAAATTGTTCCAAAACCTTCAAAAACAGTTCGCTATGAAAGCATGACAGTTTTGTAGTGTCCAAAAAACAGTTTTGTAGCGTCCAAAAAATAGTTTTTGCGCTCAAAATTTTGTCTTTTGTTGTTCCATGGTGTCCACCAAGACATGACACCTCACCACCATTAAACTTCTTCCTTGAAAATTACAAAAAAAGCTTTTGGAAGAAAATAGGTTTCTATAGAAATTTTCGTATCATTTTCCTCGTTTTAAGCCTAGGAAATACTACCAAACTGTGAAAAATTGCAAAATTTCTAGATTTCAACATTGTCTCAAAAAGCTGACCTCCAGCTGTAAAGAATGGGTCTTCAGCATGCCATGAACCTTCTAAAACACATTCAAACTCATCTTAAGACCCTTGCGGTGTTTCTTCCTCATCAATGAATAGTTGAGTTATGGACTTCTCAACCACAGTCATCTTTAAGCCCTTCTTCTCCAGCTCTTCATGAATCAATTATAAATTCTCTTGAAAGTATTTGACTTGGTACTTCAGTGTCCAATTCTTTGATTTCAAGTGCAAGTTCATTTTTCTGATATGATTCACCTCTCCTCTCAATGGTTGAGTCCATTTTATCAATTTTTGTGTGTTATCTAAGGTCTTTGACACACTATTAACCTTCTCTTCCCAAATTTCTTTCATTTTATCAAACTATACCTTCTGAACCTTGTGCTTCCTTACCTCTTTCTTCAAGGCTGATATTTCATCATTTTCCAGCTTCAGCTGCTCCTTAAGGACCTCAATCTCTGTTTTTTCAATAATTTTCTCTTTTCCTTTCCTTTGTTTAATGACTGATTCTTCTTTTGTAGGTGAGGAAAGGTAAATGATGCTTGGTGGTGACTGGATGGTTTCAGTGACTTTCTAAGTTTTTTTACTACTTTTCCAGGAGCTTTTTAACATGTCTTGTCATTGGTTTCCTAACTTGAAGCATGAATCTTGCATCCTCACCTTGAAACTCTAACTTATTAGCTATTTTGGCTTTCTTGAGCTTCTTTCCTCCCTCATCTATATCTTCAGTTTGGATTGTGGGAGTTTCTTCAATATCAGTAGCATGAAAAATGTCTTCTAAGTTACCTTTAGCCATTGTTCGGCTTCTTGTAACCCACTTGCTGCCATGTTTGCTCACTATTGGGTTTTATTTTCCACGTGTAACAACAAGTTTATCAAAGCAATGGCTATGTCTCCATGATCACTGGCTCACTTTTCTCTACCACTGAAGGTGATGGTATACCTCTGGGTTTAGGAGTGATGGCATCTAATTCAAAAACACTAAAAAATAGAAAATATGACCAGTCTTTGCCTAATCTCTTTAACTCTTCTAATACCAGCAACTTGAGTAAACCATGATGAAAGAGTGAGGTTTCATTTCGTTTAGATTTAGCTTGAAATTTGTTTGACATTTTAGCTAAGCTTCTATATAGGTAAAAAGGTAAATCAAGAGACCTCTTACCAAAAAAATGTAGCAGAAGCTTGAGGTGGTAGGAATAAACCATATGATACCTCCCTTCACAGGTGAAGTATGTATGAATGATTAGCAACAAGTTTGAGAAGTTGTCTTTCATGTAGCTCCCTCGGATGGAATTTGTGAGATCAATCTCACTATGCTCTGGCTTGATAAATTCGTTAAATTCTTGCATGGTGAACTTGAAGCCTTTGAACCATTGTTATCCTCCTCTAAGAATTCCTGTTATTGTTGCAATTGCCTCTAGTGTTACAGAGAGGTTTAGAATTCCCACCTTTGAAGCTATCCCATTGAAACTGATGGAAAAATCCTTAGAAACCTACACATGGCATCTTTGCAATATTTGGCCAAACTGCAAGCACCCTGTTCTTTTGAAAAATTCTAAGGCAGTTGGGTTTTCATTCAGCAAATTCATGTATGATGGCTTATATCTCTAGTTTTATAAAGAATGGTAATTTTATCATGAATTAGTCTCCCGTTTTATAAAATTTACTTTTATTTTTATTTATCTTATTAATAACAATAATGGTGCTCTTCAATACAATGTTACTATTTTCGAGAAAAGTACAACAACCGTAATAATATTGCTCAAGAAGCTAAAACAACGCAACTATTTGCGAACGAGAGCAATTCTGGGGATAGACTCCTATATATTGCAATCAAAAGCCATAGTGGACATCAAAGTGAAAGTGAGAGTGAGAGTGAAGTGAAGAGTAGTTGGACTCAATTTTCAACAGAATACAATGGAAACCAGGGATGAAGAAGAGGCAACATATATAAGTTTGAGGAGTTCCATAGATGAGTTGGAAAATATAGTGAGAAACAGAGCACTGAGAGGTGCAGATGAAGATGAAGAATTGAGAAGTATAGAGATGGAGCTTAGAAGAGGGTTGGGAGATTATACGTTTGGTATGGTGGACGTAGAGCCACAACGAGGAGCTCCCCGCCAAAAATATTTTGGATGGGAAGAGGTGGATGAGCAACTAGTTAGAGTAAATTTATTGAATGCACCAGCAAATTTATTGAATGCACATGATGAAGAAACACAGTACCCCTTGGGACATTTTCCAGATGAAGGAACAATCGATGATTATGATAGAATTATGATCGAAGAAGGCTTTACATCCGCCATGGGGCCATATAGATGACAAGGAGAACACGATCATGATGATGTTGACTAGCCATATGGATTAGGAGCACACTATGATGATGATGAAATTGACGATGACGATGATGACATTGTGATCGAAGAAGTTCCTGAATTTGAAGACGACAAGAGGTAGGAGGTGGAGGATTAAATAGATTCGGCTGCCCTGCAGGCCATGTAGCTAACAGTAGGTGGATGGTCATCGGTGGTGGTAGAAGAAGAGAGATATAGGTGTCTCTATTTTCAAGAAGATATTGAGTTGGACACGGAGGGAACCAAGTTTCCACACTGCCCTCATATTTTCCACAAGCACTGTATCGTTCATTGGCTCACGCCATGCCTCAATGGTACCCAAAATAGAATATGTCGTACTTTCCGCGAGTCAGTGTATTCTCCCCCACCGCCTCCTGCTTGACTTATTGGTAAGAGGTTACGAGTAAACCCTCTTCAATAATTCAATTCGTTGCAGAAATATCCAAACTATAAATGAAATTTTTATCCTGGAAATACTAAACAATAAATCAAATTTTTATCTTGAAAATATTAAAAATACATTATGTTAATATAAATTTGCATTCATTTGAATTTTCATTAATTATTGTATTTTTCTTTCCATTTGTATTTATTAATTAATTAATTATTGAGTGAAACTTTATATTTTTTCGTATTAATTAATTATTGAGTTGAGTTTGTATGATAATATTCATTAATAATTGCATACTCATTAATAATTGGTAAAATAATTAATTAATAATTAATAACTCAGAATTGAAAATATTAGTATTCATATAATTAGCTTGTTGTTGTTGTTGACCAAAAATTAAAAAAATTGATTGAGATTAGTATCAGATAAATAGAATGGAATAATGCACATCATTTGTTAATAAAGTATATTATTAAATATTATTAATAATATTCAATAATTTGTTTTTAACAAAATTTAAAGTATTATTCGGAACTTACATATTTCATGTTGCAATACTTTGGAGGCATATATCAAATACGAAGGGAGGTACGATGAAGCATATGGTTTTAAGTTTCTTTTAAATCAACATAACCCAGATATTGTTCTAGCCCACTTACTCATTTCCAAGTGGAACCTTTGCATGGTCTTCACATGGCCCTTTTGCCTCTTAAAGGCGCCACATGTACTCTTGTGATCCTTTGATCACATCGACAATCTTGATTTTTTGGAGAAACCCTAAGGGTTTTCAAACTACCAGTTGTAGTTTCATTTTGTCATTTTGACATTTGGTTGTGGTCATCTTGAGCTCTGAAGTACTCTGGAGGGAAATGACTAAATTAGTCATTCACATTTAATCAACGGGGTAGCCTCCTCCACACTACTATGTGTGATTTCTCCTCTGGTTTAATGAGGATTATAGAATTATTGAACCCAACAGAGGGTTTTTCCTTCAATTCCTACAAGGTAAGTATTTTCATGAATTTCGCTCATTTGATTCATGTGCTGTTTTTTTATTTGCTGATGGGTTTTATCTTAATTCATTTCTAATGGTTTTGTAGAGAAATGATGGCTTGTGGGAGAAATTTCACATGGGTTTGACATTTCCCTCCATGCCCATTCACGTAATTCTTTATACTATTTTTTTTTTATTTAACTATATATTTTTTAAAAATTTGTTGTGATCCCTTCTCTTACGGCTCTGTGGGTTTCTTGGCATAGATGGTACTATGCCAAGTGTACGAAGAGCTAAGGTGCCCTCCTCTTATGATGTCGTTGCTACCACTAGCTTGGTTGTTCTCCACCACATAGAGAGGTAAGCCCCCCACATAAACCCTCTTATAGTTACCCTCCATGGCTCGGTTTCTTCAAAAATTATGTCAGATTTTTCCTATTTGTGGCTTTGACTTTCCCAGAAGAGTTACTATGTATATATTTATAAGAGTATCTTTGCATTTACATAGGTTATGAACCATGTATTTCTTTGTTATTAGTTTATTCAAATACCTCCTTTTGTGGAATGGTCTGGTACTATGAGTCCTTTTGTTTTCTAGAACTATGGTTTTGGGTTTTAATGTGACATTTTTGTACTAAATGGAAGTTATATGGTTGTATGGGAAATTGACCATTTCATTACAAATTTTTTGTGTACAATACACATATCAGTATTTACTTAAGATTGTAATACCATTTACAAGTTAACAGTTCCTAACAGAAATTGAGAGATCCCTGCATATGAAATTATATCTTCCAACCAGACTTTTGTCTATGACTTCAGACTAGTTCCAAAACTTATTGCAATTTCTATAACATTTGAACTTATTTATAAATTCATAGTAGGCACATATTTATAAAATCATAGTAAGCACATACCAATGAGTAAAAGCTAATTATCCTCCCAACCATGAGCTTCTCCTCTGCTCTCCCTCGAGTAGATACTAATATTCCCCAATGTAGATAACCCTTTTTCACACTAGTGATGGCTCTTTTAAGGATTATTTTCTCATTTTATTTCTATAACGATGTCATGTTATTATGGGATGCTCTTTCGCATAACCTAGCCTTTTCTTTTGTTTTTTCTACAAAATATTCTTTTAAAATTTGTTTTTCCACAGCATATTTTTATTCTTAGCTCTTATTAGTAACTTTCCACTTTACTCAAGATTTTATTAGATATTTTTCTCCACATGTAATAAAATTATTTATCTAATTTTTCTCCAAGTATTTTCTAGGATTCTAGTCCATCCTGACAGATAAGAATTCCTTATCTCCATTACTCTATCTTTACCACATTAATATTTAATTCAAAATTATCTATTATTTTAAAAAATAAATATGTTCATACATAATTATACCTTAGGTGTTTTTACACAATATAAAAGTTGTAAATAGGGGTATTACATAGTCCCACATAAAACAAAAACATCGTTGCCGATGTTGCAGGTTTCTCTTCTTATTCTTTGAACATCACTAGATACGCTTCCTTCATACTTTCTTCCCACTCTTAGGTAGCTTATTCAGGTGCAAAGTGCTTCCACTACACTTTCACCCAAGCTACTACTATATTCCAGAGCATAATTTCTTCCAGTTCCAATATACGAAGTGGTTCTTAAAGAAAGTCCCCTTCTGTTTTCACCTATATCAAGTCCATTCAACCACGTGAGAAGGGTCATGTACACATTTATTCAATAATTATACATGAAAAATATTATGAAATTTAATAGGACTAGGTAGAGCTAATTTGTAAGCTACTAGGCCCACTCTTTCAAAAACTTCAAATGCCCATAGTAGCAGGGTGATAACTTAGCACAAGTGCTGGTATGCAAGGTACTTTTCCGAGGTTTTATTCTCAGGTACACATGATCTCCAATTTTTAAATCTCCGTGAATTTGTTTCTTATCCACATAATCCTTCTAGTGGTATTGAGCTTCTTTGATGTTATGCTGCATTTGTTTTACTATCCGCTCCATCTCATGTAGTGCATCAAGTGAAAGTACTTGTTTTTCCTATTGTTTACTCAAGCTAAGTGGAGTGTGGTATTTTCTACCATACAAAGTTTTGAATGGACTCATTTTAATGGATGCCTGGTAACTGTTATTGTAAGAAATTTTTTCCAAATGTATAAAATATCCCCACTTGGTGGGTCTGTCCATCACATACATGCGAAGCATGTTCTCTAATATTTGATTTTTCCTTTCTGTCTGCCCATCTGTTTGAGGATGATCAGTTGTAATAATGCTCAAATTTGTTCCAATTGCTCCAAACAGTGTTTTCCAAAATGCATAGGTGAATTTTGCATCCCTATCAAAGATAGTCATATTTGGTATTCCATGGAGTTTAAATATTTCTTTTATGAAAACATTAGTCACTTGTGTTGTCCCAAATGTGCACTATATAAGAAAAAAATGTGCTTCCTTGGTTAATGTGTCCACCACCACCAAAATTGAGTCATGGTTGAATTTGGTACATGGTAGTCTAGTGATAAAATCCATGGATACCACTGCCCACTTTCATTTTAGAATAGGAAGAGGGTTCGATAAACCGACAAGATGTTGATGCTCCACTTTAACTTGTTGGCACTCCAAACATCTTGGCATGTAATAAGCTATTTCCTTCCTCATTCCTAGCCAAAAAATGTTTTTCCGCAAGGTTGTCACCATCTTTTGATAAGTTGGATGACCTGAATAAGGTCTCTTATGGTATTCATCTAAGATTTCATGTTTCAAGGTAGATACATTTGGAATATACAACCTTTGCTTATAACTGATCAATCCTTTGGAATTCATGGTGTATCTTGAAATTTTAGCTTGTTGCAATTTTTTCTGCAATTTCAAATATTGAGAATCTTGCGATAACACTTCTTGAATTTGTTCCTCCACATCAAATTTTACACTGCTCCTTGTATATGATGAAACTTGATGAGAAATTATACTTGAGACATTAGAATTTTGGTTTTCCTTTCCTTTTATGTGTTTGATTTCCATACTAAATTCACTAAGGAAAGCTAACCACCTTGATTGCCTTGCATTTAAATCTCGTTGACTAAGGAAATACTTCGGATTGATATGATCATTCATTAACACAAATTTCTTACCCAATAGATAGTTTCTTCACATTTTAAGTGCATGAATGAAAACAACCAATTCCAAGTCATATACTGCATAATTTTTCTCACGTTTCTTCAATTAGGATATGTGCAGTGGTTAATTTTTGTTTAAGAGATTCAAAACTCTCTTGGGAATTGACTGTCCATTCAAATTTCACCCCCTTTTTCTACAAAGATGTGATGGGGTAAGCTAATGTAGAAAATACTTCTACAAATATTCGTTAATATCAGGAAATACCCATAAATGATCGTATTGTGAGGACATTGGTCAGTATAGGCCAATTTGATATTGTTTTTACCTTTTCTGGATCTACTGCCAATCCTTCCTTGGAAATAACATGCCAAATATACTAAATATTGGATTTGTAAAACTCACACTTGTTTTTTTTTTCATACAGTTGGTGTTCTCTGAGTGTTTGCAACACTATTTGAAGATGTTCCTGGTGTCGCTCTTAGTTTTTTGAGTACACCAGAATATAAACTATGAATATTAACAAAAACTTATGTAGATGTTTGTGTAGAACATTTTTCAAGAGGCACATGAAAATAGCAGGGGTGTTTGTGAGTCCAAAGGGTAAAACTATGGACTTGTAATGTCCATACCGAGTTCAAAATCTTGTCTTACTAACATATTCATCTTTAATAAAGAGCTGATGATAACCAATTCTCAAGCCAATTTTTGAGAATATGATTTTCCCCCTTACTTGATTGAACAGATCATATATTCATGGGAGGGTTTACTAGTTCTTGATGGTTAAATTGTTTAACTGTCTATAATCTATACACATCCAGAGGGTTCCATCCTTCTTCTTGATAGATAAAATTTTTGCTCCCTATCGAGACACACTTGGTCTAATGTACCCTTCATTTAGTAATTCATGCAAGTGAAGCTTCAATTCTAACCATCCAGGAGTACTCATTCTATAAGCAGATCGGGAAACTGAGGTGGACCCTAGTACCAACTCAATATAAATAAAATATCTCTTCGTGTTTTTTTTAGGTAATACATCTTGAAAGTCCTTGATCATGAGTAAACTTCCTTCAAGTTAATTTTCTGCTTGTTGTTCCAAGTCTTAAATTTGAACAACATACACTCGACAAACTTTCCTTGTTGTCTGCCTCAGTTGTAATGTAGAAATTTACCTAACTGATAGAGGTTACAGTTGCCCTTTGAATACCTAGAATTTCCTAAAGCATCAATACAACTTACTATTTTTTTTAAGAAGTGTAATATTAATTTCTACTACTTTGGCCAGTCCATACCAACTAGGAGGTTATAATATCCTAAGGGAAGGATATTCAATTTGAAATACGTAATGTACCCATTTAAATTGACAAGAATTTTGGGTATTTTATGGGTGACCTTCCATTTGGTTCCTGTAGCCAATTGCACTAGCCAAGAGTGTGGAAATGTTTATGTTTTCATTTTACATTTTTCCACTAGGTGTGGACTAATATAACTTCAAATACCTCCTGGATCAGTTAAAATAGACACAAGTTGGTCAAATATGATATCTTCAATTTTAATCATAGTTGATTGATGCTTAGTCTGTCTATCTTCTTCCTGCACTGCTTGAATGTTATGAATTGAACAAATGTTGTGTGGACAGTCCAACAACATGTGAGGCTCACGACATCCCCAACATTTCAATGGTTCCTTGGTATTTACCACAGTTTCTCACTTTTTGTTTCCTTCCATGGGCTTGGAACCTATGTGGGAATGGGTTTCTTGATTCTCACCACCCTTATTGAACCTTTTGCATAGGTGGCTTTTCCCAAAATTATTCACATAAGATGGTTTGGATCTCTTTGAACATGCTTCACGCTTCCATTTTGTATAAATTATATAACTAATGCATTATATATCCAAGATTCTCCTGATTACACTCTATTTGACTTCATGCACAATACAAAATCTCTTCTACTATTGATCATTCCTTGTGAAAATTAAATCAATTGCATGCACACATTGAAACCATAAAATTCACACATATGAACACAGTGTTTTAAAGGGAAAGCTTAAAGCTGAAAACCCCCAACTATCTGTATAATATATGTCATAGAGATCATGTAACAATCATCATACAAAGCTTCTCACAAGCTCTCAGTAAAATCTCCAATTGCTACACACTAATAAGGTCTGATCTAGCAAATCTCATGTGCCGATCTCTGCCACCTACTAGCCTGCCTCTACTGCACAATCACTGCTAAAGAATGGCTTTGAATGAACTCGAATTGGTCCAGCCTTGCTCATGCAATCCTCATTGACATTCCCCACCACTGTGTGTTGCAATTCATGCAACACTATAGTCACAACTAATAGTCTACTTGCTCTTTCACCTACCTCTCCATTGGTCTCCACTGAAACTGTCCGGGCACTGCAGTTAACTGATGTATTCTTCAGTTGATTAATGAGTTAATAATTAGTGAATTAATTAATAATTAATTCACACCACTCTCTCTAGTGTATCAATTAGTTATACTAGATACAACTAGCTCAACTGTGTGTAACTGAGTTAAACTAAACACAACTCCACCAACTACCTCAATAACTCCACCAAAATATGTCACATGAGTTCTAACTGAAGTCTCCATCCAATAGCTTCACTTAACCCTTAGGAATAGCGTAATTGCTTCTATCAGCTCCTGTGCCACATCTGTGCACTTAACTGAAGTGCTCCAAGAGAATAAGAAAATGTTTATAGTCCAAATATTATTAAGAGCTAATAATATTCGACATATCTAATTTTAGACTGGCAATCTAAAAATAGATTCCGCTCAATATGTCTAAAAATAGAAGTCCATCTATTTTTCCAATTTGACCAACTATCCACAAATAGCATCCTGCAACTCATAGAATATGATCGACATGTTTAAAAATAGACATAGTATAAAAATAGACTTGCACAAAAAATAGCTTGTGGGCCCACTTAGTGAAGGCGAATATTTTCACTAAGCTCATCACCTTGTTGCAATCTCAACACTACCTCTCAACAAGATAGGGATTATCTTCCACCCTGATCTTGCCTCTGTGGTATTCGAATTTTCTCCTGGTGAGCACCTTCGTCAAGATATCAGCATCTTGATCCTCCATAGGAATGTAAGATAGTAACATGATCTTTTGCTGCACACAATCTCTGATATGATGATACCAAATGTCAATGTGTTTAGATCTATCATGAAATATTGGATTAACCAAGAGTTTGATGCAACTCTGATTATCACAATATATCACAGTAGGATCTAAGCGTGAACTGAAAAACCTGACCAGGATCTTCCTCATCCATATAGCCTCGCATGCAGCCGAACTCGCTGCCATGTAATCGGCCTCTGCTAAACTGAGTGCCACAAATCTCTTCTTCCTGCTGTACCAAGAGACTGCTGTCGACCCAATACTGAAAATCCCTCTAGATGTGTTCTTTCTGTCCATTCGGCTTCCTGCCCAATCTGCATCCGTGAAGCCACACAGCTTCACATCATCTGATTTTCTGTACCATAATCCATATCTCGATGTGCCTCTGAGATATCTCAAAACATGCTTTCCTACCTTCAAAAAGATTTTGGTAAGCTTAACCATAGCTTGTGAAAGTTGGTTAACAACGTAGCATATGTCAGGTCATCTATTGACTAGATACATGAGTGACCCCACCAACTCTCGGTAAACAGTGGTATCCACTACCTCTGTCGATGTAGCATCCTCTTTCCTCCATCCACCAGGAAGAGGAGTGTTGATAGGCTTGCAGCCTTGCATGTTGAACTTCTCCAGTATCTCTTGGGCATACTTTCCTTGAGACACAAACAATCCATCACTGCACTGCCAAATTTCCAATCCCAGGAAATAATGAAGGAGGCCCAAGTCCTTTATCTCAAACTCCTTTGCAAGATCAGCCTTGCATGAGTGTATCAACAGTTCATCACCTGTCAGAATCAAATCATCTATATAAAGTACAATGATCATCAACTTACCCTCCACCACAATCTGGTATAGGTTCGAATCCGCCTCACTCTTGGAAAATCCAGGTCCGGTGAAATAATTGAATATCTATGTGTACCAAGCACAAGGTGCTTGTTTCAACCCATACAATGCTCTTTTGAGCCTGCACACATGCGACTCGCTGTTGAAGATCTCGAAACCTTAAGGCTGCTCTATGTACACCTCCTCCTCAATGAATCCATTGAGGAACACAGTCTCCACATCCATCTGATGAATGTGCCATCTGTTGAAAATGCAACAAGATGATGGAGCTTAGTGAAAAGAAGTCGCCTTCACTAAGTGGGCCCGCCACTAAGTGGGTCTACAGGCTCAATCTTTTTAGACAGTTCATTTTTAGATTTATGTCCCATTTTTAGACATATGGATCATGGTCTATGAGTTGCAGATGCTATTTATGACAGATTGAAGTGAGTTTGTGAAAATAGATGGGACTCTCTATTTTTAGACATTGGGCGTTTCATTATTACACTGGCCACAATAAAATTACCAAATATTATTTACCCTTAATAATATTTGGACTATAAACATTATCTTTTCCTCGAGCACCCCGCCTTGATGCTTGGATGTGGCACATGCAGCTGGAAGAAGGAAATTCGAATTTCCTATGGGTTAGTTGAGCTATTGCATGGTTGACTTCAATTAGAACTCACGTGGAAGAGTTTGGTGGAGTTGATGAGACAGTTGGTGGAGTTGTGTTTGGTTTAACTTAGTTGAACTAGTTGTATTTAGTTAAACTGACTAACACACTAGTGATGAGTGGTGTGAATTAATTATTAATTAATTCACTAATTATTAACTCATAAATCAACTAATGAACACATCAGTTAACTGCAATGCATGGACAGTTCAGTGGAGACCAGTGTTAGAGGTGGGTGAAAGGGTGAGTCTACTATCAGTTGTGACTATTGGCTGTGCATGAGATTTGCACACACATTGATGGATATTGCAAATGAGGATTTCGTAGTACAAGCTATGGGATTCGAACTTGGATCTCATTCATTCACATCTTGTATTGCGCAGTAGAAGCAGGCAGACTTGTGGAGGAGATTTGAACCTGTGACTTGTTCATCTTCAGTGCTAGTTTGTGTGTAGCATGTGAGATAGTGCTGAGAGCTGTGAGAGCTTTGTTCTATGTATTGTTACATGTTCTCTATCATTATAATATATAGATATTTGGGGGTTTTCAGCTGTATGATTTCCCCATTACATACTGTGTTATATGTGTGCTTGATTATGTTTTAATGTGCGCATGCGACTGCTTCTATTTCCGCATATTGATGATCAATTGTAGAAGTGGTTATGTATTATGCATGAAGCTTAAATAGTGTGTAATCAGGATAATCTCGGTGAATAATTCAGCTATTATTCAAATTTCTACATGGTATCGGAGCGAGAATTGATCATCGGAGCTATTACAGTGATTACAATTTATTTCGGTAGACAGAGTCTGTAAGCGGGCCAGGTAGCCTTTGGATCCATCCTTTCTCTGAAAGGTGATATATCCAGTAAATTCCCCTACAGTCGACCTCTGTGCTAGAAATAATTTGTTCTCACAGATCAGAAGCAGTTGAGTTTTGAGCTGGTGGAATTCAAATTTGCAGTAGAATTTGGAATTCGAATTTGCAGCAGTTTTCTTGGTGTCAAAATTACAATGTCTTTCAACGGTTTGCATTTGGAGTATGCCCTTGAGGGCAGCTCAAATTATGTTGCATGGAAGGAAAGAATGGAGGCGGTATTAGATGATAACGGGCTAAAGGAGTTCATAGAGGCTGAGGTCCCAAAGCCTACTGATGTTGCTCAAGTTAAGGCTTGGCAAAAGAAGATGGAAAAATGTCGAAGGATTCTGTTGGAGGGCATGAGGGATCCCATTGTATCCAACATGCATGGAAAAGCTTCTCCATACTTGATTTGGAAAGCGTTGACAGATTTATTCCAAAGAAAGAGCGCCCAAAGGAAGTTGGCGCTCAAGGATAAACTTAGACACATAAAGATGGAGAAAGGCGACAGTATGCCCAAGTACCCCACGAAGTTCATCCAATGTAGGGATGAGCTGGGAAGTGTGGGGGTGACTGTAGATGATGAGGAATTGGTGAGCTTGGCTCTCCTTGGTCTTCCGAAGAGTTGGCATGCCTATCAGGATTCTGTCAATGGTCGGGAGAAATTTCCGGGATGGGAGCGACTTTGGTCAGATCTCGTGCAAGAGGAGATAAGGCGAAATACCAGGGACGGATCTTCATCAAAGGCATCTGATGAAGAAAATTTCTCTTTGGTTGCCAAAGCAAAGAAGGGGAAGAGCAAGAAAGCTTCTCATTCCGGTGCGAAAGGCAAGAAGCAGGACATGTCCAAGGTGAAGTGCTTTCACTGTCACCAACACGGACATTATGCCACAAATTGTCCGCAAAAGAAGAAAAATAAGCAGGCTGCTGGATCTGCAGCGGGAGAGGCCTTAGCCTCGCAGTTTGAGTTGGATTTTTCACTGATCGCATGCTTGGTCTCAAGTGTGATGGGATCAGTATGGTTCTTGGATAGTGGTGCGTCTTTTCACATGACTGGAGATCGAGATCTGTTTTCAGATCTGGATGAGAAAGATCTTGGAGTGCACATCGAGATGGGCGATGATGGTAGATACAATGCAACCGGTATCGGTACCATTTCCTTTGAGAGGGAGTCTGGTAAACCCTTCGTATTGAAGGAAGTGATGCATGTTCCAGGATTGAAGAAGAATCTTATCTCTGTGACGATGTTAGAAGACAAGGGATATGATGTTGTCTTTAGCGAGGGAAAGGCTTTCCTGCGCAGTAAGGCAACTGGTGAGACCCGGAGGATAGGGGTTCGAGTTAAGAACCTTTATCAGTTGCAGGTAGATGGCTGCGCGGTAATGGCAGGCAAGGCAGAAGGAGTGGTGAGTCGAGATGGCGAGCCGTGCACCGAGATTGGGCCACCACCATGGAGCTTTGAAGATCCCGCAACAGATTTCTACCGTTTCCTATGCACTCCTTGTGCAATGGCTAGTGCAAGGTGTACCTTAGAAAATTTGTGAAAGCCACCTTTCACGAGAAGGCAGGGGTTGTGCCACGACAATCCTTGAGAGAATTCACACAGACGTGTGTGGACCTTTTTCAAGAGGCTTCGACAAAGAAGCACAAGTACTATGTGATCTTTGTTGATGATTATTCTCGGAAGTGCTGGATCTTCTTCATGCAGAAGAAGAGTGAGACATACTCAAAGTTCTGTGAGTTCAAGGCGCTGGTGGAGAAGGAATCGAGGAAGCATGTGAAGGCTCTTAGGAGCGACAATGGTGGTGAATTCATCTCTGGCGAATTAAAGGACTTTTGCAACGCAGAAGGGATTCGAAGAGAGCTCATAGCACCTCATAATCCACAACAGAATGGGGTTGTTGAGCGGAAGAACAGAACGATCGTGGTGCGTTGTATCACCTTGCTAATGTTGCATGATCGGGCGTCACCTTCATCACTTGTGTTGCAGGCATGCAATACCGCAAAGATATGCGAACCGTTGTCCTCAACAAGATACTTGGCATGAGGTCATACCCGTAGAGGTATTTTCTGGTAAGAGACCTGATATTTCCCATTTGAGGATTTTTGGTTCACCTGTCTACATGCATGTGACAAAGGATGCCGGGAAGAAGCTGGATCCGACCGCAGAGGTTGGGATATTTGTGGGGTACACTGATACGCCCCACAACTATCATGTGTATTTTCCAGACAGTCGCAAGACTATTGTGTGACGGGATATCAAATTTCAGGAGGAGAAAGCCATGCAGTGTTTGCTTGAGAGGGAGCCAAACTTGCATGCAGATGAGGAGCTATTAGTTCCTAAGGATGAGCTTCAGGATGTGGATCAGCCACAAGAGGAAGTTCATGGAGTGGAAGAGACCACTCATGCAGCACCAACCATCAAAGGGTGCAAGCGCACTATAGAAGCTGAGCGACTGGCTCAAAATGCAGAGAAAGTTGTAGGACCACCTACAGCACAGCGCAGACAGAGACAGTCACCGGACTGGTACACTAGATACATGGATCTTGTGAGCAAATGTGTCATTACAGAGCCATCCTCTTTTGAGGAAGCTGTGGAGGACCCCGCATGGGTAGATGCCATGGTGGAAGAGTATGATTCCATTGTCATAAATAGTGCATGGGAGATTGTCCCGCGACTGGAAGGGAAATTAGTGGTGGGTTCGCGATGGATCTACAAAGTGAAGCAGGCGGCTGACGGGAGTGTGGAGAAGTACAAGGCAAGATTTTTTTCCTGTGGCTTCTCACAGATCGAGGGGATCGATTATGAGGAGACCTTTGCACCTGTCGCAAGGTACTCTTCCATACGAACGATCCTAGCTCTCTCAGCGCAGATGGGATGGCACATCCATCAGATGGATGTGAAGACTGCGTTCCTCAACGGAGTCATTGAGGAGGAGGTGTACATAGAGCAGCCTGAAGGTTTCAAGATCTTCGGCAGTGAGTCGCATGTGTGCCGACTCAAGAGAGCACTGTACGGGCTGAAGCAAGCACCTCGTGCTTGGTACACTCGGATAGACAGCTACTTCACTGGGCTTGGATTCTCCAAGAGTGAGGCGGATCCAAACCTGTACCAGATTGTTGTGGAGGGGAAGCTGTTGATCATCGTACTGTATGTAGATGATCTGATTTTGACTGGCGATGAGCAGTTGATCCTTTCATGCAAGGAGGATCTTGCACGAGAGTTTGAGATGAAGGACTTGGGCATCCTTCATTATTTCCTGGGATTGGAGATTTGGATTGGAAATTTGGCGGTAGAACAGTGATGGACTCTTTCTTTCTCGGGGGGAGTATGGCCGAGAGATACGGAGAAGTTCAACATGGTTTGCCAAGCTTTATTGATACTCCTCTTCCTGGAGAGTTGGAGGAAGGAGGATGCTACTTGGTGAGTAGTGGATGCTGTGTTGTCGACCGATTCGTGGGGTCGCTTATGTGTCTCGTTCAATACACAACCGGAAGTATATGCTATGCTGTGAACCGACTTTTATGGCTTTATGGTTAAGTCTACCAAGATCTTGCGGAAGGCGAGCAAGCATGTATTGCGGTATCTTGGGGGCACATCGGGATGTGGCTTGTGGTAAATAAGCCTTTACGAGGAGAATGAGGTGAAGGCTGTGTGGCTTCACGGATGGGGTGGGCGGGGGACGCGGACGGAGAAGAGGCACATCGGGGAGAGAGGATCTTCGGTGTAGGGTCGATAGCCGGTTTGCGGGCGCAAAGACGGTCCGTGGCACTCAGTTCAGCAGAGGTTGAGTATATGGCAGCAAGCTTGGCTGCATGCGAGGCCATATGGATGAGGAAGATCCTGGTTGGGTTGTTTGGGTCACACTTGGAGCCTACTGTGATTTATTGTGATAACCAGAGTTGCATTAAACTCTCGGCTAATCCAGTATTTCATGATATATCCAAACACATCGACATCAGGTACCATCATATCAAAGATTGTGTGCAGCGGAGAATCATGTTACTTTCATATATTCCCACGGAGGATTAGGATGCTGATATCTTGACGAAGGTGCTCACCAGGAGAAAATTGGAATACCACAGAGGCAGGATAGGGGTTGCAGATAATCCATATCTTGTTGAGAAGGAGTGTTGAAAATGCAACAAGATGATGGAGCTTAGTGAAAAGAAGTCGCCTTCACTAAGTGGGCCCGCAGGCTATTTTTGGCGCAAAGTCTATTTTTAGACATATGGATCATGGTATATGAGTTGCAGAATGCTATTTATAGATGATTGGTCGAGTTGGTAAAAATATATGGACCTCTATTTTTAGACATTGGGCGGTTTCTATTTTTAGATTGCCGGGCTAAAAATAGAACAGTCAAATATTATTAACCCTTAATAATATTTAGACTATAAACATTATCTTTGCCTCCTGGAGCACTTCAGTTTGATGCTTGGATGTGGCACATGCAGCTGAAAGAAGGAAATACACTTTTCCTCAGGGTTATTTGATCTATTGCATGGTTGACTTCAATTAAAACTCATGTGGCAGAGTTTGGTGGAGTTGATGAGACAGTTGGTGGAG
Organism: Pinus albicaulis; assembly: GCA_034641835.2. Taxonomy (NCBI): domain Eukaryota; kingdom Viridiplantae; phylum Streptophyta; class Pinopsida; order Pinales; family Pinaceae; genus Pinus; species Pinus albicaulis. Next base: position 1,632,740,444 of record CM076578.1, on the reverse strand, counting down.
TTGTGTTCGGTTTAACTTAGTTGAACTAGTTGTATTTAGTCTAACTGACAAATACACTAGTGATGAGAGGTGTGAATTAATTATTAATTAATTCACTAATTATTAACTCATAAATCAACTAAAGAACACATCAGTTAACTGCAATGCATGGACAGTTCAGTGGAGACCAGTGTTAGAGGTGGGTGAAAGGGTGAGTCTACTGTCAGTTGTGACTATTGGCTGTGCATGAGATTTGCACACACATTGATGGAGATTGCCAATGAGGATTGTGCAGTATAAGCTAGGGGATTCAAACTTGGATCTCATTCATTCACATCTTGGATTGTGCAGTAGAGGCAGGCAGACTTGTGGAGGAGATTTGAACCTGTGACTTGTTCATCTTCCGTGCTAGTTTGTGTGTAGCTTGTGAGATAGTGCTGAGAGCTGTGAGAGCTTTGTGCTATGTATTGTTACATGTTATCTATCATTATAATATACATATATTTGGGGGTTTTCAGCTGTATGGTTTCCCCATTACATACTGTGTTATATGTGTGCTTGATTATGTTTTAATGTGCGCATGTGACTGCTTCTATTTCCTCATATTGATGATCAATTGTAGAAGAGGTTATGTATTATGCATGAAGCTTAAATAGTGTGTAATCAGGATAATCTCGGTGAATAATTCAGCTATTATTCAAATTTCTACACCATCCCATCTGTGTTGAGAGAGCAAGAATCTTCCGTATGGAGGAATACCTTGTGACAAGTGCAAATGTTTCCTCATAGTCGATCCCCTCAATCTGTGAGAAGCCCTAGGAAAAAAATATTGCCTTGTAATTCTCGACACTCCTGTCAGCTTCTTGCTTCACTTTGTAGATCTATCTTGAACCTACTACTGATTTCCCTTTCGGCCTTGGGACAATCTCCCATGCACTATTTCTGATAATCGAATCATACTCTTCCACCATGGCATCTACCCATGCAAGGTCCTCCACACCTTCGTCGAAAGAGGATGGTTCTGTCATGATACACTTGATCATCAGAGCCATGTGTCCAATATATCGGTCAGGTGACTGTCTCTGTCTACACTATGATGTAGGTGCTCCTACAATCTTCTCTACATCAAGATTCAGTCGCTTAGCTTCTGAAGTGCCCTTCCACCCTCTGATGGTTGGCGCTGCATGAGTGGTTTCTTCCACTCCATGAACCTCCTCTTATGGCTGATCCACGTCCCGAGGCTCATCCTTAGGAACTAATAGCTCCTCATTTTCATGAAAGTGTGGCTCCCTCTCAAGCGAACACTTCATGGCTTTCTTCTCATGAAATTTGATATCCCGTCGCACAACAATCTTCTAACTGTCTGGAAAATACACACAATAGTTGTGGGGTGTATCAGTGTACCCCACAAATATCCCAACCTCTGCGGTTGGCTCCAACTTCTTCCTGGAATACTTTTCACAAGAATGTAAACAGGTGAGCCAAAAATCCTCAAATGAGAAATATCAGGCCTCTTACCAGAAAACGCCTCCTCAGGTGTACTCATGCCAAGTACTCTGTAAGGACAACGGTTTTGAAAATAAACTGCAGTATTGCATGCCTCAGCCCACAAGTTTATGGGAAGGCCCTGATCATGCAACATCACCCGTGCACCACCCACGATCGTTCTGTTCTTTTGCTTTGCGACCCCATTCTGTTGTGGGTTATGAGGCGCTATGAGCTCTCTTCAAATTTCTTCTGCACCGCAAAAGTCCTTGAATTCACCAGAGATGAATTCACCACCATTTTCACTCCTAAGAGCCTTCACCTGATTCCCCGACTCTTTCTCCACTAGTGCTTTGAACTCACATAACTTTGAGAATGTCTCACTCTTCTTCTGCATGAAGAAGATCCAACACTTCTGAGAAAAGTCATCAACAAAGATCACATAATACCTGTGCTTTACTGCCAAATCTACTGAGAAAAGTCCACACACGTCTGTGTGAATTCTCTCAAGGATCGTCGTGGCACGACTATCCTTCTCGTGAAAGGTGGATTTCACAATTTTTCCTAAAGTACATCCCTTGCACTGATTTGACTATGCAAGGGTACCTTTGGGAAGCTCGATAGAAATCTTCAGCAAAATTTTCAAAGCACGATGGTGAATATGGCCCAATATCCTGTGCCATAGCTCTCCCTCATCCCAACTCACCACTCCTTCTAACTTACCTACCATTGCTGCGTAGCCATCTACCTACAACTGATAAAGGTTCTTAACTCGAACCACTATTCTCTGGGTTTCACCAGTTGCCTTACTGTGTAGGAAAGCCTTTCCCTTGCTAAAGACAACATCATATCCCTTGTCTTCCAACATCGCCACAAAGATAAGATTCTTCTTCAATCCTGGAAGATACATGACTTCCTTCAATACTAAGGGTTTAACGATTCCCTCTCAGAGAAAATGGTTCCGATATTGCTCACACTGTATCAACCATCATCGCCCATCTTGATGTGCACTGCAAGATCTTTCTCATCCAGATCAGTAAACAAATCTTTGTCTCCGCTCATGTGGAAAGATGCACCACTTTAAAGAAACCACATTGAACCCATCATACTTGAGACCAAGCATGTGATCAGTGAAAAATCAAGCTCAAACTGTGAGGCTAAGGCCGCTCCAGCTACAGATCCAGCAGCCTGCTTATTTTTCTTCTTTTGTGGACAATTAGTGGTATAATGTCCATGTTGGTGATAGTGAAAGAACTTCACCTTGGACATGTCCTGCTTCTTGCCTTTTGCACCGGATTGAGAAGCATTCTTCTTGCTCTTCCCCTTCCTTTCTTTGGTAGTCAAAGCACAATTTTCTTTATCTACATTCTTTGATGAATATCCATCCCTGGTACTTCGCCTTATCTCCTCCTGCACAATATCTGACCAAAGTCGCTCCCATCTTGGTAGTTTCTCCCGACCATTGACAGAGTCCTGATAGGAATTCCAACTCTTCAGAAGCCCAACGAGAGCCAAGCTCACAAATTCTCGCCTTTCTCCATTTTTATATTCCTGAGCTTATCCTTGAGCGCCAACTTCATCTGGTCACTCTTGCTTTGGAACAAGTGTGTCAATGCTTTCTACATCAAGAATGGAGAAGCTTTACCATGAAGGCTGGACACTATATGATCCTTCAAACCTTCCAACAGAATCCTTTGACATTTTTCTGTTTTCTTTTGCCATGCGTCAAGTGCGGCAGCATCGCTAGAAGCAGGTTTTGGAATTTCTACATCTATGAACTCCTTCAACCAATTATCCTCTAGCACCGCCTCCATCATATCCTTCCATGCAATATAATTTGAGCTAACCTCAAGGGCATACTCCAATCACAATCTATTGAAATACATCTCAACTTTGACACCAAGAAAACATTGCTGCAAATTCAAATTCCACCAGCACAAAAACTCAACCACTTCAATGCTTTGCAATTTCTCCAATCATCAATATCACTTTGATACCATGTAGAAATTATATAACTAATGTGTTATACGTCCAATATTCTCCTGATCACACACTATTTTACTTCATGCAAAATACAAAATCTCTTCTACTATTGATCATTACTTGCGGAAATTAAATCAATTGCATGCACACATTGAAACCATAAAAATTCACACATCTGAACATAGTGTTTTAACGGGAAATCTTAAAGCTAAAAACTCCCAACTATATGTATAATATATGTCATAGAGATCATGTAACAATCATCATACAAATCTTCTCACAAGCTCTCAGTACAATCTCCAATTGCTACACACTAATCAGGTCCGATCTAGCAAATCCCATGCACCGATCTCTGCCACCTGCTAGCTTGCCTTTACTACACAATCACTGATAAAGAATGGCTCTGAATGAACTCTAAGTGGTCCAGAATTTCTCACGCAATCCTCATTGGCATTCCCAACCACTGTGTGTTGCAATTCAGGCAACACTATAGTCACAACTAATAGTCTACTTGCTCTTTCACCTACCTCTCCATTGGTCTCCACTGAAACTCTCCATGCACTGTAGTTAACTGATGTATTCTTTAGTTGATTAATGATTTAATAATTAGTGACTTAATTAATAATTAAATCACACCACTCTCACTAGTGTATCAATCAATTAGACTAGATACAACTAGCTCAACTGTGTCTAACTGAGTTAAACTGAACACAAATCCACCAACTACCTCAATAACTCCACCAAACTCTGTAACATGAGCTCTAACTGAAATCTCCATGCAATAGCTTCACTTAACCTTCAGGAATAGCGTAATTCCTTCTGTCAGCTCCTGTGCCACATTTGTGCACTTAATTGAAGTGCTCCAAGAGAATAAGATAATGTTTATAGTCCAAATATTATTAAGAGCTAATAATATTCGACATATCTATTTTTAGACTGACAATCTAAAAATAGATTCCGCCTAATATGTCTAGAAATAGAAGTCCATCTATTTTTCCAACTTGACCAACCATCCACAAATAGCATCCTACAACTCATAGAATATGATCAACATTACTAAAAACAGACACAGTCTAAAAATAGACTTGCGCCAAAAATAGCTTGTGGGCCCACTTAGTGAAGGCGACTCTTTCCACTAAGCTCATCATCTTGTTGCAATCTCAACACATTTTTCCTTATTCTGCTAGTTTTTCAACTGGTAATTCCTACCTTTAAATTGTTGGAAGCATAGTCGTGTTTTTCGAACAGCCTCATCCATAGTCTTAGGATTGTCAAATTCAATTCTTTTTTTGTAAATAGTGGGTAAATAGTTCATAAATTGTTGTAATTTATCTTTTTCTTCCTTATGTATGGAACATAGCGAAGTAAATTGGTGAATTTCATCACAAATTCATCAATTATGAGCAGTCCCAACCTTGGCTCATGAAATTCCTTTGCCCTGTCATCATAATACCTCTCACTGATGTATCAAGATTTGAATTTCTCTTAAATTATTTCCATGAAACAGTATTTTAATCCACCAAGTGTATGATTTTGGTCTCTTCCCATCAAAGTGTGGATTTTCCTTGCAATTAGTAAATGGTCAGTATTTCTTTCAAATTACTTTTGTACTCATTTACTTGAAAGTATTTGACCATACTTAGGAGTCAGGCTTCCGCATCCTCTTCCTTCTCCCTATCAAAGGTTGGAGGCTTGATCTTGCAATTTCCCTTGCAACTCATTTTTATTTTTGCATTTGGAATCTGTTTTACGAGACTCTTCTCCACTCTCAGACCTTTCTGAGTTGGGTTTTATTTCTTTCCTTTTCCTTTCTCGTTCTCCCTCTTATCAATCTCTCTTCCTCATTGTTGTCTTGCAGTAAATGTTCATTTCTAGTCCTTAGTTGAACCATTTCCTACTGAAAATTCCTAATAATATCTATCATTTGAGCATTTGGATATGGTGGGGCCTCCTCATCCCCTAGTTCCACATACAACACCTCAGGCAGACATGACCGCAACTGCAACTTTTTTGAACTTTAATCTAATGCAAAAAACGCAATTAGCACGCATAAACATAATATAAAATTGGTTCAAAATTTAACTTTCTGACAACAAAGTTTTTTTCTTTGGGACCCATAAGACCATAGTTTTAACTTGGATTGTGATACCACTTGTAACAACTTCCATTTTTTTTTTTACTATACTCTTTCCTTGCTTAACCTTTACTCCTCTTCTCATCAAATTAACTTTCTGACATCTCTGCTATCAAATTTAATTAATTGATCAAAACTAATAGTTTTCCCATTAATCATTACTAATATAGTATAAGGTACCCCCTTAGCCTCATGTAATATTATACTCACCTTTCTCCATTAGGAAATCCAATCCCTACTATAATCCCCATTAGGGATTTAACTCCGTTGTTTTATCGTTTAATTTATAATCTCATTATTCATCAACACTTACTATATACCTTAAAAATTATCATCCAAACTCACCTACCATATAATCCCACATTGCCTATACTAACATATAATTACAACCTTATTCTAATACTCATACTATCCCTAGGAATTTCACCTTATCCTTAATATATTCCCCATTAATTAACTTATACCCTTACACCTTTGCAATATATATACCATTTGGAACTTACATATTTCAGGTTTCAATACTTTGGAGGCAGATATCGAATACGAAGGCAGGTACGATGATGTATATGGTTTTAATTTTGTTTCAAATCAACATACCCAATGTATTGTTCTAGCTCACTCACTGATTTTCAGGTGGAATCTTCACGTGGTCTTCACATGGCCCTGTTGTCTCTTTAAGGCACCACATGTATGCTTTTGATCCGTTGATGAGATCGATGGTCTTGATATTTTTGAGAAAACATAAGGGTTTTCGAACTACCAACTATAGTTTCATTTTGTCATTTTGGCATTTGGTTATGGCCGTCGTGAGCTCTGGAGTCCTCCTCCATGACGAACCTGCAACTCTTTCTCCAAGTCGATTTATGTTGGAATCCTTCACCATTATTGTGGTTGGAGTTATTCATTCACGTTTAACAAACATGGTAGTCTCATCCATGCTATTGTGCATTAATTATCCTTTGGTTCAATGAGGATTGAGGCATTGTTGAACTGAACAAAGGGTTTCACCTTCAATTCTTGCGAGGTAAGTATTTTTGTGAATTTCACTCTTTGATTCTTATATTATTTTCATTTGTTAATGGGGTTTATCGTAATTCACTTCTGATGGTTTTAGAGAGAAAATGGCAGCTTGTGGGAGCAATTTCAGAAGGGTTCGACATTTCCCTCCATGCCCCTTCAGGTAATTCTTTATCCCCATTTTTTTTCATTTAAATCTATATTTTTTTAAAAATTAGTTGTGATCCCTTCTCTTATGGCTCTGTGGGTTTCTTGGCAGAGATGGTACCCTTCCCAGTGTATGAAGATCTATGGTTCCATCCTCTTACATCGTCGCTGCTACCACTAGCTTGGTTGTTCTGCAGCGTACAAAGAGGTAAGCCCCACATCTAAACCCTCTTAGAGCTACCCTCCATGGCTTAGTTTCTTCATAACTTGTTTCAGCATTTTCTTGTTCGTGGCTTTGCCTTTCCCAGAATAGTCACTATGTATATAATTATAAGATTATATTTTCATTTATATAGGTTATGAACCTTTTATTTCCTTGTTATCAGTTTATTTGAATACCTCTTTTTGCATAATGGTCTAGTACTGTGAGTCCTTTCATTTTCGAGAATTGTGGTTTTGGGTTTTACTGTGACATTTTTGTACTAAAAATAATTTATATGGCTGTATGGGAAATTTCCCATTTCATTACGATTTTTTTTGTCCTCTACGTAACACATCAGTCATTATTCATTTTTTTTTGTAAAATTCAATCTTGTTTGTCTTAACCACTGCGTGGGCTTAGATTATTTAGTTTATGTGACTATTTCATCTTGTTCATTGTGATAGATTATGTTCTGCATAACTTAAGGGTTGATCTCTCTGTATCTTGAGAATTTTTATGTCTACTGTAGGTATGCCAGAATTTTAATTGATTTAATTGGAGATAGTCTCCTCTAGATTAGAAATTTGCATTCAAATTTATGGGTTGGAGGTTATCACCATTTGGTGAGACTCCTTCCTTGTTTATTTTTGTTGCAGGTTTCATTTTTATTTATTTTCATTGTCATTTTTAATTCAACGTTTCCGTTATGTTGTACGTATTGTATCTAATGGACAATATGCATTATAGCCACCTCATCTCTGTGATGTTTTTGTATTCTATCTCTCTACAATGTTCAATTTATGATGGTTATTTCCTTGAATGTCTAATTTTGAGTAATTGCTAAAAGCCATCTAAACCATTGTAAGTCTCATCTTATCATGAGATATATAAACATTTGGTTTCATATTTCTTCCTATATTTATTATGCTTGTTCCAGAATCCCTTATTTCCATTCCTATAATGTTATACGTAACTAGATGGCTAGAAACAACTTCTCTATTTTACTGTATTAAATCTTACATATGCTTGTATGATTGTTTTAATTATGTTCTATTCATACACTTGATTCATATGCCTTTACCTTCTATACTATGTTACTTGTCTCGCGTTTATGAATGGGGCTGAGACTCTATGTTAGGCCTTCTGCGTGTTCTTCTTATTCCTTTGATTTCTTAGAAGGAATTTGAACCTATAAAGGGGTTAAGGAGGCTGCTAACGCAGGCCTTCTTTTGGACATGGGTTTGACAAAATATCCCTTTTTGTTTTTTTCTTAATATCAATACTCTCTTCCTTTTAAAAATCATAAAACAATCGCGTAATTATTTCTAGTTTCTATATTTATATTCAGTATAATTTATAAGTTTTAACATGGGTAACCTCTACCTAGGTTACTTTCCTTTCTAGAGATTGGACCATCATTCCCGCATGCATATCTTCTTCCTTATTCAGGTCAGTGTCTGAATTTACATTGACATCTTATTTAACATTTTTGTTTATGTATTGATTCATCTTTACTTACAAAAATCCATAACTGTAGGTACATGATAAGAAAAATATCATGGCGAGTATCCTCATGTAACATAACTCACATTACCTGTACTCTTAACCATATAACCTTTTATTTTTTCTTTTATTTAATTATATTGTCAATTTTGCTCTTTAATTCCACGCTTCCTCTTTTTTTTCAGGTTTCCCTTCATGTCCTATAATTTATGTATGAGTCACATCTGTTTTCACTTAGGTTCAACTGACAGATGGATTCTTTCCTTCTTAGGTTGGTTTCTGTACTATTGAATATTCTATGGAACACACTTAGTTCAACATGTTTGTATTTAGGTGATTAGGGCCATAACGGGTCTTTGACCCTAGTTATCTGGAAATAGTTATTTTATGTTTTCCATGTAAACTTATAAAGTTATAAACCCATGTAACAATAATGTCCTCAAAATATTTAAGAAGGTTTGTACTTTGATAGTTTAGGTACATGAACTTTGGAACTACAACATTTTCTATTTTATATAGTACCTCAGATATATTGTCATGATGATTTATAATATATATGTATATCCGTTTGGCATATAATTCTTTGAAGATGTGTTACGTATTAGTTTATCATAAATTTTCTGTCAAATGTAATTTACCTCAGTTTTACATTACCAGATGTAATTGACATTAGTGTTTTGTAGTTTTCGAGAAGATGCAATTGATATCTATTACCTGTACATATAATCATACTAGTATATATATATATATATATATATATATATATATATATATATATATATATATATATATATATATATATATATATATATTTATATATGAGTCTGTCCTGAACTTCCACAAAACTTTCTGCTCTTTATTAGTGTGACTTTTACATAATTTTTACCAATTTAAACTTCAATTACTGAATCAAACATATAATAACAAACAAATAATAAAAAAATCATAATATGTTCACCATATGAGAAGAAACTAAAAACCATAGCAAAAATAAACAATGCACACAATAATATCATCACACACGAGACATAATATTGTTGGTGGAAACCCTTGTGGGGGAAAAACTACCCTTGTTGTTGTTGCTCCAATCTAAATATATATTATTTCAATCAATTGGTATTTTACATAGCTTGTTGACTCCCATCAACATGGAGACTCGACCTCATTTACAAAATTCCAACACCCATAGGCTTAGAGACTTCATACTATGGATAAGCTCATAAGAATATTTTCTTTGTGGATATATGGACTACCATCCGCTAAAATCCACCACGATCAATCGATCCTCGCTCAACTCTGATTAGACTATCCAACTACCATTGGATTAATAAATTGTTCCTTTTGTTGAAGATTGAATATCCCTGCTCCCCTCTTATGAAGTCATTGTTCCTTTACTATTATGTGGACCTCCTTTAATAAATTTCCATACAAAATCCAAGAGACTATGCTCAATAGGAAATTAGCTTTGCATACATACTCAGAGTAGAAAAATCTCATCATCAAATCAAAATATAAACACCACAAGAAGTTTTCTCTCCAAAATAGAAAACAGTAGCCACAAAAAATCTAAATACAATCACACCCTCAAACAATAAAATGTTGCATAATACAAATAACATCATGAGAAACTATGGGCATGTGCTAAATGCATCAGTAACTCCTGCAAAAAAAGTGTGAGAGGATCATCAGAATATACTGCAACAACATACTAAAACACTTCCTCAAACAATTTCTACTCCAACAGCTTCAATTATGATCTATTATGCAACATGCTTTACATATTCTCACTATTCAACCATAAACACTCATAGAATATAGTATATATTATCTCCAATAGGTATAAATCATTAGCACTCTATGTAATTGTCACTTCTTCACATACACTCAACAAAGAAATCATTCAAGCATCACATAACTCCAAGATCAAGTATATAAAACATGTAGGGAGAAATTTAGCTTGGGGCTAGGATAAAAGGTGCACAAATTGGACCAAATCAATCCACTAAGGTCACATCATGAGAGGACATTTTATACAATTATGGAAGCCTCTATGAATTTTATTTCTATTTTTCAATTTAATTGTGTGAGGAATGTAGAGAAAATTTCATTAAACCTCTGGGTTAATACTATACCTTTGAATACATGTGAGAGAGCCTATAGACACTCCTATAGGCTTGTATTCCAGTGACTCGATCCTTTTAGTTCCTCCCATAGGATTTTCTGTTTATCAATATGGGTAAGGATGAGGGAAAACACGAGTCCTTAAACGCAAAACCTCGACCACCTGTTGGGTTCACTTCTCAAGATATTGTACATGCCACCAAACCTTTGACATAGTGTAACAACCCTCCTCCCATATTTTCCCAAGCTAACCATACCACTTCGGTAAACATATGACGATAGGCTATTATGATGTGATTCAACTTCCTAGATCTTATTAAGAAAGTGGAACTGACAAACAAAACCAATCTAACCTTCTACACATGCTACAATACCTTCAAGATACAACTGACCCTTCCAGGTGATCAACACCTGCGACAACTCATCATTTGAATGATCTTGAACCTCGACCACTATTACACAATAATTTGTCATTGTACCTGTACTCCCCATCCCTGATCGTGGAGACACTTAACAATGACTCCTGTGCCTAATTTCCATCATGAAAATATGCCTTCATATCCTCCTAAGAAAAATGGACAAACTCTTTGTTGGCCATTCCTAGGAAAGCTCCTTGTAAACCTAGTTATCTGGAACGATGCACCTTCTCTGTGTCTTTCTCGCGCTGATGGCATGTTTTTGGTCTAGATTTGTGCTAATTGACGCTGGAATGAAGCTCATACTTGCATCAATCCCCTTCTGGGAAGTTTTTTGAAAATGGAAGAGAAGCTTCGAGATCTGGAAGCTTTGTAGCGGAGACCTGGTTGTTCGTTCCTGAGGATAGAGTCGAGTTCCTCCCTTTGGCCTCTTTGTTCCTACAAAAGTGGAACCACACAAAGTGATAACCCATTTCACCACCTAAATTGGATCCATGCTACCTACTCCTTTACTACATAGTGAACAATATCCCATAGCTCTGGTAGTTAGAACAGAGATAGTAGGACAATAGAGAGACCTTTTGTTGCTATAAACACTGAGTGAGAGTTGAGACCCTCTGCCCTCATATCAAGTTGAAGAATATATTTAGAGATGTGCCTGGATCAGGACCCGTCGAAGAAGAGCTGCGACATCATGGTGTAGGTTGTCACTCCCCCTCTCTATTTTAATATAATAAAATTGGTTCGTGCTTTCCATTCTTGTCTTAATGTGTGATTGAATCCTTAGTTTTCCTTCATCAACTAAGTATGTTTTATATGAATTGTATATGTTAATCTTTCACATTTGTTTTCATTTTGATCCTTTGTGCAGGTAACCAAGTGTCGATAGTGGCAAGATCTGACCACAGAACGTGAAGGAGCAAAGTAATCAAACGAGGCTTAACATTAGATTGAGGTAGGTGATCTATCCACAATCTGTATGTATTTACAATCTAGGAAAGTAGGTTTCTTATTGTTCCCTGTCATTACTAGACCCACTCTAGGGATAGATGGATCATCTCTATCTGAAGAGAGGATTTTCCTGCATAACAAAATGGAAACTCCACTGGGGATAACTAGCCTTTTACTCTCCCTTTTTTTATTTCTTTCCTTATCTTTGATTTTCATCAAAGGTCTACTTTCTTGTCTTTGTAGCCTCTATAATTACTTACAAACCTTTATCTCTCTGCTGGAGTGATAAGCGTGGTGTCATATTGGAAAACCTTTTTATTTTTTAATCATTTCCTTGATCAATGTTATTTTGACTCTGACAGTCATGCCGATTAGAACTTTCTGTAGTTTACACAATTGTGCCTTTTCCTTTCCAGCACGGGTTTCCACCTGGACAGTCACACTGATTCCTGTGTATGACTTGTAGGGTTTTCCTCCTCTTAATCAGCCAGTGAGTCTTATCCCTCTGAATGATTTTGCCTATTTGATTAGCTCTATTCCTCCTTTATTCAGTGACATTTCCAATTTTAATTCTAAACCTTTGGTTGTCTCTTTTGCAAAGGAAATTACATGTTTGTCTTCCTAGGGCTTCTAGGTGTCATCGGGTTGTCAGAGTGGTTGCTTACTTTGTTGACCTCCAGACTTATCATTGAATCAAGTCTTGTCATCCCTTTCAGGCTTAGTGTTTTATTAGTTTCTATCTTTCGGTCAGTCCTTTCGGGTAATATTGTTTCAAGTGCCAATTATGAATGCATTTAGGTTTCTATTCGCCACCAAGCATAGATTACAATTGCTTGTGTTCTGGCTAAAGTTTGTTTTCTTTGAGTGATTGATCAATATGTGAATGAAGGGTGCTTTGTTTTGAAGGAAGTGATTCACATCTCTCTTTGTTTTTTGTAATCATTTTCCTCTTGTATGCATGTTTGAGAGATCTCATTAGTACTCAAAGCATTGTTGATTAATTCACATTCTGCATTTCGCATTGTTCTTATAAATAAAATACAAAAATATTTTTTTTTTCATTTCATTTTGGAAGATGGAAATTTCGTTTCAATTTGCTTCTTAGTGCATGTAGTGAAAGGAAGATAATTGTAAATTTTTTGTTTCACTTAAAAACTTTGCAGTTAAAGAGAATAACAAGTGTTGTTTCAAGCATTTGTTTTGTTTCTAGGTTGATTGTGTGAGTATTCTCTCTCCCTCATTACCATAAGGTTCATCGAAATGAATGGTACTTTTCTCATTTAGATGCATTTTAGAGGATTCATATGACATCGGTAGGGCTTTGAAACCGAGACATAATTCAATATCAACCATAAAATTTATTCAATCAATCTAAGGAAGCATTGAAAATTGATGCTCATATTTAGTATGGTCTAGGCTAGTGACGTGTTTTGACATCATAAAACCTAGGGGTTGTCATTCGTAATGATCTTACATCAGATATCGTTAGCATGAACTTGTGCTCCCTGTACCATCATGTATATAAAGGGAGACCCCTATAGGTTGCAATCCTTTATCCATCGGAAGTCGAGTTTACTGCCTTGTAATTGTGATACACCGAACACATCATTCAAGGAGATTGGCTTCTGTACATCAAGTCCTTGGTATTTTCTCTTTCATTTTATCACGAAGGTGTATATTGCAGTTCAGGATTACGTGGTAACCCTTAATGCCTAGAATACCCTGAGTAGTCATTTTTTATCTTTACTAACTCTTTAAATTTGAAAATATCATCGATCCCTTGTCCTTTCGAGCTCGTTATATCTGAATGTGGCTAGAGTCACATTTGTCCTTTTCTCGACTCTTAGAACATGAAAAGGAAAAGTTTTGTTTCAATGTCTTAAAATTAACTGCCCACGATCACATGGATCACCCATTAGAATATTTATAGACCTTATTGTGAGTAAGTCCTTATTTATATTTCTAGACCTTATTTCTAGACATTTACAGCAAGACAACAATGAGGAAGAGAGGTTGATAAGATATTTAACCTCCATATCTAGTCATCAATAGGGAGAACAAGAAAGGAAAATGAAAGAAATAAAACCCAACTCAGAAAGGTCTGAGAGTGGAGAAGAGTCTCGTAAAATAGATTCCAAATCCAAAAATAAAAAGGAGTTGCAAGGCAAGGCTTGATCCCATCCTTCGTTATCTGTTATCGAAGGAGTTGATCCTGTCGATTCGAGCCTTATAACTTTTTATTTGGAAAGTTTCATCCTGCATCTTGCTCACTAGATTTCCTTGATTATCCAATTTTGAATTAATGATAAGAATATCCATCGATCAGTCATAGACAAAGTTTCATCTACTTGCATCATGTCTGTTGCATGTTGGAAATCCATCGCCTCTCCAACACTTAACCAGTCTCCAAATGATTTGGAGGCCTTCGATGGAAGGGAATCTCGCTCTCTTGGTATCCTCACCAACTTACCTATTACGTTGGAAGGAAAAATGGTCAATGTCGAGGTTGAAGTAGTCGATGCTAAACTCAACTATCATATCCTCCTCGATCACAGTTGGATGCATGCCATGTTATGCATACCATCCAATCTCTTTCGTGTTTTTTGTTTCCCTCACGAAAGAAATATTATCACTACTGATCAGTTGTCATTTTTTACCTCCACTTCTTTAGAGAGAAACATTCCATTTGCAGACCACATTCCCATGCCTTATGAAAGTTTGGGGCCAAGAATTTTCAAATATCATGCCCTTATGGGTCTTTTTTCTCTTCCTCTGCCAAACACTACTCAAGTTAATATGATCTCCACTTCTTCTAATCCCTGGATTATCCCTTTGACTGATCAGGTTGATTCGTTTGGTGAAGAATGTCGTTAAGTCTGATATAAATCGATTATTGTGAGATCATTTAAGCTTCGGCTCATCCTTCTAAACATGCTACTTCTAGCATGTGCTTTGATGCGTACTCCTAGTCTCCTTGGCTTGGTTCTTCGAATTCATATGATCCCCTGAATGAGATGTTTCCCTCTGACGAGAGTATCGTGGAAACCATGTCTCTTGGAGAAATGCCCTAGGACGATAACCATCATCTTTCATCATTTCTACCAAGCTCGGCAGCAATTCAGTCTTGTCTTGAAAATCTCACTCCCCATGTTCCATGGGACCCACTCCCGACACCATTTTGAGCTCATGAGGTTTTCTCTGAGGGGAACATGGGTAGTATTATGCAAAAAATTCCTATCAACATTTCTGTGAAACCAGGAATTATCGAGAACATTCACATTGGGGTGACTTGCTCTCCAGATGAGATCAAGTAGACTAGTCTATTTTGCGAGTTTCGAGACGTCTTCCATGGTCCTACGAGGAAATTCACGACATCAACATGAGTATAGTGGTGCATGATATACCGACTTATCGTGATGCGAAGCCTGTTCGTCAAAAAATTTTCCCAGTGCACCCAAAGGCAGCTGCCATTAAGGGAGAAGTTGAAAAAATTCTCAAGGTTGGATTCATTTATTCTATCCCATTGACAGATTGGGTGTATAATATTGTCCTCGTAAATAAAAAGCAGGGTACCATTCGTGTTTGTGTTGATTACCGAGATATTAATTGGGCCTGCCCGAAGGATAACTATCCCACTCTGTTTATTGACCAGATCATTGATGAATGCACTGGGAGTGAGATATTCTCCTTTATAAATGGTTTTTTTGGCTACAACCAGATCAACATCTTACTAGTTTATCAACGCATGACTGCCTTTATCTGTCCATGGGGGACCTTCGCTTATAAAAGTCTCCTTTTGGTCTTAACAACGATGGTGCTATGTTCCAACGTGCAATATCATATGATTTTCATGACATTAAACACATCGTGCAACCTTATTTGGATGACCTCCCTGCTCATTCATCTAAGTGTCATGACCATCCCGCACACCTTAGAGAGATTTTTTTATGCTACCATCAATATAATATTCATTTGAATCCACATAAGTGTTTTTCCTGCGTAGAATCTAGCAGACTCCTTAGGTTTTTCATCTCTAAAGAAGGCATTTGTCTTTATCCTATGAAAGTCGAGGCTATCATTAATTTACCCCCCTCCTTCCTCTTTATCATAGTTGTAGAGTCTGCAAGGGAAAGCTAATTTCCTACATCATTTCGTTCCCAATTATGCGAAACTTGCTAAGGGTTTTACACGATTACTAAAACAAGGGATCCCATTTCTATGGGACGAAGTTGCTCAATGCTCCTTCGACACTCTAAAGAAGGTTCTCATTAATGCTCCTTTAATGCATCCCCCCAATTATTATCATGACTATTTTTTATACTTAACATCTTCTTCTAGTACCATAATGATTGTTCTCTTTCAGGATGACGATGATGGTACTGAACATGTCATCTATTACCTTAGCCGTAACCTGATGGATACAGAAACTCAATATTCCCATGTCGAGAAATTGGCTCTAGTTGCGTACAGGTTGTTCAATGCTTTTGGCATTATATTCTCTTACGTACGACTACTGTGATCTCTGGCCGCAATCCTATGACTTATATCTTGACCCATCAGTTGCTGGGGGGAAAATATTCAAAATGGATTATCATATTACATGAGTTTGATTTGGAATTCATTGCTGCCAAATCAATGAAATCATTTCTTTTTGCTGAATTAATATGTTCCCTTCCCTCTGCCTTTGCTCCATCTGATCTTGATAAGCACATTCTAGACAAGACTCTATTCTTAATCAACACTGTCGATCCATGGTACGGTGATATCATCGTGTATCTCGAGACCCAAAATTTTCGATCTGAGTTGCATAAGTCCGATCGTTGATGGATTCCATATCATTCCCAACTGTATCACATTATTGAAGGTACTTTATACCACATCAGCATCGATTTGATTCTTTGTAGTTGTTTAAATTTCGAAGAAGCTGAGAGAGTTCTCAATGACTGCCACTCTGGGGCATGTGGTGGTCATATGTCTAACTATGCAACATCTCAAAAAATCCTTCATGCTGGTTATTTATGGCCTTCTATTTTTAAGGATTGCATCCTTGTTGTCTGCAAATTCCATGCTTGCTAGATTTAGTAGCAGAAGATGCATGCCTGGCCCGCACCCTTACACCTAGTTATTACCATCAGCCCATTCGCCAAATGGGGAATTGACTTCATAACATGTAACCCTCAATCAGACGGGGGCATCCTTATATCATTATCTCTGTGGAATATTTCACTAAATGGGTCGAGGCGATACCTACAATTTCTGATGATGGTAAACCCGCAGTTCAATTTATTTTTAACCATGTTATCACAAGATTCGATGTTCCTTAGGCCATTTTCACTGACCATGGCTCTCATTTTCACCATTACAAGATGTCTAAGTTGACTTCTCATTTGGGCTTGCGTCACGACATCTCAAATCCATATTAGCCCAATGCCAACGACCAAGTTGAAGTAGTAAATAAAGTCTTAGTTACCATGCTTCAACGCACTATTGGGATGCACAAATAAAACTAGCATCTCATGTTTATTTCACCTCTCTAGGTATACCAAAATTTGGCCAATAATGCTACTGGATTCACCCCATTTCAGTTAGTATATGGGCTTGAATCTACCTTGCGAATAGAATGTGAAATTCCTTGGCTCAAGTTAGCTATTGAAATACTCCCAAACATCTCTCCAGAAGAGGAATGTTTGTTATACTTGGAACGCATGGATGAAACTCGACACTTTGCCACTTTGGTTACTGAAGCACAGAAAAAATGTGTAAAATCTCATTTTTATCAGACGATTTCTCCAGGTCCCTTTTTTGAAGGAGACTTTGTCCTTCTCTATGACCAAGCGCACAACACATTATGGGCAGGAAAATTTGAACCAATGTGGCATGGGCCGTATATCATAAAACATGTTTTACAAAAAGGGGCCTATGAGCTAATTTATTATGAAGGTAATCCTTTAGATAAAACTTGGAATAGGCTTTATATAAAGCCATATTATGCATGATTTTCCTCATTTATATTCTCTTGTACATTACTATGATTTTAATTTTTGTACATTTTTGGTCTGATGTGTTTGCAAGAGGTTTTCCTGCTTATCTTATTTTACTTCATTTTCAGATGTCTTTGGCTCCTTATGTCGGCTTTGCTAATGGTTCTTGTCGTAATACTCGAAACTTATCTTCTGCGGCCTCAGTCATCTATGACCCTAATGGTGAGTTATTAGATCTTCAAGGTATCTGTTTAGGTCATACAACCAATAATATCGTTGAACATAGTGCAGTTATTGAGCTTCTGTCTGAAGCAATCTCTCGTGTCATTAGAGATTTGGTTGTTAACCTAGATTCATAACTTGTTGTTATAGAGCTCAATAGGAAATATTCCGTCAGACACCCTCAAATCTTGAGAATGCATCGGCGTGTTTGTTTGTTAGAAATAAATTTCGATTACATCACATATCATCACATTCCACGACATATGAACACATTAACAGATGCATTGGATAATCATGTTCTAGATATAAATTTGCAACATTTATAATCATCATAACATAACATTGAATGGGAAAATAGAATATATATATATATATATATATATATATATATCGATTGGTTTGCAAATAGTATTTACAGGTATATCATGCCCCATCAAAAAATAATATATGTTCTGATACATAGGTGAAACTCATAGGTCTCGGAAAAACTACAGAGAAGAAAATCTAATCTAATCCACGTGGTGATCACGATAACAGGCTACTGCTCGAATCACTTGAGTCAGCAGTTGATGGATGCGACCCCATACCCTGACGGTGTGTCATTGGTACTAATGGGGAATGTCTTCCATCCGTGTATATTCCTGGATTCTGGTGGTCAAGGCATCCAGGTCTCTCATAATCTCCTCTTGAGGGTCATTTCCCTCCACATAATGGGCGTCCTCGAAGTCTCTTTCGAACCTCCTGGGGATGGGTGATATCTCCGCTGGCCTCTATGGTCCAACATCTGTGATACATAAATATTCATATCAATTTATATATATAAAATAAAATAAAAAATCATATAAAAATATGAAAAATAAAAAATAAAAAACATGTTTTTACCTCTGCCATCCCAGTGCTCACGTGTTGGAAGTGGCATATCAAGGTCTCCCCGAAAATTTGTCCCAGAGTACTACCAATCCTCCACCATGATCAGCTGATGCCTCAACCTAGTGAAGAAAGCAAGCCCGAACGACATACTCTTCCCACCTCCTCCGCGAGGCATCAATGTTGCCCACCTTTCCAATCGCAGCTCTTGTGGCATCGGTCCATCTATCTCTATCCCCTGGTATTGAAATAGAGGCACTCACTGTAAGAAGAGGGATGTCAAAATAGACCTGTATCCAAACTGCTTCAGTTTTTTTCTTTTACACTTCATGAGTTGTTTCTTCATATGTGTCTCTACAACCTCACGACAGTTATATATGGTGGATTTCATTCAATCCATCACCATCTGAAATTGAGCCTTAGTGGCTTCATGTGGTGCTTGCGCCCTAGCCACGCGTGTCATAGTGTAGAGCATCACCTTGAGTGCTCGATCATTTATGGTACTTATGGCTATTTTTCCACTCAAGGACCGTGTTTCTTAGCCACATTCTCTTCCAATGAGCATATACATATTGTCGCCCATGATTCACACTCCAAACAACCGTGCTTGTGCCCCTCTACACGAGAGGTCGATGATGAAGTAGATTTATGCCACTTCCATTTCTAGTTCTTGGTCACCAAGGATGAACAACCCTCAGTCTGTGTCCCAGATACTGCAGAAGATCTACTTGAGGTCTTATCCCCGAGGTCATAAATAACTTGAGGAGCCCACAGTTCCTCATTGTGTGCATGCTATCTTGGTTTGTCATTGCTACTTGATCAACCTCATGATGATCTCATTCTTTCCACTTAATCACCATGATTGATGGCTTCTCTTCCCTGCAAAGACATTTAGCAAAACTTTGTCAGTATTTAGACGTGAAAAACTTGGATTGAAAGAAATTTTTTTGAGGTTCTATGTTTTTTTCTGCTCCGTAGTTAGCGCAACTGTTTTAAAAATAGAAGCGCCGATCGTCGACCTACCCACTATAAAATGGGAAGGTTGGCACGGTCCTGATGGTGGATACCCACACTGATTCGATGCGCTACCCAAATTAAGTTCCCCTCCCCAAAAAATAAAATAATCCCTAAAACATGCTACAAAGGGTATTAAAATGTAGGTAAGTGAAAGTGCCTCTCACCTGGCACAAAGGACTCGGTGATTGACCTCTCGGATCTCCTGAAATGAACTCTTGAATATTTTAGGTAAACTAGGGTAATAACTCTTTCTCAAAAAAGTGAAAGTAAAAAGTAAATTGTTTTTACTTTCTTCATTTTTTATAAATTCACAATGACGTTTTAGGTTTTATTCCATTATTTTAATAATATTTTAATTCTCTTACCTCGAAAAAAGTTTGTGGTTTGTCCTTATGCATTGATTGGTTCTATTTCTTCATGGATGACACTTTTATGAGTTCTAGTTTACTACTTTTTCAAACTCGATTAAAAACAATTGAAAAAGTAATCCCCTTGGAGTCATCTTTCAGCTCTTTTCTGACTCTCTAAACATGAAAATATTTTTGAATTCTTGTCGTTTTGAGCTTGTTAAAGTGCACGAAGCATCATTTACCCAATACCCTTGTCATTACCTTAGAGCCTTCATACCCTAATGGCCTCAGGTTGTTCACACCCGACGATAGGCTTACATCATTAGCCTTCAACTAGGTGACTTTGCAAATGTTCAAAAACAACTCCTTATTCACATCACGTGGATTGTACTACTGCTACCTTGAGAACCATCATCGTTATTGGTGGTTTCTCTCGCACTTGTTAATCGTTTACATCATTCACTAGTAATCAGGCGATTTTCTTGCATGTTCGACTCCAAATCATATATTCGCATGTTTGAATTTGTACTCAATCAAGTCGTGATAGAGCGGAAGACCCTAGGTTTTTTCTAATAAAACCTAGGTTGCGAGGCATCATATATTATTCATGATTGTACACATGACTTATTTATTTGGATGGTTGTGACCATACCTTGAGTCTGTATTTGTGATCCTCTTTATCATGGTTGTGTCCATACCTTGGATCTTGTTTTATGATTAATTCTATGGAAGGTTGTGTCCATACCTTATGTCATGTGACTATTTCAGAGATATCAATCTATGTATATGTGTGATTGTTTGTGCAGGAAATAAGCCTAGTGACAGTGATAAGATATGTATGAGGAACTTAAATTATAATCCACGATTTATAATCCACAATAGTTTAGCTCTAGTGGACAAGTGTTCCATATTTCACATTTCTTAGTTTCCCCATTAAAATATTAAAAATCTAGTTGTGCATAGCACAGAAACTCACCACTAACAAGTTATATGGAAAAGTACCACCTCCTACCATTTTTATTATAAGAAACATGGGAATTTAGAAATAATGTAATGCTCACTAGAGAAGGAATCAACATTATTTTTCATAAAATTTCCTTTCAATAAAATTTGAGCTATCATAAAGTTATGATTTTGAGGAAACCACAATGATATTAGGAAATTCCCAAATTATTATTAAAAAAAAGAGAACAAAGTACTTAGTTGCATTACTAGAAATGAGTAGCATAAGTGATCAATCAAGTTAGAGTTTACTTGTTTCTAAAATGTGCAAATTCGAGCTTGTGGAGGTAGACTAAGCATTAGGTGACATGAGGAGTGATAATGCTTTGAAGTTCCTATTAAAAACACCTTTGCTATCAACTCTAGAGGAGTGGTCGTACAATGTTCATGTTTTTGCTCCTATGCGTGGTCAAATTTTAAACTGGCTAAAAAGGAAAGGGATTAGTACTGATTTTCTTTGTATTGTGTTAATGAATTAAAAACTAGTTAGTATTGATGGGTTGAAAATAATGGATGACTTCTTGGTAGTTTTAGTGAAGGGGCTCCTCAAATAAAATAGTTGAGAAAATTCTCTTTATCTAATCTATTTACTATTTATGGTGGGACTCATCATATTTCTATAACTCTCACTAATCATATTCTTATCAAGTGATAGATATATTAGTAAGGAATTGTATAGACTATTTTAATTATACAAGTTTTATGCCCTAGGATGAGATAGAAAATTGCATTAACTATAAGAAATACCAGCAGAGGGAGATGAATGTTCATGATGTTTTGTGCATGCATAGATTTTAAGAAAGATACATATTGTACATGATTATAATGAAATTTCTACCAGATTTATATTGGACTCCCTTGTTTGAATAGCTTTAGAATTTTTCACCATTTCCACAAATATATTTCTTTAAGATTGAGTACTTTAGTAGCAATCACCACAACTAGAAGCATCTAGTGTTGCTGCAAATTTCACAATGGGAAATACCACTCAATCTCAACCACCTCATTGTAAATCTAAAGTTGGATTCCATGGAATAAGTGAAACTTACCATGAACATACAACATGTTGTTTATATTTAGATCTGATTTGGAAATGTTCTTGTATGGCACAACTTAAGATTCATTTGCAACATAATAACTTAGAGTCATCATGTCATCTTCATTTTTTTGAAAGGAGTCATGGTTCTTACTCCAAGGGTGATGATCTCAACATATATGACCAGAACTACATGCATGCCCTTGAATAAACAAATACTTTTATATTTTTATAAATGCAACAAAAGCTTCAAAGGAGTTATTGCAGATTTTTATATTCTTTAAATGTTTCAAATTTCTCATATTTTTTGTTCTCTATTTTCTTTGATCAATACTTGAACAATTTCACCTGGGGAATTTTTTATTGTTTTATTTTATCATTACATGCATTTTATGTGTTTTTCATGCATTCTTTGTGAGGCACAATTGTTAAAAAAAAAATTACAACCATGGGGGCTTCTATTTTCATGCATCATGGTTCATTATCCTCATATATTAGACAAATTTTACCAAACACAATTGTAGTTGCAAGAGGAGGATGGATGTTGGACATCTCCTCTAGAGATTTAAGAAAAAAGTGATATGGATATTGCATTACAAAACCCACATCACCCACAAGACTAATGTCATACATCTATAAGTAATGAGTCCAAAATAGAAAAATGAGTATCCTAAGGGAATTTATTCTATTACAACACCAAATAAGACAGAAAATGGTCCTATTAATAGATTGACCCCTCGAAGGTTTCATGTCCAAAAGAATATTTTGGAAATTTCTCATTCTCCTACCTAGATTCTAACTATCATTTGAGAAGCTAGCCCATCAGAAGTGATCTCTGAGATAGTGAGAACATGCCACATAGCCAACTTATGATTTCTCAATTCAACACTACAACACTATAGTGAATTAGGCTAGCATATATTGTGCATCTCAATCATGGATTAACCAGCCATTTATTGAGAACAAGTTGAATGTAGTTACTTTTTGTAACATGTTAATAAGATCATTTATACTAAATCAATTTATGTTTGGAATGCTCTT
This sequence comes from Pinus albicaulis, assembly GCA_034641835.2. Taxonomy (NCBI): domain Eukaryota; kingdom Viridiplantae; phylum Streptophyta; class Pinopsida; order Pinales; family Pinaceae; genus Pinus; species Pinus albicaulis. Next base: position 1,632,716,990 of record CM076578.1, on the reverse strand, counting down.
TCTCAATGGTATTATGAATATTTTATTGCAGAGACTAACGAAAAGTCCATTGTATTTTATCATCTAAGGTTCAGAAGATAATTAACTATATAGAGTGAAATAAAATGATCTAGGTCTAGTTTGAGACATAAATTTAGAGAATCATATATATTTTTAGGTTCAATAGCTACATTTCCAATTTTATGTCCAACAATGTAAACTACCTATTTAGCAACAATAAATACAAAGTAATATCTAATAAGCTATAATGTGAAGGGAATGTACTATCAGTCCATTAACAATCATAGAAGTAAAACTTCAAAATAATTCGAAAATTGTATACTATCAAATTTAAATTCATACCTTCTTCAATAACCATAGTATCTACCTCTTTACTATATTATGATATAGTAAGATTATATAGTTTAATGTACAATTTTTCCATAGCATATGTCATGTTATGCATTGTGAAGTAGAGAAAATGATGGAGATTATCCTTAAAGCGTATCTTCATTATGGTTGTAATTATGGAGAAAAACCTAGTTAAAACATATTTTTAACCATTAAATTATTTAAATGTTAATAATATTTTTAATTAGACAATCATTCTAATTAATTATTTCTTCCTCATATTTTATAATTTATAACTTAGTTTTACGTTTAGTGAGAAAGAAAACAAAATTTTATGTTAAGAAAACTCTATAAGAATGGTAATTTTATCATGAATTGGTCTCTCGTTCTATAAATTTTACTTTTATTATTATTTATTTTAATATAAATAATAATAATGGTGTTCTTAAATACACTCTTGGTATTTTCGAGCAAACTACGACAACCCTAATAATAATGTTGCTCGAGAAGCTAAAACGACGCAACGATTGGCGAAGGAGAGCCAGTGTGGGGACTCCTATATATTGCAATCAAAAGCCTTAGCGGACATCAAAGTGATAGTGAGACTGTGAGAGTGAAGTGAAACGTAGTGGGATTCAATTTTCAACAGAATACAATGGCAACCAGGGATGAAGCAGAAGCAACGTACATAAGTTTGAGGGCTTCAATAAATGAGTTGGGAAATATAGTGAGAAACAGAGCAATGAGAGGTGCAGATGAAGATGAAGAATTGAGAAGTACGGAGATGGAGCTTAGAAGAGTGCTGGGAGATTATACGTCTGCTGTGGTGGACGTAGAGCCGCAACGAGGAGCTCCCCGCCAGAGAGATTTGGGATGGGAAGAGGTGGATGAGCAACTGGTTGCAGTAAATTTATTGAATGCACCAGTAGATTTATTGGATGCACAAGTTGAAGAAACACAGAACCCCCCCTCGGGGGAATGGCCAGATGAAGGAACAGTCGACGATTATGCTGGACCTGTGATCGAAGAAGGCTTTACTAACGATGACGCTGACTGGCCATATGGTTTAGGAGCACACTATGATGATGATCACGTGCCAAATAGATGGCAAGGAGAAGACGATCATGATGACGTTGACTGGCCATATGGATTAGGAGCACACTCTGATGATGATCAAGTTGACGTTGACGTTGACGTTGACGATGATGGCATTGTGATCGAAGAATTTCCTGAATTTGAAGAAGACAGGAGTACGGAGCAGGTGGAGGATGAAATTGATCCGGCTGCCCTGCCGTTCATGGAGGTAACAGTAAGTGAATGGCCATCGGTGGTGATAGAAGAAGAGGGATATAGGTGTCTCTATTGCCAAGAAGATATTAAATTGGGCACGGAGGGAACCAAGTTGCCACACTGCCCGCATATTTTCCACAAGCAATGTATCGTTCTTTGGCTCACGCCACGGCTCAATGGTACCCAAAAAAGAATATGTCCTACTTGCCGTCAGTCGGTGTATTCTCCCCCACCACCTCCTGCTTGACTTCTTAGTAAGCGGTGACGAGTAAACCCTCTTCAATCATTCAATTCGTTGCAGAAATATCCTAACTATAAATCAAATTTTTATCCTGGAAATATCAAACAAAAAATCAAATTTTTATCTTTAAAATATTAAAAATACATTATCTTAATATACATTTAATAATGCCGCACTAATATGTTTGCATTCATTTGAATTTTCATTAATTATTGTATTTTTCTTTCCGTTTGTATTTATTAATTATTTAATTAGCGAGCGAAACTTTATATTTTTTTTGTATTAAGTAATTATTGAGTTGAGTTTGTAGGATAATATTCATTAATTATGGTATACTCATTAACGATTGTAAAATAATTAATTAATAATTAATAACTCAGCATTGAAAATAATAGTATTTATCAAATTAATATGTAATGAAGAATTATTATTATTATGAAAATGACCAAAAATTAAAAAATTTGATTGAGATAATTATTAATTAATATGATTTTATTAATTCCTCTTTTGATTCTATTATGTTATACTATGTTTTTTTGTTTTTTTTTGCTAGTTTAGACTAATCCTACACCCACGGGTTTCGAACCGGTGACCTTGCAGAACGGAGTGCCTTAACAGTGCACCCCATCACCGACTGTTCTACGCCTCGTGGGCTATGTTATACTATGTAATTAATCTACATGTTGGTTTATTATTAGTATAGAATGAGATACACATATTTTAGCTATGATATCAATTGTTGTAAACCTTTGAGCACAATTGGCACTGGGTTGTGCATCAATATTAGTGTGACTTGTATATAATTTTTACGAATTTAAACTTCAAACTTGCTTTTGATTGAAGCTTAGCCTCTTCAGTTTGAGAGAGCTCTCTCAAAGGGGTTTATGATATTAGATAATGATAGTACTAATATAACTTGACGTCTTTTGTTTGTATTAGACAACTCTATGTATTTGTTTCAAACTTGCTTTTGATTGAAGCTTAGCCTCTTTAGTTTGAGATAGCTCTCTCAAAGGGGTTTATGATATTAGATAATGATAGTACTAGAGGGCTACCTC